>JAZGUH010000728.1:0-600000 GCA_037893225.1 Hippasteria phrygiana
GTGAAACAAGCACTAAGTGTAAACTTTATATTGTAATCACATTTTGCTAAATGACTTTATTTTATGGCCTTGTGTAATATGACACTCCTTGAACCTTAAAGTGTATGTATATACACTCCGGAATAAGGTTCAGAGAGAAATTAAATCCTGTAAAGCTAGTGAGGCATCTTAGTGGCCTCAACAAACAGTCCATTCCCCTACCTGGAAGTGAAATGTTACCAACTGCACAAGCCGACATGATCAACAAACATTTTGCAGCCATCTGTTCGTCCCTACCACCATTGGATCGCGGTTTGTTGCCAGCTTTCCTTCCTTCTCCGTACCCACCACCTGTTATTCAGGACTATGAGGTTTACTGGGAATTGCGGCGACTTAAATTATCAAAAGCCCGTTATCTGGATGATCTGCCAACCAGACTCATTCATGAATTTGCTGCTGAAATGGCTACTCCATTGACTCAAATTTTTAATCGGTGTCTACTTTCAGGGATTTTTCCTGATTTGTGGAAATGTTCCTGAATAACTCCCATTCCAAAAGTGAAACCTTGTCATTCTTTAGATCAGTTGAGACCAATATCACTTACCCCCATTTTTGTTAAGGTGTTTGAAAGGTTTTTAGCCAAATGGATGATCAATGACATATCAATAATACTTGACGAACAGCAGTTTGGTAATATCAAAGGATCATCAACAACTCATTATTTAATCAGTCTTATAAATACTATTTTGAGTGGAACTGATAAACCTAATCATGTTGCTTCAATTTGTGCTGTTGATTTCACCAAAGCTTTTGATAATATAGACCATACAATTGTTGTTTCTAAATTAATACGATGTGGTGTAAATCCATCTCATACCAGTTATTTGTAGTTACCTTGAATCTAGATCCCAGTGTGTTCATAGAGGTGCAAGTGTATCTCAGACATTATCTGTTACTTGTGGTGTCCCTCAGGGAACCATTTTGGGACCAATTTTGTTTCTCATTATGATTAATGATGCTGCTCTTACCTCTCCACTTAGATGGAAATATGTTGATGATATTACATTGGCTGAAGTAAGGAATATTTCTGATGCATCATGTTTACAGAATGAAATTTCGAATCTTTGTTCCTGGTCTTTGGAAAACCACATGAAACCTAAACCGGAGAAATGTAAAGTTATGCATATTTCCTTTTTGAAAAGACAAATTACTTGGCCGGATATTTTTATTGGTACATCAGTCTTGGAATGTGTTGATAGTTTTAAATTGCTTGGTGTTATTATTCAGTCCAATTTAAAATGGGACAAGCATGTGGATCACATTACTTGTATGGCTGCCAAGAGATTATATATTTTATGTATTCTTAAAAGGTTCGACGCTCCCATTTTGGATCTTGTGGCTATTTATCTCATGTACATAAGACCTATTCTTGAATATGCCTCTCCAGTGTGGTCAAGTTCCTTGTCAGTTTCTCAATCCCAGTGCATTGAAAGAATCCAGAAACGTGCTTGTCGTATAATTGTTGGTCATCGTAATTATTCCAAATATGCTGTTACTCTTGATTATCTTCAACTTCTATCTTTGGAACAGCGACGTAACCAGTTATTTGAGAAATTTGCCAAGTCCCTTGTTGGCTCAAAACACATGTCTATGCTACCCTCTCCTCGTAGCAGTACTAGAACTCTCAGAAATACTAGCGGTCTTCTTGTCCCATATTGTCGCACAAACAGATATAAAAAATCAGCCATCCCACAAATTGTTCACACTATTAATTTTCATAAGCTTGTTTAGTCTTTGTATGTTTTAATTATTATGTAATTGGTTTTTAAGCTACCAGTAACGGTTTAGTATACATATATGTATGTGCATTTCTATTTGTAATCCAATCGATATGAATTTTTGAATTTTTGTATTGGAGGCTTTTATACCGAAATAAATTTAAAAAAAAAGTATATGTGATTATTTTACATATACAGTGGATTCTATTTTGCAAAGCCAGTGAATCATCAATTAAATAATCATCTGATCATACATCGGGTGTCTGACTCAATCCTTGGGGGTGTATACTTTGTGCCTCATCTTCTGTCATTGGAGGATGGACCTACTACCCTACTACCAGGGGCGGCCTAGTATTCCACGTCCGGGACAAAAGAAACAACTGGAATCGAATTAGTCTGTACTTCTAAAGACGAACCTTCACTTTTATTTCCCATAACATCATCATACAAGCCTGAAAGAAGTCAAAGAACATTCAAAATGACTCGAGACTGATCCACATTTGCAGACCCATCAGTCTGTGCCAATACCGGCACACTCACGACCGAGCTTCACCCACATTTTCAATTTCGACGAAGGCGCCATCGGCTAGACTTTTCATAGATTGACTTGGTACATCAGCCATCTTCAATATCAGAAGTCATGTCGGCATCACCACTGTCTTCATATAGCATGATGGCTCGATTCGTTGTCGCTCTTCGACGGGCACATCTCCTGTTTCATTATCATCACCCCTTGGCTTTCATGTTCACGTCTTAGCACATTTGAGACATTCGTGCCAAGCGCTCGTGCATTTAGCATGGTACTATAAGGGCCGCATCAAGCAAAACATTTACCACCAGTGCTTCGGACTCGGACTCGGACTCGGACTCGGACTCGGACTCGGACTCGGACTCGGACTCGGACTCGGACTCGGACTCGGACTCGGACTCGGACTCGGACTCGGACTCGGACTCGGACTCGGACTCGGACTCGGACTCGGACTCGGACTCGGACTCGGACTCGGGCTCGGGCTCGGACTCGGACTCGGACTCGGACTCGGACTCGGACTCGGACTCGGACTCGGACTCGGACTCGGACTCGGACTCGGACTAGGACTAGGACTAGGACTAGGACTAGGACTAGGACTAGGACTAGGACTAGGACTAGGACTCGGACTAGGACTCGGACAATAAGGACTCGACCAGTTCGAGGACTTGGCCCGAGTCCGGCCCAAAAAAGCTTAGTTAGCAAATCCCTTCAGTAGCCTGCACACACATGTACTTAATTCGGTAGTACAGTACGCGTCAACCTCGTCCCCATAGTGTTCGAGCAATACGCTTCCAAAACGAGGATGAAAGTAGACCCTGGGGACGAGGTTGAGTACACGTATACGAGCTCAGTACGTGAGGTAAGGACGGATTGCCTGACGAGACGTCGATCCAACAGCGACGCGCGGAGACTGTACCGGATTAAACATTGCATGAATTCGCCGTTTGCTCGCTCTACGTACGTGCGTGTGCGATCGAATGCGCTGCATGCATGCGCGAAGCCGCAGTGTCCGTGCAGTTGCCAGTCGAGCCGCAACGTCATGTGGCTGGTGCTCGACGACGTCCATTACTTGCGAATACGGAAGACAGAACACCGGTTGTAATGTAGTGCGCGGTACACGTTTTGATTGGGCGAAAGTGATTCATTCACAAAAATCTATTTCGCGCTAGTAGGCTTGTACTAGCAATACTTCCCAACTGATATTCATGACATAATTAATCTTCTACATTTCAAAATTGTGAAGTACTTATTTAAATTTCTGCACCATAGAAACATTCTCATATTTTGTTTTGTCTGCTAAAATAGTTCGTGTATTACAATTTAGATAAAGAAATCATTGCAACACTATGTTAAAGCTAAAGTTTGACCTACTACTTGTCATCAGACTCACATCGGGACTCGACTACAGCCCTGCTAAAGAGGAATGTTCCCCAAGACCAGGTTTTGCGTAATCAAACTAATCATTGGTTGAAGTAAAACAAATCTGGTTGAATAGATTTTTGTATTTTTCAGTATAATTCAATCTCCAGGGGCAATTTTGGTTTGAAAAATTACAGATAAAGTAAAACAAAATCGACGTTTTCATGGTGACGTTAGAGGCACATGCAATGCGTGATTTTTTTTCAAAGCTTTTTTGTTTTAAACATGTTCTCTGCACGGTTGCAGTAGGTGTTATTTCTTTGACGTCATATTTTCAAATTGGAATAAGGTACTGGAATAGTTCAGTATCATCACAAAGCCCATTAGTTTTTATTTATAATCTCAAATAATAATGGCTGAAAGTAATTTCACAAGGTTGTGTCACGGCAAGGTTCCTTTGAAGTTTCTCAAACTACTGTGCAAATCCAATTTGTTTCAGGGATTTTTCGCTTGAGTAAAGTATTAGACAACATTTGCAGGTGTTTGTGTGCCCCAAATCACATACATATGTATGTCATGTATGGACTTTATTTATAGGTTATATTTAAATGTAATTCAATAATGCGCCTATAAATTGCTTCCCCCACCCCTCCCCCGGGCTGTCCCAGGTCTTAAACTGTTAAAATGCTGTTTAAACGTTTTAAACAACCCGGGTTGTTCATGTGCCCTGCTTAAACAACCAATACAGTTGTTTAAGCAGGGCACATGAACAACCTGGTTGTTTAACTTGTTTAAACAAATTTTTAAACAGCGTTTTAACAGTGTATGTGGGGGTTTGGTAACGATTTTCAAACCCCAGGGTTGGGATTTTGGTCACTCATTTTGCCATTGTTTCCCCATCATCAGAAGTTAAAACCATGATGTGGGGGTGCCCCACCCATATATGTCGGAGATTGTCACTAAACGTTTGCCCCAGGGGTGGGGATTTGGTCACTTCAAAAGTGACAATCCCCACATCTTGGGTGGGGCAGCCCGGGGGCAGGGAGGGGTGGGGGAAGCAATTGATAGGCGCATAAGTGTTAAAAGCCTCTCTAAGCCTCTTATTACTGTAGATACCCTTTTTGACCATGCTGTGTAGTATTTGTGTACTGTCTCGGTGTCAACGAGAACACTGTACATGTACTTGAGATTCACAAAAGGACTCGGACTCGGACTCGGACTCGGACTCGGACTCGGACTCGGACTCGGACTCGGACTCGGACTCGGACTCGGACTGGGTGGACTCGACTACAGCACTGTTTACCACACATAGCTCTTGAAAAAATGTGCCTGACAACATATGGCCAATTGCGTTAGGAGCATAATTTCAAGCATTTACTGAAGCCCACTCTCCACCATCAGAGAGTAGCCAATGCTACCAAGGAAGCTCGGGTGGGGCATGGGTGGCTTGTGCGTAAAGCGCTCACCTCTCACCAATGTGGCCCGGGTTCGATTCCCGGCTGCGGACCATATGTGAGTAGAATTGTGCGTTGGTTCTCTCCTGTTAGGCCGTAGGCCGAGTCGCAAAAAGTGCTTTAGTTTTTAATTTTCGTAACGTACCTCAGCAATATACCTGCAAATCATATTAAAACGAAGCCAACAATAGACTGAATTGTGTGAACCTTGTTCTTTTTGTCTTGTTTTGTTTGCTTGTATGTAGTAGTAAAAAGTTCGGGCTGATAAAATTCCTTCAAAGCTCTATTTTTTGAAGTACGTGGCTGTCAAAAACAGTCGGGTCCCCCTGCTATCGATCAATGTTAACAATGTATTGGAACGTCTGGTAACAAGATGTTGCGCAATCCAAGATGGCGACGTCCGGAGGTGACGGACATGACATGCATTCGTGATTTCGGTGCATAATACATCACGTCATGGAACAAGGTGACACACTGTGTGCAAAGGGGGAACAACTGGACAGCAATTTCGCTGAGATCGCTCGTGCAGTTGCGGCGACTGCGGATGTCTATCCGCGGCCGCGTTAACAAGCGCTGGGTTTCATCGGGAATGCTGTGTAATCTCACTTATTTCATTACTTTATTAAAATTGTAAGCCAGGCATCTCGACTAATATTATTTGTTAACAAGATATAAAGACTTTCATTCAGTAGTAAGTAAAATTCAGGCATACTTGTATGGGGGAAGGGCGGTAGCTTTATCCGAACAAATCAATTTTAAACTTTTTTACAATATTGAACAATTTAAGCATAATTCCAAAGACATGTTTTTTTTCAAAGAATTTTATGAAAATCAGGTCAGAAGGAACGAGTACAGAACCAACCCCCCCCCCCCCCCAAATATAAATAAAATAAAATAAAATAAAATTAGTATTAATGAAACCATGCCTGACAACGTTTTGAAATTATAGCTCGTAGGGGCCACACATTTTTACGAGCAATCTGGGTTAAATATTATGGGTGCACATTTTCATTTTTACTACTAGTACTACAAGCTATATTAGCTCATTATGAGAACCAAAGCAAACATTTAAGTGAGACTGAGCTGTTCTAGTAATCCTTATGTTCATCTGAATTGTCTTTACTAGTTAAAGATGCTTTCTGTGTTTTTAGTGTAGTTTAATTTATTTAAGCAAATATGTATTGAACTTGTGCTTTATATCAGAATATTCCTGAGGTATTTATTGTTTATAGTAGTCTTATCAGTAATACAGATGTACACACCTGTTCCCTGTCATTCTACCTCATTTAAAAAAGGCAACTTAAGTTTGAAGTATTCTAATGAAACTCGTCATTTGCTACAGAGCAGCATGCATGATGAACAAGTACGCTAAACCTTTAAAGTAGTTCAAATTGTTCTTAAATTTACTTTTTAAAACCATTGCATCAGAAAAAAAATGTTCAGTACCCTGAACAAAAACGTTTGTTGGGGGGGGGGGGGTCTTTCCATACAGGCTAATCACCCCTTGTAAAATTACACCTGTATTGCAAGAGTGTTAGATTGAGTACAATTTTTCCTTTTTATCATTTCAAGAATATCTACAAAAATATAATCCATCAATTTATTAAAATTAACTTAGAAGTGTAATTTCTCAAATTTCACATGCTGATCATGGAATGGACAAGACTAAATTTGTTAATATATGAACATGTTAACTTTTGTCAGCAATTTCTTTTTTTTCATTCGTTATTAATACATGTACTTACTAAAACAAGAATTGCAAAGTACAACACCTTGGAAAGTGATTTTAGCCATTGAAATTATTAATTCAGAATTGTTTACTCCTTTCAGTCTTGAATTGAAAATTCACTTCCAACAGTTAGTGGAAAAAAATTAGGCACTAACCGTTATCTTGCAACATTTAAAAAAAAAAATAGATGGCCACAGTCCACTGTTCTTCTCAGACCTTACAGTTCCAGTTGAAGAATGGCATAATTAAGTTAAAAACAGTCGCCGATATTTAAAACTTTGAGTGAATATCACACATTGTATTGTCCATCAAGGAACAAGACTGAAGAATGAGTGGCCCTAAATTACGTAATGGTTGATGGCATATTAAGAAAGAGATCCCTTAGTAGTACTTGCATTTGGTCACGTTAAGTAATGGAAGACACTTTCTCGAAGGAAAATTACTTTAGCTCCAATGCCTGCTCAAAATCCAAGTAGCTTCATCAGGGCCGCCTCGTCAGTGAAATTTAACAAGGCATAAGCACAACATGTAACATAGAAAGCCAAAATAATTTCCTGGACTCAAAAAATACGGTCACGGTAAAAACAGGTTGCCTTTCTTCCTTGATGAATAAATGGAGTGCCCAGTCGATCCAGTCCTTGGTGAAGTCCAACAGGGCATGCACAAAAAGGCGTGCACAAAAGTTTTTTCTGCGTTGATCATGCTGGTGAAATTTCTATGGGCCCTTTTGAAAGATCCTTTGTCCTTCAGTGACTGGTGGTAGACCCCTCGTGCTGAAAAAAGGAAAACAATTATAAATATATGTACATGTAAAATGAATATTCAAGATGGTTGGATCCTTCTCTCAGATGTTGATAATTTTGATAATATATCCAGGATGTCCTTAAACTCCTGATAAAGGCCAATTAACGAAATGTATTGGAAAATGTTGAACTTGTCAGGCAAATTTATTGGAAACAACTTGCTGGAACATGTTATGTTGTGCAAAATCAACCCAACCAATGTGGTTTTTTTTAGGGGCGGGGTGGTTAAAGGGCGCAACAGTTTGGCCCATTGTTTTTGGAATTATTTAAAATATTCAACGGAAAGAATGCAACATCCTGCCGCTACTTTTTTTTCACCATATCTTACTTCAATGATGGTTAGTCATTGCAGATATATGTTGAAAATAAAAAAAAACCATGAATTTGGGACAGAAAATTTCTACAAATGGTCATGAGTCACCATAGACATTGTACATAACTAACACAATGGCGTCTCAATACTACATTCTTTCCTATTCAACTAGTGTCCCTTGAAAACAAAACATTCATAAAGTGATGACTTTACACAGTGTGTGTAAGACCTTTTCTCAACAGAACACCCCCTCCCCCACAAACCCCAAATTAAACTAAATACTAACCTCCCAAGATTTCATTTTAAAAAGAACACTGCCATAATGACCATGAAAGCAGTCTCGACCAACACTAGACCTGCAGACCAAAATGCAGTTCTGCTAGTAATCCTTGTAAGTTGTATAACGTTAGGGCCCTTGCAAAGGCCTACATGTATGATGCACATGAATACATGGGACCGAGTCTTCGTTGTATGTAGTTTGAAAAATCAACCAAAACATGCCTGACTATTGCATCAATCTATCGATAATATACGGGGGAAATAACCTCACCTTCATTACAGCCTTGCTTGAAAGTATTGCCAAGCAGCTGATGTACGAAGTAAACATGACACAAACGGCCTCAAACACTCATTGTTTTGACGTATTTCTAAAGAAAATATTTTCAAACTCAGGAAACCTGCAAGAGCTATGATACATTCTGTCCCAGATTTTGTGTTTTGAAGTTTTAATTTTCCTCTGTCAGGTCGACAATATCGCCGAAGTCCACGTTAGAACCGCTCTCTTATGCATCGCTCTCTCGTAGTCTCCTGTGGTTGCTGAATTTACGTAAACAATGGCGCGGTACTATGGAGACTATAGTATGGCTCCCAGACGTCACATACACACGGTGAACTGCGCCAGACTAGTCACTTTTCAGCCTCTTTCCGTGAGAAGTAATCAATTTTTTTCAAAAGTTTGAGAGTGTTGTGCTCATTAACAAACAAGATTCACAACTAAGAACAACCCAAATACTATCTGTGATATTTATTTCTATTGAACAAACCAAAAAGAAATCATCCTCCTTAGGTACGTTACGAAAGAAGCTCTTTTTGGGCCTTGGCCCACGGCCTACACTGGTGAAATCTCATTTCATTGGCGTATATTATTTATTGGTAATAACTGTTATTATTGTGTTTATTATTTGATAGTGTTGAAATAACTCTTATGATGTAACTTTCCATAAAGTCCTGCCGTCAAATGTAACACAAGGTCGTGGACTCAATATCGCCATCAGTATAGCTGTTTTACTTTGATTTGCTCATCATTGCACGCACAGCCGATTTTAGTTGAATTTTGTTTCGATACATAGGCCTACAACTTTATTTTTGTATAGGAAGGGGCTGGTGCATTATGTATTTTACAATTATAAATACAGATTTACTTATTTACTTATTTTCGTTTGGTTCTGTCATGGTACATTTTGGCGTTTGGCGGGTGGGGTGTCACCGGGCTATGTTCGACTGTAGGCCTATCGTATATTTTTGGTGGCACAAACACATACAAAATACTTGTACATGCAGTATGTATCATAACTACAGGATCATGCATGCAGCAGTCATTGCAATTGTAATCTGATCTTGCGCGCGCGCCCTGTGGGTCAGCGCGCGCGAGCCCTGTAGGCTAGGTCGGCGCGCGCGCCCTGTTGGTCAGCGCGCGGTCGTGGGGTTTTAAAGGGACACATTGCTTTGGATTTTGTGATTTAGGCTATAAAACTGAAATGGGTATGGTTGGGAAGCTTTTTTAAAAGTAGAATATAAAGATTCACATAACTATATCCCTTCAAATTGCGTGGTTTTTGTTAAATTTCGTGACAAATAACGGTCCGCCATTTTGTAGAACCAAATTTTTGACTCCACAAAATGGCGGACCGTGTTCACCAGTCTTTTTTCCAGTCGCATCTGGTTGAAGTACGTTCTGTTGATCCATTTTGATGTACCGTGGCACGGCGCGCAGCACTGGCGATATGTTTCGCGAGGTAGAGAATTGTACCTGGCGATCATCTGATAGGTTCACAAGGCCACTGGCTGCGGCGCCAGCCTAAAGACTCTTACAGCGTATTTTGCGCATTATTTAGACGGTGGTATTTAGTACTGGAAATAAGTCTATGTTTCGCGGGTCAGATGTCAGGGGTAAGCGGCCAATTTTTTGTTTTGTAATCACTATACTCACTAATTACAACACATTATACGTGTTTTATTGCATGAACAACTCTTATATAAGATAAGGAACATTTCCAAACAGCAAAATGTCATGACATTTGAAGGCAATGTGTCCCTTTAAGCCTGGTTTCCATATAGTCGTTATAATCGCCGACAGCGTCGCCGAAGAGTCCCCGATGCAACGCCGATAAATGGAAACGCTTCATCGGGGACTTTCCCAACATGGACGGCGACAGTCGGCAAAGATCAACCAAGTTCAACTTTGCCGACTGTCGCCGTCGCGTCGTGAGAGTAGGCCCATTCAAATACACGTACTGACATGTCGTGCATTCAACGATGTCTCTCACAGCTTGAGTGCCACAAATTTGACCCATTTTATCCTTTGACCAAGAAATATGAGCATAAATGTAAGTAAAATAGCTGCCCGTAATTGAAATCTATCGAAATGAAATATCAGTTCAGCTTTCAGAAAAGTGTGAAGTACCAAAAACCGCCATTTCAGTAAGACATTTTCAAGCATTCGGACGCCATTTTGTTAAAAAAATTCAGCCGAATGACGTCCAGAACCGTCTCTGCCCGGACGTCTGCGACTTGCCATCTTGCGTGCTGTCGTGCTGAAGCCTTGTTGTGCGCACGCACCTGCTTAGCCTAATGATTGCAGCGGCATTATGAATACATAAATAAATGCATTATGCATAGATCTAACCCCCTGACTACTACCGCCCGAGTGTTATACGTATGAAGATAAAAGTACAGTAGGTCCGTGCTATTTAGATTGTTTGGTAGGCATAGGGCCCGGCCGAGGGGAATGAACTAAAAAGTTCCGGAATGATGGAAATATAATAAACAGAAAATCTTAACGGGGTTGAATATGATATATTATAATGGTGCTGAGGATCAGACCTTGTTAGGTGATTTGATTTGATTTAGATATAAAATAGAAAAGGCCGTGATGATGATAATAATAAAACAAATAGCTCACGAGGCCCTATTCTTATACGGCCGGGGAAAACGGAGATTGTCTTACTCTGGTGATTCAATTGTCACACAGTTCACAAAGATACTGAGACGCACTCTAGATCTCCTGCAGGTTTTCTGCACTGGTGAAACTCGACAACAAATCAGGCTCCTGTTTGCTTTCAGGCTGGACACGAATCCCCGCCGATAAACCCCAGCGATTCCCCTACCTCCGAGTCGACTTCAATTCAACGGACGACTTGTCTCAACGGAAGACTTGTCTCCACGGACGACTTAGTGTCTTCCCATTTGACGCAAAGACGGTCGAGTTGTCTCAACGGTCAAGTTGTCTCGAGTCGAGTTGGCCAACGGTCGAGTTGTCCGAGCCCCGACGGTTTAATATAATGGAGAGGTATTTCTTGCATGTAACAAGTAATTTCCCGCAGATCACACACCATCACCCATGTTGCCTTCCCCGTTGTATCCCCCTCGCTTCGATTGTCACAGTTGCAAGACGTCGCATGCGAACACGAGTGGTGAACACTGCAGCGGCCGCTAGCGCATAGCCGGCCGGCCGGCCGGCCGGCCGGCCGGCCGGCTGCCTGCAATTAATGCAAAGCAGAGCTAGCAGCTTCGTTCGCGAACTTACCAGCGCCCCTTCGGCCAGGAGTATAGATAGCTACCAGACTATTGTGCAACTTCATGGCAGCTCTTTTTCGTATGTGCGCGTGCGTGAAGAGAAAATGTTCCTCATTTTCATACAGAATTGACGCATGCGCACTAGTTTCCCCCATTTTTCGGGGTGAGATTTTACAAGATTCCCAAGACGTTGTTACTGGCGGTTCGTGGCTATTAATAGTTTGTCGTGATAACGCCCTCTCGCGGCGGCCGGTTATCGCGTATATACGTAACAACGTCTTGAACCAAGACTATGTACATCCGCAAGCCTGCTATGATCGTGACGACACAGCCCCTTTAAGTCCGATTGGCCCTCGTGTAATAGAAGGCCAAAACATAGTTTTGTTGCCCCACCCGACCGACCCTAATAAGTCACAAAAGTCGAGTGTCGCGTGTGTTTTTTTTTTATCTTTAAAGACAATTTGGAAATCTCACTTTTTCCCGCACAAGTTCTATTAAAATCAGTCTTTATAAATACAGCTACGATGGTACAATCGTCCATTTCGCCATCTCTCTTTTAGCTTACTTTTTGCCTCCGACTTCCGAGTTGTAGTATTGTTTTCATGGATGGTAAAAAAAATCGACCGACCGACCCTTCCTCTTATTTTTCCCATTTAAGGGCAACACAAGTTTGTGGGTTTTTTTGGCCGCATTTCCATAACACTTAGATGCAATAATAATAAGTTTAAATTATCGAGAAATTTAGTTGAATGTGCGCGAGTTTTTGGGCAGCCCGAGCGCCTTAGGAAAGTCACTTTAGCCTCTGTATGCAGCTACCACTGCTTGGCACCCCTGGCAAAGTCGCCCCTTCACCCCCCCCCCCCCCCCCCCCCCCCCCCGACTGTCCTCTAGGGCATGGTTCATCATGGACAAAAACCAATTGCTCCCCAGTTACCGCAACTGTACGCTAATTTTTTATTTGTTGTTTGTTTGTTTGTTTTTTTTTTTTTTTTAAAGGTATGCAACAATTTACAAACTTCAAAAAGCAACCTAATGAATTATTATGAAATACCGTACTACATGTATACTGTAATAAAAGAGCAGCCTCAAGCATCATGTGAAATCATGGCACGTGCCTGATGTGCTGTCCGACGTTTTGTCAAGAAAAGTGGACCGTGCATTTATATCGTTTTCCAACGATTGTCCGACGGCCGACAATCGTAGGAATAGTCCCGACCTGGATAATCCCTATACCGTCTATAAATTGCTGCGTTTTGTCTATAGTATAGCCAGGGCCCAGAAAGACTACAACTAATACAAGAACATATATTTTTTTCTGTCTGTTTTCCCAGCATCTATGCGCACACAAATCTAAATAGGTCATTACATGTACTACAGTATTTGCTAGCACGCTTTAAAATATAACCCCAAATATAATCCATTTATTTCTCAAAATTACAGCAAAAGCAAATGGTACTAAGTTAATTTTTTTATGGACGTGCAAAGTAGTTTTTGTTCCTCGGCCCAAATTTGATGTCGAAACGACAATGCTGGGGGTGGGGGGGGGGGGGGGGGTGGGTGGGGGGGTCGGGAACAGGGTCGGTGAGTTAGGAAGTGTATAATCCATCCATGAAACCGACACGATCGTTCGTACTGAATCATGGAATGATGTGCACTATAGCGTTAGAAAACTCTGGTTACATCTTTTTAATGGAGTAGGCCTATTGCAGTCCTTTTCTTTGAAAAATCATTTCAGATTCTTAGTTCTTTCAAGAAAGAAAACAAAATAAAAAGCAAAGTCTTGAATTCTGGGAAAGTCGCAGCAACTGCGGTTTCATGTATAAACCACCACCCCCCCCCCCCATGATTTGTTTAGTTAGTGGGGGAAATAGTGTGCAACGTATTGTGACTTGCGAGAACCGCATGATAACAAAAAATAGGACTGTTTGTGTCCACTAGTGTTTCGATGGGAGAATTTGATACATGCACGGGCCGAGATGTATTGTACCAGATCAAACTTTTAAAGATATTGTCAGTGATCTTTCGAGTTTCACCTTGAAAAGTAATGTATTTTTTGCTAATTTTTCTAGCGATACAAAATTTGTTCACTGTTAAAGAGACCGTCAAACGAATAGGCCCACCCATCAAATAATTACTGTGCAAATATCGAATTCTTTGGGACCGACAATAATGGTGAATCTTTATGTGCATTAGATAATGCGAAAGCAACCAAGAATAAAACCTTTTTGAAGAATTTGCAGACGCCCAAAATAGCAAAAAGTAGGTTTTTGGTTAAAATATAACATGTAAGAAAAAGTACTCAGAAGAACTTGTTGAACAGCATAAATAGTTTCAGGGGGCAGGGGGGGGGGGGGGGGGGGGGGGGCGGAGGGGGGGGGGGGGGCACTTTCAATAGGCTTTGCATAATTTTGAAGTATGGCGCATATAATCACCATACAACAGAATGATTGCTAATCCACGTTGACGATAATAAAATTAATTCATCCGTCCGTCGTCGGGCCGTTCGTTCGCAGGCCCTGGATACACTGGCCTGAACTGATCGGCGTTTAGACGAACTTTGTCCAATTCATCTGGGAATGCGTACAATGTCATAAATATTACTTGTTTGATTTCTTCTTTTATTTTTTCATTTAGTGCGGGCCACACACTTTTGCCACTTCAAAGTATCACATTCGTCGCGACGATAATGATTCACCTAAGGAATTTTGAATGTTCGTCAGTTGATTTGGTTTTAGTCGACGCGTAGCTTCATAAATTTTCCCGAACTGAGGAAACGTTAAAATTTGCTTCAAGAAATTACAATTGCAAAACCCTCCCACCTTCAATCTCAGCGTGAGGGTTATGTTCAAAGGGTTTGGACTTCTTTTTAACAGGTTCATTTGCCTCATTAACATTTTTCATTGGTATGATGGTATCATGTTCATTGACGTTTTTGACGCTCATTTAAGTATTCACTGATACGAAAAACAAATAGAAAAATAAAAGCAATCCCTAATAACTGGGTCTGAATTAATTCATGATTTAGCTCAACAGAATTTCTTAGGTCATAATTTAGATCAACAGAATCATTATCATGTTAACTGGACGCTGTTTACCGTGAAAACGACACTCATACATTGTATTATGTCTAGAGTTAAATTGCCTGCTGGATCGAAGAAAAAACCCGGCGTCTTCCCTGTGCAAACCCCAAGCCTAAACTATCAAAACATCTGAAACCCACATAATTCATATACGCGCTGCAAAAATAATTAAAGTCGGTATGTCCGTGCACTGACTGAAAACGGATTCTTTATTATGAAAAAATACTTCACTTTTAAACGAAAATTAATGTTGCCTTACTTTTTTAAGACGGGTCACTCCCATAATGTGCTTGGCAGTGTTTTGTGACCCCGAGTACAGTAAAAATATAAAATTGCATTTGCCCAAAACTGAAGGTAGAGATTAGAATTGGACAGGCCTACATCCGCACGGGCCCTGCTCTAAAATCTTCAAAATACATATTTTACAGACTGATTGATATTTTATTAGTCCAGAAGTGAATTGGTCGCGGTAGGACTATACATGTAATAAACAAAAACAGAGGACAGTCAGAAACAATCACGGTTGTTCCTTTGTTTTTGAATTATTCTACTTTCTAAGTCGCTTGAAGGAATTTGGCCAATTTTTGTTAACATGTTTAGTTCATCTTTTAAAAAAATTGAATTTTGTTTTTTTAGTCGCGAACCCAGACCCTACTTTTGCTCTCCATGATCAGTGACATGGTTTACCATGCATGATGGAAATCGTGATGTAGGCCTATAGTTTTAACATGGAGGAATTCCTCCATGGTTTTAATAATTACAATAATCTTGGTATTTGGAAATTCTTCTGTAACATGTTGCCCAGAATATTGTTGGTGTGTTTACAGCTACAAAACAAGGTGAACATTCATTTATGTTTCGTAGACCCTGTGTAAAACAAAAATTGCACGATGACATCTGTGACGCTTGAGGGGTGGCACTTAATTCCCTGGGCCTGGGGCACTTCTAACTTTTGGTTGGCTCGGATTAGACTGTTGGTGGCGCTGTTGAAAATATATTTTTCGATGTTATTTAAATTACAAAACTAAGAAAAATTATATTTGCTGCATATAATGTATATAAATTTAACTATTAAATTCTTTTTCCAAATATAGTTATAAAGATATTTCTTAGGAGAATTTTTCTTTCAAAATTTAACATTTTAACACAAGCCCATTAAAACGTGTACTCTCGAGACTGGCCCCATTTCTAAATTTTAAGTAATGCCTTTGAATAGGGTCTGGATACTTGCCGATGTAAACAATAAATTATCAGTTGGCAACCTGACGTGGCCGGCTACCTACATGACGACGTATCAATCATTGCATGTATTGCATGCTGTCATTGAGATGTTGCTGAATATTCGACTTTTATCAGGTTAAACATAGTTTACAGCAGGTGTGGTTAAGGTTCGACATGCAGATTTAACATTGCATTCAAATAATTAACACTAGTCGCATATCACACGCGTTCGGAGAACACGAGGTCACAAACATTACAAAGTGGACAAGATGGCCGACGCGACCAGCCAGGAGACGGTACGGGACGGGAAATTTCTCCTTTCATCTGGATCGTAAGTAAACCTTAGTACCACGCATCTTAGTACTGGAACTGTACTGGTATCTTAGGTGTCGTATCTAGTATTTTGGTGGCCGTTTTAAGAATTGGAATTAGAGACAGTGTTGTACTTTTGTAGTCGATTTTAAAATTGAACTCCGAGACCGAGACATTGCCTAAACTAGCCCTATGGCTGTAAATGGTTCCTTTTTAACTTCTGACTTTTTACTGTCACCATTACAGCCCTACTCCAACGGTACTCCTAGAACTATGAGGTTCCGACATGAACCTCATAGGAAGACGCCGATTTTTCCCATAGGCTAGTACAGCAAGAATAAGAATGTCATTCCCATGCAACACGTTTCTACATTTTTCGCCGTGAATTACTTAATGGCTGCCCCCAAAAATAATAATATGCCGCATTTACACCCTCACCTTGCTTGCGCCAAGTCAATTTTCGCCTGAAACGGGTCCAATTTGCGGGAAAAAAATGACAAAAATCTGCAGTCGTTCCGAAGCGATCACACATGCACACCATCGAGGAAGCCGCACACACGAAGCTCCTGTTTTGCGGGGGGGCCGTGGGTCGGTCAAGTCATGATTATTCATCGAAAATCTGAAGCGCGGTACGTACGACAGGCAATGCATGCAGACGGTATATAACGGACACGCGGCAGTTGCCTGCCGCACCGCGCTTCAGATTTTCGATGAATAATCATGACTTGACCGACCCACGGCCCCCCCGCAAAACAGGAGCTTCGTGTGTGCGGCTTCCTCGATGGTGTGCGTGTGTGATCGCTTCGGAACGACTGCAGATTTTTGTCATTTTTTTCCCGCAAATTGGACCCGTTTCAGGCGAAAATTGACTTGGCGCAAGCAAGGTGAGGATGTAAATGCGGCATATTATTATTTTTGGGGGCAGCCATGAAGTAATTCACGGCGAAAAATGTAGAAACGTGTTGCATGGGAATGACGTTCTTATTCTTGCTGTACTAGCCTATGGGAAAAATCGGCGTCTTCCTATGAGGTTCATGTCGGAACCTCATAGTTCTAGGAGTACTCCAACGGCACCCCTACACGCCGGGATTTACAACCGGTCGACTTTGATTATTAATATCTCCCCAAATTCTTATCGCTGAACACTTTTATATACGTCATTGTTACTTCTACTAGTTCTAGAAACTAGAACTTCTAGTTTCTAGAAGTAACAATGATGTATATATAAAAGTGTTCAGCGATAAGAATTTGGGGAGATATTAATCTTACTTTTCGGGAGGTCGTAACTCAATGGGAATTGGCATGGCGCTTTGATAGGTGAATTACTTCATTCTCTATCAAATCTTCCCTAAAAACCCATCCTGGCTGATCCATATCTCTCTAAAATTTGGGAACAATGGTTTTTGGAACATGGGACCGACAAATTTCCGAAAAATCTGAGCTTTTACTCACCATCCTACCGTTTTCCACAGGACGGAATTCACACCGTACACTTTGTGTGCATGCACACTGGTAGTATACATCCGTATATCGGCTCGACCATTGTCGGAGGCGGGGTGGGAATATCTTGCTTTTTTCGCGCGAGTCTAATTTGCAAGTCTGAGGAACAACAAATACTTCCATTTGAAATTAATGCATGAATATCCATCCATTAACTCGGCACAGTTTTAGCGCCCTGCCGATATAAATCACCGTGCGGTCGCGCGTAACAGCAAGATATTCCCACCCGCCTCCGACAATGGTCGAGCCGATATACGGAGGTATATATACTAGTGTGCTTGCACACAAAGTGTACGGTGTGAATTCCATCGTGTTGAAAACGGTAGGATGGTGAGTAAAAGCTCTGATTTTTCGGAAATTTGTCGGTCCCATGTTCCAAAAACCATTGTTCCCAAATTTTTGAGAGATATGGATCAGCCAGGATGGGTTTTTAGGGGAAGATTTGAAAGAGAAGGTGAAATTCTGGAATGAAGTAATTCATCCATCAAAGCGCCATGCCAATTCCCATTGAGTTAATACGACCTCCCGAAAAGTAAGAGTGCTAGAAGGGCTTTCGAGTCAACTCGTACCTTCGCCAACTCGTACCTTCGCCAACTCGTACCTTCGCCAACTCGTACCTTCGTCAACTCGTACCTTCGCCAACTCGTACCTTCGCCAACTCGTACCTTCGCCAACTCGTACCTTCGCCAACTCGTACCTTCGCCAACTCGTACCTTCGCCAACTCGTACCTTCGCCAACTCGTACCTTCAACTCGACAACATCATACCAACTCGTACCTTCGCCAACTCGTACCTTCGCCAACTCGTACCTTCGCCAACTCGTACCTTCGCCAACTCGTACCTTCGCCAACTCGTACCTTCGCCAACTCGTACCTTCGCCAACTCGTACCTTCGCCAACTCGTACCTTCGCCAACTCGTACCTTCGCCAACTCGTACCTTCGCCAACTCGTACCTCCAATTAAGACAACTCGTACCGCATAAAAAAATATGCCAAATTGCGTTGGATATACCATGGAGGAGGGATATAGAGGATATACGAACTCATTATTTTTGTTTTTGAGAAATCCAGATGCATTTTTGGGACCGATCCTCAAAAACTCTTTCGAACAATGGGTCCATGATTTTTTGTTTGCATTCCATTTTATTGGGAAAATTGGGAGTTGTGAAAAATGCTTAATTTTTTTTCCCATGTTTTTCCTTTCTTCTTGTGAGCTTGTATAATTAACTGGAATTTGATATTTATTTATTTCTTTTCTGTTATTTAGGTTTCGGAAATGGCAAACAGGACATCTGAGCAAGACGTACTGTGTGTAAGACACCGACAGATGATCTTCAAAAACTTATGCCCGATCTTAGAAATGGGGACCCCCTTTTTTTTGCTTTTTGTGTGTGTAGCTTGGTTATTTCTTTGGACGTTGCATAATTTCCATTTTTCGCAACTAGTTTACTTAATTATATTTTGATATCTTGGTGCCCAGTCTTTTTTTTTAGCGGAACTTTAATTGTTTTGCTTCATTTATTTGGCTTTTCTTAAATCCGTTTTAGGAATTGATTAAAAAATAATAAATTTGTTTAAAAGAAATGTGGGTGTTTGGATTCATTTTATTTATTTATTTATTGTTACCCGGTATCTATTCTTATTATCATATATTATTTTCATGTTTCTTTTTTCTCCCTTTTTTTGGGGGGGGGGGGGGTTCTCGTTTTTATTTCAAACAACGGATGATTCAATCTCTTTTTTGAACATGTGTGGCTCTGAAAAGAGCCGTTTGTGTCCCATAACTTAAAGGCTCTCCCTTGGATGCGCATGTACTGCTTTCGCTGGAAGTACGGTTAGATCATAGTAAATTAATTCCTATTCACAAATTTGACAAAACAAGGGTGCGCCACGCTAAGCGTCAGGCCTATTAATACCAATGCGCGCATCACCGGTACCAAGGCGGCACGTTCAAACGTGGCCACTCAACTTGAATGCTAATTACGCCCTTTAGTTAATTAAAGAAGGTGACAGAAGTAGGCGGCCGAGCTATTGAATATGACAATTGGGTTTCAGGGTTTGTCATTTAATATCTTTCAGTTTCAGACGAAAAGCATCAATTGGGTTTGATTTAATAGCAGTGTGACGCACGGTCAACTTAAAAAAATACATGTCCGCAGTTCCCTATTAGTAAACAAAGTACAAGTATAGAAAAGAATACGTGCATCATGCATGTAGTTTTAAGTGTCCAAGATCACTTTTTCTATATAAATTATAAGCCGTTAAATTAGAAACCGGTAAATTGTTTTACATAAATAAAGTCCACAAATACATTTCACTTTACATTCCTTTTCCAGCAACGTCTAATATATACAATAACCAGGCCTACAATCAAAGCAATAATTTCAGAACCATTTCAGAACATCATTGACGGTACGACTTGACTTCCGCGTGAAGGTACGAGTTGTCCTAATTGAAGGTACGAGTTGGCGAAGGTACGAGTTGGCGAAGGTACGAGTTGGCGAAGGTACGAGTTGGCGAAGGTACGAGTTGGCGAAGGTACGAGTTGGCGAAGGTACGAGTTGGCGAAGGTACGAGTTGGCGAAGGTACGAGTTGGCGAAGGTACGAGTTGGCGAAGGTACGAGTTGGCGAAGGTACGAGTTGGCGAAGGTACGAGTTGGCGAAGGTACGAGTTGGCGAAGGTACGAGTTGGTATGATGTTGTCGAGTTGAAGGTACGAGTTGGCGAAGGTACGAGTTGGCGAAGGTACGAGTTGGCGAAGGTACGAGTTGGCGAAGGTACGAGTTGGCGAAGGTACGAGTTGGCGAAGGTACGAGTTGGCGAAGGTACGAGTTGGCGAAGGTACGAGTTGGTATGATGTTGTCGAGTTGAAGAAGGTACGAGTTGGCGAAGGTACGAGTTGGCGAAGGTACGAGTTGGCGAAGGTACGAGTTGGCGAAGGTACGAGTTGGCGAAGGTACGAGTTGGCGAAGGTACGAGTTGGCGAAGGTACGAGTTGACCTGTTACCCTAGAAGGCACATGAGGGGTGCCTTCTAGTTTCTAGAAGTACATCATTGTATTCCTGAGATGTTAGCAATTTCTACAACAAGGCTTACTAAAATGCTGAATTTGTCCGGCTGTATATATGAGGTCTTCAAAAATGACAAATGGGTAATCCTTATCATTAAAACCCCGTTCCATAAGAGAACAAAGGAGACAGTTTATATTTTGCGATGATACAGGCAGGAAAAGTCACTCTGTGCGCTTGAAATCATCTAAATTAAATAGTTAGCTAAGATATCATGATGAGCAACAGAGCAAGCTTAATTATGTGGAAAGAGGGCAGGGTTTAAACTTTTGATTTATGAAGGAAATTAGGGGGTAAAAAGGCAACGTCTCTGACTGCAAAAAATGTATAAAAGTGTTCAGCGATAAGACTTTGGGGAGATGCATGTATTTGAAATCAAAGTCAAACGGTTGTAAATCCCGGCGTGTAGGGGTGCCATTGGAGTAGGGCTGTAATGGTGACAGTAAGTAGTCAGAAGTTAAAAGGAACCATTTACAGCCCTATTTGTAGGGTAGACATAGCCTAACGTAGGGAGACTGATACATTTTTCAAATAAATTGTGTGCATTTGTTTTTGATGTAGTTTTGAAGAGAAAGTCATAAGAAACGATTTGATTCAAGTTCGGATTCCATCGGATTTTGCAAAATTCAAAGAAAATTTGATTTAAAGCAGGGATATTTTGGTCCCTTAAATGTGTACGGTAAATGCAGAGTAAAGTGTGATTATTTTGTACACAGATTGGAGTGCAGATTTTGACTGAAATGCTTAAAACTCACATTTTCTCTAAATCGTTGTCTTTATTCATGCCTTATTTCAATGAATAAAAGGCAGATGGCAATCATGATTTCAAAAATTCTGATATTTGAATTTAAATAAAGCTGTGAGAATGTGCACAAAAATATATCACATTTTTAATCACAATTTCCTATTCAGAAAATGAGCCACCAAACAAACGGCACCCTCACACATTTATTACGTCCTTGCCTAACATTAGGTCTCCGAGACTGAGACTGAGGCCTCAACTTCCGAGACCAAGACTGAGACCTCAACTTCCGAGACCAAGACCAACGTGAGTACAATTATATGCATGGTGTTGGTGTTGAAGCTGATTTCCCTTATTGAGCATGTTGAGTGTTGCGCCCTGCTTTAGATCAAAATGTTCAAAAAGATAACTTCTCGTGCCCGTCAATGATCATTTGTGCTAATTTGATAAGTACATTTTTGTTAACGTACTACGTGCAGTCGTACTCGATCGTTGGTAAAACAAAATACGCCAATCCTAAAAGCAAACATGTACCAGGGGTGAGATTTGTCAGGATTTTGTGTCGGGATTTCATAATTTTTAATGAATCTCTTTTGCAATCTGGAATTCCTGAGGTGTTGTCCTATTAAAGGTGTTTTTACCTGTAAAAGTGGATATAGACCAATAAAAACAGATGTTTTAAGGGGTGTCTTTAGGCAAATACAAATTTTATGTTGATCTGGGGTCCTCGTGGATTTTTCGTGGATTTCGTGGACATGTACAAATGTGTGCCTACATGTACATGTACATGTGTAGCTTGAAAATTCCAGCTAGAGTCTAGGCCAGGGACGGATCTAGGTTTTAACCAGGGGGGGGGGGGGGGGGGGTTTACCTGTGGTGATTGGCCTACACAACCCAGCGTGCCGAATTTTCGACACCCGACACAGGTTATTTTTTATTTTTTTCTCAGCCCAAGGGGGGGGGGGGTTTAACCCCCAAACCCCCCCCCCCCCCCCGTAGATCCGCCACTGTAGGCTCATGTGCGATTTGCCGTTTCTCACATGTCATGAGCCTTGAGCTGGAATTTTCAAGCTAACGTGTGCCCATGTGCAGTGTGTACCAGTGAAATAAACGGGTGACCCACGTCCGTGGGTACCAGTACTCCGTATAATAAACAAGCTGCATTGACTGGTCTCCATTCAAGCTTCAATCTAATTCTTCAGCATGAAAACTTTACATTGTACAATGTTGTTTGTTTTGGAATGAAGACTAGATTGGTATGGCGCATTGTATTTAGTTGTGGTTTTGGCAGGTCTCGAGGGTAAAACCCAAGACCTTGGCATCCGAGACCGTGACGGAGACCCACACGTTCAAGACCAAGACCTGCCCTTCCGAGACCGAGACCGAAACCTCAAAAAAAGGTCTTGAAACGTATCGAGATCGAGACCAGGTCTCGAGACCTACAACACGGATTGGAGATATCGATCCATTAAACACTTGGCTTGGACCCTACTACATTGTATATCGTCAGATCATCAATGTTAAAAAAGTGATAAGTACATGTAGGGGCCAAGTTACTCAGACCATGCTCGGACTAACAGCAAAACGTGCACCAAAGACACACCCAAAAAAAAGTTTAAAAGCCAAAATCAAACTTTGTCAGAAAAATGTACGTGCTTGTTCTTACAAATTGGATTTTGTAAACATTTAAGTGGTTTTAATTTGTTGGAGATCAAACAATCCATCGAGCCATATAATTTAATTTCTAGGGTTTATTAGTTGTAAAAGTCAAGCAGACTGAATAATATACAAATAATGAATGTTTATGAGTGCGATGGTAAAAATAATTTCATGAGGTGACAGATTGAATGTTCTATTCCACGAGGCGAAGTCGAGTGGAATGGGACATTCCATATGTCACCGAATGAAATTATTCTTACCATTGCACGAATGTGAAACATTATTTATTTGTTTTATACAACGCCTGAATAAATCCGACAGATTGCATGCATGGATTTCTTGGTGTAACGTTACAACGTGCCGTTTACCTTCTCAGTCCCGCATAAAACCGCGAAAAAAAGTGGCCCAGTTCCGAATCAGTTAAAGCTTTAATTGTTGTTCATGCGTGTCTTGCAAATTCCTCTATTCGTTTGACTGCATATTTCATTTGTCTCTTTGTGTTAGCAGCGTCAACATCGCCTACGAGTTCCAATATTTCGTCGTCTGTTTATAGGAAAACAAACCGCGGTTCGGAAACACCGTCTGCCATTTTGTGTGAATGACAGCCTAGACTGGTTCCCGGTCCCCGTATGTATAATATACATTTGAAGTCCGAAGGACAACGGAGGGACCAAAACCAGTCGAATGACAGCCGTGTTGTAGCGGCGGGGGAGTTCTATCAAACGCGTTACCGTTTGATATAACCATATGATAGAACGTTTTTTGGCGGTGCGGGTTCGCGTCGTGCGATGGGACGAATAATTAAATGCACGTGATCCACGATCCACCAATCGGATGGCTGGGATTTATTCAGGTGTTGTATAAAAACCTATGTCATTCATTAGTGGTGTAACACACGATACCACTTTTTCATTATACTCAGTTCAGTCGCGATACAATCGTAAAAACAAAAACAACCGAATAACCCCATCAAAACCAAAACATAAAAAAGACTACCCCCCCCCCCGCCCAAAAAATCAAATTGGACCTTTCCAAGCAAGTGTTTTATTTCCACACGATATACAAAAATCAATGCACATTAAGTTGCATGTACCACATAATATAGTATGAATTTTGTAAGCACTAAAATAAAAACAATGTAATCGTGCAAACAAAAAACTAAAAGAGGATTTTTTTTAACTTGTGCTGCAAAAATATTACCGATCCGAGACATACATGTACATGTACATGTACATAAAAATTACATGTACACTCAATCATGGAGGAAGGAATCGTGTGTACAGCATTTGGAAGTGGGGTGATTTTGCCAAATTCTCACTGCATTATATTCGTGGTTGCTGTATAATGCGTGCCAATCATCCAGTAACCACGCCCTTAAGTTCCATATAAGGTCCATGATGTAACCGTTGTGCCTGCAATTGCCCTACTATTGGCCGATAACGAACATGCATGATGCATATCGCATACACGTGGGCGGGCACGGCACGCACATCAAGTCTGTTCTGCATGCCAAACGTGAGCTGGAGCTGCATGTACGGTGTACATTGTACATGTAGGATCGTGGATCGGGTTTTGTCAGCTAAAATAGAACTGATTGTGGGCAGCAAATGACGCAATGTATGTTCCTTTTATTTCTCCATGGTATGTGGTCGGAAAATGCCCGATGCCCGATGCCTGATCCTAATGTCATCGTTACGATCTGTAGCGTCCGTGAATGCAATGGCATTTGGTGTTTTTGATCAGTCCAAACCGCACCGATTTTTGTGCGAGCTGTTCTAATAATAGCCTGAGGATTTTCTGGTCATGACTGGGCGTGGCCGGCTCTGGCTTTATATACATGACACGTTATAGTTCCAAATTAAAACATTGCTAAGAACGGGATTGGGGCTTGCAGCAGAACAATGTTTATTATTTTAAATAATACATTTAATTTACCTTAAAATATGAACGTCAAAATGGCCAGGAATGTAGGCCTATTGTTTTATATTCAACAATTATTATAGTAAATGAGAAAGGTAAGAAATCGGACTTCATGTACGCGTTTCAGTAATACATGTAAATATACACAGAAAAGTTTTACGGTAGTCAAATGCGTGATTTATTTATCCGACTTGGAACTTGCTTTTGTCGACAATTTGTCGACGTCGAGTTTTATTTTGCCGACATGTCGACAAGAAAAATCGCCAACGACAACAGCCCTAGCGCCCACCCGAACAAAGATACTGACAATTTGGGAGACTGCCAACATAGGGCAAGATAGCTCAGTCGGTAGAGCGCTGGTACGGTATTCCGCGGAGGTCGCAGGTTCGAATCCCGCTCCTGCCAGTTTCTTTGTTCACTTTGAAAATGTTTTATTTAAAGGCGTACCGTCAGTCCTTTAAAATAAACCTAACAATCTATGAAACTGTTTTAATTTAATTAATTTAATTATTTTTGACACGAAACAATCTGCCGTGTGGGAACATAATTGTTGTTTGGCTGCAAATAGTTTGGCATTTTTATAGTAATTATACGATAACTAAATGTGGGTACTAATTCTTTTCGATTATTTGTTTTGTTTTTATTAAAAGTGAATAATTGTATAGATAGAAAAATGGCAATTTAATTTTTTTTTAAATAACATAAAAACACAGGTCGATGTCTTCATCTGCAACTGATACTGAAGATGATTGTTGCAGTATCTAAGAGACACGTACTAAGATCCTGAATATGATTTACATGCATTTCGAAAAGATGGTGTCCGACATTCTAGTAATTTCCGCTCCCTGACTACATGTACTTGTGACATGTGTATGTACAACTTACAAGTATATATCTATAGTTTAACACCCTCCTGTGACGTCACACTATTGTTTTCCCTCTCCATTATTTTGCACGAATGGAGCGCGACGCGCCATTCTGCATTTTACTAAAGGCGTGTTGTCAACATTCCTTTACTGGCTTTCTTGATTTTACAACTGAAACACGACATATTATACAATAATGAAACATTCTTGGAGGGTGTTAAGACGGTTAATACACTCGGTAGCACGCCGTTCATGGGTGACGAATGGCCCTCGGGCTGCGCCCTCGGGCCATTCTCACCCACGAACGGCTCGCTCCTCGTGTATTATCCTACTCGTAAAAGTCGATCAGTCCGGTACAATTCCAAAACAGGAATCCAAATTCCTCTTCTGGTAACATACAAATGTACAGACAGTCAAACACTTGGTTGTTGCGTCAATCGCTGGACTTCTCAAAAGTCTGTGGCCTAAGATAGGGCTCTAACATTATCCAACCCGCCGCCACGCCATTTCTTGTGAAGCGATAATACTTGTGCATTTTCTTGTCGCTGTAACTAGTGTACATGTAAGTATCAAATGGGTTAGTTTTATCTCGCAACACCCTCTCTCTAGAGCTCGCCATATTTACAAAATGTCGTCCAACTTATGTGAATAAAAATGGCGAAAATGTTTTTTGCGATGAAAAGTAGACTTTGCGGACACTAATAACGCATCGCAAAATATCAATCGCTAACTGGATTATTTGCGATGAGCAAATTCATCGCAAGTATTAGTGAAATCGTTAACTTTAAAATTCATCGCTAAGTTGCGATGGGTTTTGAGTTTAGCGAGCGATTTCGGCATTTGCGATGATCGCAAAGCGTTAGTGAAATACGCCCCAGAGACCGGGTTTTTTGCAGGCTGAGACCACAACTAGACCGAGACCAAACATCAATAAAAATGTATGGTGTTGAAGCTGATTTCCCTTATGAAGTCTTGTGCCCTGCTTTATACAAAAATGCACTGGAAGTGAAATACTGATTGTGTGATGCGAACCAACCCTACTCTGAAAAAAGGGAACATTTTATTTTCTGGCAGCCAATCATTTAAAATTGTTAAGTATGAATAATAATCATATACATGCTGGGCCAGTTTTTTTCTTGAGTTTATGCCTCATTCAAAAACAAATGACTTTGTATTTCTAGAAAAATGGCAATTTAAAATGAATTTATTTTAGGGGATAAAACTTGAAATTAGCAAGGAAAATGGATCTTTAATTACGTTAATTTTCTTATCGCTAACGTCACCGAATACTACAAAATACTAGAGTAAACTGTAGTACTTATGCAGTACTTTTACTACACTGGCCTATGAGAATTGAGTAGTATTTTGCAGTACAGTGTACTGTACCCCAAGTGAATGCCCAGGACTTTGGGGTTATTTACCTGTATTTCTATACTAAACACAACACAAAAAGTAAGTCCCCCCCCTAAATGGCCCCCTCAGTTTCTTAAGTAAGAACTTTTCAAAGATCACATCTAGTGAAAAATATTTCTGTTGGTGTTAGGCAACTGTTGTGTGAAAATTGAAGGCATCCTTTTATTCATGGTTGACTGAGCACAAAATTGAAGACAAAATGACCCATTTTCAAAATTCACAAAAGTGACTTTATTACTGCAGATGACTGAGAAGCAGATTAACATTAATGTTCAAAAACATGTGTATCCATCACGCTTGGCAATGACCTCCAGACATCATCTTCTCATGGTGTTGATGAGTCTCAGTCACCCGCTGCCGAGGGATTAGCCATCCATTCTTCCTGCAGTAATCGCGACAAGTCCTCCAGAGTGCTTTCTGCTTGGATACGGGCATACATGTACACATCGTTTCAGCAGGTCCCAAAGATGCTCGAAGGGATTGAGGTCTGGTGAATTTGCCGGCCAAACCATTTTCTGGATCCCCCCATGAGCCAAGAAGGCGTTCACCTCTCTCCCTCTGTGGGGACGGGCGTTATTGTCCATGAAGACGAATCCACCACCATGGGCTGCGGCATACGGTGCAACATATGGACACAGGATATCGTCAACATATCGTTGCGCATTCAAATTACCATTGATCTGCTGAACAAGTGGTGTTTTGTTGACAACTTATCCCAGCCCAGACCATGATGCTTCAGCCACCGAAGGATGTCACAGGTTGCACACAACACTCGGCATGCTGTTCTCCACTTCGACGCCACACACGTTTTCTGCCATCATACAGGCATGCACACACAGTCTTGTGAATTTTGAAATTGGGTCATTCTGTCTTCAATTTGAGCTCAGTCAACCATGAATAAAAGGATGCCTTCAATTTTCACACAACAGTTGCCTAACACCCACAGAAATAGTTTTCACTGATGTGATCTTTGAAAAGTTCTTATATAGTTAAGAAACTGAGGGGTCATTTAGGGGGGGACTTACTTTTTGTGTTGTGTTTAGTATCCTGGGAAAAATGAAACAGTAGAATCATTTTAATCAGTTCAAGAATTAAAGGAAGTCTTTTATTTAACTACTGAAGATGATACATGTATGTACAAACCACAAGCAGTAGTATTTTTGTTTATGTGTACTAGCAGGATGCCGTGCATGCTTCGCGTGACTCCCACTAGCTGGGTATAGGCATACATGTACAGGTTTTCAAAACCTTGGGTTCGTCTCTGGCTTCGATTTCTGAACAACTGAGAAGCAAACCAAATGTAAATATTCACATTTTTGTTTTCATAATCAACCGAATAAATGTTCCTCAGCTATTCAGAAGTCGGAGACGAAGTCGGAGAGGAAGCCGAAGCCGCCTAAGCCTATGTTTCGAAAACCCCCCCCGATGTTGTACCAATTCATCCTGTCAACAATGTCATTTAGAATGGTACAAAGTTTTAGGGAATGGCATTGTGCCTCTTTATGACAGATTTTCATTTTTTACCAGAAAATCCGTCTTTAATTTGAATAAGGCTGACACTGTTTCTGCACCGTTTCATTTGGGGCGCCAGTTAGATTGGAGGTCGAAGGTTGATCTTTCAGTTTGTTTAATAAAAAAGTTGAATGTTTGGACATTTGAAATGGTACAAAATCGTTGGGAAAATGGCATCCGGCACTCTAAGACAGATTTTGAATTTTTTTTGTTTTAAAATCGGAATTTTTAGTCTGCAATTTAAATTAGGTTGACTGTGTTTTTGCATGGATTCAGTAGAGCTGCATTTAGGTTCGAGGTCAAGATTTGTTTTCATACTGCAGGGGGAAATATTTTTGAAATTGCAAAACATTTACAAAAAGCACAAAATTGTTGGGGAAAGTCCATTGCAAGTAGTGGTGCACACGTATTCTGGCCATTATGAACAATGCCCTGTTCGCGCCGTATATGCACTGCTAACTGAGCGTAAGCCTAAAAAGTTGTTTTGTTATACTATTTTATATACTAAAATTGTTGCTTTTCTAAAAAATTAATTGGATACCATCGGCATAAAGTTCCAGTATTTTGTCACTAAGCTATTTGAAAGAGAGATGTACATGTACATGATACATTTGTGTAGATGACTGATTTTGAAGATTTACATTTATATTTTCTAATTACGTTATCTGTCGGCCAACGTATTGGCAGTATACATGTAGGTGAAAACAGACTGCCGTGAAAATTCGGCAAGCCTAAATTAACGCCAAAATGTAGGGCCACACGTATCAGCTACATTGTAGGTGTAAAACAAAAAACACTTTCAGTAAAATATCGAGACATTTAAGAACGATATCGGCGATATCTCGATTTTTTTATTTTAAAAAACATGGAGCCGATTTTGATTTGTGGGCGGCGAATATCGCATCAACGCGATTTTATCGTCATATCGTCCAGCGCTATACACATGTAGACCACCCATCCGCGTTCATGTCCTTTGACCCAGGCATGCAAACTTTGCAAAAAAGAGGGACGTTTGCTACAATGTACCGGACTGTGTTATATCGTGAGATAGCCTGCGATAAAATCGTAGGCATTATTGGGTGTTTAACCCTAACCTTCCCAAATCCTCAAAAATCCTCTTTGCAAAATGGAGGAATTTGGAGGATTGAGGGCACTTGGAAGTTGATGCATCGGAGGATTTTGCAGGATTGAGGTTACTAGGGGTTTTTGCCCTTGCAGGAATATGGAGGATCCAGGTTATCAGGCTCAATGTGATACATGAGGATGTTTGAGGATTGAGGTTACCTGAGGTATGCACAAAAAACCTGGAGGATTTTGGAGGATTCATGCTATGGTCCCCATAAGAGGATGTTGGAGGATTCAGGTTACATGGGGGGAAAATGATGTAGGGAGTTGGGGTTAATAGACACCCATCGCCAATCATCGCAGACGTGTGTTTCTAGCATTCATGTGAAACGGCCTTATGAGTGAATAAATGAACACGTTTAAAAAAAGTACCCAAAAAGATTTGTTTAACCAGTTGTGTCCTTTAACTCTTGCATATATATATATGTAAAAAAATCCCTAACATAATATAATGGCTGTCCCTTGGTCTTGCCATGGTCTTGCAAAGAACAGAATTACATGTACAAGTTTGTGGGACTTTGTTTATACCAGGTGGTACAAGATACCCATTCTTGTGCACAAAAGAATTATGATAAGCACCTGTGGTTAAGACCAGAACCTTGGTTGCCATAGTACCCACCCAACTGGGAGCTATTTGGACTGGCTTCTGGCTACTCCAGTAGCTGGTAGCAAAGCAAGGACAAGCCTGGAATGGTTAATTGGCTTTTCATCAGGTCAAGCAGGCTATTGGAAAACTTAACTTTTTACTGAAAATGGTTTACATGTGTTATGTACACAAGTAAATGCTGTCAGCGTTAGGAAATTCCCCTCAGGGAACATATGTGCGCCCTCTGGTTTGTACAACCGGCCAGGCCAAGTCCTGCCCATAGGATCTGTTAAGTTTATATTGTATAAAATCTTTTCTTAATTCTACACTAATTAAACCCTATTGATTCTCGACTATTCTCATTATTTAATCACATTGTTTCTTTGTTCTATATATATCAGTGTGATCTTGTTTGATTTCTTTGTTGCATCTAAGAAAATTCAGGCTTTTTTCTAGTAATTTCTAGTAATTTGCGAATAGTCTGGAGATTTTCAGACCGTAACACATGAGAACTTAAAAAAAAAAAAAAACACAAAGGGAAACTGCATTATTATAGTTGACATAAGTTTATATTTTTGTCTTAAATCACTCAACTTCCCGGTCTGGTCCGGTCCGAAATGTGCACACATGTACATGTACCATATCCATGGAACAGACACTTGCAAAGACCAATTACATTATTGAAGTGGGGAGCTTGAAAATATATTCCAGGAAATTCTCTGTAACTTGGTCCAATTAAGTTAAGCATCACAAACATTGAAGACAAAAATAATCATTTTTCCCCAAAAGTGGTTGTTGGAATGTGCTGTAACCGGGTGAATTATAGCCCTTTGTTTTATTAGTCTTTTTGTTTTCTTATATCCTGTTTGTAGTTTAGTTACTATTTTTGTGTGTATTTTTATATTTTATCCAAACATATAAACCTTAATGTTTTCGCGCTTTTAACTCATATTAACATTTAAGGGTCCCTTTAAAACAAAAACTCCCTGCCAGAGTCTCTAATAACCCCATTTGTGTGCTGCTAAATCTCCAGGTCTCGCCCCCTTTCCCATGGGTCCAAGCGAATTTGTGTGGTTTTTGCTTTTATGCACTGCCTCCATCCCTGGTCTGGTGACGTGGAATGGGAGGCCTTAGGTGATTGCCCTTCTTACAGAGGCTGGACAGTTGGTCCAGACTGGGTGTAGGCCACTTTACTTTCAGACAGGCTCTGTGCAAGTTGTGTCGGCTGCTAAACAATCTCCTCCATCTTAAAGCTTGCGCTGGACTTTTCCAGGTTTTTCTTAGTCAACTTAGCAGGTAAATTAACCTTTCCTTTTGTACTTTTAATTCTATTAAGCATTAGTTTGATTTATAAATAGTGTGGTTTGTGAAGTGACAGTTCTCTAATTTTTTGGATGAACCATGGATACTTCCTCTATGGATGAACATAGGAGCTTATTCACATTGTTTAGACGCTTTATTGGGTTGATGCCATTGTTCCTTTGACGATGAAAGTCGAGAGTAAATCTCGTTCCGGTCTGATGAGAGTATTACAAGGAGGATGTGATGATCATATAAAGTAGAGTGCCAATTTTGTAAAATGAAACTTAAGATTATGTAGCGCCTACAACGCTTGTTTGGTTACAGAATCTCATTGTGGAGGAATTTTTGGCTGTTTCGGAAGTTTTCCGAAACAGCCTTTGTTTTCGTTAAGATTTTTTTTTTTTTCTTTTTTTTTTCTTTTTCTCTTTCAGACTATTGCCCATAGCATTTGTACACGTTTTCCTTTTTACCGGCACTTTGGCTACTTTTATGCAGCCGATTGTCTTTAAACTTAGCAAACACTTAAAGCAACTGCTCAGAATGTGTGCCGAACTTTTACGTCATGATGACATCATCACGTGATTTTTTATGAATTTTTGAATTTTGAAAATCGTAACATTTGTTTCAATATATCTAGCAAACAAAACAAGATATTTTCAAAATTCTTTTTGTGATAGCTTTGGTATGTCTCAAAGATATGCCCTAAAAGGCGAAAATTGTGTGACGTCATGATGACGTCATCAAAAATGTTTTTTTTTTTTAACGCATGTAAGCGTCAATCCGATTACAAAAATGTATATATTGAATTTTCCTCTCCCTAATTCCAAAATGTCATGATTGTGGCTCACTCAAGTAAGAAATAACAGCCATTTCAAAATTTAGACCAAATTCAATATAACACAAAGGAATTCTGGGAAGGGCAGATAACCATGGCTCAAATGTGCATGCTGTTTATAAAAAGGGTTGATTTGTAGTCTTTTTTCAAGTCGCTAGACTATTGCCCATAGCATTTGTAAACGTTTTCTTTCTTACCGGCCACTTTGGCTACTTTTAAACTTGACAGACACTTACCCCAACTGCTCACAATGTGTGCCGAATTTTATGTCATGATGACGTCGTCACATGTCACGTGACGTCATCTTAAAGGGGCATTTTTCGAAGCCATATATCTACAAAAGTACAAGTCCGATTAAGTTGGAACGTGATATCTAGGTATGCCACCGGGTGTTATAGATGAAAATTGACATGACGTTATGATTATAAGTCAGAACATGTCACGTGACGTCATCTTAAAGGGGCAGTTTTTGAAGGTCCATATCTACAGAAGTACAAGTCCAATTAAGTTATAAAGTAATATCTAGGTAGCCCAATAGGTCTATAGTTAAAAATTGACATGATATTATCATGTTGTCATCACATGTTACGTGACGTCATCTTAAAGGGGCAGTTTTTGAAGCCACATATAAACAAAAGTACAAGTTCGATTAAGTTGAAATGTAATATCCAGGCAGGTCTGCAGGTTCATAGATGAAAATTGACATGACATTATGACTTCATCACATGTCACGTGACGTCATCTTAAAGAGCCAGTTTTTGAAGCCATATATATACAAAAGTACAAGTCCGATTAAGTTGAAAAGTTATATCTAGGTAGGTCAGCAAGTTTATAGATGAAAATTTATGTGACTTTATGATGACGTCATCACATGTCACTATTACAAACAACTTTAATTAATTTCAAAATTAACAAAGAAAAGTGGCAGTAGTGCGATTGTTTGACAAACTTTAATTGTTGTATTCACATTTCACATCCAAACTAAAAAAAAAAAACGAAACAGCCCTGTGTTTGTCCACAAACACCAACCTCATGCCTCTAGTTTTTCTTTTGTTTTCTTTTTTTTCAACATATAGTTGGTTTTTGTTTCTAGTAGCTAGAGGAAAAGCTGATATTATCGTTGTTTGACTAAGCATCCATACAAATGTTTGGTACGCCTATTTAGGTCACGGCCATGTACATGTATATTTGTGTAAACGGTTTTGCCTAGAGATTTTAAGTGGATTGGCCAGATAAGGAAATTAAAGTTTTTCCATATTGCCAGTGACAGACCACTCAGAGCAAGATTTATTGTTCTTACTATTATGAGGCCTCATGTTACCCTTTTGACCTTATAATAGGGTGAAACAACAGCTGGACACTCCTGGGGGCTAGCTGAGCCAAGCTGCCCTTGGCTTTGGTGACGCTGGTCTGGAAGAGTCACTTAAGTACCCTATAGAGGCTGAATGGGGTATGTGTAGTTCAGTGACTGAGTCAGTTTGTTTGTCTTATATACTTATACATGTAGTTTTAAATTATGCCAGAACTTTGGGCTGGTACAAGATCTGTCCCAGTGAAATAGTTTAACTGTTTCTGAATGGTTTTTATTAACCTTGAAGCAGTATTTGAAGATTTGGCCAGTTAAAATTGACTATTTGTTTACTTGGTTTTCTCAGATATCATCTGGTTTACTTAAGGTGTGATTTGTTATATTTTAACACCGACTGGTCAGTAAATGACTAATTGTTAAAATGTAATTTAAAAGTTAATACAGTTTTGTGGATTGGCATGATTTTATTGTAATTATTTTTTATTTGTATTTTGTTTACAGGGTTTTCTTTGGATAGCGTGTACTATTAAAGTACATTAGCCACCGCATCCTGGTCTCTGTGTGCCTGATTATTGATGGTAAAAATTTGGCTCAGTGCTAAAAAGTTTACCGATTAAAAAATAATCTGGATTTTCTTGCAAGTTTAAAATTCTAAGCAACATAATTTTTGGGGCCTTTGTTTTAAAATCATTGGTACTCATCAGAATATTGCTTCTATAAACTGTAATTCAGTTGCATACATTTTTTGTAAATACATGTGTACTAAATTACATTTTAAAACATAAATCATCATGTTTTATGACTTGTTTGTGTAAACTTGTGGTGTTTGAGACGTCCAACATATTCCTTGAACAGTTGAAGAATCAAATGATAGTTTTGACCGCAAACGAGTCCTTTAAGAAGAGAATACTTTAAGAAAGAGGTCCCTACATGTACATGTGCATGTACATGCATTACTCAATACAGTACTGTTTATAAATATTGAATTAAAATACAAAACGGTATTGTGTGATACATATTTCATAAAAGCAACCCAGAGATGACTCCACATATGGAAACATGTTGCCCAAACAGGAGTCAGTCACTGAGGATGTTTCCTTAATTGGAGACTCTACATGTACATGTACATGTATACATGTAGGTCTCAAATTGTATGAGAAAGGTATTCCCTGTTCGGGTATCATTTCGAAGTAACACTGTTGATGTTACCTTCTGAAAATACTTCTTTATAAGGAAACTTGTTTAAGCAATTGTATTATATCTACACATTGTATAAACATGTAAATATTGTTTCCAAAATAAGAAGTTTGTTTCCTGAACAGGAATCGTACTGAGCTGTCCCCAAAACAGGGAACAACCAAGAACCTCAGAAATGTTTCCATATCAGGAAACATTTAAAATGTCTCCAAAACTGGAGATGCTGCATGATGTTTCCTAAATAGGTGATATTGTAAACGCCTGAAAAATGTGTCTCCTATTCAGGATGCACATGTTTCCAGCTTTCGCATGCAACATTTGGTGATCGATAACTTTAGGTAACGATAGGTAACGATATCGCCACTATGTGCAAAATATTCATAATAGATGAGTTAATTATTTCCTTGAAGTTGAACCGGATTGGCGGTGAAGTCTGGCAGTCTCAAGATATAGCCATTTGAAATTTTCTTTGCTAAAAAAAAAGTATGTAAAATGGTGGAAATCTCATCAAAATAGTTTATATATTTGAAATTTCTTCCTTTTTATTAATTTTATACATAAACATTTTCATACATATTTTAGTTTCCATAAAAATCCATTTTATATGGTTGTAGTAATTTGTTACCTATTATGGAAAAGAGCCGCCAGATCTGGGAACAAAATTAAATGTTTCCTGATTTGGAATTGTACCGGGTCAGTGATTTTGTAATATCTTTGTCGACTGAAAATCCTGTCACCAGTGAATAGGGTTTTTAATAACCTCTGTAGTTTTCTGAGTGGTCATTTTCAAATACTATTAAAGGATTAATTCCCTTTCTTCTTACACACTCATCGGCTATCCTAAAAATGTTTGTCCAAGTACATCAACCATCTGTACAACCAACCATTGACATTTATTTTATTTTACTTGTGTACTTCCGAAACTTTTCACAAGGTTTGAGAATTTACTAATACTCCTAAATAAATCACAAATTTCAGTCCATACCACTTTCAAAATTAGTTGTAACCCTAGTGCCAGGCCTTGAATTTGGTAATTTTTAGGGCAAGGCCACTTTGGCCTTGAATGAAGCAAAATTATGGAGGGCACCAAGGCCAAATTATATCTGCAGAAAGGGCACGGAGGGTGCGGCATTGTTGATTTTTCTGTTCAAAACATATTTAACTAAGAGTAAGAGTAACAAGACTATGAGGCCAAAAACATACTGCTTCCAATCACTTGGTATTCAATTATATGCGAATTTCAGCCTAAACTATTTCCGTTTACGCTACGAAAGCTATAACAAAAAATTGCCCCAAAAATTGATCAAAACTTGCCTTAATTCATGTCAAAAATATTTACGGTCGATAATTCTTAAAAATAATGGAGAATTTAGGTCGTACACACCACTATGCACAACGCAAACCACGATGGGAAACTGGCCAACACTGTCTGTTCGTACGGTGGTAAGCGTGATGCACTGTGTGTGCAGCTAGCGGGCGATGAACCTCGTGTTGCGGCAGGAAATGTCGGGGAAACACGCTGCGGTGTACGAGCAGTACAACCTCGAAATAAATTCATGAACACGGAAAATGCGTACACAGTCAAAAGAGATCAAGTTCAGTGAATTAACGTGCAGAAATCTTTTTTCTCTATGGATTTTGTTTTGCCTAATTATTCATCGACATTTTTAAAAATCGGAACACCGCGATTGAGCCGCGCGTGTTGTGACCACAGATCTCTATAAGCTGGATTGGCTGCGAAGCTCCTCAATTGAAGCCACCGCGCGGCCATCTTGCTATATTCAAAACAATGGCCGTTTTCTAAGCCCCTGGCTTCAGCTCTGTCTCCGAATTCAGCCCATTGCTAAACTGCATCCATGCATGCAGTTTGTGAATGGGCTGAAGTTTGAGACAGAGCTGAAGCCTGGTGCTTGGAAAACCGCCATTGTTTTGAATATAGCAAGATGGCCGCGTGGTGGCTTCAATTCACGCATAGGCAATCACTGCTGCGCTGCCAATCCAGTGTATAGAGATCAGTGGTTGTGACCAAAGTTAGTTCATGCAGTTACTGTATGTATGTAGCGCGCCCAAGGCGTGCTTCATAGCGCCGCGCCTGCCTGGGCTGCAGGGCACGTTTCCTCGTACACGAACATCGATGCGTATTGTGAGGCGCAGACGTGCAAGTACTGAGAAAAAGAAAGTCAGTTGACTGCACGTAAACGTTGCCGTACATGTACATGTACATACTCCTGCTGCTTTGTGTATGTACGAATACACACATTAATTCTTGTGGTGGGGGTGTTTTGATGCTTGAAGTATCGGCATACTCCGAAACTGGAGCAGATTCAGTTTGTGTGCAAAGTATATGTGCACATGTGCACGTATTGTGTGCATGTGATTCTGTACGATCGCCAACGTGTTGTGCAGCGAGATTTTATGAAGGGCTGGCATGACATCGAAAAAACAAATGATATGAGGGTTGTTCTAAAACCCCCTCGACCCCCTCGACCCCCACGACCCCCACGACCCACACGACCCACGACCCCCTCGACTCTTACGCTTTTAAGCACACACTACGCACGATGCACAAACTGTTTCGCAATGCATGTGTCGCAAGGCCGGCCCGACCCAGAATCAGATTGTATCCCAAATGAGAACCAGCGTTTACGGGCCCGAATTCGAATTCCTGTCGTGTCGTTTTGCTGCATGACTTCGAATTCGTGTCTGCGTCGTTTGCTGCATGGCGACATGTAGTCGCAAAATACAAGAATTTATAATGATGCCTCAACACAAATGATCCTCTTCCCGAGTAGATAATTTCATATTCTATAAAGAAATGGGCATACATATGTCTGATATTTGCTAGCTGGGTCAGTGCGCAGTTTTTAGCAACGTTCTTCTATGGCCTACAACTCATTAGGTCGTAGAAGGATATCGCTTCCATCCAAGACAGCGTGGCCACTCCTTGGGATTTTTCCCAAGATCTTGTGAATTTTGGTGGGAAAAATAAGGATTACCCATGCGCAAAATGCTCATTATAAAAAGGTGCTTGGCATATACACTTGTACAGTATTTTCCACTGCCTTGGGAAATCTTTGGATTTTCAAATTTGATGAGTGGCCACTGTTCACGCGACGGCCGCATGGATTTCCGGCATCCTGATTGGTCAACCATGCCTGCATCACAAACATGGGACGGTGGTACGTCTTTTTGTGATGGGCAAAGGCGAAATGCAACCAAAACTTGATGGAGGACCTCCATGGATTGATCACGTAACACTAAACAGGCGCGAAGCCGCCCCCCCCCCCCCCCCCCCCCCCTTGTAAATATTTAGTACATCAATGTTTCTTGAGAAAATGAAGACTTTTAAACAGGCTACATGCCAGGGATTTACTATTTCCAAGAAGATTTTTTAATTCAATAAATACGTGAAGAAAACAAATCCTCAACTACTTTGTGCTCATTATTTCAGCAAAACTTAATTATTTCATAACATTGTTATTTTTCAAATTAGGCCCTATGCAGGGAATTATTTCTTCGATTTTTTAAACTAATAAATTCAACGTTATTCTTTGGGACGCAATATTTAAAGTGTATTTATTTTTTACATAAGGGGGGGGGGGGCGGGGGGGGGGGGGGGTCATCATGCACAAGTCATAACATGTTTAGTTAGTTTACGTTGTCAAAATCACGTTGGCAGATTGCGACCTGATTGTCTAAGTTTATTGCAGAAAATCTACCCATTTTGTATTTCCTTCCTCCATGCAGTTTGTCACACAATATTTAGAGAACTAATAAGGCTTTCCTGTCTTTGTCAGGATGTGAATCTCCAATTCTTGCAGTGGGGCCAATTTCACGGCGATGCTAAGCACAAAAATTGCTTAGCATGAAAAATCTTCCTTGATAAACAGGATTACCAACCAAATTTTGATGTGAAGTGTACCGCTTGTGGCTGGCATTCAGCTAGCTGTTTGCTTAGCATGAAAATCCCATGGCCTTTTGGCTGGTAACCTGTTTTAACCAAGCAAGACATTTTAGTGCTAAGCAAATGTTTGTGCTTAGCAGCTCCGTGAAATTGGCCCAGCATGCAGCTGCAGTTCAGTCCGTTCCTCGATCCTCCGTGTTCAGTAAAATAATGTGTGCAGCGCGCGCAGCATGCATTCGATCTGGGGCCGTATATTCGAACTCCGGGTTTCGATTTGGGATACGATCCGACTCAGAACGTACCTCGAGGGGGTCGAGGGGTCGTGGGTCGTGGGGGTCGAGGGGGTCGAGGGGGTTTTAGAACAACCCATGATATGAAGGATTGTAGTGAGTGGCTGTGTTTTAGCAAAAAGGGCACGGCGGCCAAGGTAAATATGGGGCAAGGCAAAACTGGCCGTAAAGACAAAGATTTTATGTGGGGCACCTCGGCCAGTAAGGAGGCAACGTCGTTCATTTCAAGCCCTGTAGTGCTATACATTCTTTGTGGTTAGGGGTGTGCATTTACGGGTATTAAAAGAACCGGGTATTAAAAGAACCGGGTACCCGATTGAAAAAAATACGGGTACCCTGGTACCCGTTAAAGAAACCCAACCCAAAACTTCCAATCCCGGAAGTTGTTTGTTTTTTTACACGAAAACTCTTACGAATTACTTAGGGAAGTGATATGCACGTCGCATGTGCGGCATGTACGATTCGCTTAAGTCTGTCGGGAGATTGGTATTTGGCAGCTGATACGCCTCAGAGAAATATTTTTGTCGATATTCTTTCATAGAGTACACTTCTTCCTCCATGTTGAAACGTTACTTCGAACATCAAAACATCGCACATGTACATGTATGTATACGTATGCAATTTGACCCGTCCCAGCATGCAACACTGCCACAAAGCGCGCGCTCAGCAAGCAAGCGCATGCGGAATACCGAACTCAGTGACCTTTCAGACTCGACACTTCCGTTCGAAAAGGTAGATCAAGCATAAGTGGGAACGCGACTTGCGGTCTCGTTGCGGTTTCGTTGCGGTTGGACAACGATCACACCAAAATGCCGGATCTTGATCCACCTTACCTTTTCCCAATTCAAGTGGGAACGCGGTCTTAGTTGATGCAAGCAAGTGGGAGTCATGCAGTCCTGATTACTTATTAAGCCTGATCAGGTTTTATGAGCAGGCCCCAATGAGCATAAGCCCCAAGGACATTTTCAGTTGTGTGAAATGTACAGTGTACATGTACATGAGGGTGGAAGACATGTGGGGCAGCTCTAGTCAATTACATGTACATGTTTTTTGAGTTTGGTTTGAGTGGCTTTCCTTGCTCTATGCTTAAAGCATGGAGGAAGAATGTTTAAAGTTAGTACATGTATGGAGGTGGTTAGTATATTACTCTACATACATGCATGCTTTGGGTAGTATTGTAGATATTGTACTTTAGAACCCTGTTTGGAAAGATTTTAGTTGAATCATGGAGGTACATGTAGGAAACACCCCATTATAAGAAGAGTCAAATGAACTTGAAAAAAAAGAAAAAGGAAAACAAGAACACACAAAAAATATCTGAGTACCAACTCTTCTACTGTCCTAACAAACATGGCATGCACAGCCTCTTAGTTCAAGATTTAAATGTAGTATGCAACATTTAATTGCAAACATCAGAAAACAAAACTACTGAATTATTATGAAATACCGTACTAGATGGACTGTAAGTAAATCATATGATGCACCATATGGGGCAGAGGAACCCCCCCCCCCCCCTCCTTTGTGTTGGTCATTGTGTTCCCGGAATCTCAGGAATTCTTTTCAGAGGTCTATCACTATATGAACATCTAATTATTTAAATTCCCAATAAATGTCCACTTTGCTGTGAAATTAATCCCAAAGGGATGTATTTACCTGGGGCTTATAGCACTAATCCGGTAAGGGTTTTTTCAAGGTTAGTTAATGACCCAGGCCACTTAGGATTATCATTGGTTATACATAACGGTCAATAAACTCTCTATTGTAAACATTCTAAACACTCTGGAGGGCCAGGCAGCAGACTTGCCAAGCTCAACCACAAGATTATAATACAGGAGTTTTCACAGATTCCACTACACAATCTGGCGCAGTGGCTGAAGTCACTGGATTTTCAGGGACGGCCAAACAAAGGACTTTTCTAAGGGTGTTTTGACGGACTCCTAATCTCCCTTATTATGTTGAAAAAACGTGAAAATGTTGGTTCATGGTAAATCAAGGGAAAAGTGGCTCTTTAACAAATTTTTAAGGGATAAAGATGTTCATAAATCATAGTGTATGGGGGATGTGTTAGGTAACAATAGTCTGGAGTGTATAGGGTATAGGGACAAAAGGGGGGTACCCCTCTGCCCCATATCGTGCTGGGTATAAAGTTAATACATGTACATCTAGCAGTCTCATCAGGCATCCTGTGAAATCATGGCACCTGGTGTGTGCTGTCGTTTTTCAAGAAAGGAAATTTATATTGTTTTCCAACGACTGTCGGCTGACAAGCATTGGAACTAGTAGTTCCCTGACCTGATAATTCCCTGACTCTATAAATTGCTCTGTTTGTCTAAAGTATGGTCAGGGAACGGACTAGTAGAACATAATTTTCGTCTATTTTTCCAGCACCTATGCACACGTTAAACAGGTCGGTGTTACAGTATTTGCTATCATCATGCTATAAAATACTACCCCAAAATCCATTGATTTTTAAAAATTACACCAAAGTAAATAGTGTATAAGTTCTAAAAAGTTTTTAAAAATGATTTTGATAATTCAATGTTATTGTTTGGAAAAGTTATTGTGACAAAAATTAGATAACTCCCGTTAACATGTTGCTTTTTGTTATTCTAATGTTGAATGAAATGTTAAAAAGCTGAATTTGACAACCCCGTGTACATCGTACAATACCCAAAACAATTTCAATATTCCTGTCCAACTATCTCCAAAATTATGGTTATTAAAAACAAAGGGCTAAATTAGGTTCACCAGGGGCTAAAGTGGGACCACCAGTCTTCACTAGACCCAAGATGACCTTGAGTTTATCACACTCCTGTATGCACACAGGCACCTACATGATTCACTTCTCTCATGTCATGTACATGTGCTCCAGCAGAGACTGTTTATGTTATGTAACATCAGCTGTCAACTTACACCAAAGGTATGCTGGTTGCCAATTTCACTGTGTGATATATAAACAAGAATTTGTGTTTCGATTTGACCCTCAAAGCATGTACTACTTCATGTACTGTATTTACTGCTGTACTGTGCTTCCTAGAAAAAAAACAAGGCTTTGTTCCTGCTAAAAACTTATCCAAGAATTTTTTTATTTTTTGCTTGTTTTTCACCGAAAAGTTCGAGTGTTAGAGAGGCCACCTAAACCTGGGCCCTTCACTGGACTTCTTTGAGGTGTTGGAGGTAGCAGTGGATCCCCAAGAGGATTGTGACCATGCATGACAGAAGTGGACACCTCATCAGAGAAATGCTTCTCAGGAAAAGTAGGCAGGCTGGGTAGGTTAATGTTATTGAGAAACATGCAGTGCAGCATTGCAATTGTTAAGCCCGTTTCACACGAGCGTTGGAAACACGGGTCCCGTGTGATGCAATTGCATCGATGTCACGAACGCACGGATTCTGTGCCGTGTGTAGTATCATGGAGGTATTAAAATACCTCCATGGTAGTATCATGGAGGTATGGTAGTATTATGTACATGTTATGATGTATTTCTTGTCACCAGATCGTATGGGTCCCGTGCGGTTCGTGACAGGGTTCGAGGAGACCTCAAAAATTGCGCATGATGCGACATCCGTGCGACGATCACCGAGATTGGTCGTGTGAATGTATCGATGCGATTTTTGCAGACATAGTGTGCAGTGAAATCGCCTTTAATACACATGCGCAGTTTGCTGTTGCTGTACACATGGAGGAAGGAAACACTACAATGGAACATGGCTTTTGTAAACACACAAATTAAATTTTGATTGGTCAGTTGCTTGCTGCGTAATGAGATTTTTGTAGAACAGTAGATTCTCTGCAAATAAACAGCATTTCAATGTGATGCTGTATATTTACAGCAAATACAATGTATGTTAGAATTATTTTTACAAAGTGCATGTAAATTTTCATCCTTTGTATAAATTGACATTAGGGTCATTCCATAAATATGGGGGCCGATGGTAAAAATGTACATTCCTATACTTTCTTTGCGGATTTGTCATGTGTGGTTTAATAGTTCACAAATTCTTTTCTGTGTTTTTATTGTGCAACTAACATCATTGTGCACTATTAAATAAAACCAACAAAATTTGTATCATGACAATGCATTGTCCTAATTTTGGTTCAAAATAACCTAAAATTATCACTTCTTAGTCAATAAGTTGTGACATTGAAACACAGCATTTAAAAGTGTGTTTTTTTCGATCTTTTTTAAGCCCTGGTTAACTCGCTTATTTATCAACTAAAATGATTGAAACACACCAATGTTGAAAGTAAATCTATCCGCCCGACGGTTGAAAACGAGTGCCATTTTTCTTTCATTTTTGTTCGTCATCCAACAATGCAAAACTTTGAACAGGTCAGTAGAACGATATTTCCAATAAAATACTAACCCCCAAATCCGCCCATTTCTGAAACTTGCAACAGTGACTAAATATGTATGTACACTACCTTTAACTTGTAAAGTTTCCAACTCTCCCAAGTAGATCTATCAACAATCTTCTAACAAATTCCAAACATCTGACTGAGCAGAAAAGACACTGAAAAGAAGTAATAGAAAAACTAGAGCTTTAGTGTTTGTGGACAAACACAGGGCTGTTTCGTTTTTTTTTTTTTTGGTAGTTTGATTCTTATTCTTGAGATTTCAATGGTGGATAAAATATCTCGTTTTATGGTCGTCTAGATCAAGCAATCACGTAGGCTTATTCATAATCTTTTTAGAAATGTGAGCATACAAGCAGTTGATGACCATGATTACGTCATCAGACGTCACACATTTTTCACATTTATATTTAAGTGTGTATGACCTAAAAATATATTACAAAAATAATTATACAAAATTGTTTAAAATTCATGTTAGATACTACGTTTCAACTTAATCGGACTTGTACTTTTGTAGATATATGGCTTCAAAAACTGCGCCTTTAAGATGACGTCACGTGACATGTGATGATATCATGATAATGTGATGTCCATTTTCAGCTGTAAACCTACTGGGCTACCTAGATATTACTTTTCAACTTAATCGGACTTGTGCTTTTTTAGATATATGGCTTCAAAAACTGCCACTTTAAGATGACGTCACGTGACATGTGATGACGTCATCATAACGTCATGTCAATTTCCATCTATAACACCCGGTGGCATACCTAGATATTACGTTTCAACTTAATCGGACTTGTACTTTTGTAGATATATGGCTTCGAAAAAATGCCCCTTTAAGATGATGTCACGTGACATGTGATGACATCATCATGACGTAAAAGTTCGGCACACATTGTGAGCAGTTGGGGTAAGTGTCTGCCAAGTTTAAAAGTAGCCAAAGTGAACGGTAAGAAAGAAAACGTTTACAAATGCTAATTAAAAGGGCAATAATCTAGCGAGTGCCCCTTTAAGATGAAACCACGTGACACGTTATGACTTGATCATAACGTTATGTCAATGTTCATCTATAACACCCGGTGGCATACCTAGATATTACGTTCCAACTTAATCGGACTTGTACTTTTGTAGATATATGACTTCGAAAAATGCCCCTTTAAAGATGACGTCACGTGACATGTGATGACGTCACCATGACGTAAAAATTCGGCACATATTGTGAGCAGTTGGGGTAAGTGTCTGCCAAGTTTAAAAGTAGCCAAAGTGGCTGGTAAAGAAAGAAAAAGTTTACAAATGCTATGGGCAATATTCTAGCGACTTGAAAAAAGAATTGTTTTATGACGTCATCATGACGTCACACAATTTTGCTTTTTAGGGCATATCTTTGAGACATAGCAAAGCTATAACAAAAAGAATTTTGAAAATGTCTTGTTTTGTTCGCTAGATATATTGAAAAGAATGTTACGATTAAATTTTTTTAAAGATTCAGCGACTTGAAAAAAGACTACAAATCAACCCTTTTTATACACAGCATGCACATTTAAGCCATGGTTATCTGCCCGTCCCAGAATTCCTTTGTGTTATATTGAATTTGGTCTAAATTTTGAAATGGCTGTTATTTCTTACTTGAGTGAGCCACGATCATGAAATTTTGGAATTGGGTACAGAAAAATTCAATGTATACATTTTTGTAATCGGATTGACCGTTACATGCGTTTAAAAAAAACATATTTTTGATGACGTTATCATGACGTCATACAATTTTTGCTTTTTAGGGCATATCTTTGAGACATACCAAAGCTATAACAAAAAGAATTTTGAAAATATCTTGTTTTGTTCGCTAGATATATTGAAAAGAATGTTACGATTTTCAAATTTCAAAAATTCATAAAAAATCACGTGATGACGTCATCATGACGTAAAAGTTCGGCACGCATTCTGAGCAGTTAGTCTAAGTGTCTGTTAAGTTTAAAGGCAATCGGCTGCATAAAAGTAGCCAAAGTGCCTGGCAGAACGAAAACGTGTACAAATGCTATGGGCAAAAAGTCTGAAAAAGAAGCAACAAAAAACTAGATGTATGGTGTAGTGTTTGTGGACAAACACAGGGCTGTTTCGTTTTTTTGTGTGATTAAAATGAAATTTCTAAAATTAAAAAAATAGAAAATTAGCCGATGACGTCATCATGCTGCACTTCGGATTTTGCATGCTAGTGACAGTATCTACCAACCCACCAATTTTCATGACAATTGGAACTACCCTCATCATGACGTCACACATTTTTCACTTTTATATGTAAGTATCTATTACCTAACAGACCTATTAATTTCGAAATTAGCATAATGAGATATGACTTTAAGGTTCAATCATGACGTCACATCAATTTTCATCTAACACATGCTGGCATAATTAAATACCACGTTTCAACTTAATCTGACTTGTACTTTTGTAGATATATGGATTCAAAAAATGCCCCTTTAAGATGACGTCACGTGACATGTGATGACGTCATCATAACGTCAAGTCAATTTTCATCTATAAACCTACTGGGCTATCTAGATATTACTTTTCAACTGAATCGGATTTGTACTTCTGTAGATATATGGTTTCCAAAAATGCCCCTTTAAGATGACGTCACATGACATGTGATGACGTCATCATAACGTCATGTCAATTTTCAGCTATAAACCTGCTTGGCTACCCTGGATATTACTTTTCAACTTAATCGGACTTGTACTTCTGTAGATATATGGCTTCAAAAAATGCCCCTTTAAGATGACGTCACTTGACATGTGATGACGTCATCATAACGTGACGTCAATTTTCAACCATAAACCTGCTTGGCTACCCTGGATATTACTTTTCAACTTAATCGGATTTGTGCTTCTGTAGATATATGGTTTCCAAAAATGCCCCTTTAAGATGACGTCACGTGACGTGATGACGTCATCATGACGTCACGTCAATTTTCAGCTATAAACCTGCTTGGCTACCCTGGATATTACTTTTCAACTTAATCGGAATTGTACTTCTGTAGATATATGGCTTCAAAAAATGCCCCTTTAAGATGACGTCACTTGACATGTGATGACGTCATCATAACGTCATGTGAATTTTCAACTATAAACCTGCTTGGCTACCCTGGATATTACTTTTCAACTTAATCGGATTTCTACTTCTGTAGATATATGGTTTCCAAAAATGCCCCTTTAAGATGACGTCACGTGACGTAAAAGTTTGGCGCACATTCTGAGCAGTTGGTGTAAGGGTCTGCCTGCGACTTGTCTAACGACTTGAAAAAAGACTAGAGATCAACTCTTTTTATAGACAGCATGCCACATGAAAGCCATGGTTTTCTGCCCTTCCCAGAATTCGTTAAAATCTTGCAAAATTTGTGTAAAAACTTGGCACAACCTTTAATTTTGAGACTAATTGGGAATTGTTTGTGCAATACAAGGAAAGAAGGCTTGTTTTTTCTGTGAAATTAGATGCTCTTGGCACAGTATGGTCACTCAAAGTGGAACATAGGTGTATATTTCTGCCTCATTAGTTTTTACTAATTTTGCTGACATGAATCTTGAAATAACAGGTTGTATGTTTAGACTGTCACACCTTTATCAAGGGGGGTTTGTTATTTTCCAAGATTTGGCTATTCCTGACTGATTTTAATGAGGGTATTGTGGTAAATTATTTCCAAGTTTCTATTTTAAACATCAAACTCTTTACGTACAATGTGTATTTTACACGTACAAAGAAATAACATTTGCTGACAACGTGTGAGTTTAAATTACGCGACGTTATATGCACAGTGCGAAAACCTTTTGAGATTGTGTGGTCTTATAACTGAAATATTCCTTTTTTGTACATGCTTATACCTGAGATAAATGTGGTTTTCTAAGCTTGACTTCGCTGAAACTCCGTGCTAAAATGTTTTTTATCTCGCGTTCACAGCAACAGCCATAGATTTAGATGAAGGAAGTGATAAGAACAGTCACGTGTAATTTTAACAAATGTGTACATTATTTCCGCAATCTTATGGTCACTCGAGCGCATATTTAGACACTTGCACCAAAAGTCCTGTGTAGAAAACGAAGGGCACGAAGTGTATGGAGTAAAGCACGTTTTTGAACCGCGGTGACAAGGTTGCCTGCTGCCCTGAGCATTGGTTTGTATACCTAGTACATGCACATCTAGTCCGAGTAACTTGGACCCTCGCTTTTTTGCACATTTGGATATGATCTGGCAATAGTAGGGTCCAAGTACGTGTGCGGCATTTTCCTATTCATTAATTAGGTACGTCAGAATACCCAACAAAAACATCGGATTTCACCCTTAAAACGGCCACCAAAATACCAGATATGCCACTTGAGGAACAAGTAGAGTTCAATTATTAAGATAGAGGTACTAAGGTTCACTTACCATCCGGATAAAAAGTGAAATTTACTGTTCAATTCCGAGAGGCACATCGAAGAAAATCCATGCAGTCTGTACGCCATTGATATGCTACAAGCTCGTATATTATGCAACGTAAACCTATGTGTAGTATTGCGCTACGTATAGCACTGCTCCGTGTATATATACAGGGTGTCTCTATAAAAAGTATACCCATTTTAAAATTCAAATTATCGCAAAACTACACAATATTTCAGAAAAAGAAAAATACCTGTGGAAAGGTTGGAATGTCCTCTGTCCATTGGTATGAGGTTCATTATGTCACTGTCATGGATGACTGAACAAAAAATACAGTTATGAAAGGTGTCGAAATCAGCAATGTGACAAGTTTGTAGACAGTGGTGACCGGACAATGAATGAAGAAACAACACCATTTTTCTGATCCTTTCCTTTAATTGTGGTATTTACATGTAGGCTACCCGACACATTTAGGGTGCTGTACCCTCCACATGCCCACCATTTCTGACGATGCATAGTTGGCATCTTCGTGTCATGTCTCTTACTGCTCGCCTTATCACCCCCAGCTAACATTCAGGAGTTAAGAGCCCGGTTAGTGGATGAAGTGAATCATCTCCGCCAAGATCATGGGATGATAAGGCGAGCAGTAAGAGACATGACACGAAGATGCCAACTATGCATCGTCAGAAATGGTGGGCATGTGGAGGGTACAGCACCCTAAATGTGTCGGGTAGCCTACATGTAAATACCACAATTAAAGGAAAGGATCAGAAAAATGGTGTTGTTTCTTCATTCATTGTCCGGTCACCACTGTCTACAAACTTGTCACAGTGCTGATTTCGACACCTTTCATAACTGTATTTTTTGTTCAGTCATCCATGACAGTGACATAATGAACCTCATACCAATGGACAGAGGACATTCCAACCTTTCCACAGGTATTTTTCTTTTTCTGAAATATTGTGTAGTTTTGCGATAATTTGAATTTTAAAATGGGTATACTTTTTATAGAGACACCCTGTATATACGGAGCAGTGATGTACGAAGCGCAATGATACACATAGGTTTACGTTGGAGTGTAGTTATAGGATGAATTAAGGGCATTTCTCAAAAATGGCTTGGGCTTCGGGTTCGCGTAATTTTATGTTCCCAGATTTGTTTTTGCTACATGTACATCAAACTCTTATACTTTAACCCAGAGCCAGAGCGTGTTCATCTATTTACGTATCCAAGCCTTCAGATTGGCAATGGGACTGGGAAATAGCTGGAGACGAAGCCCAAGCCCAAGCCCAAGCCCAAGCCACCGGTTGAGAAACGCCCCGAGGACGCGCTACATAACACCCATGGTTACACTGCCTTCCAAAAATTCCTTTGTTATCATATTGTTTTAGAGCTAAATATTGAAATGGGTATATTTTGACGCTGGAGTGAGCTATGATCATGGGAACTTGGAATTAGGTACACAAAAATAGAGTGTATAAAACTTCCGAAGGTTTTTGTCATAAGAGATTGCTAAATATACAAAATTTTGACTTGAATTTAATGATCTCTAGATGACGTCATGATGAAATATATTATTTTCTTACGCGGGTCATGTTTTGGCTAGGTCAACCCCGACCCAGCCCCTACTCTCCGACCAGCATTATACCCGTGTACAACGGGGTATTGCGCAATCGCGTATTTTTTGCCCTCTTAACTACAGATTTCACTCAAAAAAACCCTGTAGATGTTCTTCGACGTGGCCCTTTCTTCTGAATATGGCAAAACGAACAATTTTCAAGTAGATTGTGTACATGCCTGGGCGAAAGTGTACTAAACTACACAATCGCCGCAACAGAACAAAAACAAGGGCTGTTTCGAAAAACTTTCGAAACAAACAGCCAACGAGAGGTTTTTCGTCAATATGACGAAAAAAGCTGCTCCTCAAGGAAGTTTATGATGTGCATCGTATAAATCAATATTCTAGCACACATACAAGTAAATATGGCTCAGGTGAAAGTGTGGCCACATCCCGATATTTAACCCAATCGGAGCTGTAGGTCTGTAGATTTAGGCCTTAGAGAAATCCACGTTTAATGTGACGTCATATGACACGTGATCACGTCATCATTTCGTCAGTTCAATTTTCATCTATCACACATCATGGTCTGAGCACATACCGAGATTCATCCCAATCGGATCTGTAGTTCTCTAGATGTAGACCTTAGAAAAATGCACCTTAAATGTGACGTCGTATGGCACAGGATGACGTCATCATTACGTCAGTTCAATTTTCATCTATCACACATGATGGTCTGGGCACATCCCGAAATTCAATCCAATCGGTATAGTTCTCTAGATGTGGGCTTTAGAAAATTGCACCTTTAATGTGACATCATATGGCACGTACTGATGTCATTACGTCAGTTTAATTTTCCTGTGTAACACATGATGGTCTGGGCACATCCCGAGGTTTAACCCAATCGGACCTGTAGTTCTAAAGATTTAGGCCTTGGAAAAATGCACCTTTAATGTGACGTCATATGGCACGCGCTGATGTCATTACGTAAGTTTAATTTTCCTGTGTAACACATGATGGTCCGGGCAGATCCCGAGATTTAACCCAATCGGACCTGTAGTTCTAAAGATTTAGGCCTTAGAAAAATGCACCTTTAATGTGACGTCATATATCACGTGATGACGTCATCATTTCGTCAGTTTAGTTTGCATCTATCACACATCATATAGCACAAACCGAAATTCAGCCAAATCAGAACTGTAATTCTGTAGATATAGATGTAGGCCTTAAAAAATGCACCATTAATCACGTTGGAATTGTCTGAAATCATAGTCACGAGATGGCGCTATACACATTTCCAGCTCAGACACTTTAGCAGAATATATCTAAATTCCACCTCATTCTTGGAAATTCTGCAACTGCTAAGGTTGTCTGCTGCCCTCAACACATTGGTAGATATGCCCCAACGTGCGGGATGAATTAGACTACTTCCCGCACCATACGTTATATCCTAAACCTGTATTAGAAGTCCGAAGGACAAAGGAAGGACCAATAACGAGTCTAAATCAGTCTGCACATAAATTCACAACGCGCTACAAAATACCCACGGTTACTGCCTTCCCAGAATTCTTATGTTATCTTATTGCTTTTCGCTAAATTTTGAAATGGGCCTTATTTCACACTGAAATGAGCCACGATCATTTCCGCTTGCAGTAAGGTCGACCAAAATACAATGTATGAATTGTCTTATGCTTGCTGTCATAGGAGGTTGTTAAACACGCAAAATCGTGCTTTAAGTTAATGGCCTCTAGATGACGTCACGAACATTTTACTCAAACAGAAACATCTTTGCCGCCCAACTAATACTTTGGAATAGATATAAACTTCACATCTCTAATGGTTTTTCAGATATTGAGCTTGCAAGCGTGGACAATTGAATATTCATGAGGCCACAATTTGAAAACTACTGACGTCATCATGACGTCATTGCTTTAGGACCATCTACGCTATATGGTCTTTGTTGTGACAACTCAAGGGGACAATACGAGCTTTAATAGTATGAAATTAGGTGGAAAAGGGAGTTGTGTACAAAACCTATGGCAAAAAGGGCAGAAGAAAAAAAAAAAAATAAAAATAAAAACAAAATAAAAAAATCTTAACGAAAACAATAGCTGCTCCGCAGCGCTTCGCGCCGGAGCAGCTAAAAAAATAAGAAAAACAAAAACAATCTTAACGAAAACAAGGGCTGTTTCGAAAAGCTTTCGAAACAGCCAACAATTTGGTGACCATCAGTTGCAAATTCATCCCCACGTATGGAACCCATTTATTTTGAAGTGAGGAGGGGGATAAGCTGTTTCTATACAATGAAACTATCAGATGCACCATCTACATGTACATGTACGTGTATCTGCACCGCCTACACATATATGGTTTTACAAAGTGCCATGTTATTTTCTTACGCCTAATTAGTTTAAAGGGCCAGTCACACTGGCCACGATAAACGATGACGATAACGAAAACGATGAGAATAAACACCATTGATTGGTGGAATTGTCGCCCATGTAATACGTGTGCCTTCCACCTACCAATAGTGTTTATTCGCATCGTTTTCATTTTCGTCATCGTTATCGTGGCAAGTGTGACCGGCCCTTAAGGCTGACTTTTGATTTGCTGCCAACAAAATTAATAATACATGTACTATATTTTTTGGGAACTGAGGTAGATAACATAATTAGTGTGAAATAATGAAGGCAAGTAGAAATATAAAGGTAACGGAAACATTTCGTTTTCATAACAAAAACATTGTCATGAAGTACATGTAATATTGTAGGTTGTTTACAATTTACAATGATTACTGAAATGACGTTTTGCACTATTCATTTTTTGTTGTGTGTTTTTATGTGTATCTATAGTTCAACAAAATCAAAGAAGCGACTTGTGAAGCAGATGTTACACCACTGTTCCAGAAACGTTGCAGTTCAACTGAACCTGAGCTACATGTACATTTCAGTACATTCGTTAGAGGACGTGTCATATCTGTGCTTAAGCAACCTATTTAAATTATGCCCCTGACAACTTAAACAGATGTATTTTAAGGCAGACTTAGATTGTTATGAACTTCCATTCTGAACATGACAAACAAAGCATCCCATGTTTTAGAAGTTGCATTGTACGTATGCCATATTAACCCTAACCTTCCCAAATCCTCCCAAATCCTCCAAATCCTCTTTGCCAAATGGAGAAATTTCGAGGATTGAGGGTCTTTGGAAGTTTAGGTTACATGTAGGGAAAATGTTGTAGGGATCGAGTTGAAACATTCTCAGATGGTTTCACTATTCCTATTAATTCAGAGCCTGTAAATAAGTGGGCATGTTTAAACATTTGTTTAATACCAGCTGAGAGTTTAAATACAATTGTCATTCTGGAACTTAGATTCAATCCAAATAGTATTCGTGACTGTAAAAGTACATTTTGATCAAATGTAACTTGATTTTTACTTATATTTTTAGTATGAATTATGTTTTTAGAATGAAGAATAAGACTACAGTCTTATTTATTCTATTTGGTATTCATTCAGTGAACACTTTGTGTACATTTGACAGTATTTCGCATTTAACAGGGTGATCAATGAGTTCAGAGAATATTAGACAAACAAGAAAAGAGGACTCACATTTTAGAGTTCGACTAGTAAAAGACTCTTTCACTGTCTGAAGAGAACAAAAGAAAATGCATGCATTGTGTGTGGAGTCCCAATTAATGGGGTACGTAAATGGTACATATGTGCCTGCTTGTGTAACAATTTTTGCAAATATTCCAATTAAAGAAGTTGTATCTGACATGACATGGAGTAGCATGGACAATAGAAGAACCGAAGGAAAATTTCTGAATTTCTAGTCAGTGGATTTATCTGGTTTTTAAGTTCCCAGATAATGTATTTTAGGCAATATTTTGATGTGAATCGGATCAAAAGCACATGATTTACGCAAAGGTTAAATTCTATGTATTTCCAACTTCACCATTCTAAGCTACATGTAGCATTGACATTAGAGTGGACATGGCAATACTTGTAGGTGGTCTCAGTACCGACTCCAGCCATTCTGACTGGATATATGTGGTCTGACTAGACTCTGGCCATTCTGATGAGTGGACATTAGCATAGCCAGTCTGTGATCATACTCCGGCCATTGTGAGTGGACATTAGAATGGCCGGTCTCTGATAAGACTCTGGCCATTCTGAGTTGACATTAGAATAGCCGGTCTTTGATCAGACTCTGGCCATTCCGAGTGGAATTGGAATAGCCGGTCTCAGTTTAGACTCCGGCCACTCTGAGTGGTGGACATTAGAATAGCCAGTCTCTGATCATACTCCGGCCATTCTGAGTGGACATTAGAATGGCCGGTCTCTGATCAGACTCCGGCCATTCTGAGTTGACATTAGATAGCTGGTAGAATGGCTGGTCTCTGATCAAACTCCGGCCATTCTGAGTTGACATTAGATAGCTGGTAGAATGGCTGGTCTCTGATCAAACTCCGGCCATTCTGAGTTGACATTAGAATAGCCGGTCTCTGATCATACTCCGGCCATTGTGAGTGGATATTAGAATGGCCGGTCTCTGATCATACTCCGGCCATTGTGACTGTGAGTGGACATTAGAATGGCCGGTCTCTGATCAGACTTTGGCCATTCTGAGTGGACATTAGAATGGCCGGTCTCTGATCATACTCCGACCATTGTGAGTGGACATTAGAATGGCCGGTCTCTGATCAGACTACGGCCATTCTGTGTGGACATTAGAATAGCGGGTCTCTTATACTCCGGCCATTTTTAGTGCAGCACTATTCGATTATTTAGATCCAAATTGAAGCAATTCAATTTTGTTCTAAAAACAATTACATTCTAATACAGAAAAAGACAGATGAAAAAGGAATGCATATTTCTAATCTTATTAGAGTCAGAAAAGTGGGAGTTCGTTTATTACACAAGAGAGTGCAACAAAAGTATGTGTTTGGAGCTAGATTTATATGTTTTACAAACAACCTGCAATAAGGGAAGATATTTGAAGCACAGAATATGGTTAAAATAGAAATATTATTTTAGGAAAATACTTCTCACTCTGTTTAAATTCCTCTTGCTCTAGCTTTCATCTGTTGTATGATCTAGCTTTGCCTATAGTTGCTTTGGTCTGTCCTTTTTCTTTTGGTGGCCTTCGAATTCACCTTTCTTCTCATACTTTCCAACCTTTCCCGGGGGCTTTCGTCTTGTCTTCCCTGCCCATTCTCTTCCATTTCTTGGCCTTCCTCTTGTAACTCGTCATCATCTTCACTATTATTTTCTCCCACCTCTGACACGGACTCATCAGGGTCTAAGTTTACATCGTGAAGAGACTTGCCATTGAACTGCGCAAGGTTCAATAACTTACTAATTTTGGCAAGCAGAATGGTCTCCATTAGCAGTCGGTAGTATTCGCGGTGGACCATTACATCATGTCCCATGTGTGTTGCCACTTGTTCTAATTCGTTTTCTTTTAGGTCAAGTAGTTGCGATAGGGTTGCCAAGTGTTTCCTAAGTTTTGTACATCTTATATTTTCCGGGTGTTTTAGCTTGGGTGTGGCAACAGCTATACCAGCTGTGCCATGACTTGGTATGCCCTGATGGGCGTCGACGCACTTTCGCTTGGTCTTGAAAACAGGAACTGTTTCCCCTTATGTTCAGCTATTAAATCCATACTTTCCTTTAGGTTTGGAGGGAGCAGTATTGGAACCCCTCTTCCCACGCACCATTATTAAAGTTAGCCTTTTAAGGGCTACCCTTTCGGGAGCTATCAGGGACTTCTTGACTTCATCGTGGATATAGACATCTTGCTTTTCACACCTTCTGTGTAGCTCAGTCCAGGATTTCTCCTCGAGAAGGTTATCTCCTCTCTTCAAAATTACCATGCACAACGTCTTCCCTGGTGCCCTTTTTGTTTTCAGCAAGGTCTGCACCTCTTTCTGGGCAAGAATAAGTTATCCTTGCTCTAGCTTCCATCTGTTGTATGATCTCCGAGTTCTAGCTTTGCCCTTTTTCTTTTGGTGGCCTTCACCTTTCTTCTTATACTTTCCAACCTTTCTCGGGGGCTTTCGTCTTTTCTCCCCTGCTCATTCTCATATATTTCTTGGCCTTCCTCTTGTAACTCGTCATCATCTTCATTATCACTTTCCCACCTCTGACACGGACTCATCAGGGTCCAAGTTGACATCGTGATGAGATTTGCCATTGAACTGCGGCGTTTTTCCTTGTAGGGCAAGGTTTAATAACTTACTCATTTTGGCAAGCAGTATGGTCTCCATTGGCAGTCGGTAGTATTCGCGGTGGACCGTTACATCATGTCCCATGTGTGTTGCCACTTGTTCTAATTCGTTTTCTTTTAGGTCAAGTAGTTGCGATAGGGTTGCCAAGTGTTTCCTAAGTTTTGTACATCTTATATTTTCCGGGTGTTTTAGCTTGGGTGTGGCAACAGCTATACCAGCTGTGCCATGACTTGGTATGCCCTGATGGGCGTCGACGCACTTTCGCTTGGTCTTGAAAACAGGAACTGTTTCCCCCCGTTATGTTCAGCGATTAAATCGATACTTTCCTTCAGGTGTGAAGGGAGCAGGGCTACCCTTTCGGGAGCTGTCAGGGACTGCTTGACTTCATCATGCATAGGCATCTTGCTTTTCACACTTTGTGTGTAGTGGTGAACAGTTATAAGTTCAACTTCTTTAGGTCGTCTCCTATTGAACAAGATAACTTGAGTAAGTGTTACTCTGGCCAATTCCGTGTACGTCGTTGTTGACATGTTGACTGTGTGAAATTTCTGCTTTCAAGCTTTCTTCTGTTTCTTTGAGGAAAGAAGTAAATTTCACACAGTCCTCTGTCAGAGGGAGAATCTTTGGGGTTTTCCCACCTTCTCTCTTGTTGCTGTCGCTGAGCACTTGCTGATACGTGTACCCGCTGTTCAGTTTCAGCAGATGTAGAAAGTCATCAACTTTTGAAACCTTTTCTCGACTCCCTTCACGGATATAATTATTCTTCACAACAGCCGCCAGCTCTGCCATGCCAAAGCCCACTTTTAAGGCTGTCGAGTAAGCATGGTGCGATTGTTTATCGCAATCGTAGCCAGACAAAGTGAGAGCAGCCTTTACAACATAATCAAAAGATAAGGGTTCCACCAAATCTTTAGCCTGCTTGATACCACTTTCAAGTTGTCTTGAAATATCAAGCACTTTGACCAGGGTCCGCATCTTTTCTCTTGCATTGTCACCACGTCTGTTGGAATTACTCTTCCCCAGGACATTAACCCCGACTTGCAGAATGTCTCGGTCATTTCTCAATGAGTGATAACCCGTCGATCATCATATCTTGAAGGACATCTTTCATTTGGCCGGACAGGCTGAACCTCGGTGGTATTGGCATCCGCCCCTCTCTGGCATGGTTATTGGTAGATGTGCAAACACTGTTGCGATAGGGACAACTTTCTTTGTGCTTCCAAAGTGAATGACGATGTAAATACCCACAACAGTTGCTACAAGGGACATAATCATTGATGGTGTGCTTTTCCGTTGTGTTGGCTTAGGTCCTCTTTCTGACAACTATAGATCCTTTTCTTCACGCTGATGTACTAATATGTTGTGTTCATGATTTCCAAGGTTTCTTATATACTGCCACTTTTGTCTTCTCAACTGCTTGCATTCTTTTAAAACGGCCAGTGTTTCTGCTACTAGTTCTTCTTTTGAATGAATTCGTTTACAGTGCCGTGGGAGTTTTTTCTGTTGAGTATTACAATAAAGGCAATACGTATACTTTGACATGTTAACATCAATTACATACATTTCATCTGTACTTGCCACATCTATGATTTTATTTCTAGTCTTAGCTTTGACATTTGTTCCTACATGTTTGCTGGTACTAGGCATCTGCTCATCGCAGACCTCTTGCGATTCTTCACGGTGGTCAGCAGAGCTGCTCTCCTCCGGCTGGAACTTACTCTCCGTGTCAACGACTGTATCACGCTGTAAAAATAAATGTTACAAAAATGTATTGTTTCACTCAAAGTTACTTAGAAACCCCATTTTCAATTTTTCCCACTGAAGCCACTTTACCACTAGAGTTATTCGCACTTGAAATATCTTGAAGGGACACCATGTGTACATGATTCATGGAAACAGTAAAGACAATATCTCCTTTCAACAGCCATTACATGCAAACCTGTGCTTACCAATGTCTAGTTTACTCGACAAGGAAACCACACAACTGAGTATCCAAACAAGAAATATATTCACCATTCACAAACTGCATTATTTGTGTTTTTATCCTTATACCAACAGAAAGGGCCTTTTCAGATCTTTCTAATGGTGGTATGAAATTCTCATACTTTCCAACCTTTCTCGGGGGCTTTCGTCTTTTCTCCCCTGCTCATTCTCTTATATTTCTTGGCCTTCCTCTTGTAACTCGTCATCATCTTCATGATCACTTTCCCACCTCTGACACGGACTCATCAGGGTCCAAGTTGACATCGTGATGAGATTTGCCATTGAACTGCGGCGTTTTTCCTTGTAGGGCAAGGTTTAATAACTTACTCATTTTGGCAAGCAGAATGGTTTCCATTAGCAGTCGGTAGTATTCGCGGTGGACCGTTACATCATGTCCCATGTGTGTTGCCACTTGTTCTAATTCGTTTTCTTTTAGGTCAAGTAGTTGCGATAGGGTTGCCAAGTGTTTCCTAAGTTTTGTACATCTTATATTTTCCGGGTGTTTTAGCTTGGGTGTGGCAACAGCTATACCAGCTGTGCCATGACTTGGTATGCCCTGATGGGCGTCGACGCACTTTCTCTTGGTCTTGAAAACAGGAACTGTTTCCCCCCGTTATGTTCAGCGATTAAATCGATACTTTCCTTCAGGTGTGAAGGGAGCAGGGCTACCCTTTTCGGGAGCTGTCAGGGACTGCTTGACTTCATCATGCATAGGCATCTTGCTTTTCACACTTTCTGTGTAGTGGTGAACAGTTATAAGTTCAACTTCTTTAGGTCGTCTCCTATTGAACAAGATAACTTGAGTAAGTGTTACTCTGGCCAATTCCGTGTACGTCGTTGTTGACATGTGACTGTGTGAAATTTCTGCTTTCAAGCTTTCTTCTGTTTCTTTGAGGAAAGAAGTAAATTTCACACAGTCCTCTGTCAGAGGGAGAATCTTTGGGGTTTTCCCACCTTCTCTCTTGTTGCTGTCGCTGAGCACTTGCTGATACGTGTACCCGCTGTTCAGTTTCAGCAGATGTAGAAAGTCATCAACTTTTGAAACCTTTTCTCGACTCCCTTCACGGATATAATTATTCTTCACAACAGCCGCCAGCTCTGCCATGCCAAAGCTCACTTTTAAGGCTGTCGAGTAAGCATGGTGCGATTGTTTATCACAATCGTAGCCAGACAAAGTGAGAGCAGCCTTTACAACATAATCAAAAGATAAGGGTTCCACCAAATCTTTAGCCTGCTTGATACCACTTTCAAGTTGTCTTGAAATATCAAGCACTTTGGCCAGGGTCCGCATCTTTTCTCTTGCATTGTCACCACGTCTGTTGGAATTACTCTTCCCCAGGACATTAACCCCGACTTGCAGAATGTCTCGGTCATTTCTTAATGAGTGATAACCCGTCGATCATCATATCTTGAAGGACATCTTTCATTTGGCCGGACAGGCTGAACCTCGGTGGTATTGGCATCCGCCCCTCTCTGGCATGGTTATTAGTAGATGTGCAAACACTGTTGCGATAGGGACAACTTTCTTTGTGCTTCCAAATTGAATGACGATGTAAATACCCACAACAGTTGCTACAAGGGACATAATCATTGATGGTGTGCTTTTCCGTTGTGTTGGCTTAGGTCCTCTTTCTGACAACTATAGATCCTTTTCTTCACGCTGATGTACTAATATGTTGTGTTCATGATTTCCAAGGTTTCTTATATACTGCCACTTTTGTCTTCTCAACTGCTTGCATTCTTTTAAAACGGCCAGTGTTTCTGCTACTAGTTCTTCTTTTGAATGAATTCGTTTACAGTGCCGTGGGAGTTTTTTCTGTTGAGTATTACAATAAAGGCAATACGTATACTTTGACATGTTAACATCAATTACATACATTTCATCTGTACTTGCCACATCTATGATTTTATTTCTAGTCTTAGCTTTGACATTTGTTCCTACATGTTTGCTGGACTAGGCATCTGCTCATCGCAGACCTCTTGCGATTCTTCACGGTGGTCAGCAGAGCTGCTCTCCTCCGGCTGGAACTTACTCTCCGTGTCAGCGACTGTATCACGCTGTAAAAATAAATGTTACAAAAATGTATTGTTTCACTCAAAGTTACTTAGAAACCCCATTTTCAATTTTTCCCACTGAAGCCACTTTACCACTAGAGTTATTCGCACTTGAAATATCTTGAAGGGACACCATGTGTACATGATTCATGGAAACAGTAAAGACAATATCTCCTTTCAACAGCCATTACATGCAAACCTGTGCTTACCAATGTCTAGTTTACTCGACAAGGAAACCACACAACTGAGTATCCAAACAAGAAATATATTCACCATTCACAAACTGCATTATTTGTGTTTTTATCCTTATACCAACAGAAAGGGCCTTTTCAGATCTTTCTAATGGTGGTATGAAATTCTCATACTTTCCAACCTTTCTCGGGGGGCTTTCGTCTTCTCCCCTGCTCATTCTCTTATATTTCTTGGCCTTCCTCTTGTAACTCGTCATCATCTTCATTATCACTTTCTCCCACCTCTGACACGGACTCATCAGGGTCCAAGTTGACATCGTGAAGAGACTTGCCATTGAACGGCGCCGTTTTTCCTTGTTGGGCAAGGTTCAATAACTTACTCATTTTGGCAAGCAGAATGGTTCCATTAGCAGTCGGTAGTATTCGCGGTGGACCGTTACATTATGTCCCATGTGTGTTGCCACTTGTTCTAATTCGTTTTCTTTTAGGTCAAGTAGTTGCGATAGGGTTGCCATGTGTTTCCTAAGTTTTGTACATCTTATATTTTCTGGGTGTTTTAGCTTGGGTGTGGCAACAGCTACCAGCTGTGCCATGACTTGGTATGCCCTGATGGGCGTCGACGCACTTTCGCTTGGTCTTGAAAACAGGAACTGTTTCCCCTTATGTTCAGCTATTAAATCCATACTTTCCTTTAGGTTTGGAGGGAGCAGTATTGGAACCCCTCTTCCCACGCACCATTATTAAAGTTAGCCTTTTAAGGGCTACCCTTTCGGGAGCTATCAGGGACTTCTTGACTTCATCGTGGATATAGACATCTTGCTTTTCACACTTTCTGTGTAGCTCAGTCCAGGATTTCTCCTCGAGAAGGTTATCTCCTCTCTTCAAAATTACCATGCACAACGTCTTCCCTGGTGCCCTTTTTGTTTTCAGCAAGGTCTGCACCTCTTTCTGGGCAAGAATAAGTTATTCTTGCTCTAGCTTCCATCTGTTGTATGATCTCCGAGTTCTAGCTTTGCCCTTTTTCTTTTGGTGGCCTTCACCTTTCTTCTCATACTTTCCAACCTTTCTCGGGGGCTTTCGTCTTTTCTCCCCTGCTCATTCTCTTATATTTCTTGGCCTTCCTCTTGTAACTCGTCATCATCTTCATGATCACTTTCTCACCTCTGACACGGACTCATCAGGGTCCAAGTTGACATCGTGATGAGATTTGCCATTGAACTGCGGCGTTTTTCCTTGTAGGGCAAGGTTTAATAACTTACTCATTTTGGCAAGCAGAATGGTTTCCATTAGCAGTCGGTAGTATTCGCGGTGGACCGTTACATCATGTCCCATGTGTGTTGCCACTTGTTCTAATTCGTTTTCTTTTAGGTCAAGTAGTTGCGATAGGGTTGCCAAGTGTTTCCTAAGTTTTGTACATCTTATATTTTCCGGGTGTTTTAGCTTGGGTGTGGCAACAGCTATACCAGCTGTGCCATGACTTGGTATGCCCTGATGGGCGTCGACGCACTTTCTCTTGGTCTTGAAAACAGGAACTGTTTCCCCCCGTTATGTTCAGCGATTAAATCCATACTTTCCTTCAGGTGTGAAGGGAGCAGGGCTACCCTTTTCGGGAGCTGTCAGGGACTGCTTGACTTCATCATGCATAGGCATCTTGCTTTTCACACTTTCTGTGTAGTGGTGAACAGTTATAAGTTCAACTTCTTTAGGTCGTCTCCTATTGAACAAGATAACTTGAGTAAGTGTTACTCTGGCCAATTCCGTGTACGTCGTTGTTGACATGTGACTGTGTGAAATTTCTGCTTTCAAGCTTTCTTCTGTTTCTTTGAGGAAAGAAGTAAATTTCACACAGTCCTCTGTCAGAGGGAGAATCTTTGGGGTTTTCCCACCTTCTCTCTTGTTGCTGTCGCTGAGCACTTGCTGATACGTGTACCCGCTGTTCAGTTTCAGCAGATGTAGAAAGTCATCAACTTTTGAAACCTTTTCTCGACTCCCTTCAGGGATATAATTATTCTTCACAACAGCCGCCAGCTCTGCCATGCCAAAGCTCACTTTTAAGGCTGTCGAGTAAGCATGGTGCGATTGTTTATCGCAATCGTAGCCAGACAAAGTGAGAGCAGCCTTAACAACATAATCAAAAGATAAGGGTTCCACCAAATTTTTAGCCTGCTTGATACCACTTTCAAGTTGTCTTGAAATATCAAGCACTTTGGCCAGGGTCCGCATCTTTTCTCTTGCATTGTCACCACGTCTGTTGGAATTACTCTTCCCCAGGACATTAACCCCGACTTGCAGAATGTCTCGGTCATTTCTTAATGAGTGATAACCCGTCGATCATCATATCTTGAAGGACATCTTTCATTTGGCCGGACAGGCTGAACCTCGGTGGTATTGGCATCCGCCCCTCTCTGGCATGGTTATTAGTAGATGTGCAAACACTGTTGCGATAGGGACAACTTTCTTTGTGCTTCCAAATTGAATGACGATGTAAATACCCACAACAGTTGCTGCAAGGGACATAATCATTGATGGTGTGCTTTTCCGTTGTGTTGGCTTAGGTCCTCTTTCTGACAACTATAGATCCTTTTCTTCACGCTGATGTACTAATATGTTGTGTTCATGATTTCCAAGGTTTCTTATATACTGCCACTTTTGTCTTCTCAACTGCTTGCATTCTTTTAAAACGGCCAGTGTTTCTGCTACTAGTTCTTCTTTTGAATGAATTCGTTTACAGTGCCGTGGGAGTTTTTTCTGTTGAGTATTACAATAAAGGCAATACGTATACTTTGACATGTTAACATCAATTACATACATTTCATCTGTACTTGCCACATCTATGATTTTATTTCTAGTCTTAGCTTTGACATTTGTTCCTACATGTTTGCTGGTACTAGGCATCTGCTCATCGCAGACCTCTTGCGATTCTTCACGGTGGTCAGCAGAGCTGCTCTCCTCCGGCTGGAACTTACTCTCCGTGTCAGCGACTGTATCACGCTGTAAAAATAAATGTTACAAAAATGTATTGTTTCACTCAAAGTTACTTAGAAACCCCATTTTCAATTTTTCCCACTGAAGCCACTTTACCACTAGAGTTATTCGCACTTGAAATATCTTGAAGGGACACCATGTGTACATGATTCATGGAAACAGTAAAGACAATATCTCCTTTCAACAGCCATTACATGCAAACCTGTGCTTACCAATGTCTAGTTTACTCGACAAGGAAACCACACAACTGAGTATCCAAACAAGAAATATATTCACCATTCACAAACTGCATTATTTGTGTTTTTATCCTTATACCAACAGAAAGGGCCTTTTCAGATCTTTCTAATGGTGGTATGAAATTCTCATACTTTCCAACCTTTCTCGGGGGCTTTCGTCTTTTCTCCCCTGCTCATTCTCTTATATTTCTTGGCCTTCCTCTTGTAACTCGTCATCATCTTCATTATCACTTTCCCACCTCTGACACGGACTCATCAGGGTCCAAGTTGACATCGTGATGAGATTTGCCATTGAACTGCGGCGTTTTTCCTTGTAGGGCAAGGTTTAATAACTTACTAATTTTGGCAAGCAGAATGGTCTCCATTAGCAGTCGGTAGTATTCGCGGTGGACCGTTACATCATGTCCCATGTGTGTTGCCACTTGTTCTAATTCGTTTTCTTTTAGGTCAAGTAGTTGCGATAGGGTTGCCAAGTGTTTCCTAAGTTTTGTACATCTTATATTTTCCGGGTGTTTTAGCTTGGGTGTGGCAACAGCTATACCAGCTGTGCCATGACTTGGTATGCCCTGATGGGCGTCGACGCACTTTCTCTTGGTCTTGAAAACAGGAACTGTTTCCCCCCGTTATGTTCAGCGATTAAATCGATACTTTCCTTCAGGTGTGAAGGGAGCAGGGCTACCCTTTTCGGGAGCTGTCAGGGACTGCTTGACTTCATCATGCATAGGCATCTTGCTTTTCACACTTTCTGTGTAGTGGTGAACAGTTATAAGTTCAACTTCTTTAGGTCGTCTCCTATTGAACAAGATAACTTGAGTAAGTGTTACTCTGGCCAATTCCGTGTACGTCGTTGTTGACATGTGACTGTGTGAAATTTCTGCTTTCAAGCTTTCTTCTGTTTCTTTGAGGAAAGAAGTAAATTTCACACAGTCCTCTGTCAGAGGGAGAATCTTTTGGGTTTTCCCACCTTCTCTCTTGTTGCTGTCGCTGAGCACTTGCTGATACGTGTACCCGCTGTTCAGTTTCAGCAGATGTAGAAAGTCATCAACTTTTGAAACCTTTTCTCGACTCCCTTCACGGATATAATTATTCTTCACAACAGCCGCCAGCTCTTCCATGCCAAAGCCCACTTTTAAGGCTGTCGAGTAAGCATGGTGCGATTGTTTATCGCAATCGTAGCCAGACAAAGTGAGAGCAGCCTTTACAACATAATCAAAAGATAAGGGTTCCACCAAATCTTTAGCCTGCTTGATACCACTTTCAAGTTGTCTTGAAATATCAAGCACTTTGGCCAGGGTCCGCATCTTTTCTCTTGCATTGTCACCACGTCTGTTGGAATTACTCTTCCCCAGGACATTAACCCCGACTTGCAGAATGTCTCGGTCATTTCTCAATGAGTGATAACCCGTCGATCATCATATCTTGAAGGACATCTTTCATTTGGCCGGACAGGCTGAACCTCGGTGGTATTGGCATCCGCCCCTCTCTGGCATGGTTATTAGTAGATGTGCAAACACTGTTGCGATAGGGACAACTTTCTTTGTGCTTCCAAAGTGAATGACGATGTAAATACCCACAACAGTTGCTGCAAGGGACATAATCATTGATGGTGTGCTTTTCCGTTGTGTTGGCTTAGGTCCTCTTTCTGACAACTAGATCCTTTTCTTCACGCTGATGTACTAATATGTTGTGTTCATGATTTCCAAGGTTTCTTGTATACTGCCACTTTTGTCTTCTCAACTGCTTGCATTCTTTTAAAACGGCCAGTGCTTCTGCTACTAGTTCTTCTTTTGAATGAATTCGTTTACAGTGCCGTGGGAGTTTTTTCTGTTGAGTATTACAATAAAGGCAATACGTATACTTTGACATGTTAACATCAATTACATACATTTCATCTGTACTTGCCACATCTATGATTTTATTTCTAGTCTTAGCTTTGACATTTGTTCCTACATGTTTGCTGGTACTAGGCATCTGCTCATCGCAGACCTCTTGCGATTCTTCACGGTGGTCAGCAGAGCTGCTCTCCTCCGGCTGGAACTTACTCTCCGTGTCAGCGACTGTATCACGCTGTAAAAATAAATGTTACAAAAATGTATTGTTTCACTCAAAGTTACTTAGAAACCCCATTTTAAATTTTTCCACTGAAGCCACTTTACCACTAGAGTTATTCGCACTTGAAATATCTTGAAGGGACACCATGTGTACATGATTCATGGAAACAGTAAAGACAATATCTCCTTTCAACAGCCATTACATGCAAACCTGTGCTTACCAATGTCTAGTTTACTCGACAAGGAAACCACACAACTGAGTATCCAAACAAGAAATATATTCACCATTCACAAACTGCATTATTTGTGTTTTTATCCTTATACCAACAGAAAGGGCCTTTTCAGATCTTTCTAATGGTGGTATGAAATTCTCATACTTTCCAACCTTTCTCGGGGGCTTTCGTCTTTTCTCCCCTGCTCATTCTCTTATATTTCTTGGCCTTCCTCTTGTAACTCGTCATCATCTTCATGATCACTTTCCCACCTCTGACACGGACTCATCAGGGTCCAAGTTGACATCGTGATGAGATTTGCCATTGAACTGCGGCGTTTTTCCTTGTAGGGCAAGGTTTAATAACTTACTCATTTTGGCAAGCATAATGGTTTCCATTAGCAGTCGGTAGTATTCGCGGTGGACCGTTACATTATGTCCCATGTGTGTTGCCACTTGTTCTAATTCGTTTTCTTTTAGGTCAAGTAGTTGCGATAGGGTTGCCATGTGTTTCCTAAGTTTTGTACATCTTATATTTTCTGGGTGTTTTAGCTTGGGTGTGGCAACAGCTACCAGCTGTGCCATGACTTGGTATGCCCTGATGGGCGTCGACGCACTTTCGCTTGGTCTTGAAAACAGGAACTGTTTCCCCTTATGTTCAGCTATTAAATCCATACTTTCCTTTAGGTTTGGAGGGAGCAGTATTGGAACCCCTCTTCCCACGCACCATTATTAAAGTTAGCCTTTTAAGGGCTACCCTTTCGGGAGCTATCAGGGACTTCTTGACTTCATCGTGGATATAGACATCTTGCTTTTCACACTTTCTGTGTAGCTCAGTCCAGGATTTCTCCTCGAGAAGGTTATCTCCTCTCTTCAAAATTACCATGCACAACGTCTTCCCTGGTGCCCTTTTTGTTTTCAGCAAGGTCTGCACCTCTTTCTGGGCAAGAATAAGTTATTCTTGCTCTAGCTTCCATCTGTTGTATGATCTCCGAGTTCTAGCTTTGCCCTTTTTCTTTTGGTGGCCTTCACCTTTCTTCTCATACTTTCCAACCTTTCTCGGGGGCTTTCGTCTTTTCTCCCCTGCTCATTCTCTTATATTTCTTGGCCTTCCTCTTGTAACTCGTCATCATCTTCATTATCACTTTCCCACCTCTGACACGGACTCATCAGGGTCCAAGTTGACATCGTGATGAGATTTGCCATTGAACTGCGGCGTTTTTCCTTGTAGGGCAAGGTTTAATAACTTACTCATTTTGGCAAGCAATATGGTCTCCATTGGCAGTCGGTAGTATTCGCGGTGGACCGTTACATCATGTCCCATGTGTGTTGCCACTTGTTCTAATTCGTTTTCTTTTAGGTCAAGTAGTTGCGATAGGGTTGCCAAGTGTTTCCTAAGTTTTGTACATCTTATATTTTCCGGGTGTTTTAGCTTGGGTGTGGCAACAGCTATACCAGCTGTGCCATGACTTGGTATGCCCTGATGGGCGTCGACGCACTTTCGCTTGGTCTTGAAAACAGGAACTGTTTCCCCCCGTTATGTTCAGCGATTAAATCCATACTTTCCTTCAGGTGTGAAGGGAGCAAGGCTACCCTTTCGGGAGCTGTCAGGGACTGCTTGACTTCATCATGCATAGGCATCTTGCTTTTCACACTTTCTGTGTAGTGGTGAACAGTTATAAGTTCAACTTCTTTAGGTCGTCTCCTATTGAACAAGATAACTTGAGTAAGTGTTACTCTGGCCAATTCCGTGTACGTCGTTGTTGACATGTTGACTGTGTGAAATTTCTGCTTTCAAGCTTTCTTCTGTTTCTTTGAGGAAAGAAGTAAATTTCACACAGTCCTCTGTCAGAGGGAGAATCTTTGGGGTTTTCCCACCTTCTCTCTTGTTGCTGTCGCTGAGCACTTGCTGATACGTGTACCCGCTGTTCAGTTTCAGCAGATGTAGAAAGTCATCAACTTTTGAAACCTTTTCTCGACTCCCTTCACGGATATAATTATTCTTCACAACAGCCGCCAGCTCTTCCATGCCAAAGCCCACTTTTAAGGCTGTCGAGTAAGCATGGTGCGATTGTTTATCGCAATCGTAGCCAGACAAAGTGAGAGCAGCCTTTACAACATAATCAAAAGATAAGGGTTCCACCAAATCTTTAGCCTGCTTGATACCACTTTCAAGTTGTCTTGAAATATCAAGCACTTTGGCCAGGGTCCGCATCTTTTCTCTTGCATTGTCACCACGTCTGTTGGAATTACTCTTCCCCAGGACATTAACCCCGACTTGCAGAATGTCTCGGTCATTTCTCAATGAGTGATAACCCGTCGATCATCATATCTTGAAGGACATCTTTCATTTGGCCGGACAGGCTGAACCTCGGTGGTATTGGCATCCGCCCCTCTCTGGCATGGTTATTAGTAGATGTGCAAACACTGTTGCGATAGGGACAACTTTCTTTGTGCTTCCAAAGTGAATGACGATGTAAATACCCACAACAGTTGCTGCAAGGGACATAATCATTGATGGTGTGCTTTTCCGTTGTGTTGGCTGAGGTCCTCTTTCTGACAACTAGATCCTTTTCTTCACGCTGATGTACTAATATGTTGTGTTCATGATTTCCAAGGTTTCTTATATACTGCCACTTTTGTCTTCTCAACTGCTTGCATTCTTTTAAAACGGCCAGTGCTTCTGCTACTAGTTCTTCTTTTGAATGAATTCGTTTACAGTGCCGTGGGAGTTTTTTCTGTTGAGTATTACAATAAGGGCAATACGTATACTTTGACATGTTAACATCAATTACATACATTTCATCTGTACTTGCCACATCTATGATTTTATTTCTAGTCTTAGCTTTGACATTTGTTCCTACATGTTTGCTGGTACTAGGCATCTGCTCATCACAGACCTCTTGCGATTCTTCACGGTGGTCAGCAGAGCTGCTCTCCTCCGGCTGGAACTTACTCTCCGTGTCAGCGACTGTATCACGCTGTAAAAATAAATGTTACAAAAATGTATTGTTTCACTCAAAGTTACTTAGAAACCCCATTTTCAATTTTTCCACTGAAGCCACTTTACCACTAGAGTTATTCGCACTTGAAATATCTTGAAGGGACACCATGTGTACATGATTTATGGAAACAGTAAAGACAATATCTCCTTTCAACAGCCATTACATGCAAACCTGTGCTTACCAATGTCTAGTTTATTCGACAAGGAAACCACACAACTGAGTATCCAAACAAGAAATATATTCACCATTCACAAACTGCATTATTTGTGTTTTTATCCTTATACCAACAGAAAGGGCCTTTTCAGATCTTTCTAATGGTGGTATGAAATTCTCATACTTTCCAACCTTTCTCGGGGGGCTTTCGTCTTTTCTCCCCTGCTCATTCTCTTATATTTCTTGGCCTTCCTCTTGTAACTCGTCATCATCTTCATTATCACTTTCTCCCACCTCTGACACGGACTCATCAGGGTCCAAGTTGACATCGTGAAGAGACTTGCCATTGAACGGCGCTGTTTTTCCTTGTTGGGCAAGGTTCAATAACTTACTCATTTTGGCAAGCAGAATGGTTTCCATTAGCAGTCGGTAGTATACGCGGTGGACCGTTACATTATGTCCCATGTGTGTTGCCACTTGTTCTAATTCGTTTTCTTTTAGGTCAAGTAGTTGCGATAGGGTTGCCATGTGTTTCCTAAGTTTTGTACATCTTATATTTTCTGGGTGTTTTAGCTTGGGTGTGGCAACAGCTACCAGCTGTGCCATGACTTGGTATGCCCTGATGGGCGTCGACGCACTTTCGCTTGGTCTTGAAAACAGGAACTGTTTCCCCTTATGTTCAGCTATTAAATCCATACTTTCCTTTAGGTTTGGAGGGAGCAGTATTGGAACCCCTCTTCCCACGCACCATTATTAAAGTTAGCCTTTTAAGGGCTACCCTTTCGGGAGCTATCAGGGACTTCTTGACTTCATCGTGGATATAGACATCTTGCTTTTCACACTTTCTGTGTAGCTCAGTCCAGGATTTCTCCTCGAGAAGGTTATCTCCTCTCTTCAAAATTACCATGCACAACGTCTTCCCTGGTGCCCTTTTTGTTTTCAGCAAGGTCTGCACCTCTTTCTGGGCAAGAATAAGTTATTCTTGCTCTAGCTTCCATCTGTTGTATGATCTCCGAGTTCTAGCTTTGCCCTTTTTCTTTTGGTGGCCTTCACCTTTCTTCTCATACTTTCCAACCTTTCTCGGGGGCTTTCGTCTTTTCTCCCCTGCTCATTCTCTTATATTTCTTGGCCTTCCTCTTGTAACTCGTCATCATCTTCATTATCACTTTCCCACCTCTGACACGGACTCATCAGGGTCCAAGTTGACATCGTGATGAGATTTGCCATTGAACTGCGGCGTTTTTCCTTGTAGGGCAAGGTTTAATAACTTACTCATTTTGGCAAGCAGTATGGTCTCCATTGGCAGTCGGTAGTATTCGCGGTGGACCGTTACATCATGTCCCATGTGTGTTGCCACTTGTTCTAATTCGTTTTCTTTTAGGTCAAGTAGTTGCGATAGGGTTGCCAAGTGTTTCCTAAGTTTTGTACATCTTATATTTTCCGGGTGTTTTAGCTTGGGTGTGGCAACAGCTATACCAGCTGTGCCATGACTTGGTATGCCCTGATGAGCGTCGACGCACTTTCTCTTGGTCTTGAAAACAGGAACTGTTTCCCCCCGTTATGTTCAGCGATTAAATCCATACTTTCCTTCAGGTGTGAAGGGAGCAGGGCTACCCTTTCGGGAGCTGTCAGGGACTGCTTGACTTCATCATGCATAGGCATCTTGCTTTTCACACTTTCTGTGTAGTGGTGAACAGTTATAAGTTCAACTTCTTTAGGTCGTCTCCTATTGAACAAGATAACTTGAGTAAGTGTTACTCTGGCCAATTCCGTGTACGTCGTTGTTGACATGTGACTGTGTGAAATTTCTGCTTTCAAGCTTTCTTCTGTTTCTTTGAGGAAAGAAGTAAATTTCACACAGTCCTCTGTCAGAGGGAGAATCTTTGGGGTTTTCCCACCTTCTCTCTTGTTGCTGTCGCTGAGCACTTGCTGATACGTGTACCCGCTGTTCAGTTTCAGCAGATGTAGAAAGTCATCAACTTTTGAAACCTTTTCTCGACTCCCTTCACGGATATAATTATTCTTCACAACAGCCGCCAGCTCTGCCATGCCAAAGCTCACTTTTAAGGCTGTCGAGTAAGCATGGTGCGATTGTTTATCGCAATCGTAGCCAGACAAAGTGAGAGCAGCCTTAACAACATAATCAAAAGATAAGGGTTCCACCAAATCTTTAGCCTGCTTGATACCACTTTCAAGTTGTCTTGAAATATCAAGCACTTTGGCCAGGGTCCGCATCTTTTCTCTTGCATTGTCACCACGTCTGTTGGAATTACTCTTCCCCAGGACATTAACCCCGACTTGCAGAATGTCTCGGTCATTTCTTAATGAGTGATAACCCGTCGATCATCATATCTTGAAGGACATCTTTCATTTGGCCGGACAGGCTGAACCTCGGTGGTATTGGCATCCGCCCCTCTCTGGCATGGTTATTGGTAGATGTGCAAACACTGTTGCGATAGGGACAACTTTCTTTGTGCTTCCAAAGTGAATGACGATGTAAATACCCACAACAGTTGCTGCAAGGGACATAATCATTGATGGTGTGCTTTTCCGTTGTGTTGGCTTAGGTCCTCTTTCTGACAACTATAGATCCTTTTCTTCACGCTGATGTACTAATATGTTGTGTTCATGATTTCCAAGGTTTCTTATATACTGCCACTTTTGTCTTCTCAACTGCTTGCATTCTTTTAAAACGGCCAGTGTTTCTGCTACTAGTTCTTCTTTTGAATGAATTCGTTTACAGTGCCGTGGGAGTTTTTTCTGTTGAGTATTACAATAAAGGCAATACGTATACTTTGACATGTTAACATCAATTACATACATTTCATCTGTACTTGCCACATCTATGATTTTATTTCTAGTCTTAGCTTTGACATTTGTTCCTACATGTTTGCTGGTACTAGGCATCTGCTCATCGCAGACCTCTTGCGATTCTTCACGGTGGTCAGCAGAGCTGCTCTCCTCCGGCTGGAACTTACTCTCCGTGTCAGCGACTGTATCACGCTGTAAAAATAAATGTTACAAAAATGTATTGTTTCACTCAAAGTTACTTAGAAACCCCATTTTCAATTTTTCCCACTGAAGCCACTTTACCACTAGAGTTATTCGCACTTGAAATATCTTGAAGGGACACCATGTGTACATGATTCATGGAAACAGTAAAGACAATATCTCCTTTCAACAGCCATTACATGCAAACCTGTGCTTACCAATGTCTAGTTTACTCGACAAGGAAACCACACAACTGAGTATCCAAACAAGAAATATATTCACCATTCACAAACTGCATTATTTGTGTTTTTATCCTTATACCAACAGAAAGGGCCTTTTCAGATCTTTCTAATGGTGGTATGAAATTCTCATACTTTCCAACCTTTCTCGGGGGCTTTCGTCTTTTCTCCCCTGCTCATTCTCTTATATTTCTTGGCCTTCCTCTTGTAACTCGTCATCATCTTCATGATCACTTTCCCACCTCTGACACGGACTCATCAGGGTCCAAGTTGACATCGTGATGAGATTTGCCATTGAACTGCGGCGTTTTTCCTTGTAGGGCAAGGTTTAATAACTTACTCATTTTGGCAAGCAGAATGGTTTCCATTAGCAGTCGGTAGTATTCGCGGTGGACCGTTACATCATGTCCCATGTGTGTTGCCACTTGTTCTAATTCGTTTTCTTTTAGGTCAAGTAGTTGCGATAGGGTTGCCAAGTGTTTCCTAAGTTTTGTACATCTTATATTTTCCGGGTGTTTTAGCTTGGGTGTGGCAACAGCTATACCAGCTGTGCCATGACTTGGTATGCCCTGATGGGCGTCGACGCACTTTCTCTTGGTCTTGAAAACAGGAACTGTTTCCCCCCGTTATGTTCAGCGATTAAATCGATACTTTCCTTCAGGTGTGAAGGGAGCAGGGCTACCCTTTTCGGGAGCTGTCAGGGACTGCTTGACTTCATCATGCATAGGCATCTTGCTTTTCACACTTTCTGTGTAGTGGTGAACAGTTATAAGTTCAACTTCTTTAGGTCGTCTCCTATTGAACAAGATAACTTGAGTAAGTGTTACTCTGGCCAATTCCGTGTACGTCGTTGTTGACATGTGACTGTGTGAAATTTCTGCTTTCAAGCTTTCTTCTGTTTCTTTGAGGAAAGAAGTAAATTTCACACAGTCCTCTGTCAGAGGGAGAATCTTTGGGGTTTTCCCACCTTCTCTCTTGTTGCTGTCGCTGAGCACTTGCTGATACGTGTACCCGCTGTTCAGTTTCAGCAGATGTAGAAAGTCATCAACTTTTGAAACCTTTTCTCGACTCCCTTCACGGATATAATTATTCTTCACAACAGCCGCCAGCTCTGCCATGCCAAAGCCCACTTTTAAGGCTGTCGAGTAAGCATGGTGTGATTGTTTATCGCAATCGTAGCCAGACAAAGTGAGAGCAGCCTTTGCAACATAATCAAAAGATAAGGGTTCCACCAAATCTTTAGCCTGCTTGATACCACTTTCAAGTTGTCTTGAAATATCAAGCACTTTGGCCAGGGTCCGCATCTTTTCTCTTGCATTGTCACCACGTCTGTTGGAATTACTCTTCCCCAGGACATTAACCCCGACTTGCAGAATGTCTCGGTCATTTCTCATTGAGTGATAACCCGTCGATCATCATATCTTGAAGGACATCTTTCATTTGGCCGGACAGGCTGAACCTCGGTGGTATTGGCATCTGCCCCTCTCTGGCATGGTTATTAGTAGATGTGCAAACACTGTTGCGATAGGGACAACTTTCTTTGTGCTTCCAAAGTGAATGACGATGTAAATACCCACAACAGTTGCTGCAAGGGACATAATCATTGATGGTGTGCTTTTCCGTTGTGTTGGCTTAGGTCCTCTTTCTGACAACTAGATCCTTTTCTTCACGCTGATGTACTAATATGTTGTGTTCATGATTTCCAAGGTTTCTTATATACTGCCACTTTTGTCTTCTCAACTGCTTGCATTCTTTTAAAACGGCCAGTGTTTCTGCTACTAGTTCTTCTTTTGAATGAATTCGTTTACAGTGCCGTGGGAGTTTTTTCTGTTGAGTATTACAATAAGGGCAATACGTATACTTTGACATGTTAACATCAATTACATACATTTCATCTGTACTTGCCACATCTATGATTTTATTTCTAGTCTTAGCTTTGACATTTGTTCCTACATGTTTGCTGGTACTAGGCATCTGCTCATCGCAGACCTCTTGCGATTCTTCACGGTGGTCAGCAGAGCTGCTCTCCTCCGGCTGGAACTTACTCTCCGTGTCAGCGACTGTATCACGCTGTAAAAGTAAATGTTACAAAAATGTATTGTTTCACTCAAAGTTACTTAGAAACCCCATTTTCAATTTTTCCACAGAAGCCACTTTACCACTACACTCACAGAAAAAATTACACAGGTTGTGTAAAATTTTACATAATTGCAATGTGCCATACGAACCTGCTAATAGTTAGGTAACATTTTACACAACAGGTGTTGGGTAAGGTTTTTCACAAAAGTTTGGTAAAATTTTACTTTCAAAATTGGTACGAACATTTGCCTAATATCTCAGTAAAAACAATTTGGTAAAATTTTACCAAATTCAGAAGTTAAAAAATACGTCGTTTCTATGTAGAATGACTAGAATTTTACTTTATTTTAAGTTTTTTTTTTTTACTGTTTCACCATGTCAAAAGTTTACTAAATCTTCAGGTAATTTGGTATTTATTAATAAAAGGTTAAATAAGTTTCTCATAAGTGAAATAAATCAACACATAAATAAGAACATTTAATGCAAAACATAACTTTAAATTTATTCTCAATCACTTATTACAATTTCCAAGTAATCATTGTCCAATTTTATTCAATATTTTTAGTTATAATATGCTTTAGAAGTATTGTTTGTCCATAATTCAGTGTTGATTTGCAACAATAACAGCAAAACACAAAGTTCAACAGTTATATACATGTGTGACACAAAAATATGTCAGTCTTTAAGGATAAAGCTCTAGACTGGTCATCAAAACTCGCAGGTATCTCATTAATTAGATTAAAAGAGTTAAAGCTAAAAACTACAGAAAATCTAATCTTTTTAAGCTAGTTTTTCTTTCTCAAAAGATACATTATCAGGTTTGTTTTTTAGTTGATGGATAAAATGCTTAGCAAACAAATGCAACCACGCAGTTACTTATTATGAGTGAGGTTCTTCAATACAACTGTCTCTTGAATAGTTTAATTAGCATCACATGTCAGACAAAAGATTTTGACTCTTTTAGGTGTTGTAAGAAAAGTCAGTGGTCATTTGAAATATGGTCTATGTAGTTTTGTTCAAGGAAACAATTTTTTTACTTTGATGAACTTTTTCTGGCTTCAACAAACTACCATTCGAAGATTCCTAAAAACTTCTGGAAAATGTTAAATCCACAATAATGCAGTCTGCTTAAAATTCAGTGCACTGAAATGTTTTAGAACTTGGCAATCATAAAGATTGCCTTGTACTGTACTGTTCTGATCACTGTTGAATTTTCAGGTCGGAAAAAAATGAAAAGAATAACAAACTTAATTATTTTTTACATATTACATATCTGTACTGTTTTAATTACTACAACTTTTTATGGTCATTAATTAAACTTTAGATTACCTGAAACAATTATGATGGTGCTACTTTTGACAATGCCCTTGATGCCATACACTACTGATTCTAAGAACTCCCATGCCCCATCGCACTTATCCTGATACTGTAGACTACACACAAAGTAGGACTTGAAACATACATCAAGTGCTTTAAGAAGTGGGATGGTTGCATAGCCCTCCTCTCCATGATCACGAAGACTTGTGGTGATGGTTGAGGCGCCGATTTACTTACGGTCAAGTACCGTGTTCCAAGTCCATGTTTTCCTAAAGAAGTACAAAAAAGCAACATAAATACTGTGTACATAAACCAAATCCCCAATTATTTACAACAAAGAAGAAGTCAACTTGAAAAAACATTTCTTTGCTAAACTTTATAGCCATGTAGGCATGAATTTTATGTGCATTTTAATGATTTAGACTTCAACATAGAAACAAACTGAGCAAATTCAGTGAAGCTAGCCCAGCAACCTCTATAAACAGCACTTCAACTGAATGACAGATCTACAGTAAAAACTAGCACTAGCATTTGAAAAATATTGGGGAGTGTGTAGATCTTAAATGTGGTTCACAATGCTGCTCAGGGCAGGACATGGACAAAGTAAATGTTCCTGAACTGGAGCCGAGTACATGGGCAGGCTACGAAAGGAAAAGTTGTGGGCAGAACCAGCAAAAATCTCACTACATTCAAAGAGCATTGTAGTTGTCATATTTTTAGTGCATATGACTGAAACTGTACTTGTATACTATTCTATAGTTGATGGCAGTGCATCATTCACAGTATTATGCCTGTCATATTTCTCTTGTGACGGGCGACTTGCATTAAAAAAAATATTTTGACCAGGGTCAAAAGGTTTCATAATAGAGGTCTTAAAGTTGATGCTTTGTTCCAGGCCCAATTTTAGAGTGTGAACCGTTAATAAAATAAAAGATGTAAGATTTAGCTACTTACTCTCTGGAAGTCCATGAATGTTCCTGAAGACTCACTGAAACTGATAGGCCTCCTCCCCCTTCCTTCTTCCAGTAAACAGAAGTGGAAGAACATGTATGGCCAAGTTCTTCCTTTGTTCTGGATAAATAGGAATATACAACATTAATTATATAAACAACAGCAATAATGCCATGCTTTTTTAGAAAGTCGTCATGAACAGTCGCCATGAACAGAAAAACATACTTTGCAACAGCTCCGACATTTGGGGGCTTCAAAAATATAATAAACGCAGTGGCTATTGTTACGGCAGCCCTCGTTACGGAACTGCCTATTGTAACAATAGCATTTGAAAGTCGCGTTACGGCTGCCGTAAAAATAGCCACTGCGTATAACAAAATGTACAATATACGAAGAAAGTCCAGTATTTTAGCTACATTTATATGGATTAATAATCCGTTTTTGACAGTCCGCGCCACTGATTTATAAACCGGGTATGCTATTTGTGTACCATAACCATCGCAGCCTACAGTGTGTGACAGGCCTTCATGTAAATGTATAGGCCTACATCGTAGCCTACATTGACTTTCTCAAACACTTTCACCGGCGTCCCTGCACTGCCCATGTTTTACAAAATCAGTAGCTCTACACTGAAAAATTACTGTACCAAATTGTGGCATGTTGGCCTACGTTATTGTTTACCTTCGAATGTCCATATCAGATGATCAAAACACCACCCGGACAGGCTTTTCTTCATGTTTTCCGTCGAAGCTCGTTGTGGACGACACGTCCGTTATGAATCGATGCGAAGCACATGGTGTCGAATACCCCTTAACTAAGTAATATTTACACAACGCGTGACAGATTTCACATCGAATTGTGTAAAACCTACGTGGTCGCTATGAAAACTTGAGCAAGATTACATAACTTGTGTAAAAAACCTAAATTACATTTAAAACAAGATATTTTAAACTTACAGAATAGTTGCGTATTCTATTTTGGTCATATTTTACTTAACTTGTGTAATATTTTACCAAACTGTTTTTACCGATAATTTTTTTACCATTCATTTTGTGTGTGTATAGAGTTATTCGCACTTGAAATATCTTGAAGGGACACCATGTGTACATGATTCATGGAAACAGTAAAGACAATATCTCCTTTCAACAGCCATTACATGCAAACCTGTGCTTACCAATGTCTAGTTTACTCGACAAGGAAACCACACAACTGAGTATCCAAACAAGAAATATATTCACCATTCACAAACTGCATTATTTGTGTTTTTATCCTTATACCAACAGAAAGGGCTTTTTCAGATCTTTCTAATGGTGGTATGAAATTCATGAGTCGCCATTACAATAATTGGAGAAAACCACAAATAGATGGTGTGTTTGAGAAATTAAGTCAGTCATATCCTCGTTGAGTGATCCCCAAAATGTCACTTCCCAGGTTGGTCCCTTGCTATATGACATTACTTCTAACTACAGGGTGGTTAAAAAAACGTTAACCCAAGTTTAAGGTGATTGTTAACCCACCTCCTACAATTCCAGAACATTTGTGTCCACAGGAGCTTCATTGTAAAATGAAGCATGTTAAAGATTAGTCTTGGTTCCAAGACGTCCTTAGAGGGTGCTGTACAGCTATGGTGATGTCATTAAGAATTTGTCTATTATATATCCAGGCACTTTAATTATTCTTTGGAATTGTAGGTATTCCTGGTTACTTGGAATTGGAATGTAAACCATGTTGCTATACCTATATATTGTGGTCCCACACAACACTCATGGCTCTTGTTCTGTAAGATGTGGTGGTGTCCATGGTTAGTGCTCCAGGGCCGGCAACGGTACTACTGCCTTTAGAGTTATACACAAATGGTTATGTGCCTGTCGTTGTATGTGGTCAATAAAGTTTCGGTTTGTTAGATGTGAATTACTTCTCTTGTTTGAATATTTGTTTAATTGTGTTGAGCACGAGTAATGTGATCTTGGTTAAGGCATCACATATGATGGTGGAAGATCCAAGTAATACGGACGGACGGGCTGGACTGGACACCACCACGCCTGCGGAACATGACCCCGCTGGTCTTGTATAATGTAAGTATGGTGTATGATTATTCTCTTTTTTGTTGACCAGCGTAATGTTTTTTTATGTGACGTGCATGATAGCCATTTTTAAGTATGGCAAATAAATATGAGTAACTTTCAAGATTCGTATAGTGGCACCGAAGATCTCGATTTATTTGTAGATCGATTTTAAACGTATGCAAAATTGCGTGATTTTGCGAGTGATGAAAAGATCCTTGCATTCAGTTTAAGATTGAAAGGTCTTGCCGCTATCTGTTATTCTGGTTTATCGAATAGCGATAAAAATGACTTTATTAAGGTCGTTGATACGCTTAAGCGAGCGTTTGAGGGTGATAGTGCACGTTGGGTTCGTGAGGCCAAATTAATTAATCGGTCTCAAGGTGAAACTGAATCCATTGATTTGTATGTTGCGGATATCCTTAAATGGAGTCGGCAGTTAAAATATGCCGAAAATGAGCAGGTTGGCCGATTTGTTCATGGATTAAGGCCGTCGTTAAAGGCGTTTGTTATATCCAAACAGCCACAAACCATACTCGAAGCGATCGATGCAGCTCGTTTGGGCGAGGGCATCGAGAAAATTGCTGTTCCTGCAGTTAGTTCAGTCACCGTTGGCTCTGTTACTAATGAGCAGTTGCATAAAGTAGAAAGCAATATGGACGCTATGCAAAGTCAGTTGAATAAAATCGACGGTAAACTGAAGCGGGTTCAGACTAGTTACACAAATTTAACACCTCCAAACTCTCGCTCAAGTCGTTCAAATACAAACCAATCTTGGACCAATGTCAAATTTAATGGTACTTGTCACAGATGTGGTAAATATGCTATTCTAAGTTGCACAAAGATGGCTATAATTTAAACTAACAAAGCCGTCTACACGATGCAGTAAGGTCAATTCTCCCCCAAATCTGGAGGGATTTTCTGTTCTATTAAGAAAATACTCGCCTTCGTTACCTACATATGCATTTCCAATGCACATGCGCACACACATACCACTGAAAATAAAGCCCATGACGCAGCTCCATACACTGCACGGCCCCACCCGTTAGGACGTCCTCTAGTGATCTTCCCTTTTTTTCCTGAAATAAGTTACATGTAATCAAGGAAGTAAGGGAGTGATGGTAACGAAGGCGAGTATTTTCTTAATAGAATAGAAAATCCCTCCAGATTTGGGGGAGATTCTATTACAGAAAATAATCACCTTCGTTACCTACATATGCAGAGTAGCACCGAAAAGAGTTACTAGGGAGGGAAAAGGGGGCGTGCAGTGCGGAGCTCAGCAACAAGTCTTAACTAAGCCTATCTAGAGAAAAGGGATCAGTGATGGCAGTTAAGACATACCCGTGAGTTGACCTGACTATACTTAGCTGGCCGTGGACTGACGGGCTGCTGATCGTGCCGATGCTTGTAAGACTATTCTGCCCATGGATCCTTCTGTTTGCAGAATGTCCTGTAAACAGCACGAAGTAAAGGTAGATGAATTCTTCCAGCAGGCTGCCTCCATGATCTCTTTCATGGGGACTCCCTGGAAGTGAGCCCATTAAGTTGTTATGCCGCGTATCTGATGTGCTTTCACTGTAGTATGAGTAGACATCCTCGTCAGCATGAGATGCTTCGGAAGCGCCAGCATTCCCTCGTGGCATAACTGGAAGAGCCCGGGAAGCGTAAGCATTCCCTCGTGGCTGAACTGGAAGAGCCCGGGAAGCGTAAGCATTCCTTTGTGGCTTATCTGGAAGAGCCTGGGAAGCGTAGGCAATCACTCGTGGCTTATCTGGAAGAGCCCAGAAAGCGTAGGCATTCACTCGTGGCTTATCTGGAAGATCCCGGGAAGTGTATAAGCATTCCCCCGTGGCTGCACTGGAAGAATCTGCAAAGCTTTCTCGTCGGATACAACCAGGGTAGACCGAGGTTCATGAGTAGACCTGGGTGGTATACTCTGTGCCTGCTGAGTCTGATTGTGGCACTGTCTCTGGCATTAAAATTGTCACAACAACCCATCTGGCAATTGTAGTTAGAGAGGCTGGATGGTGCGGACGAATGGATGTAACAAAAGAGTTGTTTTGTCTCTCCACGGAGGGCCTGAGTCCGTGCTACATGTATGTAACATTTTAGTGACCGGACTGGGCACCAGAGCTTGTCCCCTCGAACACTTGAAAAAGATGTGAGGTTTGGGACAAAAATATTTGGGATTGACAAGTTTGAGATAGATTCTTGGTTAAGAAATGGATACGAGGGATCAAGCGTACACCTCCTGGTTTCCAACGTAAACGGATCACTTCAATGGAAGGAGCATGAAGTTCACCTCTGCGGCGAGCTGTAGCCGCTACTAGTAAAGAAAACTATTTGTATGATGAGGTTATGTAGTGATGAAGAACTGGCTGGTCCGAAAAGGAGCCTCGGTCAACTTGTGAAGCACTGCTGATACATGTAGGTCCTAGGAGGAGATCAGTTTCACCGGAGGTCTCTCTGTGAACATGCCCTTAATCAATTGAGTTATTGAGGGAGATGAACTGAATTTTTTTTTAAAATAGTGCTCACCAAATTAGTGGCGGGTGCCGAATTTTCGGACCTGGTGTCCTTCTTCTGAGGGGTTGTTTGGTATGTTGGATCCATCTGAAAAGCCAATATGGATGATGGCCATTACTGATCTGTATCCACGAATTGTAGAGATAAGCAAGTCTGAATTAAAAGGATGGAGAAGAAATCTCCAATGTCCTCGAAAGATGCATTGTTGGTATTAACAGTCTGGTTGGTACACTATTTGATGTAGTGTTGTAATCAATTGTCAAAAGTTCGTCGTGTAGATGGTGCCTGCTTTTGGCTGCCATGGCTGCAGCGTCATCAGAAAGGTCTGCCTTTCGTAGGGTGCGTTTGATAGCATGTAGATGCAGTCTTGATCTAGGTGCAGTATCTGCGATTTTGGTTGGAAGCGGAGATCTGGTCGTTTTGGGAGAATGATTGGAGACTTGATGAGGAGATCGAGAATCCTGGTGAACCGTGCCTGCCGTGTCAACAGGGGGCTATCAGAACATTTATGCACCTTTCTCTTTCTACCTTTACCAGAACCCTGCTCAGAAGGGAGATTGGTGGGAAAGCATAGCACAGAATGTTCCTCCACTTTATGTTGAGTGCATCTGTCGCCCATGCCTGTGGGTGGTAATGACGGGTGCAGAATGTTGGTAATTGGCAGTTCAGGTGAAATGCAAAGAGGTCGATATGTGGTGTGTCGAGGATGCTGAATATTTGTTGTACTGTGGGTTGATGGAGAGTCCATTCTGTAGGAATGGTCTGTCTCCATGAAAGAACATCCACAATTATATTTGCTCCCTGCCAGGTGACTTGCCAGAAGAGATATTCTGGAATGTACTAGTTGAGGAGTTCCCATTCCCAGGTCAGCATACATGGAGGGGGGGGGGGGGGGGTGTGAGTGCCTCCCTGTCGATTTCAGTAAGCCACTGTTCAGTTGTCCATTTTTATCAGGACCAAGCAACCTTCTACCAACTTGAGACTTTCTTGAGAGCTCTGAACACAGCCAAAAATTCCAGGTGGTTTGTGTGAAGGAGACTTTCCGATTGAGACCATATTCCTGATAGAGATTTTTCGTTGAGGTGAGTTCCCCAACCGGTCTTGGAGGTGCCCTTGGTTAAGATCACTGATGGAGACAGACGTGGAAATACTGTGCCTGTGAGAAGGTTCTTGCGGGTAAGCCACCATTTCAGATGTATTTGAATGAATGGAGATACTAGAACTGGTATGGTGATAGGATCTGACCGTGGTCGGTAATGGAGAAGATGGAGGTGGAGAGGACACATGTGCATCCTGCACCATAGAACTGTCCACCAAAACTGGCCGTGGAACCCAGAAGGCAAAGCCATGTTTGAGCTGGAATAGATGTCACCGAAAGGAACAGGTGAAGACATTCCTCCAGAGTTGTGCATCGATCTAGCGATGGAGAGGCTCTGATCGTGATAGTATTCAGGCATACTCCGAGAAATGTAGGCGTCTGTGTAGGGATCACGGAAGATGTCTCGGTGTTGATGATGAATCCGAGCCATAGAGTGAGCTCGATTGTTTTTGATAGAGCTTCCTAGGTTAACTGGTGGGCCAACTAACAACCAGTCATCTAGGTAAATGTAGAGATGGAATTTCTGGTGATGTTTGTGGATTGGAATGTGAAGATATATATCCTTCATATAGAGAGACGTGGCCAACCATCCTTGCTGAAGTGTTTGGAGAACGATAGCTAGAGTCTCCATGCGAAATGTTTTGGCCGAATAAACACGTTGAGTGGCCGAAAATCTAAAAATGGACGCCAGTCTCCTGTCTTCATCGATGCAAAGAAGAAGGTTGAAGAAAAGCCCGTGTTTAATGAAGGGTGAACTGAAACTATTGCCTCTTTCTCTTGTAAGGATGAAATCTTCATGAGGGACCTTCGACGGGAAGAATCCATGGGGAGAATCCATGGGGATTGGAGCCAATCGGCTAGGGAATTGAGGAGGAGGGGGTAGTGTGGTAAATTCCAACTGGTACCCCGAAGAAAACTCAGGATGTTTGAGGCTCACGAAGTACTCTAGACTGTGGTCATTGCAAAAAGCCCCGATTTTGTCTGGAACCCACTGTATCTAGGACGAGAGCCCTTTGTTGAGATGAGGAACCTGGACGACGTAAATCGATCCTTTCCTCGGTTTTTGAGCCGTTTGGCCTCTTTCAGCAAGGATTCATCAAATTTGTTGTTGAAAAGATCGCTGCCCGTCAGGGGATTGGACTCCATCCGTTCCCAGGCTAGAGCCTTGAGAAGGCCAACACATGTTGTCGAGTTTGATGGACCTGTGAATTGATGTGGTGATGGCCGACCCAACTGCGAATTCCCGGAGACATGAACGTAGGCAGTCATCCATGAATCTGAACATCGTTTAAAGAAGATCCGGGTCAACTGACGTAGGGTCTTCAGAAATCCGAGCAAGAGTACCTAAAAGAAGTATTGAGAAACTGAAGACTTTAGCCCCATGGCGGAGGTGGCGGTCTGCATTTACCAACATGTTATTCAGTTCCATGGAGTGTTTGTCAGGGAAGACAAATTTCTTATTGTAGGAAGGACCTTCAGCACAGAGTTTGTCCTTCACCTCGGTAGCAATTTTAGGTACAGTGAAGTACGTAGCGCTATCAGCTTCATTTGTCTTGAAAAGGTTCAGTTCTCGTGAAGGAATGGCAGATTTCTTCCTCAAGACATTAAATGCATCATGCATGATGTCTGCACATGAACTGACCACTGGAAATGGAACTTTCTGTGGAGAAGCACAGTGTGTAGAATCCCTGCGGAAGGAGGAGCGATGGAAGTGTAGAGTTGGTCGGGCGGTACGGTAAGCGGTCCGAACGGAATGGTTACAGCGCCACCACACGGCGGGCGGGCAAACACTGTCTGCCCGTCTCGTGTTGTTGGCCTGACCATTCCGTTCCAACAAACAAGTATGAAATTCACCTTTCTATATAAATGTGGCACTGCTGACAGAAATACAGTTGGGAATTGTTGATGCACAGATTTTCCATAGCAAGTCAGCCACATGAGACATGTAGTGGGGATGTTTTAATCACCAGTTTCATATCGTTGAATTTTAGCAAAGATGGCGGCCCCCATAGATCGCTGTGCTTTAATATGGGCCGGCAGCATGTATTGATTGTTAATGTACATGTAGGCTAAGAGTGTCTTGCATAAAGTGTGCCCCTTTGGGGTCTTTATGTCCACTGGGTTGTGTTAGGCATTTTCATTACTTATGCTGTGGCAGCACAATCAAAATTATAGGATTTTTGCCAGATTTTGTGGTGTCGTAAAGAGCGCCCTCAATCTTCCCAAACCTACAGCTGTCACATATTTTTGAATGTGTCGTATTCTATATTGCATGTAGGTCTATCATGCTAGATATTGTGGTTTCATGGTAGATATTTTACTGGGGCTGAGTTGATACTTTTATTATTCATGAAAGTGTACATGTATCATGCTGACTCAGGGGAACTGGGAGTTGACTTCCCCTAGTCCACCTAGTGTTCCTGCCCCAGTGTTCTGGTGATTTTAGGTTTGCCTGGGTGGCGACATCACTGTCCATTCTGGGGTGAATTAGCTTGTGTAAATTGTGAGAGTGTCGTAGGATTAATTTTATTTTATTTGGATTCCTCACTTATTTTGTTATATTATCTCTTTTTCTCCTGTATGTTGTTTGTAATAAAACACTGTCTGCCCGTCTCGTGTTGTTGGCCTGACCATTCCGTTCCAACAAACAGCCAATTCTGACTCCACTGTGTGGTTTCTATAAATAGTCGTACACACCCCCAGTGGTCCATTCCTACAGAAGCATTCACGAAATCTGGAAATTCCTGGTCCGAAAGACTATCTGGTGAAAATGAACGGGAACGTAAGTACCGGCCGGGCGAAGAACTAGAACGGCTACGTGATGTGGTGTGGTGGAGAGCTGGAGCGATAAACTCGCTGGGAGAAACGATGATGAGATCCAAGAGAAAAAATCACCATATTCGTCTCTGTATCGGCATGGAGGAGAATAAGGACGAAACGATACATGCTTGTCCAAGTCCCTTTGCCCAGTGAACAAAACGTGAACTGTCTCCATAGCAGTGATCGGGAATCCTCACTGAAGCGGGGATGATATCATGCCGGGGATAATGTGTAAAATTCCTGTAGTCGTTGTAACTCTTACTGTATGCCCAAGGGGGGCGAAAGAAAGAATTTTGTAGCTCACCGTGGCTCCCATGCATGAAATATTGTCTATCCGGGCATGCTAACATTTACAGAGGTAGCTGGAATACCTCCTCCAAGATCCTGAATGAAAACCAATCCACTGGCTGGAGTGGAATTGTTAACGTTGGGAAAACTGCACACGATGCGTATAATTTCCGGCGCTAGAAATAGGAGCATAAGCAGTAGAAACGGTCCCGGTCTCCTTTGTTGTAGTGTTGGGCGGACGTACAACATGTACATGTACATCCAAATGTGTTTCATTCCTCCATGATCCAAACATGAAGCCGATGAAGACGACGAATTCGGGACGAGTGGAGTCTGATTTTCCTGCCAGTCGGTGAAAATCCTCCATTGGTCATCGGTCTAGCGGTTGCAAAAATTGCAAACATTTTCGCGGCAACAGACACGACATTGATAGCAGGTAGAATGATAGTAGAAATCCAAGGCATTATGAGATCCTCCACAAGATCCACAGTTAGTCCGTTCATAAGATTTTCTGTTCGATTTAGCATCAGACATCGTAAAAAATCCGAAGTGTCGGTAATAGAAGCTCGATGGTATGTAATGTGTGCTTCGCGGAAAGCAAAAATATTGCGTGTTGTTTTTAACGGCGCACTGGAAAAAAGGGGAGATCACTAGAGGGCGTCCTAACGGGTGTGGTTGTGCAGTGTATTGAGCTGCGTCATGGGCTTCATTTTCAGTGGTATTGTGTGCGCATGCGCATTGGAAATGCATATGTAGGTAACGAAGGTGATTATTTTCTGTAATAGAATCAATTGTAGATGGCATAATTTATATTCAATAGATGACCCCATTGAAATTGATTTGCATGAACGAAGTACTGTTCTGCTTTCGATTGGAATACAGGAATAGACACTCTATCTTGTTTGGTTGATACTGGCGCAACGATTAATTTGATTTCTGAAAAATACCTTAAACAAAATCAGTCTGTACGAGATCTAAAGATATCTCCCTCTGGTATTAGATCGACAAAGGTAGCAAATGGAGAAAATCTTATAATTACTGGTTGTGTGTGTGTCACTGTAACCTTGGAGGTAGACATATTGTTGTGCTTTTTCATATAGCACGAGGTCTTAGTTGTACAGCAATATTGGGTACACAGTTTTTGAATGAACACAATGTGGTGATTGATTTTGGAAGATCTAAAATCAAAGTTCACATAAAGAACCAATTGAGAACTTCAAAAAGAATTAAAATTCCTCCTCTTTCCCGAACGGTTTTTCATGTGCAAGTGAAAAATGTAATATGTACCTTTAGGTGTTGTAGGACAGTGTTCTACGGGACGTAATGCACGAAATTTGGGCATTTTGTTGACAAATTCCATTTCTGTGTCTCAAAGATCACAATCTAGAACGCAGGTGCCAGTAATGGTAATAAGCTATCAGACAGTCCTGTCATCTTGTACCCACGTACACAAATTGGTACCTTTATTGTGATCAAGGAAAATGCCATTATAAATTTGTCGGATTTTTCGTTGAAGGATTGTGATCTAGAAGATGTAACGGTTGTAGATTCATTTCCTTCAGAAATTTTGACAGAAGTACAAATTTCTGATACTTAAAACTCCGAACAAAGTCTTCAGTTAAAAGGATTACTAAATGAATATTCGGATGTTTTTCAAAGTATAGACGGTCCAAGGGGTTTTTATGATGAAGTGAAACATGATATAAATACAGGTAATAATCCACCAGTACGATCTCGACCATACAGACATTCACCATATGTACAAGAGACCGTAAGGGAACATATTGACAAAATGCTCAAAGATGGTGTGATTTCCGAGTCAACGTCACCTTTTTCTAGTCCCATTGTTATGGTAAAGAGAAAGCGGGCGATTATAGATTGTGTGCAGATTTTCGAACTTTGAATCGTATTACAGAACAGACACATTTCCGTTGCCAAATATCTCAGATACCTTAAATATTTTGGGCATGAAAAGACCATTGTTCTTTTCTACTTTAGACATGGCGTCTGGCTATTGGCAGATTGCCATGGAGGATGAAGCGAAAAGAAAAACTGCATTTATTACGCAGGATGGGCTTTTTGAATTTAACGTTATGCCCTTTGGTCTTCATAATGCGCCTTGTACGTTTCAAAGAACAATGCAAGAGGTTTTACGTGGCCTTAACTGGAAAATTTGGCTGTGTATTTGGATGATGTTATTATTTATAGCAATTCCTTTTCTGACCATTTGAAAAATCTGCGACAGGTATTTGACACATTTCGTGAAGCTAATCTGAAACTTAATCCTCGTGAATGCGTGTTTGCTAAAGATAAAAAAGTACTTGGGTTACATTGTAAGTTCAGATGGTATTTCAACCAATCCCGAAGAGGGTAAAGTTGTCTGTGAGTATCCTGTACCTAAAACGGTCTCCGAAGTGAGAACATTTTTGGGTTTAACGGGATACTATCGTAGATATATTGAAGATTATTCTGAAATTGCACATCCAATTGTTGCGTTGACAAGAAAAGATGTTAAGTTTAAGTGGACAACATAATGTGACGAATCTTTTCAGTTACTGAAACAGTGTTTTACCAACCCACCGATTTTAGCGTTTCCTCAGTTTGATGGTACTCAGTTTGTACTACAAACTGATGCTAGTTGTAGGGGTTTGGGTTATATTTTGTCACAAATACAAAATGGTTTAGAACGTGTCATTGCTTATGATGGCCGAGCTCTCTCCAAAAGCTGAGCGAAATTATTCCATAACTGAATTGGAGGCTCTGGTTGTAGTTGAGGGAGTGAAGAAATTCTCCACTTATTTGACCGGGGTTCCTAAATTTAAAATAATCACTGATCATCAAGCACTGAAATGGTTATTTCGTGAGAAACATTTTGTTGGACGTCTTGCTCGTTGAGCATTGTATTTACAATCATACAATTTTGATCTTGAACATCGCCCTGGCAAAAAAACAAACGCATGTTGATGTACTTAGTAGAAATCCTAACTATAATACATCTGTTGAAACTGGTCAAGAACAAAGCGATCCTAATGTGAATCTAGGTCATGTTTATTGTCACAAGATGTGAATATTTTATAAATTCTGTTACGGCAAGATTGAGGATTTTCTTTATTGATATTTAATCTCCCCCAGCACTAGTAAGCCATTGAAAGAAACTATGCAGAGAGCAGTCATATGTAAATTTATGTAAATTAAACAAATGCTTGAGTGACGTTTGGCTTTCAAGGCACACCCTGGTGTGTGGGCTGATAGGCACCACCATCTCAGCCTGTGTGGTGTATGCATGGGTAGTCAGCCTGTGTGGTGTTGTACATATACTCTGTGTATTGTACATAGGGCGCGGCCCAGAAGTCAGAGCCAGTTTTCAAAACTGTAAGTTTATTTCAATCAAGTGATATTGGCTTTAATGAATGTCTTATTTTGCTTTAACAGAAATGTAAGGTTTTCTTTACTTAAATAGATTTTGATAAATATTTGCCTGTTGAATTTACCATTTGATGTTGCACGTATTTGTGGGAAATAGCCAAATCTGATTGAACTTATTGAACAAGTTTTAGTTGGAAGTATTTGACTTATCTTCTTTAAAGGGTTTCCCCTTTGGGGATAGACTACTTGGGTTCTAAGTGAACCAGTGTGTTCTGTGTGAACAAGTTACCGCCCAAGACTCAAGACTGAGGTCTACCGGAAGAATCGGGAGGAGTCTTCTGAGTTCTGAGGGCACACCGAGTCCTGTGTGGACGACACAAACGTCGGAACCCTCCATTTCAATCCCTGTGAGGTCACCCAAGTTCCCCTGAGCGGAGGAGTTTTCTGCCTTAGTGGGACTGTCATCAGGCCAGACGTCTTGTGTATGACCTGCACTGTGGGGTTGCCACCATTGTCACAGTCGTGAACTATGGACTAAGCAGGTCCTAAAAAAGGTCTGAACATTGACTGTTTAGGGTGTAGATTCTTGAAAGTAATGTCTGAAACGTCACTGTTGAGTGGCATGATTCTCTTGAATGAATGAGTACATAGTAACTTTTGTTTTGTTTAATGCAATTAGTCGGTTCTCTAATTTATGTAATAAATCTCTTTAGATTTGAGATATCTGATTCCTTGAGAGTGATTTCCTACTACCGTAATTTTGGAAGACTGTTCACTGTGGTCCACTAAGGGGAAAATCGGACTCCTGGTGTGACAAATTGGGGCTGGTCCGGGAATTGAACCCGGGACCTCTCGCACCCGAAGCGAGAATCATACCAAATCGAGGACAAGAAAGTGCTACTGCAGGAAAGTGCTACTGGTTTAAAAAAAATGCTTATTAACCACAAAACGCCACATAAACATTCTTACATTTTGCAAATGGAATGAACACACCTACTAGCTTAATTTCCGATTAAGGCTTTCAACAGTTGACAAGAATAGATTTACACCATAGCAGCCATCATCAGCCAGGGGATCAATCTCAGCCTGCAGCTGTAATGAGTCCTCTTCAGTTAAATCCAACTGAAATTCTGGCACTTGGACATCATTGTTTGTCTGAATATCAGGCAAAAGTCCATCATCATTTATGGTGTTCACAAGATCATTGTGGAATGACACATTGTTCGGGTCCAGTATACCCTTCATGAAAAGCATGTTTGGGGAATTGTTTCTCTATGTTCGAATTGGATGGTTGTTCCACTGATTCTGGAACTCTTGAAGAGCTCTGTTGATGCGTGGACAAAAAGCATAACGCACGGCATATACATGCACTGGATTGTACCTATCGGCAAAGCCTGTCCTTTCCAAATTATCTAATAGTTCAATGAAGTTCAATGAGGTTACGCTCTGTCTCACATCTCTCCAAAGTCGCTCAATTCTCTGATTGTGCGTGGACAGTCCAGTTATAACACTACCACGGTTTAGCCCCATCTCCTGCAACATAAAACGTGAAACTAATACATTTTCCGTGCCATAGTCACAACGGACTCGTGATGGGCAGCCATATGCAGCGACCGCACTTGCAAAGCATTCCATGACAACAGATGCCTTGTTACATGTTGAGCACCGAAGATATACGCAGAGTCTGGAAAAACCATCGATGCCACCATGAACCACAAAACCCCAGGGGTCAATCAATTTGTGGTTTCCATCAATATGCCTGTAAAAAGATGAAATAAGAATGCATACTGGACAGTCAAAAACCACTTCTGGGTAAGAACCTTCATATTCAAATACAGGTGTACTGTAATTCAACTGCTTCGAATGTAACTCCCACAATTACATGTAGATAATCCCTAAAAACAATTTATAACACTTCGCAAGTATAGTACGCTTGTGTGTTGTCTCCCACATTCATGTTTTATACAATGATGCTAGGTATTTTAAACATTTGTTCAAGAAACATCACAAACAGTTTATTATGGTTGAAAGTGTGAATTCCTGCTATGGTGCCCAACAGGTGTGCCCCCCCCCCAACAATGATAGCCCATGTGCAAGTATACTACTAAAAAAATTTGGCCTTGAACATTTTCAGCCGGGTGTGTACCTCATTGATTTTACTTATTGAACACTGCTGCGATAGAACACCATAGAATGCGAGATTATGCAATTACTTATAGTCAGGTGCTTTTGAGGTCAGTTGACTGGAGGATAAGAAAATATTAAGAAATACGTTTGATCCTATATTTTTGTTTAGTATATATAAAGCCGATTCAGGCCATGGGGGCTTAAAGGTTTCCAGTCAAGTTATGGGAACACCATTACATTATACATTTTGTCCCAAAAAAGTGTCACTAACTATTTCTGAAAACATACCAAAACCAAAAAATAAATGTAAGAACATTTTCAATAGCACAGATACTCCTTATCCTTGGACTAAACACAGTATGAGTTTTATGTAAATTATCTCACGCATCACTGCACAACTTCAAATTCTTTGGAACAAACCTTTGGGAAACTGTGACTTAGTACATATTGCTTAAATCGTACTGCTTTGTTGTGTAAATGTAGTGGGGATATCTCAAGAATCGAGTTTATCGGATGCCACCAGCAAGCCTTGAAGATCTTCGCAACAGGATTGTGATGGAGACGCGGGCAATACCACGGGACATGGAACGCAGGGCTCGAGTGTCCATGGAAAGAAATGGGCTACATGCGGCAGGACGGTTGCGTTAAAAAGAGAGAAAACAATCATATTAAACCAAAACTCTTTCGGGACTAAGTCACAGTGTCCAAAATGTTTTTTCTAAAGAATTGAATGTTGTGCAGTGATGCGTGAGAGAATTTACATAAAACTCACAGGTGTTTAGGCAAAGGATTAGGAGTATCTGTACTATTGAAAAAGTTCCAAAATATATTTTGTGGTTTTGGTATATTTTCAGACATACTGTGTTTCATAAATTTCAAGGGCAATGACAACAAAACAACTGCTATGAAAGAACAAAATGCTGGCCCCTGATCACAAAGTTAGATTCTGAGATTCACCAATACCACACGGTCGACTCGTGTTTATCAACTAGTCTAAATATGTACAAGGGCATGAGGAGTATACCACGGAAGGTGTAACAAAGGACAAATTGGTTTACCATATGTAGTTTGGTGTGGGAACATAGTAGCGCCGTCGGTATATTACACATCTCCGACGCAGAGCTCTCCCAACAGGATCCACTCTTGTAAGACTATCCCTGATGCGTTGTCTTTGTATTCTGTAACCTGAAATGATCCAAAGTAACAAAACTTATGCTAAAGGAGTACAGGAATATGGGAAGGGTGGGGGGTTGGAGGAACAGCGAATCCAGGAAAAAAGGCGGTGAAAAAATGTAATCTCACGCCAACTGATGTCCATTGTGTCCAAGTCTAAGAGAAAAGAACAAGTATATTTAAGGTGAGTATTACACTTTTCTCACCCAGATTTACACTTTTTAGTGGTTGTAACGTCCTATTAAGAACCATAAGGAAAAGAGTTTACAATACCCCTCAAAAATTGGTCACAAAATTGGAATATAATTCATTTGGACCTGAGCGAAACAAGTACAATGTCGTCCATGGGTCGTTTTAAGTCATCATAAAAAAGTACTCTCTCAATATGTAACACAGCTTTCTTTCCTTATAGGTACATTCATCTTTCACCTCTCGTCTTCAATTTCTTGAGCATTGTTTCATTCGATTCTCATCCCTTTCGTCTCTGTCTTGTTTATCCTGTGTCGTCTTGTCTTCAAATGACTGTCCTGTTTTCTTGTCCGCTCATCTTTCTTATATTGTCTGTAAAGGCTGTTCTCTGCAAGCCTCGGCTTCTCTCCATTATTACTCACGTCCTTTATAACTTCAGATTTGTCTTTACTTTGGTTTACAGTACAAACTTAATATTTTTCATGTTTCACCTATGTTTATGTTTGGTACTTTAATCCCCTATCATTCGAATGTTTAGATTTCATTCAGAAAATAATTTCTCATTTTTCTGAGTTTTTGCTGCTCCGGATACATTTTGTTGGGGGGGGGGGGGGGGGGGTATTAAAGTGAAAACTTTCCCACTGACACCACGGTCGACCTCGCACCCTGGCTACAAGCTGGGATGAATTTGTGTATGTTTGGTAGCGATTCAGTGATGGTCGGATATGGGACTCTTGTTGGTTCCCATGTTGCATCTATGACCAAAGTTTGGTTCAAATTAGACTTCGACTTTTAATGAGACACATTTTACATTTTCAGCCTATGTCACAACTTGACCTCAGTACCTTAGCATGTTACCTTTGACATCATTATGAAGGCCCATGTTGCATCTATGATTCAAAGTTAAGTTGGTTCCAGTTGAAGCCAACATCTCTTAAAGACTTAACAGTATCACAACTAATACTTATACCAGGGCGTCCAGATTGTCGCTGTTCAACTGTAGGCATAGTACTACATGTAGTCATGCTAGTACTAGTAGTACATGTAGTAGTAGAAGTAGTAGGCATAGTCATGATAGTGCTAGGTGTGCTTGTCACCTCGGAAATAGTACTAGTAATGTTAATAGGCGTAAAGCCGTAGGCCTGCCATGGTCATGCATATACTGAAAATGGCCAGCCAAGAGTTGACGGATCTGGGTATCAAAACGTTGTCTTAGTGCCAAAACATGAGCAAGAACAGCACACACAAGCAATATAAAGTCTCTCACTTCTTGTCGTTGGGCTTCGTTGTCTCCAACTCCATTAAGCACCTCCATCGCACGCGACAGCATCACGCAAACAGTTCGTGCGTGTTCATCAACCTGACGAAAATAATGTTCAGCAACGTTTATATCATTTCTTGTTGACTGCGGATAAGCTTCAGCTACGAATCGTACCAGTGCCAGCCAAAAATCTGAAATAGGTCCACTGCCCGAGTTTGATGATCTTCGGAAAGCCATTACTAGCGTTTAAAAGACATACACAATTCTCATTTTTGACATATGTGGAAGAGACGTGATCGAGACCGCATTTATTGTAGCTGCCATGTGGGCGGCGGCTGAAGCCTCGGCCACAATTTTGTAGTCTGGTTCCCTGACCTGAAGAGTCGCTCTTACGACAACCTCGAGTCGTTACCATTGGGTACGATCTTGCTGCGCCATGTTTCTTCCCACCATGCCTTGCGCGAATGAAGGAATGCACACGTCGATGATGGCTCTTGACGACATCTTTTGGGATTTTCGAAAGCTTGACTCGTCTCCAACTTAAAAAACACACCTGTACCTTCATTGACTGGCCTCAACTGATCTACGATAGGGTCAGCAACAATCTGCTGCATGCACCAGACTGCGAACCTCTTGAGGCGCTCCACTGGATCGCCAAAAGGTCGCGCAGAAGATCTTCAAACTCGAGATCGTTATCAGCTCGCCGTCCCCATGACCGTTCGTCCAAATCAATCCGATTCATGCTCTCGGTCAAAAGTCCAAACAATCAAATCGTCGAAATTTGAATAACCATGCATGAAATCACCAAGACTTTAAATTGAATGACAAAAATGTTAACTCGATGTGGACTTTAGTGCTCAGGCATGTCAGGTGGCGCGATGATGACACATGGTAGACTGGTTCCCGTGTCTACTGATATGGTGGGGGTCGACGGCACCGATCTCTATGTAAACTGGTTGGCGCATAGGCTGTTATGTGCCTATCAATGCGGACTGGGAACCAGTTTAATGGACTTGCAGGTGGTCACGTGAATGTTGACATATTTTTCACCGGGTTGCCGCATATTTTTGGCAATGTTGACATGTATTTCTCACGTGAATCTTCTCATTCATTTCTCAACCGGTTGGCACATGTTTTTTTTATTACCGAGTTGGCACATTTTTGGGAAATGTTAACATGTACTTTTCACGTGAATCTGCACAAATATTTTTGGAAAAGTTGCCATTTTTTCAGCGGGTTGGCGCATTTTTTAGTACAATGTTGACAGATATTTTTCACAAAGTTAGGGCATAACGTTTTACAACAATGTTGACATTTATTTCTGTTTTTTTTTTACTACTGTTTTTTTTAATGTTGGCATACATTTTTCACCGGGTTGGCACATATTTTTGTACAATGTTTGACATATGTTTTTCAGCGGGTTGGCATATCTTTTTTACAATGTTGACATATGTTTTTCAGCGGGTTGGCACATATTTTTGTACAATGTTGACATGTTTTTCAGCGGGTTGGCACATATTTTTGTACAATGTTGACATGTTTTTCAGCGGGTTGGCATATCTTTTTTACAATGTTGACATATGTTTTGACCGTGTTGGCACATGTTTTTAAGCAAGTGAACAAAAGAAATTTTGACACATATTTTTAACAATGTTGCCATGTTCTTTTTGATATGTTGAACGGTAAATCTTGCTGTTGTATAATTAAAAAAATAAATTGTGGTGTATTTTTTTATGTTAACAGTTGCCGTGCAGGGTTGAATAAATGCCGCTTTGGCGTGCCATACTTGAAACCCAAACCCCCTAGGTATTTTTTCTAGGAAGTGTCCTCAACCTGTCAAAATCCAACACTGTGCAGTATACATATTGCACATTCTTTGGACATAGCTCTCTGTAAAGTAATGGTGCCAAGGCGCTACAGTCCTGAACCCATCAAAATTAGACAAAACCTGCTGTTGGAGTTTGTAAGACTTGGGTAGTTTAGGGTTTTAAATAAATGAGTCAAAACAGCCATGTGTGTTCAATAACAGACATATCTTGTTTAAATTCTTTTTCGGCTTTTTTCCCCCCGAGGAACACCTTAATTATGACCATTTATTAAAACATTGGTGACAAAAACTATATTATTCCAGTTTTGAAATCATCTATTTACATCTGGGAAATAGCCCTATACATAAAAATGACAAAGATCTATATAAAAGAGTAATTATGAAGCATATTGATTAGCTTATAAAGGGAACTATAAATAAGTTGGAAAAGTCTTGACAGTTTATTTTTGACCAATGTCTCATTTGAAGTAAGTTGCTTATGATCTTTCATGTGAGACATTGGCCAAAACTAACATGTTTTCTAGTAGTCTGTATGACCTAAAGTAAAGTTATTCTGTATGAATTAAAGTTAAGTTGATTCAAAGTGATACACATTCCTATAAAGCTCACTAGTTGCTGAAAGGGAAAAAATGAAAGGGAAAAAAAGTAAGCACTTACAAAAGCAGGTACATTTATTTCTGGTTTGCCCTCAATGGTTTTTCCCTATAATGAAGTATTTACAGAAGTAAATTTAAGCAGCACCAACATGGTTGAAATACTGGCCCAAATTACGTTTATTTCGCTGGACATTTTTAGATTTGGGTCTATCCACACTAATGACCCCATTTGGTGTGACACGTCCGGGAGGGGAATTTGAGATTGTAGTTATTATATACAAATAATCTTTCATTGATTTTTGACACAATTGCCCATCAACAAGTTTGTTTAGCTAAAACGTCAATATCCAATGGACTCATCTTCCAGATGTTATATGTTTGTAACAAACCAAAAACGTAACATTTCTGTCACATAATGGCCGTCCATTTTTTAACATCATTCATATCACATCATTTATATACCCCAAAATGTGTCTATATTTTCACTGATTGATAACAATCCTGACAGGGTAAGAGATGTAACTGACCAACATTTCGGAATGTTACTTAATTCCTTTCTTTTATCCAGTCAATAATAAAATAATTTCTGTCCATGTTCACATTTTGGTATTGAGGTGTGGTTTTAAAGTACAGATTTAAGAATTTTGTAGATATAGCTCACGAACTGTACTTGAAGATTTATGATTCTATTTCAGAATGTTAGTGTTGTAAATTATACCCCCCCCCCCCCCCCCACCCCAACAAAAAAAGTTTGCCAGCCTTGAACTTTAAATAGTTGTCATGCTTCATTTATTTTGGTGTCTTGTTTATCTTACTGGTGAAGGTGTGGCTCTTTTAAGAGTGAATGCCACGCCTAACAAAGAGTGATCTATTCACCCTTCGAAGAGCGTTGGTATTCACTCTAAAAAGAGTGATTCATAAAAGCACTCTTGCCACTCGTTTCACTCTTTATAGATTTGTTTATCACTCTTAAAAAATAAGAAATTCACTCTTTTAAGAGTGAATTATGGTCACTCTATTTTTCACTCTAAAAAGAGTTGTCCCCCATATGGCTCTTTGAAGAAGTGGAAATTTCACTCTTTTCCAGTGGTTTTTCACTCTTTTGCATTAAGAGAGCAGGTGGGGCCTTCCATGGAAGCTAAGATGGGGCGCAGGGGAACATCCTTCTTATGGATCTTGGGATGTCCGAAGAACCTGGGGCACTTGGAGCTGGATGGCCGGAGCTATCTTTACAAGGGCTGAGAGATGTTGCCGGAACGCTGCAGCGAAAGACGCTTATCTTGCAGCCTCCTATCGATGGATGGTGTGGGGTCTTTCCAAATTTCACGGTAGCAGTCCGAGTTGAGGATATCCGCGGTCATACTCGGCCTTGTCCATGATGACAGTGGCATTTAATACCCTTGTCCGCTCGAAGAATGTGGATGAACTTGTCTTGGCGCAGTGATGTGATGGCTGACCGGTCTTGTCTGGAGATGTTAGGCTTGGCTGGTTTGTGTTTCCGGAGGGCTTGATTGATCTGCAGACGGATCTCATCGGCAGGGTCTGGTGCATTGCATAATCTTTCTACAAGGGATAATCGAGGACCAAGGGCAAAGTTCATGCCCAATGACAGAACTTTGGTCTCTTCCGCGGACAGGGTACGCTGGCTCAGGTTGACTACGGTATGCTGGGTGAAGGATTCTTGAGAGCGAAGTTGGGGTTTGGTGTGGTGCAGGTTGGAGGGTACAGAGCATCTCATTCGGCTGGAGGGGTAGAGATATAGAAGATCCCATGGCCAGGGTCGGGGGCTGTGGGAGTGGGGATATAGGTGATCCCATTACCTGGGTCGAAGCAGGGCTGGGACTGGTCTTGGTTTTGCGCTTGGTGATACTGCGGAATTTCTTGATTTGGCGTGGTTGCTGGAGGAAAGGGTGAGCTGCTGAATCTTCCCGAAATCAGCTCTGGAGACACTGGTCACAGGTGGTGGAAATCTGCCTGTCCAATGATGCAAGGGTGGATCTTGTGGTACTGATGCGGAAATCCCACCTCCTACAGAGCATGGCTGGACCCGATGTGGAGACCTCATTGAGCAGTGTCTTGCCATCCCGTCTTGAAGACATCCTGGCTGAAGTCACAGAGGAGAAAACGTCAGATGACGAAGATATCAATATAATTATGGAGATGATGTAAATAAATCTGACTGTTCAGGTCTTGACGACTATGACAGTGACTAATACTATGTCATATTCAAAGCAGTAGACAATCTCTATAATTATGAAATGTAGAGATTGCAATGCTTTTCCTCCTTCAAAATATCAAGTGTGAAAGCGGTGGACAGTCGCTATATAAAATGTCTATAGGTTTAAGTTTTGCCTCTATTTGAGATACCTCCAGATATATTACAGAATGGGTATATTATGTTGTCTTTCACAATACCAAGTGCGTGTTAAAGCGGTGGACAATCGCCATATAAAATGTCTATTGCCCTTATTTGAGATACCTCTAGATATTACAGAATTGGTATCTCTTTCACAACACCAATTGAGTGTTCATGGTAATTTTAATATATTGCTGATACATGTATTTTGTATTTCTTTTAATTTACTACGGTAATCTTGACCACAATCTTGAATGTTTACAAATTAGAAAAAGCCATATATGAGTTTAAAATGACTTTCAAATACATAATCTCAACTTTCTTATACTCATCACTTACCTTTTTGGCCAATGACTTTTCTCGGCATCCATATTGGACGCCATCTTGAATTTGGTGCATATAGTAGCAAAATAAAAGAGTGCTTGAAAGTATTTTGTAAAGGTAAAACATATATCAAAACAGTTTATTTATGCCTTTATCATAATTTTTTGCTGATATACGATTTTTCTCAAATTTGACCTTCCCATCCTATGCAGTGGACCACACTAATGATGCCGTGGCCCACCCAGCAGGTACCGATGTTACCGTGGCAACAATGGTATCAACAACCGACTTGTCAGCAGCCCTAAACAGCCTACTATAGATGGACACGTGCAGAGGAATGAACATTTAATGAACATTTAGGTCTTTTTCGTTTTGGCTCACAGAACCGTTAATGTCCATGCAAACGAGGAGTGAGAAATGTCTTCATTTTCTTTAACCTTTCGGAAATGTTGAGGACAACATTTAATTTTCAAGGGGAGAGTGTAGCAGCCCAGAATGTAAGTTTGTTGCCCCCATTTTTCTTTAGTGCATTAACCTTAGTTTATACTTACCTTTAAGAAGAATGGACTTGCCCGAATCTTAATGAGTTGCCACATCAGCAAGAAACCTTTGTCTACAGGATTCTGTTATTGTACTACCAGCAATGACCCAGCAAGCACATGTTTTATAATAAAGTTCTCTTGAAGTCCTGTATGTTTGGTGACAACTCCTTATTTTCTTCTTACAGGTATGTAGATTGAATTTTATAATTCCCCTCCCTCTCCGTCTCCCGAATAGTGTTAAAAATATATATGATATTTTTAATAAAAAAGGGGAATTCCCCTCCCTCTTCCTCTCCCAATTAGTGTTAAAAATTATATTCTCCCCTTATTTTACTATATACCTATTCAGAAAAATTTTCAAAAGACAATCAGAAAAGGTATATCGATAAATACGCAATTCGTCTGGGTGATTCATCTGGACGTAGTAACACATTCACCAGAAGAGATTACATGTCTGCCATAAAAGCCAATGAAGCGCTTTTAAAAAATGTACGTTTCAAATAAAAAGAAACGCTGAAAAAGTTAATCGACGATAAACATATTCCATTGGAAGAACCGACTGGAAAAAGAGGTCAGTATATTAAACAAAGACCTGGAATCTGCTATACGACAGTACCGTAGAATACCAGTCGAAACAATTCAACTTTTAGATTTCAGCGAAACAACTCCAAGACCATTCAGAAATCATTTACGCAATTACGAGATGAAGATTGACATAATCATCTTCGATCCTATAGCATTTTTTAACGACAACAAGATCAAAATCATAGACAAATTGAAAGACGTACTAAATGAAATTCAAGGATTTACATTTCAGTTTGCGTTAAAAGTTACGATGAGAAATCATAATTATACGAATGATACTTTTGACGAATACACAAGTGTGTTTCTTGGATCTCAATCAGACGTATTAACCGAAGACGTTATAGAAAACAAAGTACAACAACAAATAGATATAATAATCAAAACAATAGAACATTTTCAAGAAAATGGAAGCGCTGGGAAATTTACGATTTAAACGCACTTTACATCAACATTTCTAGATATCAACTCATAATAGGTGATTCTAACATTCCATTACCCAAATACATAGCCAATAAACTCGCGGTCATCAACGTTAAAAACGAAGACCAGCAATGCATAAGATGGGCGTTGAGAGCGGCTTTAGGATTATTTAAACCCCCATCAAAGAAAAAAATTAAGCCGATCCCAACTATAAAATTCACTACGATAGGACTTCCATCTACGAAGACAATGATGGTTTAGATGTTACCGACGTAGAGTTTCCAACTCCCATTACGATATCGGTAAGATTGAAAAACAAAATTATATTCTTATCAACGTTTTCGGTTACGACGAAAAAGAAAAAAACATTCCTTTGAGAATAACCCCTACTCTACAAGACCCCGTCATTTTTGTTATTTTCTCAAGGAGATAATAATCATTATTGCTGGATAAAAAACTCGATCGTTTGTCTATAGAAACTAAACACGGCCACCACATCTATTTCTGTACGTGGTGTTTGCAACATTTTAGCAGACAAGATATTTTAGACAAGCACAAAAAAGATTGTATGGGCGCTAGTCAATAACCCGTTAAAATGTAATTACCTGATCCAGACAACAATATTCATGAGTTTAAAAACAGTGCAAATAAGCAACCCGTACCTTTCGTTATATACGCGGACTTTGAAAGTATCATCGTACCGTTACAATCGACCGACGAAAAAACGTCTACTATAAAGACTCACGAACACAAAGCTTGCGGTTATGCTTATATCATAATCGGTCAAGTTTTTGGATCTCCTAAAACTTATCGAGGACCAGACGCAACTACGCATTTCTTAAATAATTTACTAGAAGAAAAGGACGACATCAACAAGATCTTTGCGGGTCCCAACCCATGATTTATACGTCTAAAGATGAACAAGAATATAACGATGCAAAATCGTGTTGGATTTGTTCGTACCCCTTTAAATGCGAAAAAACATTTGCAAATGTACTTACCCAGAAGTTCACAAAGGTGAAGATAATTGCGATCCTATTTTTTGTAATTTAAGAAAAAAAAACACAACGAAGATCAGCTTGTGCAGCCATGCATAACGTACACAATACCCCAATAATGGATTGAACTGCAGAGATTGGCACAAATAGAAGTCAACCGGCCAGGTGGCAATTTTCAATCCGCACGTTTTTGTGTCAACCGGTGGCAAGGGGTTAAAAGAGCAACTCCAACGGTTTTGAAAAGTAGGGCAAGATAGCTTAGTTTTTCGCCACGAAAACCGCCAAAAAAATAAAAAAATAAAAAAAAATTAAAGATATTCTACCAAAATTGTCTTTTTCCACATTTCCAATGCAGCGATCCTGCTTTTTGTTCCACTGAGCGCTTATGCGCATGCGCGCACAAATTTGAATTTATTAGCGAATTATTCAATGGCCAGTTAGGTATTTAAATTGCGCATGTTCACAGTGGCATGCTACTCGACGCGAAACACAACGCGAAGCACGACGCGAAACACGACGCGACGTACAACGGTGCGACGCGATGGGCGACGGAGGAAGCGACGTTAATGTAGAAAAACCTGCAAACTGAAGAAAAAAAACGACGAGACGCCACGACGGCACGACGCGACGCCAGAATGTGTACAAAATTAATGGCAAAGAAGCGACGGCACGAAGCAAAGGCACGATGCGTCGTGCCGTATAGTCGCGTCGCGTATAGAAGAGGCGACGCGGTGTGTCGTCTATAGTACACCTTAACACGGCCCTTTATGCACAGTCGATCCGGTATGATACGAAACACGTACTCGCCAGGGTCGGATGCGGGGGGGGGGGGGGGGGGGGGGGCGTGGGGGCGCACCCTCCCCCCTTTCCTTCATGACAAAAAAGACATAGGGAGGGAGAGAGACTCAAAAAGATAAGAAAAGAAATGGAGAGAGAAAATTAATAGGGCAGTTCAATCACTACAGGAAAATACACCCAGACCCCTCTGGGAGGGCGGGCAGGCACGCCTTCGGCGTAGGCGCCACAACTTGCCTTCACCATCAGCTGCTTGGTAGATTTCACCCGACCCCCCCCCCCCCCCCCCCCCCCCCCCCACCCCCCGTTTGGAAAATCCTGGATCCGCCCATGCACTCCACACTAATTACCATGCCATTGTACGTACAATGCCGTTGTCCGTACAATGCACGTACGTGTACATGCATCTGCTATACAATGGTCGTTGGAGTCGTGTTTTGTCCGCAGGCGGAGTCATCATAATTTACCAGCGCGGCACGTTATGTTAATACGCCCGCCGTAATTGGAAGTGAAGCACACGCATGTTGGGATCGAGGATGTACGTACCGTCCCTGTAATTAAAGCGGTATGCGCTATAGTATATACCCAGGACGAATATAATAAAACCGTCCAATTACCGACTTGATTTCAAGTCTACTGTGCATGTAGCCTTCCTGTTGCGCGCAGCACATGCAGACGCCAGCTGAACATGTATCATTCTATAAATCTGAGGTCCAAAAGTGTGACATTTTGGTGTCCCTGTTACATAGTGAGATGTATATGATTTTGTAATTGAGGACACGTTCTTTAATGCCTTCTGTCTCCAAGAGTGATTATGCAAAGCAATTAAAGTACCTGCCAAACAAGTAAAAAAATAGTGTAAAGTCAATTTTTAATGATACTTGATGGAAATTACACAGGTCAGGTGTAACAGGGACACAAAAAAGTCACTGACACTTGTGGACCCTAAATGAAAAATTACCCACACTTGTACATGTTCATGCACATGCCACTCGAGCGGGTCTGTCAACCTGGCGACTGATACCTACAGCAGCAGTACAGGCTGGGTTATCTGTTGGTATTCCTTCATCCATGGTAGTACATGGTGGTATATAGCAGGGGGAAAATCCTGCATGGTACCAGCTAGTGCGTACGTGTCGCTGGGTAGTAGGCGGCGTGCACGGACGATACGGAGTGGTTTCCGGTCATATGATTCGTGTGCTGTTTTAGTCCACCCCACGTAAGAAGACGGCGCTGGACCGCCTTGGGCAAGGATATTAATCTAACTGCAACTATCTGCTATGTGCAAAATATAAATAAGTTTTGTTCACTGGCAGCGTACATAAAAACTGCAATCTCTAGATAAGTCATCCTTTCTCACTGGCACCACGCTTTTTGTCTATACTGGTGATACAAATATTCAGCTACGTACTGCTGTTTAAAAAGGAGTGCTTTAGTTTAAAGAGAAAGATCTGGTTTATAATTTGTGGCAAACGCTTTAAGACAACCTTTAACATTCTGTAGAATTCTGTCTCTTATCATTCTGTTTATTCTTACAGTTTTCTTGTCTTCCTGAAAGGTAATGATCCAGCTTTGGAAGAGCTGACGACACAGTTGCAATGCAGACATTGTTCATACTGCGTGTGATCAACATGTACATGAAATAACAAACCTGCGAACATTTGAGTTAATCTGTCATCCGATTCACAAGAAAAGAGTGAATAACCATTAAGTGTTAACAATAATTTTGTACACGTTCATGTGCTTATTTAGATGTTGAAATCAAAATATGCGACGGTTTTTTGAAGGTCTTCAGATACATTTTTTTAGATGACAGCATTTTAGACAGAAATGTTTCTCAATAGGATTGGAATTGGCAACATCCATATAAACAGTATGCTATTATATTAAAAGTAATCAACTTTTTATTATTACCAAAGCTACATCATGCATTTAACAAAATAATCACTTCTCTCAATGTCTCTTGTGATGCTATTTCAGAAAGTTTCCAGGTGATCACTGCAACCAGAGAAGTCAGAATGAGCAAGAGAGTAGCTATCATCGGGGCTGGTGCCAGCGGCATCGCAGCCATAAAATGCTGCATGGACGAGGGTCTGCAAGTCACGTGCTTCGAGAGGTCCGACCGAATCGGTGGCGTCTGGGCCTACCGGGAGGATCGTGACGGTCAGGCTTCCGTCTTCAAATCCACCATCATCAACTCAAGCAAGGAGATGATGTGTTACAGCGACTACCCCATCCCTAAAGAGTATCCCAACTTTATGCACAACTCCTACATCGAGGAGTACTTCCTCAGCTACGTGCACCACTTTGACTTGATGCAGCATATGAAATTTCGCACCGAAGTGGAAAACGTGGTACAGGCTGCTGACTACGACACGACAGGCCGCTGGAAAGTTACCACTAAGAATCGAGACAGCGGCGAGAGTACCACTGAGAACTTTGACGCAGTCATGATCTGCACCGGGCATCTCACAACCCCACACATCCCTGACTTCCCCGGCCTTAGTAAGTTCCAAGGAAAAGTATTCCACACCCATGAGTACAAGACGCCATACGATTTGATTAACAAGCGGGTTGTCATTATCGGTATCGGTAACTCAGGAGGCGATGCAGCAGTGGAATTAAGCCGTATCTCATCCAAGGTATGTGTTTATTACAATGAGTCTTAAAGAAGTCATAATATCCGTAACTCAAGAAACCCAATATTCCGGGTTTTTGGGGGGTTTGTCCAAGACCCTAATTTTAAAAGAACCATGAAGAATACACACTAGGCAAATTTGATATTTTCCCAGAGGTTGATGCGAACTGGTGAATTATGTGATGTTATTGGTAGAAGAAAATAGAAACTAATGATAATGTGTTTGAAATAGTGTTGTAGTACCGGTATTCATAAAGGAAATCACGAAAATGCATTTTCCTGCGCTCGTCATCATACTCACAAAAATATTCACTCTATCATGGCTTGGGCATTTTCAAGTCGTAGCCCTAGAGATTAAAATGTGACAATAATTAGTATTACGTTTTAGCGCTTCAGCACCATTTCTAGGCGTGATCCGCCTTTGCAAGAATTTCATCTGATGTATGGAAGTTACTTTTGAGACGCTGGTGGCAGCAGACATAACGGTCCTTTTTGTGTCGCCTCAACGAATGTTTTAGGTGGACACTCATCAGTCCTAAATTCTGTATGATCGTATGACCGTATGTATGTTAAAGAAGATGTTGATTGCTGAGGGAAGTCTGTATCATTTTCTAGTTTTTATGTAGATTGCGTATTGTAAAATTAAACAGCCAATTATTTCTACCATGAAATAACCAAAATGTGACTTTTGAGAAAAAAAAGGGGAGTTCCTCTTATGACGTCAGATTTGTTTACTTCCCAGAACGACGATTTTTAGACAAAATGGCCCCCAGCGGGGTATGCTGCGCTAAGGGGACTTGATAAAATAGCTCTCAAACGTCACTTGTTGTTATTTCATGGCAGAAATAATTGTGTTTTATTTTACATGTACAATACGCAATCTACATACAAACTAGAAAATGACGCAGACTTCTCTCAGCAATCATCTTTAAAGTTTTAGGTTAAGTTTTTGGAAGAATGTTTATAACATTCTACATGCTTTTGTGGATTTTGATGAAACTTATATGCAGTGACCCTTGGGTGGGAAGACGCAATTTTTTTTCGGAATGCTGATGTCAAAGGTCATGTAGGTGTCATTAGAGGTCATTAGTATGTCGGTATGTATGTGGCATTTTAGTTAGTTTCGGAAAAATTGGGTCTCATATGAAAAGTTTACTTTCAATTGCGATCAAACTTGGGTCATAGGTGCATTATGATAACCGTCATATGATGGTAATGTGAAAGGTCACTTACTGAGGTCAAAGGTCATTTGAGGTCAAGTTATAAAATAGGCTTAAACTGTAAAATTTGTCTCATTTGAAAAGTTAAAGTCTAATTGCAATCAAACTTGAGCCTTAGGTGCAACATGGAAACATTTATGTGATGTTGATGTTGATGTTAAAGGTCACATCAAGGTCAAAGGTCATTGGAGGCCAAGTCATAAAAACAAGTTGCAAATGTAAAATTGGTCTTATTTGAAAAGTTGAAGTCCAATTGCAATCGAACTTATGTCATAGGTGCATTATGTTAACAGTCAACCGTCATATGACGGTCATGTGAAAGGTCATATCCTGAGGTCAAAGGCCATTTGAGGTCAAGTTATAAAATATGCTTAAAATGTCAAATTAGTCTCATTTGAAAAGTTGAAGTCCAATTGCAATCAAACTTGAGCCAAAGGTGGAAGATGGACACATTTATGTGATGTTGATGCTAAAGGTCACATATCAATGTCAAAGGTCATTTCAGGTCAAGTGGTAAAATAAGCTGAACATGTAAAATTGCTCTCATTTGAAAAGTTGAAACGTAGATGCAGTGACCCAAAAAGGCGACACGTGTGATCCGCCGATCACCTTGTTTCTAGGTCTGAGCATGCGCGCGTATTTCTGAGTATGCACACGACTGGTGAAGACTAGAAAAGGACCGCTTAAGGGCCGGTCACACTGCAACGATAAACGATAACGAAAACGAAAACGATGTGAATAAACGCTCTCTATTGGTGGATGGAACGTGCGGTAATACGCGCGCGTTCCACCCACCAATAGAGAGCGTTTATTCACATCGTTTTCGTTTTCGTTATCGTTATCGTGGCCAGTGTGACCGGCCCTTTACTCTGCTTCCACCAGCATCTCAAAAGTCTATTGGATACGCACTATTACACTATATGCTGTTTTATCAACAAAAAAACACCGCATGTCGCTCTGTCCCGCGAAGCTCGATCTATGCGCTTGCCTTGCCTAGGCTATGTACATCCAATGTCGGATGTATAGGCCTCCTCGTGTCTCTTCCAAGTTGCCCTGTCTTCTGCTTGTCTCGCTTATGTCGTGCCTCATCTTCTTTTTCCTGTCCTTGGTTGCCATTCTGTTAATCTTTTTGTCCACCTGTTGTCATTTCTACGAGCCAAGTGCCCAGCCCATCTCCACTTTGACTCTTACAAGGGCGGATCCAGAACACAATTTTTTGGGGGGCCAAACATTTTGTTTGTGCAATTTTTTTGGGAGGGGCTTCTTTTTGGCTGAGTTTTGTGGGTGGGTGTACGCAGTGGCTGCCTTTTTGCGACGTCAGTAAAAAAAATTACGAAAAATAATATTAATAATAATAAATTTGTTTGGATATTTTTGGGGGAGGGGGAGGGGGGGGGGCATGGCTCCCTTTGCCCCCCCCCCCCCCATGGATCCGCCCTTGGACTCTTAGATATTGTGATCGCAAGGCGCTACTTAACCATTGCTTGTTTGTCTGATGCAGGTGTTCCTCAGTACAAAGAGTGGGACGTGGATCTTTAACCGTGTTGGTGATTATGGCAATCCGTTCGATATTGTCATCACAAGGCGCTACTTTGATATTTTCCCGCAAGGTATGGTAAGTGCAGCAGTAAGAAAGAGTCTGCAAGGCAAACTTGATCACGCCAAGTACGGACTGCAGCCCAAGTGGGGACCGTTCGATTCCCACCCGTGCGTTAACGGCGACCTCCCAAACCGCATCCTCTGCGGTGCGGTAATTGTCAAGCCAAACGTGGCTCGTTTCACCAAAACCGGCGTCGAGTTCGAGAACGGGACATTCGAAGACAACATCGACTGCGTCATTTTTGGGACTGGATATTTCAGTTATCCTTTCATGGACTGCCGTTCCTTGAAAGTCGTCCAGAACGAAGTATCGCTGTACAAGGGCGTCTTTCCCCCAGATCTCAAACACCCAACCATCTGTACGATTGGTCTAGTCCAGCCTATAGGGTCAATTCCTCCCATGTCGGAGCTTCAAAGCCGCTGGGCAGCTCGAGTCTTCAACGGCCTGACTCTCCTTCCGCCCCGTTCGGAAATGGAAGCCGATATCGCCAAGAAGAAAGAGGCTATGGGGAAGCGCTACGTCAAGTACACCATCCAGGTGGATTGGATCCCATACATGGATGGTGTTGCCCGTGAGATCGGAGTCAAGCCCGATTTGTTGAAGTTGTTTCTCTCAGACCCCACACTAGCTCTCCGCTGCTACTTCGGTCCCTGTCTGCCCTACCAATATCGCCTGATAGGTCCGGGCAAGTGGAGTGGAGCCAAGGAGGCCATCAACACCGTCTGGGAGAGGATCGACGCACCTCTCAAGACACGGCTTCCAGCCGTCCCTGAAAAGTCAGGGCTTATTTTGCGAGTTGGCTTACTTTGTATTCTAATGTACATTGTTGTATTAATTATCTGGTGAAAATCTATATTAAGGGTATTTCAAATCAAGCCTGTCCCTATACACATTATCGGAGCTGACCTATTTAGCTCATGGTAATTTCCCCGCTCCCCTAAGAAAAGCATCTAGACTTGCGACCTCTCCGCCTCCATTTATGCCTCTATTTTTACACTCTAAAAACAAAAGTGCTAAATACTGAGTGCTGAACAAGTGCGTGCACCTAACGTGCACAAGTTAGCACCTCGCGTGTTAAATTTGACCCTGTCACATCCCCCGGTTTCCCCCACCCCGTTGGACGCAACCTTTGGTAGTCATCGGACCAATTCAGACAAAATAAGGACACTGTGTATTCTCAGACTAAACGTACACAAATTTATTTACAGATTATTTACAAACTCGAGTATACCCGGAATTTCGTTACAATCAATTACTAATAAAGCAGTTAATCTATTTGGTTATGGTTATCTAGGATCGTTTCAATTCCTACCTACAGACTTATACCGGTATTATTTAGTTCCAAAACCTTTACATGTTGACTGCTGATGAACCCTGACGGTAATTGGGGTTGCCGGAGATAAAGGCTGGCCTGCTGATCGGGGTTGCTTCAGGCCCTCTCTCGAACGGCAGACTGCACCCACTCGCTTCGACTAGAGTCCCGCCCTCTCTCAGCTAGCTCTGCAGCCACAAGTCCGTCAACTCACGGAAGAACCCTGGATTTTGAAGCACAAATGTTTCTTTTCTAGGAGTCTATAGGCACTGATTTTTGTATACAACCAATAAAATATATTATGTTATCCAAACAATCATCTTTGACCAATTCACACATGAGTTACTGTAAATCACACGGCTGTTTAAGCAAAATGGCGGCTATTTCATGTCTTAAAACAAAACCGGTTTAATACAGACCAATAATAGGCCGACTGAACGAACAGCTCTCTTTTAGGAAAATCTCAATTAAGCATTTTATTTAAAGTAAATTATGCTCAAATATATACATCGTCAAACAATCCACAAGGGATATATATACCGTTATAAACTTACAGGTCGGCTGGCGATCCTGGTTCTTGCTGTTAGCTCGACTCTCTTTTTGGATGATCGCTAGGGAGCACTCAATTGCCCTATATCAGGATTTCTGATTTTTGTTTGGCCTCACTGGCCCTTCAACTCTCAATAGCTGGTACCACTCAAGACTTTCAAAACATCGAGGCTGGCTAAGCTTGCCCTCTCCTCGGAAGTCTCATACGCAAGTGATCAAATCCCTCTCTCCAAATTTTCTCCACCAAAAGAAATCTCAAACCCCGCGGAAAACAACGTTCCCGTGACTACTCAAATCCTTTGTTTTGTACAGCCCCAATTTCCCACGGAGAAAACATTTACTCAGGCAGTAATGAACCGCCAATCCAACATCGCCATTTCCTTCCCGCGAAGGTACATAATTTAAATAAGAATACAATACTGGACGGGCGTCCCTCGGACCACTCGCCAGATAAATCTAAGATTTTGTTTCTTTGAGTTGAGTCAAAAACCACTCGCTATAAAATTCGTTTTGGCCACAAAATATAAATGTATGTTTGTCTCAAAACATTTGAGCGAAAAGAGTAATTTCTCATCTATTTACTTTCACTATGTGACAGACCCCAACAAAGTCGAAGTGCTGCACGGTGAGTGCTGAAAATGAGTGTTGAATACCGATGATTCATTGACCGCACCTTAGGTGTAAAATTACGTAGCAATTGCACGACCAATCAGAAATGAGGAAATTTGTGTTTACAAAAGTCAGGTTAAATTGCAGTTTTCAGTCCAAAAATACACTTTCTTGACCATAATATGTTTTATTCAAGCAATTCTACAATACATATTTTTTTTTTGCGAACATAGTTGAATAATCATATTACATCTTCCTTCGTATTCAAATATTGAAATTGTTCATGGGAAGCCATGACTTTTTATAATATAAAGCTAAAGAACGATATCATTCAGTTTGTAGTGTTTATGTAGGTTATCGTAGCAAGTGTACACTCTACCATAGAAATGTATAATAAGTTATTTCTGTTTCGTGTGGTTCCTACTTCATTTGCTTCCGTTAATTTGTAGTTAATTAATATCAACCAAGCTTCCTGTACAACCTTTTCCGCTGTTCTCTGGTGCTATATTTTGTATCCTATAAGTTGTTGAAAATAGCACCCGAAGTGCTTTAGTTTAGCTCTTGGTGGGTGATATTATTATATGACGCATGCTTGTGCTAAATCAGCACGGCACGTGCAGTCACTATACGAGCACCTAGAAGTGCAACATTTTTGGTCTTGAAGTGCTAAATTAGCACTTCAGTTTTTTTTAGAGTGTATTGCGTTTGTAATAGGTGTTCGTTCTTTTTGTTGTATTTGTAACAGATAAACAGATATGGTAAACAGATAACTATAGCAAACAGATAAATTAGCACTATGAAAACAATTAAGGAAGGAAGACCACATATGAAGCAAAGTACACGAAACGTTTGCCGTTGATTGTGTGTATGTACTGCAGCAAAATGGTGATTTAGCGTTTGTGTGTTTTATGTATGCGTACTTAAATGTAGTGTACATGATTGGTCATTGTTGCAATTTTCAGAAATGGGCGGATTTGGGCGTTAGTATTTTATAGAAAATATCGTTCCACTGACCTGTTCAAAGTTTTGCGTTGTTGGATGGTAAAAAAAAAGTGAGAAAAACGGCGCTCGTTTTCAACCGTCGGGCAGATGATAGCCTTTAGTCAAGGCGCGCGTGGCTACCTGGACGCGTGACGCGCCCCGAATGCCAGCATGTCCAGGGCGCGCCACTCGTCCGGGTAGCCACGCGCGCCTTGACTAAAGGCTACAGGGCAATTTTAAAACGATATAAATTTCCACTTTTCTTGAAAACGACATCGAACCTGGTGCCATCATTTCACAGGATGAAGGAGACTACTATTAACTTACATCAACTCTAGTAAGGTATTTCGTAATAATTCAGTAAAAAATACATTGGAGGATTACCAATCGTGTACACTACTTTTAAACCGTGGATCTGTAATAATAGAGGACAAAAGCGCCCACGGTTGTCATCCCGATGTGATCTGTCCTCGGTGCCTGGACTGGCGTCAAACACTGCAATTAGCTACGTAATGCACGTTTTTGTTTAACTGCTGTTAATCACATGTTGACTGTTACTGCGATAAATTGAACGCACGCATACTCATAAGTGTTTGTGTAAATTGCATCTTATGAATATTTAGTGAAATATGTTTACAAGTGCTATTCTTACAATGCCTTGCCATTGTAAATAAGCCTACTGTAGAATTGTAATACAATTGGAATCATTATTGTAATATACAATGTATATTGTGCCGACAATGGCATTTCAGACATGTGCGATTGATCTATGATATCAAGTGGATAAATTGCTTGCTGTTTGAAACATGCATGTGTGCTAATTGTTTTATGCCCAAACATACTTCTACAAACTGCGCGCCAACAGGAATGACATACAATTTGTAAACAGTCAAAGTCAAGTAAAAATGGACCAAGAGGAGCATTAATTATGCATTTACAGGAACACTAAACCGTTTTTATCTTTATTAAGTATAAACAATCGACTCGGCAGTTTTTGGTCAAAACCAGTTATTTATAATGAAAGTGTCTTTTCAATTTGTTTTCTTTTTGGAGCTTTTGGGCAAATTGTTTTCTGATTCGACCTAAAATCCCTTGTTATGTTCCGAGTATAACTTTTGCGGCACTGTGCTGTGTTTCAACAGAGCTGATCTTTTGCGACACATACAGCTCTGGATAAAAATATTAGACCACGAACAGTATCAATATTGATCAAACATCGTCTAAAACTATTACAAAACACCGTGATGTTATGTGATTTTGCCGTTTTTAGTTTTCTTTCAATACCGAGACATGCCTAGAAGAAACTACAGGCTTGTGCATCATAAACACAAGGACGCGTAGAGTGACACTTATTGTGATAAAAGTGTTGGTGGTCTAATATTTTTTTCCAGAGCTGTATATTTCAAATGTTTTTGTATTTCAAAGTGTATTTCAAAGTGTTTGTATATTGTGCTAACTTTTTAAACTAAAAATATCTTAAAATGATGTAGAGCGCTTTTGGATTGTTTTTAGCCTTTTGCTATTATATACTGTCCTGCTGTTACATATAACATGCAATTACGACCGATGTTAAAGGTTTTCAGAAATCAAAATGAGAAAGGGAATATATAAGTGGTGATTACATATAATTAAAGATTTCGGTTTTTTGTTTTGTTTTAATATTTCATCGACACTTCAGACAAAAGAAATCCCTATACAGGGTGTCCCAAACAAATTTCCAGGCCAAACCAGGCAACCTCAGAATCTATATTTCGACAGATCCTGATGCGGGAACTTCTTACATGAAAAATAGTCTTTATTTCATCAAAATCTCTGTCCGTCTCGCACGTCGCCATTGGATATTGCGAACCCACCCCGCGAGCAGGATCACTAAAAACGTGACTCCGGAGCAGCTTTCGACGCTCCGGATCACTGATCGCGCTCCGGATCTGCGTGAAACAAACACGCCCTCTGTGAGCCATTCGGTATTTCAACTGCGCATGTTCACAATAGCATTACTACTCCACGCGAAACACGACGCGACACACGACGCGAAACACGACGCGACGCACGACGCGAGCACGACGCGACGCACGAAGCGACACACGACGCGACGCACGACGCGACACACGCAATTCACATAATTATACAGATTTGATGGACATGTTCTTAAAATAATATGCACATTTCCTCTCCAACAAATTGTATTGATGTCGTGCTAAGGGCCGTTATAGAATGAAAAGCCTCAGACTTTCAATTCATTTAGGACAATTGTGTTTATGCTCATTTCCAAAGTAATACATGTCACGATGATAGGCAATCTGAAAATATTCTTTTACACAAAATTATTCCCAAATTCAAATAGTACCACGTAACACATGAGACAAGACAATACAACACATGCAGTGGCTCAATTTCAAATTGTTTCAGCAACCTTCTATTTGCAGAACAAACCCATAGGACATTCAGTTTGAAATTAGACACGAAGAATGACAATATTCAGCAAGGATACATCACTGCCAAACATAATTTGATAACAGTTTCATTGCACTGTACTAGACTTTTGAATGCATTTGCACTTAAAGAACTTAATTGAAAGCTGCAGATTAAGTTTGTGACGTACGCACAGCTAACAGACTTTTGAAAACCTGGACCATGTACTGATCTCGTGCATATAACTCCCACATCATGGTGACATTATCACATGTCATGTGACATCATATTACAGGGGCCCATATTAATGGCCCATATCTAGAGAACCAGTAGTAGGCCAGCATGTGTTCTAGATAAAAGTAGCCGTGATGTCATGATGACATCATAGGATTTTGTATGATTTTTTTAATTTTTGAACCTGTAAGTCATATCTCATCAACATAACATGCTAATTTCAATCATGACACCGGCCAAGACCATGTTGTAAATGTTTGCTTTCACTAGTGCCGTCGTATTGACGTCATCATGGGTTACGCGACGTCATCTTAAAGCTAGCCTCTAACATAACATGTAAACTTTGCTTTCTTGCTTTATATTGTGATACATATATGGCCAAAACATTTTCAAATATTATTATCTGCTTTGGAGCGCCCCAAAAAAATCTACAGAATAAAAAGTTTGAAGTACGATTATTGCGATTTAGAAAAACAAAGGTCACACGATGATCATCCGCTCGATTGGCGTGACGTCATACGTTAGACCGACTATGTCTGGTTCCTGCACTCGTCATGCATCTGATACGTACACACGCACACGGTCGCATGCAACGAACGCTGCATGCACGCACAAAGCTCGAAAAGCGAAACATGTCGTCAGATTCAGACAACTCTTTTGACGAAAGTTGGAAGGAACACAGCATATCTTCTCATAGTTTTTCGGAAAACTATGAATCTGATTCTAGGAATACGTCTGATGAAGATGAAGACGATATTTAGGTCGACGAGGAAGTTGAAGTTGTACGCGGGGCTGAACCGTACACTACAGATTCGAGCCCCTTGCACCGCCGCCGCCGGCACTGCAGGAGCATGAACACGACGAGGATGGTGGCATTCCTGGTCACGATGATCCAGCTCCCCCGGCAAACATCGATCGTTTGAATATTATTACTGATTCAGTGATTGGTATGTTTCTGGAATTCTTTTCATTAGTTCAACGTTCAACAAAACTTGAATTTTTTTGGGGGGCATAAAAAGGGTTGGGAATGATGGAGTAACAGGAAAATTACTTGATTCATTGTCTATCTAGACTTATTTATATGGCATGCTTATCCAGAATTTGACATGTTCTGGTCTCACAGTGCAGCCTTGGCTGATTCTTGATTAAAAATAATCACATTCAAAGTTGTTATAAGACTTCAAACTTTTTTTTTCCTTGATCAACCGTGCATGAAAGAAACAAATAGGCCTGCATGTAGTAGATGTTTTGCAGGACCCTGCGAAACTACATTGTTTCAACTGATGTTTTGTTGCAGACCACAGATCTAGATAAACATCTAGCCTACATGTATATTTAACCTTTTTTATTTTATGACTATTTTTCTTCCCCCAGGTGTTCCTGTGGTCGTTGTATGGTGATGGAGTATGCCCACAACTGTACATGTTGCAAAGAGGTCGATGCCATTCAACATAAAATCATCTGGCGTTGACCCAAGCACCTTCAACTGCTTCACTGACCATCCGTGGTACGAGGCGACTCTGGAAACGGCCTACTACCATTTCAAGCAGCAGTATGGGGCAAGAGCAATTGAGACCGACATGGCAAGGTAATATTTGCTATATACATTTACTTCGTAAAATGCAAAATCAGTAATATTGTGGCCTATAAACGGGGGTGAGATTGGCCAAGAATGAAAAATCAACAAAACCTAGTGTTTGCGGGTTGCCAAGGACTGGGCAAAGTAAGGTCTATGGTTTATATTTGCCTAAAGGCACCCCTGAAAATACCCATTTCTATTGGTCTATATCCACTTTTACAGGTAAGACCTCAGGAATTCCAGATTTCAAAAATAGATTCTTCTGAAATCAGTAAAATTCCTGACAAAAAAATCCTTAAATAAGGAAAAATCCTGACAAATCTCACCCCTGTATACAAATTTCTTTTATGAAATGAGACAACAAAAAATTTGCATTGATTGCTTTTATTTTTTTAACGAAATACCGGCATATTTCATACAGGCAAGTCATCCGATGGTGCTGGGGATTTCTAGGAAGACACAATAGAGTTCCACTCCCATCATGCATCGTGCAGAAGACTCGCCTGACCTTCCCAGACCCGGATAATAACTACATGTACCAGGGATTTAAATATCCCGATATGGACGACATGTAGGGGACTAAGGGGAGGTCGCCAATGCTGCCTGGGTCTGTAGGTCTGAAATTTGGGATCATTTCTGTAGAATCCGAATTATGTATATATAAATCCTTTACATGTATTTAGATAAAAATATCACCAACCCCAACCCTTTACCTAGTTAGTGGCGTCAATTTAGATTTGTAAAAATTGTACAGTGAAAAATGTCAGCATTTTTTTGACAGATGTCCCCGGTTTTTAACTAGCCATGCTTATTTATAAAACAAATCACAAAAGAATTTGAGTAGTAAATTGTACTGTCAGAATTCCTTCATTCTTTATTTATTAACAAATATGTGATATAGATATGTAACTGACTGCACAATTTTGTTTCAGACACTGTTCATGACCTTAAGCTAAATCTATCAACTTCATGGAGTCCTTTCATAATCGCAAAACAAATTGAGGGAACTTAACATTAATTCTTTCCGAGGACCATCAAGGTATGGAACGATCTTCATCAAACTGTTTTTAGTAATCTTTATAGGCAACTACAATGCAACATCAAATTAGATTCCACTCTCCTGGAGGCCTCCTTGTTGATCTCCCTGGTGGAGAATTAATGAGGAATTTCTACCAAGTACACATGTACCAAGCATCATTAGGTATTAAAGTTCCACCTTTCTTTACATGTACATATTTTACAAATATGAATTCATGGACCGGCGAAAAGGATTTGTTTCGAAAATTGAACATAACCTGGCCAAAATCTAGTAATACAAACTGATAAATGCACTTATAAAAAGAGCATTTCAACCGATTTTCAAAATCATTTGTACATGTACGCACATGTATTAAGTTTGCAGAAAATGTACAAAAAATACAGTTTTTGACCAAACATGGGCGAAAACGGCCTCTGATGAATGTCATCAAATCATGATTCACTTTGTTTAAATGTGTGCTTTCCTATGGGAGCCAGGTGTGGAGGATTGTCTGGCCTCTTGACCTGGCTCTTATAGGAAAGCGCACATGTAAACAAAGCCTATTGCAGTGTAATAATCACCAGAGAGCGTTTTCAAACGAAGTCCAAAACTGATATTTTCTTTATAAATGCCAATCCAATAAGTAAAGTGGTCCCAATTATAGAGTTAAAATTTGGATTTATAACTTTTTTTACATAAACACTGATGTTATGTATTTTTTTAGCCAGTCAATAAATTTTGAAAATAAGCTTTCTTCACAAATGATGACATTTGTTGTTTTTTCTTTTATGTTTACTTCACGTTAACTTTTAATTCATGTTAAATTTGTAGGTGTTTATGTCTCATGTCTTTCTATACTTTGTTAGAGTTGAACATTCTCCTTCAAAAACCTCAGTTCTCTTTTTGGATTTGTCCTTGTCCTGAGACTTTTTGGCTTGAACCACCACACCCTCGCAGCCTTCTGGCCTTCCTACTGGCTCTACATGTGCACCAAAGCGTGAAATAAAGGCACTGATTGCTTCCTCTTTGTTGGGGCGTGTCACTCTCGCTGTAAGAGGCCCAGGGTTTGCCATGAGCTCGGGGTAGTTCTCCCTCGGTCAGTCCAGCTTCACAGAGGTCTAAGACTTTGCACATTATCATCTTAATGAAATCTGCAAAGGAATCATTAAAAATGCATGTAAATGTACGTGTACATATTTTTCAATAAGGGAATACATGTGCTGGGCCAGTTTCAAACAAGTACCAGGTGTGAGATTGGCCAAAAATGAAAAATCCACATACATGTATACATTTGTAGTTTATATTTGCCTAAAGGCACCCCCTTAAAATATCATTTTTTTTATTGGTCTATGTCCACTTTTACAGGTAAAAAACAAACCTTTTTGGACACCTCAGGAATTCCAGATAGCAAAAAGAGATTCTTAAAAAATTCTGAAATCGCAACAAAAAAATCCTGACAAATCTCACCCCCGAAGTAGTGTAAAACCATGGGGCCTAGACGCTGATAATGACCCTCGCCTTTAGCTCGGGTCATTCTCAGCGTCCAGGCCCCAAGGCGGTTTTAAACGTACTTGTTTAAAATCGGCCCAGCACAGTTATTCCCAACACATGTACATTTTGTTTAATTTAGCAAAAATCTATGCAACAACTCGAACATTGTTCCAATGATTCTGTTAAATTACCCCTTTTCACTTTCCAATAAAAGAGAAGAAAAGAAAGGCTCTTTTGACATTTCTGATTACAATGACTGCAACCAATCATTCCCCACATCAAATAATGAAACACAAGAAGTTAGGGCACATGTTTAAGCAGGGGAGACCCACAGTTGCATTGCTGAACTGCTTTTATAATTGTTTTATTGAATGATAAATCAATATTTGGAAAGATTTGGCATTTACCCCCCACCAAAATCATTCAGGAACAGCAAAATTTTGGAAAATAACTATCCAATTGTGTTCAGAATTGTATAAATACTTGACACAAACTTTAATTTTGTGACTGCTGTCAAGGATTTTTTGTGCAGAAAGTTTTTGTTTCCTGTGTTAGATGTCCGTGGTGCAGTGTATGGTCAGAGTGTTCACATAGAACATGTACTGTAGGCCTACATAAGTATAATTTATAAAGTTGATTTCTGCCTCATTTTTATCAGATTTTGCTGAAATAAATCTTGAAATAACAGGTTGTGCGACACGTTTAGATAGTTGTCATCAAGGTGGGTTAGTTTTTCCAAAATTTTGCTGTTCCTAACCGATTTTGGTGGGGGTAAGTAAAATTTTAATGAACCTACCCGAGCCCTTTCCCGTTTGAGGAATGCTCCCCAGGACTGCCTGTTTCTTGTCGGTTTGGCCTCAGCCGGCCGCCGCCGATGTACATGCAGCATTAGTAGCAATGGGTATGCTGTCGATGCTTTTATTGAAGGAGCAGCTCCGTCCTTTAGCTTGAACTTTGTCGGCAGCCGGCCCCAAATTCTGTTTCATTTTCACCGTGTCGTCGATAACATCGTCGCCAAAGTGTGCCGAACAAATCCTCGACCACTCCGTCAACCTAAAATCTGAACGCGTGTTGTTCACGAAACGAATCCATTCCCTTCGAATCGCTGGCTTCTTCGGGAATGACAGCCAAAAAACCTCCGGGTTTTTGTCGAAGTTGCGTGTGCAACCACCAACCACACAAGACAGTGGCATTCTAAATGCCACACAACCACTGATTTTTCTGAAAATTTACGTGATTTCGGTAGTTCTCGATCGCAGAAGACGGAGAATTGGATTGTACATGTACACATACACGTACATGTACACTATAGCAACATGACTTCCGGGGGACGCGCTCTTCGTGAACTCTAACGTATGACGTATTCGGGGTCATCGCATACATTATGACGTCACCACAGCTTTTGTTAGAAAGCTCCTCTGCGCGTACAAAAGAACCAGATTTCATCGTCTTTTTTCTCAGTTTTAGAAATATGACATTTGAGTTATAGTGTTATCATTGGAATCAGTAACTATTTTTCCTTCTAAAACTTAATTAATCTCGCCAAAACGCCTTTGGTTAGAGGCTAGCTTTAAAGGTGTTATATCTACAGAACCGTACGTCCGATCGGGTTTAATCTTGATAAAGCTTTAAACAACACATAATAATAATTTAATATCTCCCTCTGGTTAATGATATCTTCGAATGTGCTGGAACTATATCACCTTGCAGTGTACGTATTTTTTATATTTTCGTTCATCATGTGATATTTGCTTATTGTTGCAAATCTCCCGCCTCCGCCGCCGGTCGGTTGTTTTTTACCATAGCTTTACAGAGGGTCACTTATTTACACCGTGACTTGGGTCTACCCCTCCACACACATGTGTAAATACCTGCAATCGTGGACGTCCCATTGTTCCTCTTTTGTTTATACTCTAACTTTTTCGGAAGGCCTCCCATTGGTTTTGTACACGATTTTCAATCGTGGACGTTAGGTCAAACGTGGACCCCTTTGTCTACGCTCGAATTCTTTTGTCCTAGGTCCACGATTGCCGGCATATACAAACTCACACACACACACACACACACACACAGTCATGTAAACGGGTGCAATCGTGGACCTCCCATTGTTCCTCTTTTGTTTATACTCTAACTTTTTCGGAAGGCCTCCCATTGGTTTTGTACACGATTTTCAATCGTGGACGTTAGGTCAAACGTGGACCCCTTTGTCTACGCCCAAATTCTTTTGTCCTAGGTCCACGATTGCCGGCATATACAAACTCACACACACCCTCCATACTTATTTTGAATTTCAACCATCTATTTATAGTCCAGTTAAATTTGACATGAAACATGCCCAACCCCGACATTTTAGTTAACAACCTAATTTCTACTCAGAAATCGTTATATGTTTGCCCTGAACACACACAACAAAATCAACAATTGTTTTCCTTAGGGAAATGTGATTTTTAAGCTCTTAAAATGCCGATTTTATATTTCTACGCTCTTAAAAATGCCGATTTCTACATGCGAATGTGATATTACCAAATTACTAATGCCCAAATTGGAACAATGATTAGCCAATACAGGCTCATCATAGGTTGGTCAGAATCCAATATGGGCAATAAAGCATGTCACGTAAAACCGATGTAGCTTAGTTGTTACTTTTTTAATAGATCACAGACTCGGTTATTGCCATATTTTATGCTGGTGTTATGAACCGGATTGATATTATTTTGCAGCCAGATAAAATAACTTGCCGACAAAATCTGTCCTTAGTAATTGACGTCTGATTTTAGGGTTTTATGCGATTTTCTATTTTAAGTTTACATTTCTGTAAAACAAAAAAATACAAAATTTCCCTTAATATGGCTAATTCCATAAAGTTTCACCCCGATTCTTTGCTGCTGTGGAAGCAATTAATGAGTTTTAACAATTAAACAACTATTTCTTTCACGCTAAGTTCTAATGGGGATGGAGGTAGGATGGGGAGCACAAGTGGTGGAGGGGAAAAAGGCCTCAATGGCGGAGGGGGTGGGGGTTGGCGTGTCACAATGCCCCCCGCACCCATTACACCACTCTAAAACGGTATTAGGATGAGTAACTGAAATAAATGTTTCAATATCTATCAGGGCCATCTCTTCCCCAAAATCCTGAAGTGTTTTGAGGGCAGAAGCCGTTTGGTACTTTGATGATTACAATGATTATGCAATTACGATGACGACTCTTTTCTCATGATAATTTTAGTCATAATCTTCATTACGTTTTCGCATTTGCCATTTTGTATTAATTTCAGTTAAACAATTGCAAGGACCCTTTCCCAATCTTTCAAAGGGTATGTTTTAGCTTAGGTGTCGGAAATACATGCCTTTTTAATAGAAATTATGCATCCTTTTCTTTTTCAATTAATTAACCCCAAGGTTGATTTGGTTGAATTTTTATGGGAGGTAGCTAGAGTCCCAATAAATACATTGCCACTAAAATGTGCCTGTTAACCAAAATGTCAGGGTCCTCGTCAATTCTTACTGGGCCACATTCCAACATTCTTTCAATTACTATGCCTCTCTTGTGTCTTAAGTCCAGACCCCCGTCAGCCGAATGTGGCCTTATGGCCGTACGGCGATGCCGTGCTTGATCTCTGCGTATTGTGTTGCAGGTTCCTTGCGGATAGGTGGCGGATTGGGGCGGTCCTTCGCGTGCTCTATGTCGGCATACACAAACAACTCTGTAGACTGGCTCTCCTGCATATATAGAATGAATTGATACAGTCCTGTTATCGTTCTGACTTCGAATACGTGGACCGGTAGCGGGCAATACTAATTAGCATACAACCGGAGGAATACCTCGGAGTGTATGCTTGTTTATATTGATATACCCATAATGCATTGCGGTGTTACCAATCACTGCAAAAACATTTCCAAAACACACGCGGGAACGAAAACATCATTCTTCTCTCTAAAATGGAAATTATTGCAGCGCTTGGAGGCTCGAGGGCCGAACAAAAGCGCTATATCCTACGCTATATCCGGTCCCTATATTTTGGGGTAGTAGATATCAGCAAGAATTAGTGCATTATTTTGGTTTTCATATCTTATCAAACCTTTTAGTTTGGTGTTTTTCCCCGGGACTTCAAATACGGGACATTATGTGATGTAAAAACATTAATGCTATTTGAGGTTAAACATTTTAAAAACAAGTTATAAATACCCAAATATAAAAAATGTGACGCCTCGTGGAAGAGGTCTAAACCGACTGATTTGTATGGTTTCATCATCACAACGTAAGTGAATAGACCTTACCACTCCTTGGTAGCCTCTTGATTGACAAGCATCGTCTTGGCCACCTATCATTGACTCGTACTCTACCTTATCTGCATGAATTTCAACCATTTCAAGATTCAGTTATCACAAAAAACCTTTAAATCGATTCACTTTCTTTTTCAAATAAAAGAAACGTAAATAAGTCCAGACCAGTAGCCCTACTCCAGACTAATGATGCAGACACGAAGGATTTTAGACACGAAAACATAGGAATATAAACACGAAAGTAAATCCATTTTAAGAGACAACGGAACATATTATATCAGTCTGGCTAACGCTGGGTGCATTGGATTCGAACCGAACCACCGACCCCGGAAAGCTCGGTGGTCGAGTGGTTAAGACGTCTACACTAATAAGCAGGACGTCGTGGGTTCGACACCCGCTCGAGTAAGCCTGTGATCTTTTTGTTTCAAACAGGCTTCCGGAAAGCACTGAGAATGCAGTGCTTCATACATTACGTCTTGTGCGACAGACTCAATCTTCCCTCCGTCTACCGAGTGTAAAGACATAATCAAACTGAATGTTTGCCTCAATTTGGCTTGGTCTAAAGTCTATTCGAATTCGATATTGTTAGAGCGCAATGCTTGTTCACATTTTAAAGTTTGAATAAAACTCTCATAGGATATAGAGCTAACATTGAAGCGGTATCGATTCCTTTACTCTTATTTGATGTATTCACCTCATGAATACATTTGCCTTCTTTTCATTAGCCGGGCGCAAGGTAAAGCATGCGGCACCGCAAAGAAAATCAGCTGTACCGTAACAGATAATGCTTCTCGGAACATAAAATAATCCCAAGTGCGATATTTGTAATATATTATGAAATGGAGGTCCTAGACAAAGAGCGTGTACAAATAGCTAATCTGACGGCAATGTGGCTCCAAACAATGTTGTTAGTGGCGTAATGTGTTTAATAATCCCTATTTTCTGAGCTTTTACATCAGGCAATTTGAGACCCCACCTTCACTCTGGGTTCGGCTTAATTCACCTCTCAGCACAGGATGAGATGACCCGGTTGGGCCATGCCGTGTGAAACGCACGCTGGTCCTGATTAACATGAGTAAACCATACAATGGAAAGAATGCTTTAACTATTTAATACAATTACGCACACAATTAATGCATATCAGTTCTGATTTGATTAGTGCACATTTACCTATGCACCGCAACGTATCCCACGGTTATATTCAGCAGGATTTATACAATATACAAGCCAGATTTTAATTTTGTTTTCATTGTCTCATTGGGCAGCTAATAACTTTGCTAACGCATAGAAATTAGCACAACAATATGTAAATCCATGTTTAATGTGCAAAGCCAAACAAAGCAAGGACATAGCAACTTTAATACTTATTATAATATTAAAAGAAAATGGCTAGCCCCGGAGCCAACTCGTTAGTGTATTAAATCCAACTCGATGTTGCACGTTTTGGGGTAAAATGCGAATATGCACTTCTTGGCTTCTGCCAAACAAAGGAAATAAACTGCAGCTTGAGAAACTTTTAAAACAACAAATGCCATCGAGATCTGCACGGACCTTTCGCCGCGAGAACACTAAAATAACAAAAAGTTGTGTTCTGAACATTATTTAACTTTCAAGTCTTAACCCTGCGAGCTGCCGCGTTGAGATTTCGGAAGGCACATTTTTTTCTTTTTCTAATTTCCATATGAAGCCGTCGGTCTATTCCATTCATATTTTTTGTAATCCTCAATGATACATTGTATTTTGAAGTGGTATAGTCGCTTTTTAAGAAGGAGTTCACTTGGGGTCACTCCAGTCATGAGAAACCTGGGCCCCAGCCAAAATCCCATTCAGTTGTGCAAAAACCGTGCGAGGAGCCACGTGGTGGTTTCGGAAGGCACATTTTTTCTTTTTCTAAAATTAGTGATAAACAACATGCAAATTTCCAGATTGATTAAATCTTTTGTGTATGTCCAGAGGACCCCTATTGATCTATTTAGACCATTAGAGAAAAGATTGTGTGCACAAAACATTGTTATTAACGCGTAAACAAAGGTGCCTTCCAAAATCACCCCATGGAAGAGCGCGTGATTTTTGTGCTCGCGCAGCTTGCAGGGTGCCTGCATCACCAAGAGTCTAAACTCCAACAATTCAGGAGACCGACTACATGTATTTCACTCTATTTCCACGTTTTTAAATTTACTTTGTACACAACACGATGAACCTATTCAAAAGGTTGTACGTCACATGTGACTGAGCCAGACATTTCTCCCTTTTGAGAATTTACCCAAGAACTGTTTATGTATGTGTACTTTCGAGTCTGAAGGTGCAGTATCAAAAGAGAAATTATTCTATTGTATTCCCGAGTACGGGTATTGAGTACAAAATGCCGAGTCCGGGTACGAGTCCGAGTACGAAATGCCGCGTAGGTGCCGAGTTCAATTTTTTTTCGAGTACTGACAATGAAGTTTGGGCCGAGTACTGATTGGTACTCGAGTTGTACTCGAGTGCGAGTACGAGTACTCCAACACTGCTTTCACGTATAATACCTGTGCAGCTTTGTCTCTGTTTCTGTCATCATGTTCGAGTAAACCTGATGACACAAATAGAGACGTGTTTTCTTGTGTACAATACATGTCTATACAACTATGGAAAATGAATTATCAAAATATTCAAAAGGTCTCTGTATAGCAGTTGTTTTCTTTCTGTACGTGAACTGTATTATTAGCTTAGTTGTACTTTCCTCCTATAACATATTATCTGCAATTTGACACCAAACATATCCCTTATTAGAATATACAGCTACTCACAAAAACAGTTCAATAATGCGTACGTTGTAGCTTTGTACTGATATTAATGTTTACTCACGTAGTTGCTGCTGCACGGAGGTTGCCTGAATCGAAAGAGAAAGCGAGTTCATACTGTGATTTTTCTTGTTTAAACGATAGGCCGACCTTGTGACCAAGACAAACAAAGGTCCAGAACGTTGATATTATGATTATCATATTTTCAGTTTCAAATCTTATATGCATCTATATATTCGCATTGTACGATATCAATCTATTTCCTCTTTTGGCAAACGTTTTGTATAATTATAAAGTCCTTCTACGTTACCCGAGGATAATTTTTTCCTAAAGGCCATACCGTTACACAGCAACAACAGCAACAACAGCAACAACAGCAACAACAGCAACAACAGCAGCAACAGCAGCAACAGCAGCAGCAGCAGCAGCGCTAATAAATAATGAACATTTGTAAAGCGCCGGTATCCGCCTAAGAACAAAAAGAGCGCGAACACGCTATCAGGTGCGGCTTCGAATGCAGACCCAATCACACCCTTCAAAAAATAGGTTTGAAATGGGCAAGTAGAATGCAAAATACTCGGATGTACACTTCAAGAACCAATAAACAGTCGAACATTCACCCTAATATTAATGTATAAATCTTAAACATATATCTTTCGATTTAGATTTATAATGGTGCATAATAAATCCTCAATTGAACTTTGTGATATTGGTGTACCTGATCATTAAACCAAACTTACGTTCTCGACGTTTCCAGTTTGCATTTACTGCAACCAGAACCACAAGTAGTATTACAAAAGTCAGAGACGAGACCAGAATCACAATCCAGCTCACTTCAATGACATCCCTGGTCTCTACTGTTTGATCTGAGTGAAAAAGACAAGTGTAATTTTGAATCATTTCAAAAATTGAAATAAGAGCGACCTATTCCTCGTTTAGAGTGGGTCTCATAGTATCCTAAAAAAGCCACACAGAGACGCCTTGGATAAGATTTGTAACTTAAACAATAAATGCAAGTTCATCCTCAGCAAACGTTATCTCAAGCTGCTTAATGCAAGCAAAATAGTTTTTGAATAAAGAAAGTAATAATGTGAATGCCATTGGTGTACTTAACTGGTTTAAACAGAAGCAAACACTAATCAGCACAATCCGATTACTATTTTAAAAAATCGGAGACCTAAAATGTTGATTACAAGTTTATCTGTTTCGGTTATTTAATATATTTTATTGGGCTTATTCTGATATAATTGTTATTATGCTGCACATGCGCAAAATTGTTATATTATCAATAACTGTACAAGTCAATAAAAGGGATTAAAAATAAATTTACATAGGCCCCTCTATATATATATATATTTATGATTCCAAACGTTCCCTGGAATTTTATAATAATTGTCCTTTAACAAAAATCATGAACAGGAGACAAAGTAAGACCTTTGGCTTAATGTAAACTTACTTGGTGTTTGTAAAGCGGATTCTGAATCAGAGGTGACGTCACTTTTAAAACCGCTGCTTCGGGATGGTTCAGCAGTTGTTGGAAATTGTGTTCCTCTATCTAAAATCACAAACCATTTCAATTGTGTGAAATATCTATTTTTTTGTCCTAAGCCGAGTGTTAATTTCTTCACCTGTATCTAAAGTTATATATTTGGTAAGGCTGGGTGCCGAAGAAATGTTTCTGAATCCCATATACATTTTCTGTTCAATCGGATTATATTGTAAATTAACTACAGACAGCCACAATTGTTTGTACCCATGTGAAACTGCGATTTGCGCTATCATTTCGATTTTGCTTGAGAACGTAGAAGGTGCGAAGTGCGCGGTGTTTTTACTTACATGCAGTAGATGGATTGTAGACCTATAGGGGAGTTTTGGGTCAGTTCATACATTTCGCAGCAGGTTGAAGAGAAATATTGATATGTTTTGCATTTTCGTGTTACACATCTGGCGGCAAGTGTACCTTTTTCATTTCCCTTTGGGCAAAAAAAAGAAAGAAATCAAATAAATAAATAAAAAAAACAGGGACGAGGACTGTTAAAATAAATATTAAAATACAAATAGAAATACAAATGCAAACAAACACAAATATACATTTTAATTAAAATTACAATTAAAATCTAAAACATATCTTATTTAATAAACAAGTGCACAAAAAAAGGACAACCAGAAATAAGAAAATCAGAGGAAGACGCGCACACAATAACTGGAAACCTACCTGAAAGAATTAGTGTAATCGTCGTGGAGGCGTGACTGCCGTTAGTGCCGGCTGCAATGCATGTGAGATTCGCCCCAGTTGTCACAAAGTGGTGTACAGTAAGAGTACTGTTTGTATTCCATACTCCCTTCATTTCGCTTAAAACCTCATCAGGGTGAAATCGCTCTTCACCAAGCAACCAGGTGATTTCAATCGGAAATTTGGTTTCGGTGGCCAGGCAGGTGAAGTTGTAGGCCGTGTTCTGCAGGATGAGGACATCACCTCGTAGAATGTCTCCAGTAGTACTGTTGATGATTACAACCATCAGCGGCGCTGTAAAGATCAATCAACAGGTTGAATGGAAGGTTTGCGGAAACACCATGTGGAAATATTTCTCAAAAAAGAGAGAATGGTTCTTAAAAGAACCAGAGGTATAACTCAACGTTCCGGTCAGTATGCTCTGACCGTCTTCAGAGCATACTGACCGGAACGTCGAGTTATACCTCTCTTTTTTTAGAATACTTCCACATAGTCTTTCCGCAAACCTTCCATTCATCAGTATCTCCGCCATGCAAAGCCTGAAATCTTACTAATCAACAGGTTCTTTGCATGACATTTACAACCTGATATGTTATAAGTGATTGCGGAACCACATTATTTACTACAGGCTAAGAAGACTAGTGATTATACAACTCAAGGTTTTAAAGGTAAGGGCCAGTACTATTTTCGAGTTTCGCTCACCAAAATAAGTGCCTTTTTTTCTAGGAAAACAAAACGTATTCACTTTTGAATAAATCTAACGCAAAAAGCACATGCGTTTAGTTGCCGATATTGACTACAAATGCAGGCCTTGACTTCATCAACATTTCAAGGGGCACTGAGGCCAACTCAAAAAACTATTTTATTCAAACTATAGCATGTTATTCACTTTAATAATTCCCTATATCTGATGACCTTAATAAAAAAGCCGATCCCTTAAAATATATAAATAAATCCTTTAAATATAATTGTCTGACCCTTTTCAAAACATCTGATTAAAAAACTTCGCAATTTAATATATATATCCTGTCCCTTAAAATTACCATTGAAATACTAGTGATTTTTTTCAATAAAAAGAATATGAATTTTAATCAAATGGGTCATCGCATTATCCTATTCAAAATTTAATGTTAATTGTTTGTGGTCTGACAACAAATTTGGCGTATCTTTTTGTGCATTAGGTTCGCGAGAGCGACCAAGAATACAAGCCCTTTTGGGGGGTTTCAGACGCCCGGAATAGAACAAAATTCGTTTAAATTAAATAACCTGAAGAAAAAATTATTTTGTAAAATACAGACATGATATTTTTAATAACATAAGAAGCCTAAATAAGATTTGAATGTTTCATGGAGGAAGGACATTAGTATAGGATAGGTGTAACTGCGGTAATGTCAATTAGAAATAACCCTTTATGTACGGGGTTCTGATAACCCACATTTGGTTCCAATTGGACTTAAACTTTTCAAATGGGGCCAATTTTACATGTTCAGCCGACGGCGTGTTTCCCCACACAAACACTGGCTCTTTTTAGTCATCTACGCAATTATCTCAGTTTATTCCGGGAAATGTTCCATGATAATATCAAACAGTTCTATATTGTGTTCTGAATTGTTAACAAGGTTATATGTAAAGGTGTAATAGTTAAATTTTGATTTTTCTGGTAATTCAGAGGATGATTTTGATTAGTTGGATAACAAAAGGCAATTTTTATAACTGTTTTCAGTTAAAGCCCAAATAGCTTGGCAGTGATTGGGAAGTAGTAAAGTGATGTAAGCTTTTATGTTTACAGTGGGAAAAATGTCCTATTGCCATAGAAACAAACTCAATCTTTTAAAAGAACATGTTATGGCAATGTATGTATTAATCTGTATTAAACTGCAAATATTAAACTAATTTACATAATTACATAAATTATAAATACATTATTTTAAATTGTAAAAAAATAAAAAATAAGGACTCCTGAACCTCAAAAAGAGAGATTTGATGTTTCAGTTTTTTGTGTTCGAGTAAAGCAAATCCATAAAGAGGACTTAAAGTGTCAAACGTGAAGTACAGACATGAAGCAAACGAAAGGCATGTGAGAATGCTTACCTACCTTTAACCACCAAACGTGAATCACTGCTGTTCGTGATGAAAGAATCATTAACCAGGCACCTGTAGATTCCCTCATCAGTCAATCCAGGCTGACGAATGGTCAGACTGCAACTCTTGTTGTCATGGTGAACAATGTACTTTCCCACATCGGTGGTGTCGCTATTCTCGCAACCGAGTGGCAATTCTTGGCTGCCGAACAACCATTCAAAAGTGAAATCTGGACCAGCAGATGAACCATTCTCGTTAATAAAACACTGCAACGTCACGCTTTTCCCTCTGATAGCGTTCATCGCAGATACTATTAGAACTATTAACATTCCTAGCAAAGAAGGGAAATAGGAAAGGCATTCAAACAAATAGTACGCCCGAATTCTTCATGGAGTCAGCCCTGCTCTTGATTCGAGCATTTTCATACAAACAAGCATCCCGGAACAAAGATGTACTGTCTACAATCGCGCAGTCTCTTAAAATTAAAACAAACACATATTTGCACGTTAACAGATTCACAAATTAGAAAAGTGATACAAATAATTCTGAAAAAATAGCCGGTAATAAATAATTCATGTATTTTTGGTGTTTTTGTAATTTCTTCAGAATTACGACAAACAACAAATTAATGGAAGTGCCAACGAAATGCCAATACCTGTTATCACGACTTTCAGCAGACATGTAAAAACTACAGTTATGTGGCAAGCAATTTTTTTGAATAGCGGGTGATGTTGCTGTCAGAAAGGGTGGTTTTTGTTTTGGTGGGCAGGGCGCGCCACAACCTTTTCTGCCCTTAGTCTTGATGAACAAATTAATATTACTTGTAAGGCAAAGCAAATTAAAAAATGAAGGCGTTAATTACAGTTTTCATCATCGTTTCAGGGCCATTAATAGTTTTTTTCTATTCTGACATCTTGAACTCTTAAACTGAGCTTGTTTTAAACAAATCTATCTGGAAAGTACGAACAGCCGCTCCGACAACACATGTACCGGTAGAGAAAAATTCAATATACACCGTGCCTTGAACAGTGGCGTAGCTAAGGGAGGGGGGGGGGGGGGGGCACGCCCCCCCCTCCTTTTAAAAAACCGTCGCCCTCCCCCAGTCGCCAAACCCCCTCCCCCTACTGAAAACGCAGAAAATAATAGCATTATAAAGAAAAATCACTCTGAGCGCCCCCCCCCCCCCCCCACTGTAACATCCCCCCCAATCGCCCCGCCCCCATGGAGACAACCCTGGCTACGCCGCTGGCCTTGAATCATTACTAACGGATTATGTACAGATTTGTATGGTATCACTTGCATGGATCTCCACTATCATTACATTCCATTTATAACGTACGCTGTAAAACAAATAATGCCAAATGACAAGTGCCACACATCGTTTTGCCAATTAATTACTACAAAGCTTTCTAAGTTCGTTATAATCCTTTTGTGGTTTACCTCATCAAATATAAAATACTTTTTTTTCCGGTAAACTAGGTTGTAAATTCGCCAAACTAAATAGTATGTTTTAGAACAAGAATCCTTTATCAAGTTTTAATATTTCGCAAAAGTCAATATCATGTATGATTTTCAATTGTCATTTCCGACGAAAAATTCAACCCATCGCGCATTCACCGATTAAGAAAATCCTACAAATAAGGAAATTTTGGAAACGCGACCCACAAATATATTTCGGTTATGTACACAAATGCTGAATGTGTATTGTGTTTCTGCAGATATCCACACATGTATTTCTGTATCGCTATACATGTGAGGACTTTCCATTGTTTCCCTTTGATATTACCCATCCCCATAGACTAACCACTAGTTTGCCTGTCCTCACATTTTCCCGAACAAAGACAAAAATGTGAGGACAGTATTGTTTCCTTTGTTATACCCTCTTTTCTGTCCTCACGTGTAATGCGATATAATGACTAAACGAGCCGAATGCACTTACTTTTACGCACGATCAGTTTTGTTCTATCATAGGTGGTTACGTCTTGACTGTATACACGGCAAAATAAATTTGCCTCATTCAACGACATAGAAACATTATGTATCGTCAAGTCACCAGTCTGCTGGTCAAAGATAACTGAATAGTTCGCACTGCTGGGTGATGTGCACGAGGCAAGGATTGTACCACCTGACAACCATCTAATTTCTGTCCCATCGTTGCATGATTTCTGATGTCCATCAGCAGTGACTGCGTTGCACCTCAGCACCACGTCCTCGAACTCTGTGACCGTGATAGACGTCCCTACCGTAAGCACACAAGAAAGGGAGATGTTTAGTGAAGGTGTTATTTGGTAACTTTACTTTCTCATACGGTGAACAATCTTCACCGCCAAGCACCTGAATAGGTAACATTTAGCGATTTGAGTTGCAATACTAGGTGCGATAATTTTTGCATTTCTTTTACCACTGGTTTGTGCGCATTTGCAATTTCACCACGGACCTGAACATTGAGCAGAAGCAGCACCGTGGCGAAGTCTGCGAGGATCTCCGTCAACAGGCCCGGGATGACCCAAACTTCATGTCGAGGATCATCAGCGGTGACGAGAGTTGGGTATACGGTTACGACCCAGAGACCAAACAGCAGTCTTCGCAGTGGAAGAGCCCGCAGTCTCCAAGACCGAAGAAGGCGCGTCAGGTCAGGAGCGCAGCCAAAAGCATGCTCATCGTTTTCTTTGACATTCGCGGGGTTGTGAACCGTGAATTCCTCCCCCAGGATCAGCCTGTCAACGCTGAGTTCCTCTGCACAGTTAGGCGTGTTAGGGAGAACTGTGGCGTGCTGGAAATTGGGTGCTGCAACATGACAACGCGCCCGCTTACAGCGCGTTGAAAACGCGCGATTTTCTCGCCCGAAACAACACAATCGTCGCACCCCCCCCCCCCCCCCCCCCCGCCGGATTTGGCTCCCTGCGACTTCTTTCTGTTCCCCAAAGTGAAGTTCAAGCTGAAGGGTCGCCGTTTTGACACTGTGTAGGAGATCCAGCGAGAATCGCAGATGGTGCTTGACGCGCTTACGGAACGGGATTTCCAGGGAGCGTTCCAAACGTGGCAGGGGAGCGCTGGGAGCGGTGTATCGCTGCACAAGGGGACTACTTTGAAGGGGATGTGGCGGCCAGATTTAAATTACGAACGTTTTTTGCATGTTATAGGCGCAGTCTCGGAACTTTTTGATCGCACCTCGTACATACAATTGTTAATTATTGGTTTGCTCCTAATACATTTTGGCAACATAAATTTCGTTTTGGACCCTGGAAGAATCTAGTCAGTAGCGTAAAAATGTTAGTGTCAAATAGGTGTTACACTGTCGCAATGAACACAGCCACCCCATTATTTTTATAGAATAAAGCACAAAACATACTTGCTGATACTGTTTTCAAAGCTGATGCTGTTTAATTATTGTATTTTGTGGCCGTTTTATTTGATGTCCACAGCGATACTGAGTCAAGCCATTTTTGTTTGTAAATGAAGATTACCAAAATAAACACAAGCACAGAAGCACAGAAGGGCGGGCCGAAGGGCGGGCCGAAGGGCGGGCCGAAGGGCGGGCCGAAGGGCGGGCCGAAGGGCGGGCCGAAGGGCGGGCCGAAGGGCGGGCCGAAGGGCGGGCCGAAGGGCGGGCCGAAGGGCGGGCCGAGGGGCGCGCCGAGGGGCGGGCCGAGGGGCGGGCCGAGGGGCGGGCCGAGGGGCGGGCCGAGGGGCGGGCCGAGGGGCGGGCCGAGGGGCGGGCCGAGGGGCGGGCCGAGGGGCGGGCCGAGGGGCGGGCCGAGGGGCGGGCCGAGGGGCGGGCCGAGGGGCGGGCCGAGGGGCGGGCCGAGGGGCGGGCCGAGGGGCGGGCCGAGGGGCGGGCCGAGGGGCGGGCCGAGGGGCGGGCCGAGGGGCGGGCTGAAGGGCGGGCTTGCCTGACTGGTTTATTAAAACATCTTATATATTGACTGAAGATTTTGTTTAAGATAGTTATCACATCACTTCATTCCTTCCTTTTATATTTCACCTATTTCATTATTATCGACAATGTACTCGACTACGGTATCTAAATAAATAATTACCTTTGAAATAAAGGACTTCGCGGTAATGTTTGCTTTTCTTCATCTACACATGTACTGATACTTTCACAATTCTGTAGATCGGGGGATTCAAATGTTACTGGGGCCACTTTCCTCGTTTTCCACCATCACGCCTTGTATGTAGTGTACGTTTATATCATTTTGGTCTGGTTTTACATCTGTAACACGGACGTTGAGCAGACCTTTACTCGAAGCTCGCGGGCATGAACACCGACAATAAGTAAAGCCTTGCTAAGTTAGGAGAATGTTAGGAATATCTTTCAACTATATTTCTTGTTTGGGTAAAATGTTGGCCCTATCCGTTATGTTTGGACTTACGTGTAAAGGCTATTGGAAGCGCCACATTTTACAACTAGCATTGTACAATAAGATACATCAAAACGCACTTCCCTATCGGAAATAAACCATGCATGTATTTTGGATCGATAAATATTGTTTATTTATATTATTTATTTATTTTGTTTGCTTTTATTTTTCAACATGATTTCAGTCCTTTGAACACATTCCAGAACAACACCAAGTGTTCTACTTGACTTCTGGTAAATGAAAGGTGAAAATCTAGTCACAGGCTATAATGTAGTTTAAGAACAGGCTCGTTTCGCCTTCACAAGGTGCTAATTACTTAACTTACCGTTAGAGAGGCGACACATTACAATAATCCAAGCGAGAACGAACAGCGCGTTTAACTGGTTCATCTTTGAAGAACTATCACCCGCAAAATGTCCACGAATATCACACGAAACGAACAATGGCTTATTGATTTCGAGAATTAAGATAAACTCAAGGCATATTCTGGAGTTTTCCTTAAAACAATGCAAAGAGGAAGTGAAACTATATAATATCCATTTACCTGGTACATACTGCCCTGTATAAATAAACATTAAAGAGGAAGTTGAACAGTGAGTGAAAATACGAATAATACAAAAATTCAATCAAATAATTAATGCTTAAACACAAGAATACATTCGGTTGATTTTATAATGTTGTATATTTCGAATAGAACGAAATTTTGTAACCCACTAAATGAGCAAAACGCATGAAAACATCGCCTTGGCGGTTGCCTAATTAACATATAATGCATATGCATAAGCAACTTGATGACGTCTGGTGGTGTTTGGCGCTGTTGTTGTCGTCATCGCCAATGTATCAATACTGTACTTGTATAACAGACATGCGCTGGCCAATTTTTTTATGATCTGACAACCGTGCGTGACAAGTAGGATGATACACTTTCTCACCGTTGGTGGCGCCATTTAACCTCTTTGTTTTGTTCTCACCCATATGCAAAATATGACCTGTATTTGCAAGGCGTAGGCCCCTACAAGCAAAAGCAAAAGCCCCCAAACCCCCCCCCCCCCCTCTCCCCCGGATCCGCGCCTGAGAAGCATACAGGTCTTATTTTGCCTATGGGTAAGAACAAAACAGAGGGTAAATGGCGCCACCAACGGTAAGAAAGCCCCCCCCCCCCCCCCCCCCCCACCCCACCTGTTGTAACAAAAAAATTGCAGACGAAACATTTTTGGAGTCACCTTTCTGGGCAAATTTCAGAAATCCCCCTGCAGAAAATCCTGGATCCGCCACGATCAGAGCCATTAAACTTTAGAGGAAGTTGCTAAGAATTAAGCAAACAATTCAACAAACAATGCATAAGGTGAAATGCATGAAGGGTGTGTCTCTTCATTTTTATGTAGATCAGAAGAGCTGGAACATTTTCAAATATTTTCCTCATATTTATGTGATCAATATCTTCATTGGGTAAACGAAACGACTTGTTCGTACACTAATGTGTAATTATGTATTTGGTTTCAATTTAAAGGTGCACATGCAGTTGCTGTACAACTCAGGCCGAAAGTATCAACTGCAAATATTGTCATGAAGTAGCCGAGATATACGGAGATAAGGCAGAAGATGGAAGAGTTGCAAATGGATGCCAGGTCCTGCCTAACAACACATGACTGGTTTCAAGCATCATGTGTCCATTCTGCCACCTTACAAATTGCGCACCGCCAGTACCAATCGCAGTATGGCAGATCAGCGATTCAGGGAAGGATTGACCAGTAAGTACACAAATAATTGTATTAATTTCCAAAGAATGTAAACATTGTATGGGTCATTCCATAAATTAGGAGGTCAACTTGTGACATGCACATTTTAGGCCCTCAATTCATAAATCACTTTTTATGTTATATTTAACAATTTCCTTGAAAATAGTGGTATGTACATGTAAGTTATTTTTAAGAGGGTTTGAATCATGTACGTTATACAGCATCAAAATAGCTTCATTCATGGAAAATTGAAGGTTTATCTTGTAAAGTTCCAAGTGTAAAGAAGTGTTTTGGGGGTCTTTCTTAGGGGGGGGGGGGGGGGGGGTAACCAAAGCTGTATTGCCTGATATTTCAAATTCTGAAACAAGTTGTTTACATTTTACATAATGCATGTTAAAAACCTGCATTCCGATTAAATTTTAGCTAGACATTTCCGCAAATTGAGCCTGGAAAATATGTTCAATGTAACCACAATCTAAAAGTAGGAAAACTGGAAAGCCTGATATAAGTACTTCTTTTTTAAAAGATGGGTTTGATTTTCTTTAAATAGAGGACAGGTATGATTCTAGTATTTTTGCATTAAACTAATTTACAAAATTATATTTTTTTCACTGCAGGAAGTATAGACATGTGGCCTATTGGCAAGTAGTGAGATTGTGTTGGGGGTATTTGGGACGTTATAATCAAGTTCCTCTACCATCCTGCATTATGTGTGCCCTACGAGATGCCTTCCCCAGCCCTGATGGCCAGTATAAGGGCTTTCGATATCCACCATTGGATTAAAGTAAATTCACATGCATCAAGTGTCTATAACATTTATTTATAGCCTGCTATTTAGGTCAAATATTAATCTGCTCAAGAGAAATTGGCAAAATATACATTTACATATATGTTCGTTGTGGCCTTAATACATATAACTAAGACTCCTATTTAAATACATCAATTTCAGTACCTTTTTACTTCAATCCTTCAAGATTGTGTTTATGTAAACCACTGTAGGGCTATGTGCGGGTTCTGCAAATGTCATTCCGAACAATCTGGCATTTTACTTACCTGGTAAGAAGCAAAAGAACTAAGGAAGTTTGTAGGCCCAGTGCTTACAAATGTTTACCGTAATAAATGTACATTGTAATTGCAATAAATCTAAAAGGGGTGTGTTTTACCACAGTTCCTAATAATTGTACATGTACATGTTTTTCCGACTACACTATAGATTATAGAATCCATGGTTAGCAATTAAACACAATTTTCTAATAGTTTTTAAACATGTTTAGAAGCTAAACATTAATGGCTAAACACTATCCGTCAATACTCCAAACATGTTTAGTGTTTGAACATGTTTACAAAGTGATAGGAACAAGTGTTTAGACAAGTGGATAATTGCTAAACTTTTATTTCCAGTGTAGGGTACATTTGTACATAACCACAATTTGTGGAAATAGAAGTATATGATACATCATTTTATGATGTATTAAAATATATGCAAATGTATATGTTTGTAAACAACAGACACAAATTGAAAGTTAACTTTCTAAAAGATTAACTTTCTTAAAGTACTGTACACTTTCTGAAGGTAAAATGTATTCTGTGGTTTTCTTGACAAATGAGAGTGCTGTATAAGTGGGGTAGGGTAACATATCAAACATCCCCACTATTTTTTGTCTGGTTTTTTTTGTGTCGCCTAAACGAATGTTTTGGGGGCACTTAATTACCAGTCATGAATTCTGTCCGAGTGACAGTGTGTTAAAGTTTTAGGTTACGTTTTTGCTCTAATTTGGTGTCATTTGAAAAATTGAAGTCCAATTGGAACCAAATGTGGGTTATACACATATGTTAATGAGGTCAAAGGTCACATAAGGTCAAATGCCACATGAGGTCAAGTTGTAAGATGGGCTGAACATGTAAAATTGGCTCCGTTTGAAAAGTTGAAGTCCAATTGCAATCAAACTTGAGCCTTAGGTGCAACATGGAAACATTTATATGATGTTAATTCTTTTTTAAACTGCGACATGTGTGATCCACGGATCACCTTGTTTTTATTTTAAAATGATCACCTGTAATGTAATTGTCATCATGACACCTTTTCATCACAGCTTGATGCCCGAAAGTCACGTTTTTGACAAAATATCCCTAAAGGGCCTACATGTAAGTGTTTTTAGTGAAAAGACTTCAAATGTGTGTACAGTGCCCTATCTTTTTTTTTTTTTACAATTAGTAATACAAACTGATAAATACCCATACAAAGAACATTTCAAGCAAGTTTCAAAAACATCTGCATTAGGCCCATAGTTTGCGGAAAATATACCAAATTTTTTTGGGGGGACCAAACAGAAAAACCACGAAAACGCCCTCTAATGATTTTAACACCGCAATTGAATGTTATCAAATCATGGATTATAGGCTAAGAAACACCTTTTCAAAATGTCAGACAAGTCGGCTGCAAAATGGTGAATCTACAAAGGAGGGGGGGGGGGGGGGGGGGAAATTGCCACCCAATATCACATATTAAGCAAAACCCCTATGAAGTTACATGTACAATATAAATAGGAACTGTAATTGATAATTGGGCGTCATTGAGCCTTTGTAATTTCACTATTTTGCAACCGATTGATGTTGCCTAGCCTATAATACCTGATTTGATGTCAGTTTACCAACCATAAGGGGGTGTTTCATATTTTTCCTGTATTTGGTCAAAAACAGTGTTTTGGTCTATCTTCTGTAATTGCATGGAAATGTTTTGAAACTGAATAATCTTTTTATGAGAATTATTAGTTTATACTGCTAATTTTACAAAAAAATAATACCATGGGAGGGTGCCATGAACCTATCTGAAAACATTTGGTAAAAAAAACAGATTTTGGAGAATTTAGTCCAGAATGTGACTTTTTGGCAATAAGCTGTGATTAAAAGTAGTCAAGGTGATAATTACACAGAGAAAAACGTTGTTTAAACTTTTAAACAACCCCGGGTTGTTCATGTGCCCTGCTTAAACAACCAACTGGTTGTTTAAGCAGGGGACATGAACAACCCGGGGTTGTTTAAAAGTTTAAACACACTTTTTCTCTGTGTATGATATGCTATTTTGCAATTCAAAAATTAATCAGTAGAATTTACTGGAAGGTATGGCAAACAGACTGTTGCCCCACCTCCTAATGGTGGGAAAATGGCCACATAAATATTTCCCAAGGAATGTCAACTACAACTCAGACTGCATTAAAGAACATCAAACGATTGTCATTGTTTGTGTTGAGATTATTTGAAGTGAGTTGTCTTTAGGTGCTTTTACTACTTCCTGATCCGTGTCTTTTGTGTTTCTTATGCTTGTGTTTCTTTTTGGGTGCACTATCTGGCCCTCCAACAAGAGGCGTTTCTCTGCTGAATCTTGACACAAACTCCTTCAACGCAGTTACTTTGTCTGGTCTTTTAATAGACTGCGTCAGTAGTCCTGGGTTGGAGCAGAGCTGGGGATATTTTTCCTTTCCTCCTTTTTCCCCAATCTTGCAATTACTCACAGCAGTGCATGTAATTCGCTTTGCATAATCTGCATGAAGGAAATGACCATTAAAATTACATTTTAATAGTTAAAAAAAAACTCTTTTAGCATTTAAACATCACCAAAGGCAATTCATTTGAGTTTTAATAATGCAGTAATGGCTTAATGGAATTACTTCTTAAATTGAAAGACAATATATTAAAACAAACTATTCTAACTTTAAAATTATTATTATTATTATTAATACTTTTAAAAAAGCATATACTACTTTTAAATTTACACGACCAGAAAAATACTAAAAAGGGGACTTAAAAGTAACAGTATTGAATTGGAAATTAATTATATTAAAACTGACAAGAAAGGGAACTATACGAAATATTTCTTGAGAAGACAGATGTGAACTCCCTGTTAACCTACAGGATTTGAGGCCTCTGCTAATCCCCTGAACTCACCATAAGTGCAGCTGACCAGGATTTTTCTCACGGTGTATCCTCCGCTTCCTTGTTTGGCTCTGGGGTAGTCTATGAAGTACATCAACTCACCACTGGCATTCCTGGATTGTTGTCTACCAGCATGTTCATTAAAATGAAGTGCTGCAAGGTAGATTCTGCAACAAAAACACAAACTGTTGGTTAACCAACTGACAGTTTACATTCTCATGTTGTAAATACCGAGTTAAATTTAAAACGTTTTTGTTTTCTTTGTTATCTAACATACCTGCTGAGCATCCCTTCATATCTGTACACAAACATCTTTGGTGCAAATTGATTTATCACAGAATGGAAAGACTCTACTGCAGAAGTTTGCATCGATGAAGACAGCATCTTGACGTCCTTCCTCATCCATACACCGCCAAGGATATTCTCACCGTTGGTGGCGCCATTGTTTTGTTCTCACCCATAGGCAAAATAAGACCTGTATTTGCAAGGCGAAGGCCCCTACAAGCAAAAGCAAGCAAAAATAAATAAATAAATAAATTCGATTGTAGATTTTTCATTCTCAAACACATGGTGGAACTGAAGGCCTTTAGTATAAAATTACAAGAACCATTATACATTACAGCTTGGTGATGACTATACATGTATTAGGAAACATTCAATTGAAGCATATGTTTTCATAATATGTTCTCAATATTTCTTATACTTAATGTCACCTTGGTTCAAAACTTACCAATGCTAACTGGATGAAACATCTTTGGTTCCGTCTGGATATGTGTCTTTCTAACACATGGCGAGGGATGGGACTCAGATGGCCAAATATTAGTTTTATTAACATTCAAGGCAATGGTACATCGCCACCGTCGCACTGTTTGGGTTGCAACATCCTTCAAAATGAGATGAAAAGTTACAACATAAATATGACATATACACTGTAAAGCGATTTATTAAACATCTGCTGGAAAACACCAGCTGCTTTTCAGAATGACAGGGTTTTGAAAGAGCTGCAGAAAAATTACTTAGCCAAACAACAACTACCTTCAACTGAGGTCCAATTTCAGTCTGTATTGCCAGCTCGTTCTGTGTAGCAAGATCCTGAAATAGAAATAAACCTGCAAGTTATTGACAATGTGCAATGTTGATGCAATGTCAAATAATCTTTGAGAATAATGCGCCCATCAATTGCTCCCCCCCCCCCCCCTCCAGGCTGCCCCAGGTCTTATATGAGGGTTTGGTCACGTTTTTCAAGCCCCAGGGTGGGGATTTGGTCACTAATTGTTCCATTGTTTCCCCATCATCAGAAGTTAATACCATGAGGGGAGGGTGCCCCACCCATGTATGTCGGGAAATGTCACTAAAATTTTGCCCCAGGGTTGGGGATTTTGTGACAATCCCCACATCTTGATCACTATACATGTACAAGATGTCACAAATATTCTCCCTTAAAGCAAATCCTCAACAGCAAGATAGTTCTAATATGTTCACTGTTTTTCAAACCATGCAAATAATAAAAAAAACTGCCCACCTGAGCTAACTCTTTAGAAGAGACAACCTCGGATGGGGACTCATTTGTTGTTGGGACATACTCCAGAAAGGCTTCTTCAAGAATCTAAAAAGAAACATGCCAAACAACTCCTAAATATCGGGAAAATGTACACAGACAATGTGTATGTCTATAATTATGTCCAAATTTGTAAGCAAATTATAACCCTTGAATGATAGAATGATCCATTTGCACATGCGATTGCAGAAGGCAAGCCATTTTGATCCAATAAAGCTACGGTAATCGGGTATAGGTTGGTTGCAAATAATTTTATTTTGTACTAGTTTTATGATTATAAAACTGAATTTAGAAAAAAAGGTGTTTCCCCTCGTCGATGTTATTTGAGAAAAACGAATTTTTTGTATTCCTTAGGAATACAACAAATAACAGACAAGTTGCATATAAGATGATCTATACTTAATAGCAAATCCTAACCTACTGTACGGTCGAGGCGAACTCTTTGCACACATTCTTGTGCCCAATTTCCGGACATCAAATGACGGGATAACTGACGGTCACAGTCACCGCGAGAAACATGAACAACTTTTTAACATGAATTGTAAATCAACCTAGAATTAGAATAGACTTGTGCCCAAACATTAACCAATTACACTTGAGCAAGCAATGAGTTTCCCCCGGACCCGGTAGCCCTACTTACTCGGAGTTTCTTCCGCTTCTCAAATGCCTGTCGCCTGGGTGGTGACTGCTGGTTTTCCCGCCCGCCGATGCCGGTAGCCTTTACACTAGGTACGGCATCTTTGCACAGTCGGAAATTTGTTTTCAGGCCAAGTTTCGCCTTCATGGAGGAAGTTACATCGCGACAACCCGACGTGAAGTGTGAGCTGCAGACGAATGACCATTTTGTTGGTTTCAGGAAATCCGTCCTTGTGTTTTTTACGAAATTCACCCATTTTTTGCACCTTCTTGGGTCGCTCAGTGGAAACTTGAAAAACTTTACGTCTCGGTTACGACTGCTAGTTTTTGTACATACACCCACGGAACAGCTTTTCGGCATTTCGAGCTCGTATTCTGGTTTGTTGACAATCGACAATTGAAACACGAACTCTAAACTTCGACCCTGTGCTGCTAGGTAACTGTCGTGGTGGGCGGAACTACACTCATAGACGTCATCACCTTGGTGACCGTGGTTACTGTAACTACGCCCTCATCGGCCAACAACGTACAACCCGCGAAATTCAAAGATTTTGTCATGCTCATTTAGACGGATTTTCACAGATTTCTTAACGCACATAACTCGTCAGAAGACCTCTACGAATAAAACCAGAAGGTAAGGCATATTGATTTCTAAAAAACTAACAGTTTCATTTATGTTCACGTGCTACGTTCAACTTCCTCTTTAAGTCATGTATTCTATACAGTGACAGTAGTGAAGTAGTGGCGCTTCGAATTAACAAAAAATGCAGAATGTTATCGGAGGGGAGGGGCAAAGTGCTCCGCGGCTGGATTAGCATTGTGAATTGAGCTGACACAAAATAATCAAGTTCCCCCCACTGGTTCCATTTGTATGTGTGTACGTAAATGTATATCAAGTAAGAATTCTACGAGTTTGTCTTTAATGCACGAATGCTTTTAACTCCCTCTGAAGTAATGTACAGTTCTGAGTTCAACATTTCCAAGCAAAATGTCTGATTTGTTTGTAATGCCTAATTTTTAGCACTAGGGTTAGAGTTAGGGTTACGATTAGACTTTTGAATTAAACAAATTCTCTGGCAAAAATATATAGACAGAATACACTACAACATCCAGTCCAGCATGCACTGCTCCGACCACATCTCCACCAGCCTCACAGCCAACATCACAGCTTCCCCGCTTCAACTGACCGTGATTCACCTGGTGCGTCCTCCGAGGACTAGCAAACATACAACTTCACCCTGACGGACGTGGACGGTGTGGTACTGGTCGGAGACATTGATTACATATTTTCGAACATGGAGCGCACTGTCTTCCTTATGGAGAATACCCACGTATCACAGTGTCATCTCAAGTATAATATAGTGATACCTCAAAACCGAGTCATGATAAAATGTGGTAGAATAGGGCTGCACAAGAGCTATTTCTACACAATTATGTCGCCTGCGGTTGTGTGCAAATTCCTCATGAAGTTCATTGCTGAAAATGAGGCGATAGTACCGGAGCACATTCCGTACAAAAAGTTTGCAAACGCCGGCGACATCCACCATACCAATACCAAATTGAGGTAAACGACAATCGCCCGACACTGGCCTGAAACCTCATGCTACAATTTGGCATTTTCAGCAACGTTCAGCTTCAGAACCACTACCCAGGTAATGGTTATACGGCATTCTGGGTTTATGACTTCTGACTAGCGCCCAGCCGAACAAAAATACTGACAATTTGGGAGACCGCCAACATAGGGCACGATAGCTCAGCTGGTAGAGCACCGGTACGGTAACCCGGAGGTCGCAGGTTCGAATCCCGCTTCTGCCAGTTTCTTTGTTCACTTTGAAAATGTATTCAAATTTACCTAGTCAGTTTCCCTTGTGGATTGTTTGACGAATTATAAGTTAAAAAGTCGTATCCTCATTGAGTGATCCCTGCAATGTCGCTTCCCGGGTTGTATCGTAAAATTGGGTGTGATCCCTGGCTATACGGCATTCTTGGTTTATGACTTCTGACTAGCGCCCACCCGAACAAAGATACTGACAATTTGGGAGACCGCCAACATAGGGCAAGATAGCTCAGTTGGTAGAGCGCCGGTACGGTAACCCGGAGGTCGCAGGTTCGAATCCCGCTCCTGCCAGTTTCTTTGTTCACTTTGAAAATGTATTCAAATTTACCTAGTTAGTTTCCGTTGTGGATTGTTTGACGAACGATTTCTTTGAAACAGTTCAACATAAAACTGGATGCTGAGGTGCGGATATCTTTGTGACGTCACTATGACGTCATCAGATATCAGTGAAGTACACTCTAAAAACAGATTAGTTAAAAATAACCATTGATTGGTAGATATGTCTCCAACCAATATATTGGTCAAATATTTTAACCAATATTTTGGTTAAATTTAACAATATCATTGGTTGGACACATATCCGCCAATCAAATGGTTATTTTCAACCAATCTGTTTTTAGAGTGTAAGGTCAAAGTTTATAGAAATGTTTTCAACTATAATATTCGAACTCCATGAGATACCATGTTTGTCTTTTGTGATCTGGTAGACCTTGCCTTGCGCAACAGTTTTGATTCCCGGGCACAAAGTCGCTTGACATTTACTTCCGGGGTTACCGGAAGTGCAAAGATAAGTGAATACAATTTGAAAATGGAAATATTTTTCTACAACTAATAACTTACTCAAATGTTACGAGTGGTATGCCAAACATAACAAAAGGCTTGATGACACCACATGAAATGGCGCCCTTAAGCGGCACATGGAAGAAGGGGATTATTTTAATTTCAAAATTAGGCCTACCAAACTTTTACCAAAGTGCACGATAAACATTGTTAGGCAAGAACAAAGTATTTTGTGAAGTTACACAATGAGACGTCAAACTGGAATTCTTTGTAGGGAGAATTTGGTAATGATAATTTTAGGAACTTTATCTCTGTCATTCAATACGCAGTAGAGATGTTAATAATAGTACCAACTAAATTTCAAACTTTGGCCATCAAACTGCTGTGACGTCATTAAAGCGGAAGTTACGTGTAAATATATGCATAACATTAAGTTCGCACACTATTTCTGTTTTAAGCGAGTTATTTTTCCTGTCATCTTGCATATCCGTTGCATATATTTGAACATTTGTTATATTTTTAAATTTTTTTTAATTTTAATTCTTTCTGGTATTGAAATCAAGGATGTGCACTGTAGCTCGAAATCCCGAAGAAACCTGCAGGAAGGCGACGAAGAAAATGTTCAGTTTTAGAAGTGGGGGGGAAAAGACCAGAATTATATTCTAGGGAAACCCACGTTACTTTCACACAAACATATATTTTGATTCATAACTACATTAAACAACGCACAATTGAAGAATGTATCGCCCGATCACATCATGTTTGTGATAAACAAACACTAAACCTCTAGTTTTCCATGCTATCGTAGGTCTAACTTGATGTACCCTGATATGCACCAAAATTGCATATCAATGAAAAACTGTTAAGGCTCGCTCGTTTTTGCGTGTGTGTTAACTAATTAAATTCATGTTCTGATGATCATTAAAATGTTTTTAAGATGTACGGTCCGTGCTCTTTTAGAGATTCATTCCGAAAAACACCTACTTTTTATATTACTATTGTTCTCTTAATACAAACATTTGTATTGAATCGTCGAACTGAAAATCCGGCCAAGTTTTGTTATTAAATAATTGCTTTACATAATTTAGATTGCTTGTGGCCCAACAATAATCTTTTTCGGCGTTAGAGTCGCGAAAGCAACATGAAGGCCTTTTAGTAGGTTACGAACACCCGAAATGGAAGTTGTTACGTTGATGTAACAAATACAAATTCCCTTTAGAAGACAGCAATACGGACAGTAGTACGGACAGTATATTTGTAGAAGATGCAAATTCATGGTCCCAGTTGTACCCCGATACGCATTTGTGGGTACATATCTGAGCTTGAATGCACCCTGCCTCTCAGTTATGCCACTCGTGTGATGCATGGCCAAAACCTTTCGACGAATATCAGAAAAGAAGCAAAAGTCACAAAAAATTAACACATTACAGAAACAAACTGTGGCTAAGATGCATTGGCTTCTGTGTAGACGTGACCGTACAATGTTTTTTTTTTCTCAGGGTCTAGAGGGCCTCCAGACGGCTGTTTAGACCATGTGAAAAGTGATTGTGTTCATTAAAACAAACGTATTACACGCTATACACACCTACTGCGTAATACAGTACGATGGCGTAACTGTGTGTACAGGGTGATGGTGAACCGCAGAGTATACCAAAGTGATGACAGTGACAGATCTTGAGACCATCGATTTGAACGTTGTGTGTTATCAAAACGCTGATTGTCCTGCACCCTATTAAATCGGTTCAGGCGATGAGTTCTAGGTTATTAGCTTATTCAAATAATCTAGCAAAATTACTGTATGTTGTACTCGGGGAGATAATTGGCTTTAATTATATTGATACGGCGTTTATTAAAGGTAATATTCAACATTTGTAAACCTCAATATACTAGTTGAGTAATACTAGTTTAAAGCATCATGTGAAATCATGGCGTCCTGGGAAATAATGTGCTATTTTCAAGAACATTTTCGTTCGAAAAGAAATACTAGGCCCCAATAGTCCACATTTTGTTTGGCAATTGGTTACACATCCGTGAACGGGTGCAAGACAGCTACTCTAGTTCTCCGGCCTGAAAATTCACTGACGTGTATAAAATTGCTCCAGGAGCCAGACTACAAGAATAGCAGTTTTTCTCTTTGTTTTCCCAGCACAATGCGAACCAAACTTTAAACAGGTAATTGTTACAGTGTTTGCTATACAATATTATACAACACCTGATTAAATTCCAGCCATCCTATTGGTGGATCGTCGATCACGTGCATTAAATTATTCGTCCCATCGCACGACGCGAACCCGCACCGCCAAAACAGTTCTATCACATGGTTCTATCAAACGGTAACGCGTTTGATAGAACTTCCCCGCCGCTACAACACGGCTGTCATTGGACTGGTTCCCGGTCCCTCCGTTGTCCTTCGGACTTCAAATGTATATTATATACATACGGGGACCGGGAACCAGTCTAGGCTGTCATTCACACCAAATGGCGGACAGTGTTTCCGAACCGTGGTTTGTTTTCCTAACAGACAACGAAATATTGGAACTCGTAGGCGATGCTGACGCTGCTAACACAAAAAAACAAATGGTGACAGATGGACAGATGGAATGTCCCATTCCACTCGGCTTCGCCTCATGGAATTGAACATTCAATCTGTCAACCTCATGAAATTAATCTTACCATCGCACTCATAAACATTCATTATTTGTATACTAACCCACAAATCCAATAATTTTGGAAAATTGAAGCAAAAACAAATGTTGTATACTAACTTTAATTAATTAATTAATTAAGGATATGGGGATCAAACACAGTACAGCAGTGGCATACCGGGGGAAGAGGAACATACCCCGCTGTGGCCTACATTCCCTCCCCCCCCCCCCCCCCCCCCACGCCGGACAGTACGTGCAGGTGTGCACAAGTTAAACATATAGTATGTCATTTCTTAGGTTTCCCCTAGAACAACTGGTGTACCCTCGGGTCCCCCTTATAAACCTGATCCCAGTTATGCTGATTCAGAATGCATAGATGGTGAGATTTGACCTCAAAATCCAACGAGATTTGGCGAGAAGGCATACTTCCGGTCACACAGTATTGGAACTACAGCGTGGGCAGTGTCGCATGCTATGGATTAATTTGTCAGACTGTACTGGGAAATTACAATAATGTGAACTTGTGAAGAAAAATGAGGCAATTCAATTTACATTTGTAAAATATTGGAAATTGATGATTTTGTTTACATTATCGTTGTCTTCCGCAGCTTGAGCATCGAACGGTGAGCCTGGAGGGAGCCACTGTGTGGCGGAGACGTGTTATGCCAATCTCCCGCCTCCGTCGCCGGTCGATGCCAGTGTTGTAGTCGAGACCATTACAAGACCATGCACAAGACCATGCACAAGACCATTCACAAGGCCATTCACAAGACCAGCTTGTAACAGGCACAAGTAACAGACATAAACCATGACAAAGGAATGCTTTTGTTACAGTTCATTTGAATAGCTTAAGACTTGGATTAAGACTGCTGGTCTTGTGCTGGTCTTGTGTCGTCGCCGACACCACGAAGTAACACAAAAGTTGACTTTAGTGCGCGTCACGCGCGCGTATTTTAGAGAAACAGTAATTTTCGTTTTCACGAAGTAACACATAAGTACACACACACTCACTCAGTACATTTGCGTTTCCACGAACTAACACCCACCTTTATTTTGCCAGTTTGAAGGTTTTTATTACTTTCTTCCGTAACCCAACAAGAATACAAATGAAGTAAATTCCTGTCAACCCTTTCAAAGCGTTTTTCTCCGCATTGTATTTCCGTAACATGCGTTTTACTTTGTGAAGTCAAAAGTCGCACGTCACTGTCCAACGTGCGCGCGCACACTTGTGTGTTAGTTCGTGAAACCGAAATTATTAATTGAGCGGTTTTCACGAAGTAACACTGAAGTGGACTTAAAGGGACACATTCCTTTGGATTTTGCGATTTGGGCTATAAAACTGAAATGGATATGGCTGTGAAGCTTTTTTAATAGTAGAATATAAAGATTCACATAACTATCCCTTCAAATTGCGTGGTTATTGTTTAAATACTGGTCGGTGCTTTCGACCACCGCTTTACAGGTAAACCTTTGCAGTTTTTTAGCCGCGTCGCATCGCAGACGGTTCTCTATATTTTGTTTTCTTCTTGTTGTGCCAAATTCGTTTTCGCGACACGGCTCATCAGAAGAGGGCACTACAACATTTACTATGCGTTACTGATTCATAGATGGACGACGCGGCTCCTGCACAATTCGGTCGATTCACAACTCAGTGCGCCGCCAGCGGCAAGCCGGGAAAGGCAAATTTCCCACTTTCGGGGTCGACATCGCGTCTATCGCGAAAGCGAGTGGATGAGTTAAAGCAATTTTTGACAAATCGGGGAATACCTTGTGCGGGAAAGAAGAGAGAGGGGTTGGTAGATTTAGCGGAGAAGGGTAAGAAGTACGGTTGATGCATTGGCGTTACCCACTTCCGGTTTTGCGATGTCGACTTTTTCCCTTGATGCACTGCGTAATTTCGCCTCTCCCCGGTTGCCGCTGGTGGCGCAACGAGTTGTGAATCGACCGAATTCCGTGCTTGTTATTAATATCTTTGAGTTTAAATATGGCATAGTGATTTTAAACCAGAGAAATCAAGGGACACTTGTAATATTTTAAATCAGGCAAAATGTTGGCTTTTCAGTGTTATTTTAGGCATTTTATTCTTACGAAGTCATTCCAAGATGGCGATCCTGTAGATTGCTGTAATGGAGACCTCATGGCGTCAGGAAAACGTCGTAGCTTTTTCAAATTATTGCACTGTTATTGGCGTAATTTTCTTACAATTCTACATTAATTCTCTGAAAATAAGCACGTGTTGTTATCAAATGTCAGACTGGAATATTGGTATAGTGAGGCCATTTCCGAGCTTTTTCATGGTAATCCAACCAAAGAAAGCTCGGTTGTGCTCAGCAAATTGCGTCCTCTCTTTTTATGGTAATTCATGAATTGGTTGTGCTTCGTAACAAATAGCGCCCTCACTGTTACTAACGTCGCTAACCATAAGTAAATGAACCTTTATTCATGTAATTATACCCTCGAGAGTTGAAACGAGCATAAACATGGGTAACTGGGACATCATGTATATTTGTGATGAATATAGGGCTTACACATATATTTCCCCCTAATTTTACTTTAAAGAATTAGGTGTACATGACCTGGCAAACTGAGACAAAACTGTCCGTTATGCTGATTTAGTATAACGATGATACATTTGGAATTTTGTCATGTCAATATAGCTCTTTCCTTAGCTTTATTCTGATTTGCCGAGAAGATGGAGCTATAAATATTGTTCAGTTTAATATTTGGGCCTAACTGAATCCATTTCGCCTTTAGAAAATATGCACTCATGACACATGTGAGTCGGTTAAGTATTGCTTTATTTGACTCCAACTGTTTTTCTTTTACATATGACATAACAATCCGTTTATATCTCCCTCTGGTTAATGATTTCTTTAAATGTGCTAAAACTAAATAACCTGACAGTGTACTTATGATGTTTTAATTTCTTTCCTGATGTGCTGTCTGCTTATTGATGCAATCTCTCGCCTCCGTCGCCGGTCGATGCTTTCGGCCATAGCTTTACAGAAAATAACGCGTACAGAGCAACTCAACATAACCCACAGTGTTGAGGGTCTCTTATTAACACCGTGACTTGGGTCAACCCCACCCCTCGAACCAACACCAACACCACCCCCTCCACACTTACGTTGAATTGCAACCATCTATTTACTTACAAGTGGTTCAATGAAAATGAATAAGTGTCATCGAAGCGCACGGTAATTTTTCCTTTTTTTTTTTTGTTATGCAAATCGCCCATCACAAGCCCTAGTAGGGCACTCGAGGTGTGGGCTACTTAAGAATATGTGGAAGAACCAGCCCCTCATACTGAAACAAGATAATCTAATCTCTTCACAGCATGAATATAGTCGGGATGGGTAACTAGGTAACTAATCCACTGCAAGGCATTAATAATGCCTCTACCCATATTAAGCGTAGAAGTGCCAAAACCCAGGACTGGGCTCGAACCCACAACCTGCAGGATTACCCACAGACCTTGAATTCAATGTGCCAAACCACAAGGCCACGGCAATCAATTTTACATTTTGAGTGAGTGAGTTAGCATTTTTGTCTTGGCGTTGTATTCTTTGTTACATGTATTTGTCAAGTCACTTAGTTCCTGTTGTCTTAATTGGAATTCTCTCTTGCATTGTTATCTCATTAGTAATGTTTAAGTAGTGTTGGGAATTTAGTGTTAGGTGTTGGGTATGGGGTGTTGTTTTAGGAATATCAGAGTTTGGGGAGGGTGTGGTGTCACTGTGGTGTATGATGTTATTCATATGTGGCATCTTGCTTAATATCGAAGATTAAAGTTAAATTAGCAAACTGATGAACTAAAATAATCTTGAACGCAAACCGTTTCCAAGTCAGATGATGATCATGACAGTTAAAAACTAGTTTACATTAGGGCCCTGCATACATTTGTAATTAAAATTAATATGTACACAAATACAAAAATATTTACACAAATATACGGTTAATTTTCAGCTTTTAGGGTAAGGATATTGCTGATTAACGCGATTGGCAAAAAAACCGCGAAAAAAAAACCATTTAGGGAAAAGAACAAATGGGGAATTCCCATCCGGCTTCACATTACCGTGGTAATGTAAACTTTCTTTAAACTAAACATAACTATTTTGGAGTTTATAATACAAGTAAAAACGCCGTACCTTGTTATGTGGATGCACTACTTGAAGAGAACGGTTTTAAAAATATTGTATAGCAGTCAACGTGACAGTAGTAACAGAGTGAGAAGTATTTTCCTAAAATAATATTTCCGTTTTAAACATATTTTTTACTTCAAAAATGTTAACTTTTTTTGCTTGTTGGTAAAACAGATGAATCTTCCCCAACAAGCATACTTTTGTTGCACTCTTTTGTGTAATGAACGAACTTCTATTTTTCCGGTTCTAATAAGATAAGAAATAGACATTCTTTTCCCATCTCTCATTGTGAATGGACATTAGAATAGCCGGTTTCTGATCTGACTCCGGCCATTCTGAGTGGACTTTAGAATGTGGTATTTTTGGCAATATATTCTTTCAAAGTAAGGGTCGAATTTAAACTGTTGTATTTCTGGTCATAAACCTAGCTGTAATGAACGAAGGCTGAAAGAAGTGTATATTTCCATGTAAAACATTGTACTCTGCTGTGTACTTTTTTCAAGGAAGTCCCTTGTCATTTTTCACTGACTAAAATGTGGTTACGTTTCATGGAAAGCAGTTATTCAATCAGTTTAACGAAAATACAAACCTTTGTTACTTGACAACATTTTGGAAAATAATAAAAAATTTGAATTAAAATGTTCCGTTTCCGTATTTTTTTCAATACCAGAAGTTTTCCTACTTTAAACCTTGTGCTTTTACTATCTGATTGCAAGTGCAACTTTTAATACGATAATTTTGACAAAACAGAAAAAAAGTTGATGTTTTCGGATGAAAATCGCCTTCATGACCAAATATGAAACTAGGGAAATAGTTCTGAACGCGTTTAGTAGAGTTCCACCGGAAACGAAGAGAAACAGCAAAGAGAAAGTAGGACGCGTCTACTGATGAAACACCAGTCTATGGTATTTCTGTTTTCCTCTTTCTCTAAGGCGTACAGAAGTTGTCTGAATGGAGAGATATCTTTCGATTCCAAATTTCCAAATGACTTTAAATACTATGGCTCTCTTGTGTTTTTAGTGCAGAATAAGCATGATATAAACCAAAGTAAAAGTACCTACACAAAGTTTGGCTACATAAATGGGATGAAGTGAGTTGGTCGGGAGCGTGGACGCAACTGAATTAAAATCCCCCACACGCCAAGTAGACTATGGGGCATGGTCCGTTTATGCACTCCCAAAACAATTTCTGTGGCCCCCATCTTGGCACTACCTGAAATATGTTTTGAAATTGAGGTTTTGTGTGTCTGATTAGAACCCCCCTACTTCCCAAGCTCAGGGGTGGGGCATTAGTGGGATCCCTGCCCAAACGCAAAACCGCAGACACGCCCCCTTCTTTTACATTTGTTTTACATATCAGTGTTCTTATTGTATTTAGAATAGCTTATGACCGCATACATTTACCACACCAACTATTTGTGTGTTCCTTGTCTTGTTTTCAGTGTTTAAAATGTTCAAATTGATACTTTGAATAAATACAAAGAAGTGACAATTTCAATAGCTGCCCCTTCCTCCGCCCACTCAAAATGGCCGCCGTGGCATTGCAAAATTTGGCAGATTTTACTCTAAATAGATTTTTAAATGCATTTCTATTTACAGGCCGGATCAAATTTGCTCAATGGAGGGGCAAGCATTGCAGCAAACTACTACAGCCAACAACGTATATAATCAAAAGTCTGCAGCAGCACTATGCTATATATAGTAATTTCAAAATTTGAGCTTGCTCAACGATATCAAGTATGCAATTCATAAATGCTCGTTCAACATGGTTTCGATCAAAAGATAAACGAAAATGGATTTTGGGTTTTCACGAAGAGACGAATTCGAACTCCGTGTTATACAATAGGGTTGTGAGGGGCAAAATTTCCCAGAAATGGATATTAGGTTTTTACGAAGAGACAAATGACACTCTGTGAGGCAAAACGGGCCATTTCTGGCTTCTGAGTTTTCACGAAGAGACAAATGTATTAATCCATGAATAACTCTGTAATTAATTGACTTATCGCTCAGCTGCCAATGACTTGTGAAAGACCGAGAACTGAACTTTAATATAGTGTCAACAATGAATCAACATGTTTTATAAATACAGGTAATATCTTCAATTTTAAAAATGAGCAGCTTAAAACCTGATTTTCTTGTAACTTTAGTTTAGTGCGGAGAGGCAAAATTCGTCTGTTCGTGAAAACTGTGACGGTATGTTGACACCAAATGTGGTCTTACCTCATGCAAACAAAATGTGCAGGGTCGCAATAAAGACCCTAGTGGTCTTTAGTATGACCGCAATGTGCATATATCGGATTAACTAGTTTGTTTTGGAAACGCTGTGAAACATGCATATTCAACACGAATGAGAAACAATGTCCTGGCCTTTTGTTTTGTTTGCAAAACAAACCGGACAATCCGTGTTTGCAGGAGTTTTGGAATAAAAGAGGAAAGATTTTACTTTAATACTCCCCACCAAAATCGGTAAGGAACAGCAAATCTTGGAAAATAACCATCCATCTGTGTTCATAATTGTATAAACACTTGGCACAACCTTTAATTTTGAAAATTTTGTTGGGAAATTTTAGTGCAATATAGGGGAAGAAAGTTTGTGTTTTCTGTGTTAGAACTTTCTTGGCACCATGTTATAGTCACTCAATGTGTTCACATACATGTTGATTTCTTTCTCATTTTTTTACAGATTTTGCGGACATAAATCTTGAAATAACAGGTTGTGCCACATGTTTAGACAGTTGTTATCAAAGAGGGTTGGTTATTTTCCAAGATGTTGCTGTTCTTGACCGGTTTTGGTGGGGTATTAAAGTAAAATCTTTCCGTCCACTTCAACATGCTCCAGTGTACGCACATAATTATAGGGGCTAGGCCTAACGTTAGTATAAACATATTCTTAATCTTAGTGGAAGTGGGGGACAAGGTTTCACTCACAGAATGCTCCTTTAATAACATCCTAATGCGCACCGAGTAATGCAATATAAAAATTGAAATTGAGTCATAAAAATAAAGTGGACTACATGCGTGCATGTTTACGTACGAACGTATTGGCAACATCGGCTTAATTTCCCACTAAATATTTCCAAATGGAAACATAACTCACAAATTTTCCTCATGTTTTGTTGGTGCATGGAGGAAGGAACCTTCCTCCATGGTTGGTGCACGGTTTGATTTCACCGGATATCCCGGGGGAATGGGCAAAACAAACACGTTCATGACGTTTTGACGATTTCTGTGACTGAGAGAACTCATCATCAGACGTGTCACTACGACGCCATCTTGTCACGCTACCGCTTTCTCACTTGCGGGCGCACTTCATAAGGAAGACGGTGATTAGTCGAGCGACAATGCATGGCATATTTGCATGTTATATTGACCAATCGCGTCAATCGTCGAGCGTGGCAACGGTGTCAAATAAAACAGAACGTCTTATTGGTAGAGATGTATTTTCATTTGCCATTTCTTTGCTGTATAAATTCACCAACCTTTTTACAAATTACAAAGGAATGCCCCATCCACTGCCGTGGGAACTAATAAAATATGTTTCTATAAATACTAGGGTTAATTTTAAGGCCAGTTTCATGTAGTGCCAAGAAGGGGGCTACAAGGTGAGCCTTCCGGACGTCATGCCCCATAGTCTAAAGGTGGCAAGCGGGGAGATCAATGGTATACGTAATTGCATATCAAAGATGCCCAACAGGGGTTGGTGGAGGGGGAGACTTACTAGATTTGACCTGTGACCTGGTGTAAATAAGGGTTCTAAATAAGGAAAACAGTTACTCGAAGGAAGAAAATTGAACGACTGAAGAAATACACAGCGGCGACGATAACACCGTCAGCAGAACGAGGTCTATGGCCCTACAGCGGTAACGTGGTTGATCTTTGCGTATTGTGTTGGTGGTTCCTTGCGGATGGCTGGCGGATTGGGGCGGTCCTTCGCGTGCTCTATGTCAGCATACACATACAACTCTGGAGAATGGCTCTCCTGCATAGAATACATTTAGAAAAAATCACAGTCCCTCTATTATCGTTCGGTAGCGGGCAATACTAATTAGCATACAACCAGAGGAATTCCTCGGAGTGTATGCTTATGAGTGTGTTTATATTGATATACCCATAACGCATTGCAAAAAAAGATTTCCAAAACACACACGGGAATGAAAACAGCATTCTTCTCTTTAAAAAAATGGAAATTATTGCACACTGAAAAACCATGGGGGTTAAATTTACCCAATTGTTGGTGAAAACTGCAACTCTCCAAATTTTGGGTTAAACTCTCATTTGATTTTGTTCAGATTGATGTACTCAAATTGTGGGTAGTTGCAGTTTTCACCAACAATTGGGTGAATTTAACCCCCATGATTTTTCAGTGTAGCGCTTGGAGGCTCGAGGGCCGAACAAAAGCGATATATCCTACGGTATATCAGGTCCCGATATTTTGGGGTAGTACAGTTAAAACAACAAGCTCTCAAATAATACATGACTGTTTTTTGGTTGTTAACGATATCAACAAGAAGTAGTGTAGTCGTATCTTATCAAACCTTTTAATTTTGTTTTTTTCCCTAGAGGGACTTCAAATACGGGACATTATTTAATGTAAAACCATTAAGGTTAACAATTATTTTAAGGTTAAACATTTTAAAATAAAGTTATAAACACCCAAATATTTAAAATTGTGACGTCACATGAAAGAGGTCTATACTGACGGATTTGTATGGTTTCATCATCACAACTTACGTGACTAGACCTTACCACTCCTTGGTAGCCCCTCCGAGTACTCGATCTACGTTGACAAGCATCGTCTTGGCCACCGATCATTGACTCGTACTGTACCGTATCTGCATAAATTCAAATCATTTCGAGATTCAGTTATTACCGAAAGCATTCACTTCTTTTTCAAATAAAAGAAACGTAAACCAGTCCAGACCAGTAGCCCCAATCCAGAAAAATTATGCAGACACGAAAACATAGGAATTAAAACTCAGGTAACTGTCAGTCTGGCTGACATCGTGTATCTGGTGCGACAAACCCAATCTTCCCTCCATCGTTCACATTTGGTAAATTGAAATGAAAAATAATATTTTGCTAAAAGTTTGTATCTACCTTTCAGTAAAAAGCACAGCGTCAAAACAAACTATTTCAAAAAAAAAATACTCGCTTTACATGTTAAATCTCCTATTCGAGGTGCCTGGAAGGTAGGTTTCTCTTAAACTCTTGTACGTTCTTCGGGTCAACTTACACGCTCTATTGTTAGAGCGCAATGCTTGTTCACATTTTGAAGTTTGAATCAATAAAACGCCCAACTCTTATGGGACATAGAGCTAACATTGAAGCCGTACCGATTCCCCTTGTCCTTATTTTAATTAGCCTTTTAGAGGTATGGCGGACACAATAGGAGGGCGCTATTTGATTTGGGTATAAATACAAAGGTTTTACCCAAATCAAATAGCGCCCTCCTATTGTGTCCGCCATACCTCTAAAAGGCTAATGGTTTCACCTCGTGATTATTCAGTTTTTATTGAAGCCTGCGGGCCTTCTATTCATCAGCCTTGCACAGGGTAAAGAATGCGGTACCACTAGGAAAAGCAGCTGTACCGCAATCAATAATACTTCTCTGAAAATGAAATGATACATAAGCGCCATATCTGTAACGTATTATATAATACAAGTCCTATAGACAAAGAGCGTGTTGGCCTACAGATGGCTAATCGATTTTGCCGCATAGACAATTTGGCTCAACAATTTCCCTAGTGGTGTAACCTGTTTAAATATTCCATTTAATGACTTTTTACATTAGACATTTGATATGCTTTTTTCAACATGCATTGTTTTTAACAGTTTTTTTTTTTTCAAAACTAATCTGATTAATCACGTAATTTCAGAGCCCACCTTCGCTCTGGGCTCGGCTTGATTCACCTCTCAACACAGGATGAGATGACCTGGCTGGGTCATGCCGTGTGAAACGCACTCTGGCCCTGGTTAACATAAGTAAACCATATACAATGGAAACAACAATGTTATAAACAATTACTAACAATTAGGCACAACATCAATGAATACAAGCTGTTTTGTGCACATTCACCTAGTTAGACTGCCATGTGATCCTCAGTTATATCCAGCACGGATTATGCACGTTCATATATACACCAGATTTTGGCTTTAAGTTCAATGTCTTATTGGACAGTTTCATGCTAATGCCTGGAAATAAGCACTTCAATATGTAAACCGAAGTTTTAGGGTGGCAAGCCAACAAAGAAATACAAACCAAAACCCCCCAAAACACAGAAATAACTTTAATATGGGTTTTTCCGCTCAAATAAGTCATAATACTATTTAAACTTGTGATTTGTTTGACATTTAAACTGAACATTCTAAACGTGAAATCGAGTGTCCATATTAGGACAAACAAAAGCACGATACAAAATCGTGTGCGCTTCGATGACTCTTGATTTGATTGGACTAATATGGAAATAGAGGGAGGACATTCATCTTAAAGGCCGCGTACATGATTGGTCATTGTTGCAATTTTCAAAAATGGGCGGATTTGGGGGTTAGTATGTTATAGGAAATATCGTTCCACTGACCTGTTCAAAGTTTTGCGTTGTTGGATGGCGAAAAAACGAGAGAAAAACGGCGCTCGTTTTTAACCGTCGGGCGGATGATAGCCTTTAGTCAAGGCGCGCGTGGCTATCAGCTGGACAGGTGACGCGCCCGGAATGCCAGCATGTCCAGCGCGCCACTCGTCCGGGTAGCCACGCGCAGCTTGACTAAAGGCTACAGGGCAGTTTTCCAAATTTCCACTTTTCTTGACAACGACAGCACACCTGGTGCCATAATTTCACAGGATGATTGAGACTGCTATTAACTTACAGTCTAGTAAGGTATTTTGTAATAATTCAGTAAAAAGAAATATTGGAGAATTACCAATCGTGTACACTACATTTAAAGATGTGCTAGAAAAACGTAATACGCCGTAATATCAAAAAGGAAACGCTACCTCGACTGAATTAGAACTGCGTGAATTTGAATACGTGTTAATGAAAATAGACATTTTGATGGAATTAATCGGGAAAACCTATGATAATCAAACAAATGGCCAGCCTAGACCCAACTCGTTCAGTATAAATGCAACTCACTGCTGCACGTTTTGGGGTCAACACGTTTATATTTAACTGTCGTATTTCATAAATACTTTTCTATTGTTAGGTTACTCGTGGTTTTCCATGCATGTCGTATTTGTGGCCAAATTTGAGGCTACATTGCCCGATATCGAATTTTTGCCAAGATTTTTAATTTTTACGGAAATGAGCCACATTTTGATCTTACATCTTTAAAAAGGCAAACATGAAAATCAACAGTTAAATATGAACGTGTTGGTAAAATTAAAAAAATGCACTTGTTGTCTTCAGCCAAACAAAGGAAACTAAAACTGAAGCTTGACAAACTTGAAGAAGAACAAATTCCATTGAGATCAGCACAAACCTTTCATGTAAAATATCTAGCAACTTTGTCAAGAGATTTAGGTCTAATAAACATATTGACAGAAAAAGAGGCGTGCTTTTTGTTGAAAATACATGGCTGTACAATCTTTGAACATGAATTACCAAGTCATTCAAAACTTCACCGTGTAGTTTTTGTTCTAACTGCACATGAACTGCATTAGCCACAGGTCAACTTAGGTGTACTTTCCTCCTATAACCTATGATCTGCAATTTGAAACCGAATATAATTATTCCTATTAATACACAGCTTCTCAAAAAGACAGTTCAGTTATGCGTGTGTTGCGGCTTTGTACTGATGTAATTTTTTACTCACGTAGTTGCTGCTTCACGGAGGTGGCCTGAATCGAAAGACAAAGCGAATTCGTGTAATTTGTTTTGTTTAAAGGACAGGCCGACCATGTTACCAAGATAAACAACGGTCCAGAATGTTTATATTATGATTATCATATTTTCAGTTTCAAATCTGAGGTGCATCTATGTATTCGCAATGCAACTATAAATTCATTTCCTCTTTTGGCGAACATTTTGTACATGAAATCCTTCTACGTTATCCGAGAATCAATTTTTGCTAACGACCAAAGTTACATATACCACCCCCCCCCCCCCCCCCCCCAAAAAAAACTATTAAAACAAAAACTAGAGCGCACACGATATCACGTGCACGCTGAGCGGCAGGCTTTGCCCGCAAACCCAATCAAACCATTCAAAATATACGTTTCAAATAGGCAAGTAGAATGCACAACATCCATAAGTACCATTCAATAACATGTTGTGTGCCCACTTTCAAAATGGCTCTTGTCGAGCTGCGTGACGTCATACTTGCGCCCTCTAGTTTTTATAACTATGCTAAAACCCAAATAGCGAGGCTGAATAAATACTAGAACATTCACCATGATATTCATGTATTCAACTTAAACATTAATCCTTCAACTTAGATTCGTAATGGTGTATAATGAAAACCTGGATTGATTATTTCAGACTCAAGTCCTGGATTTTGTGCTGTGGGTTTGCCTTGATCATTTAATCAAACTTACGTTCTCGACGTTTCCAGTGTGCAATTACTGCTACCAGGACCACAATTAGTATTACAACATTGAGAGATGAGACCAGAATCACAATCCAGCTCACTTCAATGGGATCCATGGGCTCTACTGTTTGATATGAATAAAAATGAAAAGCGTCATTTTGAATCATTTCAGAAACTGAAATAAGAACGACCTATTCCTCGTTCCAGTGAACCCAAATAGAGTGGGTCTCATTTTATCCAAAAGAGAAAGCCATCCAGCGAGCCGTGGCCTCATTACATCAGGCAGCAAAATCAGTTTGTGATAAGACTTGTAACTTGAACAATAAATTCAAGCTCATCCTTGGCAATATGTTATATCAAGCGTTTAATGCAAACAAGGGTCTGTAAATAAGGAGATTGGTTTAAACAAAATCAAACAAAATTAAACGCTAAAAATCGCAGACTTAAACTTTTGATTACAAATGTTCTTTTTGTTTTCTTTCTTTGATTTGTTTAATTGATTTGATTGTAATTATTGCATTCAGTTCATTCTGTCATGATTTTGCTTAATGCACATAAGCAAAATTGTTATAATATCAAGGGATGTACAAGTCAAAAGAGGATTATAATATAATTCTAAACGTTCCGTGGATAATAACTGTCCCCTAAAAGCCAAACAAAAGAGGGAAACGCAAATTTATAACACACAAATCCTGCACCATGAATGTTTTTTTAAAGACATTAGTAAGAGGTTGGGCCTAATGTATACTTACTTGATGTTTGTAAAGCGGATTTCGAGTCAGGGCTGACGTCACTTTTGAAATCGCTGCTTCGTGATGGTTCAGTAGTTGTTGGAAATTGTGTTCCTCTATCTAAAATCACAAAAAAACAATTAATAAAACAAACATCATGCACCGGGGAAAGACATTAGTAAGAAGTTGGGCCTAATGTATACTTACTTGGTGTTTGTAAAGCGGATTCCGAGTCAGGGCTGACGTCACTTTTAAAATCGCTGCTTCGTGATGGTTCAGTAGTTGTTGGAAATTGTGTTCCTCCATCTAAAATGACATAATTTTCAAATGTGTGAAATATTTTGTTCGTCTTGACGCTTGATGTGAATTTCTCCACCTGTATGTCAGTTTGATTGTGTATGATGCAGAAATGTAGAAGATAAAGATGATGAATTTTCATACCCAAAGTAAAGCTGGGTGCAGAAGAAATATTTCCGAATCCCATATACATTTTAGCATTCCATGGGATTCAATTGTAAATAAAATTACCCACATCCACAATCATTTGCTTTGGTGCCAACTGGACCTCTGACTTGAAGAGTTATATGGGAACCACATGTCATGTCAATCAGCCGGAGCGTTGTCGGGTTATTAGAAATAGATATTGAAAAGAAAACAGATATCACATTTTCCCCAACACTCCAAAAAATGTGTTAGCCATTAAACACAATTTTGCTATCAGTTTGTAAACATTTTCAAAGTGAACAAAGAAACTGCCAGGAGCGGGATTCGAACCTGCGACCTCCGGGTTACCGTACCGGCGCTCTACCAACTGAGCTATCTTGCCCTATGTTGGCGGTCTCCCAAATCGTCAGTATCTTTCGGGTGGGCGCTATAGTCAGAAGTCATCAACCCAGAATGCCGTATAGCCAGGGGTCACACCCAATTTTACGATACAACATGGGAAGCGACATTGTGGGGATCACTTAATGAGGATACGACTTTTTAACATATAATTCGTCAAACAATCCACAAGGGAAACTGACTAGGTAAATTTGAATACATTTTCAAAGTGAACAAAGAAACTGGCAGGAGCGGGATTCAAACCTGCGACCTCCGAGTTACCGTACCGGCGCTCTACCAACTGAGCTATCTTGCCCTATGTTGGCGGTCTCCCAATTGTCAGCATCTTTGTTCGGGTGGGCGCTAGTCAGAAGTAATACACCCAGAATGCTGCATTGCCAGTGTGTAAGCATGTTTAGAAGCTAAACAGTACGTGTAAAATTCATGAACATCAATGTTCAATGTCTATACACACTCTGTCAATACGCTAACGTGTTTAAAGACCGATAACAACATTGTGTTTAATTGCTAAACACAGTTTTTAAAGTGTTGGGGAAAATTTGATATCTGTTTTCTTTTCAAAAGAAAGTGTTTAGAAAAGTGTCTAATTGCAAAACACTGTTTTTGCAGTGAAGTCCTGAAAGAAGTCAAACGACGATTGAACCAAGAAACAAATAACAGCAACGAAACACAACCAAATTGAAAATAAATGGTGTGAAGTTGACAAAATTAAAAAGAAATTACAAAATGGTGAAGTTGACAACAGGGAGACAAAATGAACGCATGGGATGACACAAACAAAATCAAATTATTGAAGTATAGTACTGACCATAAACAGACAAATACGTATCCGTCCAATTCACCGTAGAGATGTCACGAACCACGCATGTGTAGATTCCTTCATCGGTTAACTCAACGTCGGTTATAGTCAAATAACAACTTTGGTTGTCATGGTGATAGACATACTTTTCCCCCTTCGTACTGATGTCATTATCGCAATCATCCGACAAAGAATCATTACCAAACAACCATTGAAAATTCAAATCTTGACCATTGGATGAACTGCTTTGATTTACAGAACACTGTAATGTAGCCTTTCCCCGTATGCTTGCGGTCACCAACGGGACTGACTCAACGATTAAGCTTCCTGCAAAGAAATTTAAACAAGAAAGTCAATATTGCCTTTTTACCCATACTCACATTAGCTGATGGTCACAATGCAATGTACTCATAAAGAAAATTCACCATTATTATCCTAATAATATTATGGACTTTTAATTTAAAAAAAAGAATGTGCAGTGGTGACGAAAAAAAACCATTAGCAATAGGCCTAGAGTACCGAAGTGATGACGTCATGCAATGTTTGGAACCAGAAATGTTTGCATGACTGGCTGTTAATTAACAAAGGAACCAAATCTCCATTTGTTTAAAGCCAGTTGCGCCAACTGACGTCAGACTTCGGTACTCTATGTCAGGTAGATGGAAAAGTTTGACATTGAGTTACCACCTCAGTAATTTTCGAGAGATTGTTGGCTTCACTCTTATAACAGCCAGGCAACATTTAGTTGTACACAGGAACAAACATTTACGGGCTTTTGACTCCAAAGGCAACGTCACGAATCGCTGCACTTCTAAATGAAGATTTATTTTTAATATTGCTACAAATATTTGATGGTTTTCACTTACTCTCATGCACGATCAGTTTTGTTCCACTTCGATCAAGTCCTTCTGAATATGTCACACGACATATAAGCACTGCCCCATCCCACGACACATCAACATTGGTTATAGTCAGGGCGCCAGTCCGGTTATCAAATGCCATTGAATAAGTCGCAAAATGGGTCTGACAAGAAGCAATGACTGTTTTGTTTCTAACCCACTCAACTTCCGCACCATCACGGCATGGTGAGGCCAAAGTCCCATTGCGAGAAGCAGCTGCCCGGCACTCCAGCACCGCGTCGCCTCCCTCCATAACCGTAAGGATCGTCTCTAAATAAGGTAACAAATAAGACGGGTTTATGGCTACGTGGACAATTTGGTTGCTGACAACATTGAAAGACAAAATCTTGGGAGCTTTGAAATGCGGGCTTTCTTGACTTGTTTTGTTAAAATGTTTTGACGAGCAGGCATATGCTGAAAATTATCAACGTTGATTTGCCCACATCCAAATCTTGCTCTTTTAGAAATAACATTTGAGAGCTACCGATATTAAACACTTACTCTTTAGCACTAATAGTTTTGTCCGACTTTTCTTCCGTTCCTTGCCATCAAACGCCTCACAAGAAAAGGTCGTCTCATCTAGCGACATCGGTACATTCAGTACGGTTAAGGTGCCGGTCCGGCGATTAAGTGCATAACTCTCATTGAAGTTTCCATGCCTGCACGATGCTACGCGTAAACAATTCACAAGCCATTCGAAGCTATCCCAGTCGGTGCACGGTGCTACATTTACTCCATAGTCGGTTCTTGTTTCGCAAGGAAGTGCCACGTCCTCTCCTTCCATAACTGTAACAACTGCATCCAACGTGAGCCCTGTGGAATGTTACAAAATTAAGCTGCATTCAGTGTGCTTCCACTTCTCAAAATTGAATTTCCTTTAATAGACTGGCATATTTTATTCCTGAGATTTTCTGAAATTGTCTAGACTTTCCTTTGAATTTCCTTATATATGTTGTGGAGTTCATTTATATGTTAATTTAATACCACCTCTCTTAGCAACATTTGGTATCGCCCAGTTCTATATAAGGTGCCACGCCCGGTGGTTTCGGGGCAGTTGGCATTGGAGCGTTGGACCTGGAGGGTGTAACTTTTGTTAGTTGAGTTTAGGTAAGACACCTTAATAAATTATTGTGGAAATGGATTTCGTTAGTCAATATTGTATTTGATTTGCTGAGTTTTCGTTTGCTAATTTCCCCAAATGTTCCCGGTTAAGTTAACATCATAAGATATAATTGGCATCTGTGAATTCACCATGTTTATCATAAAATTGATGTTTTTTTAACCAGATTTTAAGTACTAAACAACCACACCCAACGGACTAAAATAATAACGGATGTGCGAATAGTACAAACACGCGGTGAATGTGATTGCGGCAGCGTCCCCGCCGCATATACCAAGCTAAGGCCAAGCCTACTAACGGTCGATACAGATACCAGACTATTGAAATCAAACAGCCGGGCGTAACTAGGGCTTTTGCGAAATATGGGCAAGGATTCAGCTTTGGCAAAAAGGCCCCCATAGTGCAGTATCCGAATCCCAATCCCTGTTTTGAGGCCCCAGAAAAGGCCACAGTTTTAATTTGAACACAAATTGACTCTCTTTTAAAATTATTTTCTTGAACTTTTCTTATATTCTCGAAATTTTCGTGATTTCTTTAAGATTTCCTAAAAAAATTCATTTCCTTAGAAATTTCCTTTGGACGTGAACATTTCCTTAAAATACGGAAATTTCCTTAAAAGTGGAAGCACTGCCTGCATTATCCATGCTCGACAAACAAATTCATTTTTCCTGCTGAAGAATTATCACAGAGAAGCATGATTTCTTAATTTACTCCGAAATATCTTCAGTCCTCCACTGTGCTACATTTGGGACAAGACCGAAATTGAACTTGCAAATCAGGGAGTGGCGATATATTCTACGTGATAGTGATTGACGGAGGAAGCTCGCAGTATTTACGCGCTCCGTGACCACTCGAGCCTTATTAGGAATGCCGAGGGTCGAATGAAATGCCTTTATTTTGCTTACGAAACCCTACGTCACGTATCCAGGTAAAGAGTAAGAACCGCCCAAGCTGGCGTCCAATGAAATGCTGTATTTCGTTTACGTAGGCCTTGTTCGCGAACCAGACATGGATTTTCACATTGAACAGGGTCGATTTGTTTATTTCCTATAGCGGCTTATTATGGGTTAACAGACGTCTACACAGTGATGTCATTGCTATAAATAGGTACACTGAGCAATGCTCTTTCAAACGATACCGAACTTCACGAACTGGCATTGATCGAATGGTAAGAAAACGCGCTCGGAACATAGTCATTTTCTGTGGTCTAAACGATACAATCCTTCGATTTCAGCGAAAAAAGGACACAAATAAACTTCACAATTCCTCTTTTTTATAATCTTTATTGAGCTTTCTTACAACAATAAATATAATAGGGGGATTCTTTGATACCTGGGCTATACAAAAATGTAAAAAGAAATTGACAACATGTTTCGTGTGTGGTTTACTTCAGGCACCAATTACTCGGTTTTGACTTTTGGGGGACATTACTCATTTTGCCTCAGCAGGTTGACAAACAAGTATACAACCATGTATATAAGCACACCAGACTACCAATGTACAGTGGTTTGTATCACTTGCACTGGTTTTCAAACTGTAATGCGGACGTTGTACACCTTAGACTTGAAGCTCGCAGGAAAAACTTTAAAAATACGTTCCGCACAGCTAAATATGGAGAATGTAAGGAATGTCTATGTTATTTCGTGTTGGATTTATCAACATGCGTCCGTTATGTTTGAATGTATGTGTACAACAACATTATACAATTTGATCCACCAAAAACACAGATACACATTTCCCTGTCGAAAACAATGCATACATTCGCGATTGGTATTGTTATATCTCTATTTGTAAACATATAACATTACCAATCGCGAATGTATGCATGGTTTTCGATTGGTAATGTTAAATGCGAGCATATTCCAGAACAACTCAGGATGAACAGCAATCATGAGCGCCAATCCAATTTCAACTGTAGGGGGGGGGGGGGGGGGGGGGCATCACTGAAGTCAAGATTATTATGCACTATGAAGCGCACACGGTCGGCGTCTTGGCGCGAAGCCCTTAACCCTCGGTCAAACAAAGGCACTGCAACGGAAGTATTTTGTTTCGTAATTTTTCAATTACTAAAACATCTTTGGGCCAATATTGCTAAAAAAGACATTGAACTTGAGTCGAAACCCATAGTTTGAGACTGTGCAATAATTGTTTAGACAGAGGTCACACACCGGACATGCCAGCCCTGAGAAAGTAAGCCCTCTGGCATGTGTTTGGCTAAGCCCCATTTAAGTGTGTGTTATCTGATGCATTTGTAGTCGGTATACACAAAGAATAGACCGCCAGAGAAATCAATCATTCTGTTATTGCCAACGTTTCTGAATGGCAATACGATGGTGTCTGACCCAGAAATAGCATCAGGGTACTCCTGGCTGGCCTTACTCGTAATACAATAATACTTCCGCTGCAGTGCATTCGTGTCATCGTTTATATTTTTTACAAGGACGCTTCCAGGGTTGGGTGGGGTCCAACCAGGGCTTGCCAATGGGCATTGCGAGGAGGGGGGGGGGGGGGGGACAACGGGAATTCCTCCCGAAAATTCCCAAAAAAGGAGAAAAAAATAAACAATAAAGAAGACCAGGTGCGAAGTCAATGTCGTACTCAATTGAATGTAGGCCTATATTTAAATCACTCGAAACCTGCAGAAAGGGGCCTGAAATGCGGCTTAATACAATAGGCCTTGGTATCGCGGTCTTGAACAATTTCGTGGTGTCCAGCACCCCTCCCCTTTCGATTTTTTTCCACGGCCGGTGATTTCTCCCTTTGCTGCTTTCTGGTGAGTGCTTAGTTTGCTAACATCTAGAAAAAAATCCTATCTATGCCCATGGGCTTGTCTTAGGGTCCCTGGTGGGGCCAGGGGCAAAGCCCCAGAGGGGGGGGGGGGGGGGTGGGGGTGGGTGCAGATGGAAGATCCACAGGAAGCGGAGTTTTATTTATTTGAAAGGTGTCAGGAGCGCGTTTATGATGGCATATAGGGGATCATTACAGTACAAGCTTTCCAAATTCAAACTGTTGATATTTAATGTCTATAATAATTATGCTTCACATAATTACTTGTTTTTGTGATGGTGTCCCGGGTAACCTGGACTCGTTGGTTGGAGTACTAGTAACAATACGCAGCTACTATCGCACTACTTGAGGGCCGGTCACGCTGGCCACGATAACGGTGACGAAAACGATGCGAATAAACGCTCTCTATTGGTGGATGGAACGAAAGTTGAGCGCCATGGAGCGAAAGTAGCCTCCTTCTCCATCCTGTTGTCTGGTGCTCTTGCTCGGTGCCATAAAGATCCCTCTTTAACTGACCCGGGTAAATTGCCTAAAATGTTTAATTTCCTGGATGATTGCCTGGGTTTCTGTCTTCGGGAATTTGCATTAGGATTTGCTGCCACTTCCTTGTTACGACGCTCCCTTGTACTGGATAATTTGTTCCTCCCGTCAGTTGGCTCTAAAAACCGTCTACTTGATCTTCCCCTGGGTGGGGGCGATCTCTTCGACAATAGGTTTGATGAGGCTATGCTGCAAGAAGCCAAACGTCTCAAAACTGAAGACAAGTTGGATCTTCGACGACGTACAGCCAAGCGCCCGTCTACTTCTGTGTCCGGTCAACCAAGTTGGAAGAGGTCAAGGCCTGCTTCTGCCTACCAAGGCTCAGCTTACCAGCCCAGGAGTAATGCGGGCCAATCTTTCTCATCCTCTTCAGCCTCCCGGTACTTTCGGAGACAGCCCCCCCAGACCTGCATGGCCCTTCAAGTCCCGAGGGTCGCAGGCCAAGAGGGGCTTCTGACTGCAGCACAGTGCTTATTCCCCAGGCTACGGCTCCAGTAGGTGGTCGTCTTGCAGAGTTCAGCCAAAGATGGTCCCACGTGACGTTGGATGCTTGGGTTCTCCAGACAATTTCATTCAGGGTATCGTCTGGAGTTTACCAGCAGCCCACCACAACAGTCAACTCCTGTTCCTACGGACTCTGCCCGCAGGACATCTTTAGAAGAGGAAAAACGATCCCTGAAGGGAAAGGACGCTATCATTCCACTTTCAGCAGGATGCACCCTGGGCATCACATCGACCTTCTTCCTTGCTCCAAAGAAGTCGGGCGAGTGGCGACCCATTCTCAATCTCCGGCCTCTCAACTCTTACATCAGGCCAAAACATTTTCGCATGGAAACACTTTCGACTGTTCTCCAGTCTCTGAAGACGAATTGGTGGGCTACATCCATCGACCTGAAGGATGCCTATCTTCACGTTCCTATTCATGCAGAACACCAGAAATGTCTCCAGTTCATATATCGGGGATCCGTGTACCAGTTCCGATGTCTACCCTTCGGTCTTTCCACAGCCCCTCGGGTCTTCACCAGGATAGCCAAGGTTGTCGCAGCCTTCTTGCGTCAAAGGCAGATCCACATGTTCGTATACCTGGACGACTGGCTCATAGTGGGCCCAACGTCTCAATGTACAGAGAGAGCCCTCCTGCTGACAGTTCAACTTACTGCCGAGCTGGGTTTCATCATCAATGCCGAGAAATCTTCTTTGATTCCTTCGCAACACCCAACCTACCTTGGGGCTATTCTGGACTTGGCACCAGGCAGAGCAAAGCCAACTTTGTAGCGATGTCAGACACTGTGGAGCTGCATCGGAATGTTCATGTCCTCGCCAACTCTTCCAGCCAAAGCCTGGCTCCGATTATAAGGCATCATGGCGAGTCTGGTGGACCTGGTCCCTTGGTGCAGGATGCACATGCGTCCCATACAACTTCATCTTCTATATCACTTCCGACCACGACGGGATCCCATCTCGATAATGGTCCCAGTGACCCGGCTTATTCAGGATCAGCTTCTCTGGTGGCTATCCCAGGACAACCTTCTATGCGGTACGGTTTTTCCGCACCCCTGCCCATCAGCCATTCTCACTACGGATGCTTCGAGGCAGGGTTGGGGAGCTCATTTAGACGACCAATCAGTGGCTGGCACGTGTTCAGCGGCGGACCACCAGTTACACCTCAATAACTTGGAGCTCCTGGCAGTGTTCAAGGCCTTACAGTCCCTCGAACCCAGAGTCCTAGGCAGATTGGTCCTGGTCAAGTCAGACAACTCGACCATAGTGTCCTACATCAATCGTCAGGGGGAACTCATTCTCCGTCCCTCTGTCTAGCCACTTAGGAGCTACTCCGTTGGTGTATTCCTCGCCACATCTCTCTTCAAGCCACCCATCTGGCTGGCAAGAAGAACATTCTCGCCGATGCTCTTTCCAGGGGTCGTGTTACTCCAACAGAATGGACTCTCCATCCTACGGTAGTCAAACACGTCTTCAATATCCTGGAAATGCCTCATGTGGACCTGTTTGCATCCCACCTGAACAATCAGCTTCCGACATTTTGTGCACGTCATGCTCACACCATGGCCTGGAGAACGGATGCCCTCAGCTTCGAATGGACGGGGATTCATGCATACGCCTTTCCTCCAATCTCCCTTATACAACAAGTTCTGAGGAAAATAGACGCAGAATTGTGCAGAATAATCCTTGTGGCTCCGTTCTGGCCACGACAACCATGGTTTCCTCGGCTTCTGGACCTTCTTGTCCACGCACCTCTTGTGCTCCCCGACCGGCCAGACCTCCTGTCACAACCGAGGTCTCACGTCCTACACCCAGCTCCAGCCACTCTTCATCTTTGTGCCTGGATGCTGTCCAAGTCTCCCTCCGAGCAGCTGGCCTTTCGGAGGAAGCTCCTTCCCTGGCAGCCAAGAGCAGACGAGCATCCACCAGGAGAACTTATGATAGCAGACTTCTGCACTTCACCAGATGGTGTGAGGAGAGAGCTGTCGATCTCCATACAGCATCTGTAGCTTTAATTGGGGACTTCTTCCTGCATCATTTTACCTCTGGGCTTCAAATTGCCAAGATCAGAGGATACAGGTCAGCAATTAGTGTCATTCAGCGGGGCTTTCAGGATGGTTCATCACTTTCATCCAACACGTCCATAGCTCACTTGATGCGTGGTATGTTCAATAACCGACCTCCCACTCGAAAATTTATTCCATCTTGGGATCTGGGTGCCGTTCTCCTGTCTCTTGCAAAGGCTCCATCACCTCACAATAGAAACGGTGTTTTTGTTGGCTGCTGCTACGGCTCGCCGCAGAAGTGAGCTCCATGCCCTGTCAATAGAACCAGGGCACATACGTTGGGGACCGGGTGGTGTTCGCTTAATCCCACAGGTCGAGTTCCTGACAAAGAACCAGTCGGCTAATTGTTCACCTTCTGACATATTTGTGCCAAACTTGACATCCTTCTCTTCGGTAGCAGAGGATAAGTGGTGGTGCCCCGTGCGAGCCCTGCAGTACTACATTGCTCGCACTCAGCCTTTGAGAGGTGATATCAAGCAGCTGTTCATCACAACCATCCAGCCTCATCATCAAGCCTCTGTGACCACGATCGCTCGTTGGATTTCGGAGGCAGTAGTAAGTCCTACCGAAAACCGAGGATCGAAATATCAAGCCCATGAAACACGCAGCGTGTCAACTTCTTGGGCCCACCTGTTGGAGTTTCTCTTTCAGATATCATGAAGGCGGCCTGCTGGAAGAATCCATCCACATTCACGTCATGTTACTTGAAGGATGTCGTGCAAGCGGAGGGACACATGGCCAGGAAAGTCCTCCAGGAAACTGCACGATCAGCAGCCCGCAAGGCCCGCAAAGCTCCTTTAGAATAGTTAGGACGCTTCCGGGTATGTCTAAACAACCTTTTCATGTCTTCTGCTGTTTAGACTTCTTCGCCACTGCATGTCCCTCCCTCCCCAAAATATATCTGTGCTACTCTGCAAATGTAGGTAAACAGAGGTGAGATGTTTTCTGTAATGGAATTCCCAAAATCCAAGGGGATTTTCCATTGTAATAAGAAAACACTCACCTCTGTTTCCCTTCCCTCCCGAATGGAGACCTTCATAGTTTAGAAGAAAAAAATAGGACGAGCCGGTATATTGCGGGGTCCTTTATGGGGCATGCAGTGGGCGCGGAGGGTGCGACTTGGGCGCTTTTCTTTTAGCGAGGTTTGTGCGCTTGCGCGCTGATATGCAAATGTAGGTAAACAGAGGGGAGTGTTTTCTTATTGGAATGGAAAATCCCCTTGGATTTTGGGAAATCCGTGATGGACTTTCGCGATCGGTGATGGCCTTTCGCGATCGGTGATAGACTTTCGCGATCGGTGATGTCTGGACAAAAGCAAAAGCACGTAATCGTTGATGTGGCGTGATCGTCGATGCGTGATTCACAATCTGTGATGGACGGGACTTTCGCGAGTGTATATATATTGTTCGGAGCACAGTTGCGCGTACACACACAGATCACAAACTGTGCGTGTGGAAAGGATAGGAACATGTACGTAGTAGAAAAACCCAGTGCAGTTAGCGGCCGGCGTATGCCTACGTGATTTGTCCGGATTTTTCCTGATTTCAGGATTTTTTGTCGGGATTTCAGAATTTTTAAAGAATCTCTTTTGCAATCTGGAATTCTATATTGATGTCTGTTACGGTCTAAACATCTCCAGACTATCTGTGAATATAAATTACTAGAAAAAGCCTGAATTTTCTCAGATGAAAACAAAGATCACACTGATATAAAGAACAAAGAAACAATGTGATTTAATAAGGAGAATATTCGAGAATCAATAGGGTTTAACAAGTGTAGAATTAAGAAAAGCTCTTATACAATACATAAATTAAAAGATCTTACGGGCATGACTTATATTGGCGAGGGCTCAGATGACTTGGGCAGCTCTGAAATGGGCGAGGACTTGGGCGAGGACTTGGGCGAGGACTTGGACGGCTTGAGCACTCAGCAACGGACAAGGACGACTCCAATAATGCGAGCGAATACAGTTCTTTGACGAGCTGGAACACGGGGCGAATTCACCTCCAAAACAACAGAAGAGAGACGAAAACAGCGGGGGACGACACAAACTGGCTCCCGTCGTGAAAATATGGGGATATGAGACCCCAAATAATGAATTGACGACAGTTCACAAATATATGTCTCTTTTCAGGAAATAGAACTCAGCTCTAACTGCCTCTAGACGCTCATACGCAGACGATTCATATACAGGTCACAGGTTCGAATAAAACGGCTCGATAAAGTCGATAACCGAAATCACAACAAAATGCTCCGTCCGTCTAAAGTCCTGATTTAATTCCCAAGCTAGCCCGTATATAAAGGATTTCATTCATTCCTAGATTACTAGATTCCTAGATTACTAGAAATTCTAGAGAATCGTACAAACTACGTCACATCTAAAAATAATCCTTTACACAGCCCCCGAATTCAATTACTGTGTTTCTAGAAAAGACTATAGCGTATACGAGATAGACCTGGCGTATGCGAGAACCTTCTGGCACATGTACATTGTATAAGGCTTGGCGTAAACAACTTTGACCCATTCATTCACAGGGTCAGCCGAGGTCGCACGCGTATGTAAATAAGTAGCGCAAATCATGCACCCGTATGTACATGTACAATGTATGTGCACGCCACATACACACCGTATACATGTAGCTATCCAAACATGCATACAGCGAGGCCAGCCAAAACTTACATTGTACGTCTTCACAGCTCGCTAGCAAGCTTGCATCGCCCGGTACGCGCTTCGCTCGTGCCCGGCCAAGCACCCAATGGGCACGAGCGAAGGTACGCGCTGTCCACAGAGCCCGCACTAGCCCCGTAGATAGATATCGCTGAGCGCTGCGCTCCACCCAGTCTCCACACTTTCCGCTAAGTTTTTACACTTTTCTGCTACAGTACATATAGGGCCCTATATGAGATACACGAGTTGAAAAACATTTGATATTGTGTCCCCCACGCTTCAAAACGTGGGGGGGGGGGGGGTGGGGGGCATGTCCCCCTGTTCAACCCCCCCCCCCCCCCGGATTGCAATGCTCTAATTGTAACATTTGAACACACAAGACAATACACAGGCTTCTGGTAAATGAAATGTTATACGGAAACGCCATAAATTTTAAGGTGGGCACTTGACACACAGGCTTATTTCGTTTTAACGAAGTAGTAATTACTGATAGTACCGCTAGGCAGGCGATACATTACAATCATCCAAGCGAGAAATGTGAAACTCATACAAAAACGCCACAAATTCTTAGCTGGGGTATTTTAAAGACTAGGATCATTACGCTTTCATGAAGTACTAATTACTGAACATACCGCTAGAGAGCTGACACATTACAATCATCCGAGAGAGAACGAGCAGCGCGTTTAACTGGTTCATCTTTGAAGAACTAGCACACACAAAATGTCACAACAAATCGAACAGCCAAACATCCACCCTCAAAGTGAAATTAAGTTCTGTCGATGAATTACACATTGCACGAATAATGGCTCAATTATTTACCTTCGTTAAATGAAATATATATTGTCTCCTTTTAAACAACGAGACTAAAAGAGGAAGTAGAACTCGTGTAAAATCTCCTTCCATACTCTAAACATATTACGTTGTACAAATAATTAGTCATGCAGCATTTTATAACAGTGGCGTAGCTGGGGGGGGGGGGGGGGGGAGGGGGGGGGGGGGCTGTAAATTTGGCGAGACCGACTCACATCCCCATGTATGGTATGACGAAAGTACTTCGGGGACGAAAGTCTGGTTCGGAAAAGTCGGACTGCTGGAAACGATAATGTCACCACTCCGTGATTTGGCTAATAAAAAAAAAATACTGGAAATGGTAACCCCGGATCCTTGGACACACCAACAGACAAAATATATGACAAGAATGAACCAACTTCAACTGTTTTATATTATATTTTTTTTTAAACTTCTAAATTACTTCCGAGTACTATATACAACAAATATTTAATAAATAATTTCAAACTGTAAGATTGTTACATGATGAAGTGACTCGATGTTCTAGACTGATGTGTGCATACCACGCAGCCACGCTTCAGTGAGTGCTTTACAACCACAGGGACCTGCAGCTCCTCAAGGGTAGCCTCTTCTCCAGTCTCAAATTCAACATTCAAAATCTGCAACTTTCAAAATCCTCACTGATCAAAATAGTGGATTCAAAATGTCCTTACAATCTCAATCCAAACTGTCATTTGACAACAAACTTACACTGTTAAAACGCTGTTAACATCGTTTTTTAACAACCCGGGTTATTAAGTGCCCTGCTTAAACAATCATGTGCGCTATTTAAGCAGGGCACATGAACAACCCGGGTTGTCAAGCTATACATCAGCTGTTCTCAGATTTCATATATATTGGAAGTTTAAACCGGTCTCCAAAACACACGATCGCTTTCCCACTCTGATCTATAGGTCTTTTCTCAAACAAGTCCAAACGTATTCTCCCTCTCTCTCAACAAAATACTTCTCACTCCATCACACCAAGAACAAAATCCCTAAACGCCGTTTCCGATTCAACACAAACAATCTATTATCTACTAACTGGTGTGGATTTAATAATAATAATAATAATAATAATAATAATTATTATAATAATTAGAATAATAATAATAATAATAATAATAATAATAATAGCGTACGAGGGCGCAACACGTTCATGACGGAGCTCTTATGAAAAGTGCCTCGAATTTCGTCCGTGTATGGTTTCATTCTACCTGTAAGTAAAATTTTTCCTTATTAGCGTGTAAGGAACTATCTGGACTCTTTGGAGTGGTTTTTATCACTATTCAGAGGCGCCTTGGCGTCTTTGATTTTTCAGCCCCCGTGTGACACTGTTGTGTAGGGCGCCATCTTGGCGAGGCCTGCATACAAAATGGCCGCCCAGCTAAATAGGCCCAACACGGTGCGTTTTTACGCCAGAGATCTGCATGTTGCTCCACAAGACGTCTATGACGCTATCAAAAGAGATTTCGACACAAGAACAATAAGCTGCATCGCTGAGTTAGATACTGGGTGGTATAATGTGACCTTCAAGACGAAAAAGCATTGTTTGGAAATAGCACGAATTGGTTTACGTATGCAAGGTATGCTAGTTGAATGCGAGCGAGTCAATGTTCACAATTCTGTGATAGCTTACATTAAGGCCCCCTATGAAATGGCCGACAATGTCGTGGTGAACGCCATTCTGGCCTACGGAACAGTAGTGAATATCAGGAGGCAAGTACATCCTTTCGACAGCTCCATCGAAACAGGAGTAAGGAGTTTATTGATAAAGAACCTTAAACATCCTATCCCCAGCTTCCTTCGTATTGGAAAATTCACGCTACCAGTCAGACACCGAGGACAGGTAAAAACATGTCGCATATGTAATCAACCCGGCCATTTTGCCCGCGATTGTCCAATGAAAAGGAAATGCTTAGTGTGTGGGAAATACGGACACAAGGCAGAGGAACACGAAAGAGAGCAGTAAGAGGCTGAGTACAGTGAAAGTGAGGCAGCTGAAGATGAATTATCAGAGAGTGGCCTTCATGCTGATACTGACATAGCCGATGAAGGAAGCGATGATGACACAAGAAGTGAGGACAACACAAACAGGGTGGATAGAGAACAACCACAAGAAAGCCAGACAAACCAACAGGCATGGACCAAGAAGACGTGGGTGGAACAGATGGAAGACAGCGAACAGAAGAAGGAGGAAAGAAAGCAGGAAAAGGCACAAGAGAGACAACAGAGACAACCTCAGGGAAGGGTGCCGCCAGTTGAGAAGAAACAAACCAAAGGAAGCCACCCGGAACACAAAGAAGAGGAAGAACAGTCTGTAGAGGATGATATGCAACAACAGCGAATTGACGTAAAACAATCCAAAAGTAAAGACGAGACAACGCATAAGCAGCATGACGGGGAACAACAGAAAGGTGAACATGAAGACATAACAGACGAACAGAAGGGAGTTAGTACGGCAAAACAATCTACTGACAAAGATACTGAGCACGGGATAGTGGAAATGGAAGCAACACAGCAAGACAAAAGCCAAGGATTTTGGGACGAACACATACAAGATGGAAGGAAAAGAAAACTGAACAGGGAAGACCAGTCCGACGACGACGACGACAATGTTATTACAGTGCCAGAAACGGATATAGAGTGCGAAAGAAGGGAATCGGAACATGAATCACAAACGGACACCTGCGATCAAAGCGAACCTGGAGAGATGGTACCCTACTACCGAAAAGGGGTACAGAGATTCAGGAAAAAGAGAGGGACAGGCGCTATCGCAATGCGGAGACTGGAACCATCCCAAACATCACAACAACCTACAGGGCTAATACAGCGAGGGAGAGGACGGGGAAGGTCAAACGTTTCTTAATTGTTTTAACCTTTTTCATTGAATTTAATGCGTGCGAGGTTTTTCCTTTTGTTTACAATGGCCATTGCTGTCGCTACAATTAATGTTAATGGCTTGAGAAATCTTAACAAACGTAACTTTCTTTTCGATTATTTCACTCGTACCAAGTCCAGCATTGTCCTCATGCAGGAAACTCACAGTACGGAAAATGACGAAAAGGAGTGGTGTAACCAGTGGGGTGGTGAAATTTTCTTCAGTCACGGAAATAGCAATTCGAGGGGGGTTGCTATTCTCATTTCGAGCAAATGTGGAGTTAAGGTTTCGAACCATCAGTGCGACAGCAATGGTCGTTGGGTTAAAATAGATATTATATGGAAAGAGGAAAAAATGTTGTGTATCCTCGCATTCATTATTTTGATGAATTAAAACAATTTGTAAATGATGATTGTAGGTGGATTATTGGGGGCGACTTCAATTGTCAATTAAGTCCTAATTGTCAAGACAGAAGTGCTGTTGTACTACAAAAGATCATCCAAGAAACTAACCTTTGCGATGTGTGGCAAACAATCCACCCTAATAAGGACGGATACACATTTTATCATAAAGGATTAAAAAGATCTAGTAGAATTGATTATTTTTTCGTTTCACAAACAATGTTAAATAAGATTATTAGTATTAATAACAGCGCTGTTAGTACAACGGATCATCGATGTGTTACCTTACGGTTAAATATAGATAATGTAGCCAGAGGTCAAGGACGATGGAAGTGTAATAATTCATTATTAAACGATGATCAATGTAACATTAGAATCAATCATTTTTGGATGTATTGGAAAACTAAAAAAAGTCAATTTTATAATTTATTATATTGGTGGGATATAGGAAAAACCCAAATAAAAGAAATTATTAGAGAGTATGGTGTCGAAAAGCGGAGGACAGAAAAAAAGCATCAAAACAAAATCCAAAAAGCTTATGAAAAATTAATCACCAATCCTCTTGGAGACGCTGAAGAAATCAAAGAAATTGAGCAAGAGTTGAAATCTTATGAGATGCATGAATGGGAGAAATCCAGGTCTAGACTACACAATATTCACCGGGTGGAAGGAGAAAAACCAACCAGTTTTTTTCTGTCCGCCGAAAAGCAACAAATTAATGATAATGTCATTAAATTTTTGGTGGATAAAAACAACAAATATTGTGATAATCCTGTTACTATGACCCAGTGCATTAGAGAATTTTACCAGGATCTTTATACGAGTCAAGCCATCAATATTGGTCATTTAAACAATATTTTAAATTCCACTAAAATTACCCTTTTGGAAGATAGTATCGTTCAGGACATGGACAAAGCTTTGAGTGAAAATGAACTCTTTGCGGCTCTCACCCAAATGAAGAAAAATAAGTCCCCTGGACCCGATGGTTTGACAATGGAATTTTATCTGCACTTTTGGCCCATCCTGAAAACCGATTTTGTAGAAGTTGTGGATTTTTGTAATGTTTCGAATACATTACCAGATAGTATGAATAATGCTCTTATCAGACTTATTTTTAAAAACAAAGGGGAGAGATGTGACCTAAAAAATTGGAGGCCAATTAGTTTGTTAAATGTAGATTATAAAATAATTTATAAAACCTTAACTAACTGTTTAAAGAAAATAATGCCGGATATAGTGAAAGAGGACCAGACGTGCGGAGTTAAAGGAAGAAATATCAATGATAATTTGATTATTTTGCGCGATGTCATCGATTATGTTAATTATACAAATAAACATGCTGCCATTCTTAGTATAGATCAGGAGAAGGCTTTTGATAGAGTAGAGTGGGAATATATGTATTGCATAATGGAGAGAATGGGTATCCCTGGTAAGTTTATTGACTGGATTAAGATTCTTTATAAAAACCCATCTAGTGCCGTCATTGTTAATAATTTCATCACAGAACCCTTCAATGTCAAAAGAGGTATACGACAGGGATGCCCATTGTCTCCACTCCTGTACTCAATTTGCGCCGAGGGGTTGGCAAATCTAATCCGTAATACTGATCAAATTCAAGGGGTCATTCTTCCGAATTCGATTGATAGCTTTAAACTCGTTCAGCATGCTGACGATACTACTGTTTTTATTGCCAACAATCATGAGTTCCATGCTTTAGAAAATATCCTCAAAGTTTACAGTGAAGGGTCAGGCTCCAAAATAAACAGACAAAAAACGCAAGGTCTTTTAGTTGGAAGGTGGAAAAACAGGGAGGACAATCCAGGGAACTTTACATGGCACAAAGACAAAATAAAAATTCTTCGGATTTACTTTGGGAATGTGGACACCTCGGCAGACAATTGGGAGCCCAGGATTAATAAAATGAAAGTCACTCTAAATAGGTGGAAAGCAAGGCAGTTAACACTAAAAGGAAAAGCTGTGATTGTTAACAGCCTAATTGGGGCCGGGCTTTCCTATTTTGGAGCAGCTATTGCGTGTCCCGAGTATTATGTTAAAAGGATGGATAGTCTTATTGGTAACTTTTACTGGAGCGGCAAACCCGAAAAAATAGAAAGAGACACTATCAGGGCTCTGCCGGAAATGGGGGGAACGGGTTTAATTAACATTGGTGCCAAACTGAAGGCCATCAAATTCAATATTTTGAAGAGGTATCGCGAAACTTTGGGCAAATGGCGTTTTTGTTTTGACTATTGGATTTTAGAAGCAAGTGGAAAAAACAAACTTGGTTGGTTTGTTTTCAATAACCACCGAGTTGTTATTCCGGGAACTCCCACCTTTTATAAAGACATGATTTCTTCTTTTAATGAGATAGGAGGTTGTTTTAAGTTGGAATTTACATGTATTAATGAAACTCTTGAAATTCCTTTATGGAGAAATACTATCATCACGGGCAAGGATGAAAAAGAAATGGATAGTAAAATTCTAAAACCCAAAGGAATTACCAAACTTAGACAGGTCATGGATAACGGCCATTTAATTTCTTATAAAAGACTTGCTGACATTTGTGAAATGAAGCTGATCAATGCTGGTAGAATTGCATCTGGTTTAGAAAGGAATATTAAGAATGAGTGGGTCCAAGAACAAAGAGAAGGGCCTGCTGATCATATTAGTAACAAGATTTATTTTCAAACTTTCGAGAAAGATTTTCGTGAGTTATCCACACTTTCTGTCAAAGAAATTTATCAAAGTATTATTAAAAAGGTGTATGTTCTCCCAATTGCGGAAAAGTCATGGGAAATTTCACTTCGCATTAGTAAACCGTGCTGGAAGGATGTGTGGAAAAACTCATGGTGCAATTTAATGAGCCATGAAGACAGAGATATTTGGTTTAAAATTAAACATCGGATCTTACCTACAAAGTATAAACTACATAAAATGGGAATTACACTTGATAATATTTGTTTGATGTGTAAATCAACTGTTGAAACAATAGAACATATTTTTCTGTCTTGTCCCAAACTTGCGAATGCCTGGATTTTCGTTGAATGTAGTTCAAGAAAATATTATAACAAAAATTTTGTTTTAAATGATAGTAAACGAATCTTGGGGGTAGGAAAGGGGGTAACCGATTTTGTCTTACTTCTTGTTGGGAAATTGCATCAAACTATATGGAAGTTTCGATGTGCCCTAGCTATGGACCTCATAAATAGTGAAAGAGTTGATGTTTTAGCTCGTTACAAATCCAATCTCAAGAAATGTATTATTTTAGAAAAAAGCCGGCTTTCTGACACACTATTTGCATCGATATATACCCAAAATAATGTTTTCTGTTATGTTGAATCAAACCTACTGAAATGTTGTTTCTAATAACCTTATATATAATTTCCATTGACCTTCCTTTTATTTTGTACCTTTGTATAGTAAAACTTTAAATTTGTAAATATGTAAATTAGTGTGTATTGCTTTGTGTGAAAGTAATAAATGAAGCTGTATAGCTTCATCAGAGCAATAAAAAAAAAAAAAATAATAATAATAATAATAAAGAGCATTTATTAGGCGCTATACAAAGAACAGAGCGCCTTACAAAGACATCTATTTAAAGAAAATTGAAACAAATAATTATGACACAACAAGAACCAGACTGGGAAGACAAACATTATCATTGATCGGGAAAAGGGTATGTCTTAAGGAGACGTTTGAAAACAGTCACCGACTCCGCCTCTCTCAAGTAGACCGGAAGCTCATTCCATAGGCGGGGGGAAGCCACAGAAAAGGAGTTATCTCCGCCCTTTCTTCTGGATCTTGGAACGGAAAGCCTAGTCTTATCAGAAGATGAGCGGAGTCGGTGCCTGTGAGCATCGGGAACGTTGGCGTTGTGTAAATGTATTATATCAATGAGATATGACGGGGCTTGAGCGTGAAGGATTTTATATACCAAAGTGAGCAGTTTGAATGAAATCCTATCTTTAACCGGGAGCCAATGCAGCTCTGCCAACAGGCCGGCAGAAGGCAGGTCTCGTCCACATGCGAAGACCAGCCGGGTAGCCTTATTTTGCAGGCGCTGTAGTCGCTTGAGGTCTACTTCGCGCGCTCCAAACATAAGGGAATTGGCATAGTCCAGGCGGGACAGGACCAGACCTCTGACGGCGTGATGGCAGGCATCACGTGTAATGAACCGGCGAATACGCCACAGATTGCGTATGTGGAAATTAACAATTCTACATATGGAGGAGACATGATGTGACATATTCAAGGAGCCATCAAGGGTGACTCCCAAGTTCCTAATTAAAGTGGAAGCTGGAATGGATAAATCTCCCAATTTCAATTTAAGATCTGTGAAAGTCGATAAAACATGTTTATTGGCAAAAACAAAGAACTCTGTTTTGTCTTGGTTTAGTTGCAACATATTTCGAGACATCCACTCCTTGATCATCAATACACAAGATGACAAATTATCAAGCACATGCAGACGACCAACTTCAGACTTGGGGTCGAATTCTGCGTAAAGCTGAATATCATCCGCATATTCATGAAACAAAATGCCATGCTCACGAATTATGTCACTAACAGGAGTGGTGTACAATATGAATCCCAACGGACCTACGATGGAACCTTGCGGAAGTGAGTAGGAATGGATATAATCCTTAGAAAAATTCGCCTTTGATAGAAACTTTGGAGGTGCGATCTGTAAGATATGTGCTAAACCAAGATCTAACAGGACCATCTAGTCCAAATTGACGTTTGAGTCTCTGTAGGAGAATGCCATGATCTACTGTATCGAACGCGGCCGACATGTCAAGCAACACCATGAGAACAGCTTTGTTGTTATCAAGAAATCGAAGAATATCATTCTTAACCCTGAGAAGAGCGGTTTCAGTGCTGTGATGACACTTGTAAGCAGACTGGAATCGCTCTCCCAGGTTATTGCTGTCCACATGGTCAATCACTTGACATGTGGCTGCCCTCTCAATAACCTTAGATAAAAACGGTATGTTGGCAATCGGTCGGTAACTCTTTAAGTCATTACGATCAAGAGAACTCTTTTTAATTACTGGAGTTATGATTGAGTGTTTGAGATTTGATGGGAATACCCCTGACAAAAGAGAAGCATTGACGATGTTTGTAATGACTGGTAGCAAGGTGGGTAGGTTTTCCTTAACCAGCCACGATGGTAATGAATCAAGCGAGCAAGACTTGCTGGATAGACGCATGGTAATTTGCTTTACGTCATCAACAGTGATCTGCTCAAATTCTGACAAGGATGGAACAATGGAAACCGGATTGACCTCAGTTACACTTGGGTAATCGTTTGTGTTATGTTGGGAGCTCACGTTGGATCGTATTTTCTCAACCTTATCTGTGAAAAAACACAACAACGTGCGTGTTCAACAACGTGCGCCTTTTATAACAATTACCATGGCCTGTGTACAAAACATTGTTGCGTAAGACGAGATGGGGTTTTAACGGCTTGGGAACGCCTGAGCTCTAATGGCTGCGGAAAGTCTACGCGGTAATTGGCCGACACGTTATAGAGTACCGAAGTGATGACGTCATGCAATTGTTGGGCGCGATCGGTCGATGTGCGCGGTCGGTCGATGTGCGCGATCGGTCGATCGTGCTGCGCTATCAGTCGATTCTGACGGATATCTTGGACTTTACTTACCTTTAAAAATATCCTCCAGAGCCGTGAATTAGAAAGAAAATGTGTTCGACTGGTGGCAGCGCGATCGGCCTATAGCGTCACGATCGACCGATCGCGCACATCGATCGCACACAATGTTTGGAACCAGAATACGAGTTTGTGTCAATATGTTTGCATGACTGGCTGTTAACAAATGAACAGTCGAAATCTCCATTTGTTTGGAGCCAGTTGTCATGCCAACTGACGTCGGACTTCGGTACTCTATTGGTTAAACACTTTTATATGCTGTTGTACAGGTATATTCAAAAGTAAAAACAAAATGTACAGAACGCAGTAAAATCACGAACGGAGTAAAACAATCTATCGGTTGCACTGTAACAGTACGTGTAGTTTACCATCAATGGTTTTCGGAACATTTTTACTGATTCTCTAGATTGGGGAATGAGATTCACGGCATTGGCAATACCTACCTCGTTTTCCACGGTCGCAGACCGCGGGGCGAGTTTGTATCGTTTTTGATTTGATGACCACAACGCGGACTTGACATTAACCACCACTTGAACTTCGTATGCATTTGCACATGGACAATAAATATTGTCCAGATGAATTAAGAGCGTCTCGCTCCTAATTTAGAAAATGAAATTTATTCATAGTTTTCTACTAAACCATTCACGTGAACACGTTTACATTTAACTGTCGTTTTTTCAGAAATACTTTTATATTGTTAGGTTACTCGTAGTTTTGCATGCATGTCCTATTTGGGGCCAAATTTGAGGCTACATTGCCTGATATCGATTTTTAGCCAAGACTTTTCATTTTTACGGTAAAGTAGCCACATTTTGATCTTACATCTTTAAAAAGGCAAAAATGAAAATCAACAGTTAAATATGAACGTGTTCGTGGTTAATTTGTTTTTTCTCATTTGATAGAACTTCAGTAATGAGAAAATTAGCGATTATTATTTTTTCGTGTTACAGCATCTATATTTCTACATTTTGAAACACGAACTGTTTGACATGTCAATGCCATATGTCATTGTACTTACTCCTTTTCACTACAAGTTTTGTTTCACTTGTTATTTCCCATCTAGACGCCGCACACTGCAAGTAAACGTCTCCCGGTCCAACGACATTTGAACATACAGTAATGTCAAGGCACCGGTCCGCCGATTGAATCTAAATGGATAACTGTCACTGATGAATTTACAATTCGCAAGAGCGATATTGTGTACAGTCCACATAAGATCTCCACATAAGATTTCGTGGATTTCGTATTTTTGTAATCACTTAACCGTATACATAGAAACCGTGTTTCCACAGATTTCGGTGCGGTGTGTATAACGTTGTGTAAACTACCACTCCGTTGGGTTAAATAGAATGACATTTTGGAAGGTAATTCGCATCAAATTGCATCAAAACCGGAGTGTCAAACGTGCGCATGCGCATCAAAGGTCCCGCCCAGCTGCCGAGCTGAATAAGGAGAGAGATGCTTCAATTTAAAAGTTGTAATTAGCAACTTGCCGACTAATCGTGGGCCGATTGTTTTGGTAAGCTAACAACTTTGGTAATGCTAGAAAATCAGCAATCACATATTGAATCTACTATCATTTTTGGGCAAAAGCACGGACACAGCATCTTTAATAATTAACTGATTTTTCTTTATGCAACGAAATCTATCACTTCCTGTTTTTTCTAATTATCAAATTTCGAAGAATTTATTTTTCCCCACATAATTAATCGAGATTAATTCATTTTAGTGGTTATTTATTTTTTCTAGTGTTATTTTGTTTTAGTTGCTCACTTTAGGGGCTGGGCAGATTTGTGTATTGTTTGGAAGACAGTTCTTGGTTTGGAACGTGTAGGTATACATTTCAGCGCATAATCACAAAACAAACGAAGACAAGTTAGGCTAGGCCTATGTTTTATACATTTGAACTACTATTTGTAGCATTAGCATTGAACGTATACTCACTGTTTATCACGGTAAGTAGCGTTGTACTTTCCTTCCATCCGTACTTGTCAAACACCTCGCAAGTAATGCTCAGTCCATTCATGTCCATCTGCACATTCAGTATTGCCAAGTTGCCTGTCTGATCGTCCAATTCGTAGCCCTCGTTGACCAACGGCGGCCGGCAGGACGCGACTAGTACTGAACCAATCCACCAATGCAAGTTACTTTTCCTTCTGCAGGGTGATTCCGGCATCCCGTACTCGTTTATCTTTTGACACTTCAACACTGCGTCTTCTCCTGCCGTTACTCTCACGATTGAGAATGTCTCCAACTCGAACGCTGTGGTATGTTCAAAACAAAACGCTACAGCTTAATAACACTTTAAACAGAGGTACAGCATCAACAATAATCTAGGACTTCCTTTTTGTTTTAACGTCTGACTGCCGTCCTCTTTCCCTCTTTTTCCCCATTTCCCAACACAAGGCCAAAAGGCCACTCGGGGTGTGGGCTGCAAAAGACAAAATAAAAGACAGAAATCACATGAATAGAAAGTATCGACATTTCGTTTGAATTGATAAAGACTATAGATGGAAGGGAAGTACAGTTCTAAAGTACATGTATCTCACCATGCTCTTTGTGTAATAAAACATTTTAATCGGTTAAAATACACTCTTCTCGGCAAAAACTATGAAACACATGTTGCTAAAAAATAGCACGAGCCGTCTTACGCTCACATACACGCACACACCGCCGTACTATATAGACTGACAATATAACCCTATAATATTTACTATTTAGCACGTTACTTTCATGGGCGTCGCGAAGGGGGGGGGGGGGGGGGGGGGGGGGGGGGGGGGGGGCGGGGGGTGGAAAGGGGTGCACTTTAATGCACATTTAACAAGATGGGCGTCCGGGGTGTGCAAATGTCCGCCTTCCACCCCCCCCCCCCCCCCCCCCCCCCCCCCCACCCACCCTAGGAAAAAGAAGATAAATTGATAATATGCCAGAGAAAGTACAAGGATTTTGGAATGTTGCCCTCCCCCCCCCCCCCCTTTGTGAGTATTCATAAGCATTCATGTCTTTTTTTTAAGATGAGAGCTCACTATGGCTAGCTTCCAGCCAACAAATACAATTTGTAGCTGAAAATGATTACCTGCAATATAGCTCACGATTTTGCCTGAAATAAGACATGCTTGCAAAACCATCAGTGGCGGATCTACGGGGGGGGGGGGGGGGGGGGGGACCCCCCCCCCCCCCCCCGGCTGCCCAGTGAAATCGTGATGTGCTTAGAAAAAAATTAAAAAGCAGCACAGCTAGACACAGAAGAGATGGTCAAGCGCTTTGTCAGGGCTTATCCAAGGCGTCTCTTCTGCAACTCCATCTTGTTTGACTAACGTCATGTAATAAACTGTTAATCAGTCACTGATGTATTTGTCATCAAAGTGAGCCCTGACAGGCTGTATACTTCTGGCAACATGTTCATGTAATAAACTGATGGTTTTGTCAACAAGCCAATTCTGACTTATAATCATATAAAAATGTTGCCTCAAATTGCTTCATTCCAACCCCAAATTCTCTGAAAAGATGCCCCAAAATGCAGGAGAAAACATCTAGATTTCAAATTTTTCCGGGGGGCATGCTTTACGGGTTTAATGCCCCGGACCCCCCTAGCAAGGCGTGCCTTCGGCACGCTGGGGTGTGTAGGCCAATCACCTCAGGTACCCCCCCCCCCCCCCCCCCCCCCCCTCTCCCTTAGTTAAAACCTAGATCCGCCCCTGACCATGACTCACTTTTCAGCAATAAGCGATTGATGAAAACCGACTATGAATTTGTTACACGAAGTTCAATTAATAACTAGACTTTCCTGTTGTGTCACATTTTGACCCTTAGTACTTACCATTAGAAGAACGCCCAATCAGCCCTAGCGAAACAATAAACATTTGCATTCCCATCTTCTCCATGCTGACAAATCCAAGTACAATGTGGATTCCCTATAGTGCAGCCTGCACACAAATCCTCTTTAGAAACAAAGACCCTTTCAGAAACAGCAAATGACTACTTCAGGCCAACCAAGGTGAATATAATATATTATTATGAAAGCAGTCACTGCGGTGTAATGCAACTATGCACGAAATCGTCTTCGTTTGGAGAAAAAATTATGACACTAAAGTGAAAACAAAACCTTGCCAAGCTCGTGAGAGAGGATTTGCAATATCATAAACAAAACTGATCAAGGTTATGAGGCTATATGGAAATTGTAAGATACTTTCATTGAAAAAAGAATGAGAGGGGAGGCCAAACGTTAATTTTCACCCACTGTGTAAGATGTATGTCGAACACAAAGTGATAACATAAAAAGGAACAAGCAATTCTTCACTCAATGTTTCATTTTTTGGCACTTTTTGATACAACAAAACAGTGAAACGATTATCAAAAGTCGGCCTCGATGTTTGTTGTCGCATTCCTGGTCAATGTACGCCAGTTGGTCTAGTTTAGGGCAGTTGTTTCAAGTTGTCGAGGGGGAGGTTTTTCCACTTTAGGTTGGACTTCAGGTTGTCCTTGTACCTCTTTCTCGATACCCTGCACGATATGGGGGGAAGGGTACCCCCCCCCCCCCCTTTTATCCCTATACCCTAAGCACACTCCAGATTATTGTTATCTAACACATCCCCCTAGATTTCTGAATAGAATTCCTGAGATTCCGGGAACACAATGACCAACACAAAAGAGGGGGGGGGGTGGGGGGGGGGGGGGGGGGGGGGTCCCTTTTCCCCCATATCGTGCTTCATATGTCTTTCTCAGAAGACTTGTGCTGCGTCTGCCATATACACCAGCTCACCGTATAGAACAACTGCCGTTGGATCCCGGACTCGTCCATCCTGATAATGTGGCCGGTCCATCGAAGCTAGGCCTGGGGGATCTTAGCTTTAAAAGTAGTGTACACGATTGGTAATCCTCCAAATGTTTTTTACTGAATTATTACAAAATACCTTACTAGACTGTAAGTTAATAGTAGTCTCAATCATCCTGTGAAATGATGGCACCTGGGGCGCGTTTTGGCGGCCACAAACAGCTATAACCAAGAACTTGGTTCGGTTGTTTCTCGTCGGTGAATTTCTTTGGGAATTTTAAACAAGCCAGAATTACGTACCATAATGAAATACTCAAATACCCAAAATGATTAACTAAAGAGAAACAACAGAACCAGTTTTCGGTTAGGCCTATGACCGCCAAAACGCACCCCAGTGTGTGCTGTCGTTGTCAAGAAAAGTGGAAATTTATATCGGCAATCGTAGGAAAACTGCCCTCGATAACAAATGTAGCCTTTAGTCAAGACGCGCGTGGCTACCCGGACGAGTGGCGCGCCCCGGACACGCTGGCATCATAGAGCAAGTTCGAGAGGTAACCACTAGTCAATTTTCCATGGCAACCTGTGTACGAAATATATGTTGGGTACTAGGCAAAATTAACCAGTGGTCGGCAAATGGTCGCCGCTCGAACTTGCTCTATGATATAGAATTAAAAAGACTAAGGGCCTGTTTGTTTCACACAGATCGGGAGGTGATCCAGAGCCGGACGAAAACAAACATAATCGCGAATCCCTCTCGCTATATGTTGCATGCTGGGGGAATTTGTACTACACGACATGTCGTCTGCTTCAGAATTTGTAAGGTTATTTTTATGATAAACTATCAAGTATTTCAAGAAAAGTAAATATATCGTACATAGCTTTTAATAACAAAATTACACTGCAAAAGAATTATGACTAAATACTGTCACAAAAGCTCGTTAAATGCTTCAAATCTACCAAAAAATACAGTCACTTTTTCATTGTCCGTCTCGCACGTCGCCATCTTGGATCTTGCGAACCCACCTCGCGAGCAGGATCCCTAAAAACGTGATCCGGAGCAGCTTTCGACGATCCGGATCACTGATCGCGCTCCGGATCTGCGTAAAACAAACAAGCCCTAAATGGACAGTGCGTACAGACGCGCATTCTGCCATGGGCAGCGACATTTTTCAGCGCGTGGGGCGACGCGCATTATGACGATACGTTTTTCAACATTAAAAATGGTTTGAAACTGCGCTGCCGCAGTTTGTCACAGCAATAAAAGACGACTGGGAAGCCAATATTATTTTACTGTATTATTTTAATCTGTTTGACGCAATGTGTGAATACATGTTTTCAATAAACTTAATTCGATTACTTATTCTTATTGAGTGACGTTCTCACTCTCGGTGCGCGTCGCCCCCCGCACTTCGTAGAGCGTCCATGAGAGAACGGGGAAATTTGTGAACACTCAATGGCGCGTCTGTACGCGCTGCCCATTGAGTCTTTTAAATTCTATATCTATGAGCAAGTTCGGTTGGGCGACTGGAGTGACTAGACTTGACCATAGTCAATCTAGATGTCACTCGAACGCTGCGTGGTTTGACTAGCTAGTCCAACTGGATCAACCTAGCTCCGGACCATGGTTTCTCTAGTCACTCGCGAGTTACGTCACGGTTTCAAGATGGAGGATAGGTAAACTGGGCAAGTTTTGCAAACGTTTACGATAAATTGTTAGTTTTGTCCAATTTTGCAATAAGATAATGAATTATTTATTGCACTAAAGTTAAATAGAGAAAATAAAAGAACTACATAATAGAAAATAAAAATGACGTAGGGTCTACCAACATTTGCTTCGTTAACAATTAGCAGACGACATTCTTTACACTACAGTTTGTTAACTTTGTTGTTGCTACACAAACTAGATTTGACGTAGTTGATCGACTCGATGCGTTCGAGTGAAAACAGACCACGCATGCGTGATATAAATCGCAAAATTGACAAAAGGGACAAGATCAGCAGCACCCGAACTTGCTCTATGATGCCAGCCATATCCGGGGCGCGTCACGCGTCCAGGTAGCCACGCGCGCCTTGACTAAGGCTATCATCCGCCCGACGGTTGGAAACGAACGCTGTTTTTCTCTCGTTTTGTTTCCGCCATCCAACAACGCAAAACTTTGAACAGGTCAGTGGAACGATATTTCCTATAAAATACCAACTCCCAAATCCGCCCATTTCTGAAAATTGCAACAATGACCAATCATGTACACTATACCTTTAATGCTTGTGAAGCAAGCTCTGTCCAAGGCTTCGAGGTTGTTGATCCAATCTAGCCAATGTATCTGCATTATTAGTCCGAGTAACTTGGACCCTCTATCGCCTTTTTTAACATTTGGACATGATCTGGCGATAGTAGGGTCCAAGGTCGATGTATGCCTTCGACTAAGAATTAATTTAATTTGTGTGAAGACCCAACAAAAACATCCCATTTCACCCTTAAAACGACCACCAAAATACTAGATACGCCACCTGGGGAACATTTTTAAATCAAGCAGAATCTGTGGGTGGGGTGTTATAAAACAAATATTTACTGCTTTTATCTCGTGGTGTGGTAAAACTATAGCCTCCCTTGGTGATCCATGGAGCATTCTATTTTCCCGAGGCGAATCCTCAATGGATCACCTCGGGAGGCTAGTTTTACTACACCACACGAAGCAGTAAATATTTGTATAATATCCCATGCAAAGTATTTGTTTGAATACATCCAGTGTGTCTTTTCCTGATTTCGTGAGTATTCCCTCAGACCAACAACATAGCCCATTAATGTACAGTATAATCCACTGTCCATTAATAGAGAACCTATGTAAATATACAGAGAAATTACGCTTGAATTACACAGGCAAGAATAACTGAGAATCTCTGTAAATATACACATAATTTCCTTGACAAAGAATCTTTGTACATGAACATACAATTTGTAGACATAATTTACAAACGACACTTTGTAAATATAGAGAGACATTTTTAACAGTGTGCCGTGGTGATAATTTAGGGCACGAGTATTTTTATTACTAGACAAGTAAATTTAAGACAACAACATTAATCAAATTTTGATGTTCACTTAACCGTGGTAGCCTTTCTGGACAGACATCATCCGGTTGAATATTTTAGCCGGTATTATTTTAGCACCAATCTCACCACCCAAAAGACTCAATCTAGCACCACAGTTTCGGAATTGTGTAGTTTGCCCATGAAGTTGAATCTTCTCATGGCGGGTCAGTCCATTGTGGAACACAGTGTCATTTGACCACTAAGTATAATGCGTTGTATATGCCGATAATATCACTATATTACCACAATTATCAATAAATTGCAATGCAGACAGCCAGACCCCTGAGCCACCGCACAGCAAGGCAGACGAGAATCAGTTTTGGATATAAATCGAGGTACCGTTTATAACCTGACACCATTCAAAACGGCGTCAAAATGGCTAATTCCTGGCAGCACCGTATCACGCTCCAACAAGCAAAGATCATATTTCACTTTTTAATGAATATCATCAATCAAAATGTCGCTTTCATCTAAAAGCTTAGCGCCTCTCTCCCCCCCCCCCCCCCCCTCTCTCTCTCTCTCTCATGTTTTGATATCCCATGAAAAAATAATTGGCATATTTGATCCATTTGCCTGTTATTTTCTCAGTACCAACTGCTTTCCAGTAAATGAATAGTGCATGAGTCTTCAACACCATATGCGTCAAGCGAGGTAAAGTGAATTAATCAAATTAAGTGAATCGCAAAAAGTGAATTGAACTACAGACTCGAATTGTATCTTAAGCTTTTTGTTTTTGTTACATAAGGAAAACCCAAAAGGTCTACGGCCAACAAATTCCAGGAAAGGTTTTGTGAAGGAGGGTTTTGGATGTTGTCCTTCATAGGAAGGGTGAATTGAGGTGGGGGGGTGGTCGAAACCCCCCCCCCCCCCTGCTCGGTGCCAATTTTTTTATTTGTTGGTTTGTTGGGGCCTACGCCTTGCAAATACAGGTCTTATTTTGCCTATGGGTGAGAACAAAACAAAGAGGTTAAATGGCGCCACCAACGGTGAGAAAGTGTCAGCCCCCCCCCCCCCCCCCCCCCCTTCCGTAATTTTTTTCGCAGACGAAACATTTTGAGAGTCACCTTTCTGGGCAATTTCAGAACCCCCCCTGCAAAAAATCCTGGATCCCGGCCCCTGTGCCTGGTACCCAATATGTATTTCGTGTACAGGTTACTACGGAAAATCGACTAGTGGTTGACAGATAGTCATCACTCGAACTTGCTCATAGATGTAAGCACGTGACGTCGGAGGGCACATCGTCCACACGACGAGCTGCACACAAATAACTGGGCCGCAACTGTCTATATAGCCGCAACAAGTATCTGAATTGCTCGTTGTATCAAGTACCGTTACTAACGTCATTTCTTTCAGGTGTCATCGAAGTTTCATATGCCCCATCAGCGCAGGAAAATCATTGGGTGAGTACAATAGCAGGTGTGCTCTGCTGGGCCTCATAGTGCAAGATAAGACACTGCGATTAACTCCCAAGCTATGCAACTTGTTTATGGAAGTCGCTAAATACAAGGCTAAAAGCCGTTCTATAGGTTTTAAAGGACTTCAACAAAGGCGATGGCGTGGCCACCTTTTAGGTTGTCAGCCCCACCACTCTTACGGTTTACCTGGGCCCAGATCAAAGAAGAGGGACAATCTTTAATTGATACCAACAAATCATCTCAATTTTCAGACCCAGGCGGTGAGACAAACTCACCCCCCCCCCCCCCCCCATGCATGGGGGAACTATAACCGCTATTGCTGACCATGTCGAGAGACAGTCATTTTGACATAATACAAAACATAGGGCAAGATAGCTCAGTTGGTAGAGCGCCGCACTGAAAACATGGGGGTTAAATTTACCCAATTTTTGGTGAAAACTGCAACTACCTAAAATTTGGGTAAATCTATTTGAACACAACCGGATGAGAGTTTATTTACCCAAATTGGGTAAATTTAACCCACATGAATTTTTAGTGCGGTACGGTAACCCGGAGGTCGCAGGTTTGAATCCCGCTCCTGCCAGTTTCTTTGTTCACTTTGAAAATGATACAAAGCTGTAATGTTAGGAATAAAAACCACAAAAGTTGCATTGTGATGAGTTGAAACTTCTGCGTTACTGACATAATACACTAAGTCAACTTTGTGATAAATGTAATTTTGTTGTGTTTCCGCATTATTTTTTAAAGCTTTGGGCGGTTAGTACATAAATTTAATTTATGAAATGATACATAAAGTCTAATTTGGACAGATTTTTCATACCGTGTGTACCTAAGCTGTGGGGACATCGAAGCAATAGCACTCCCACGTGTCAGGAAACTGCTTGAAAAATTGAATAGTGAAAATAACACTTAATCCAACAAGGGAATTATGTTATGCTTACACAATTTGGAAGCACTCATAAATAGAATCGACTTTCATTACGTAGGGGCCATTAACTGCTAAATATTTTTTTAACAGAATGGGAAACTCCTGAGACGTTGGTGACAGCAGACATACCGGTCCTCTTTGCTGTCACCAGCGTCTTAAAAGTTTCCCAATGGCTTAACTCAGAGAAAGTGAATTATGTGCAGTATTTTTAAAATAGATTTTTCAATATTTATTGTGAATAATACTAGTCCATCTGAAGGGGCATATTGTCCTGCATGAAGCAATGACAATGTTCTTTTTTCTTCCAAACTAGAAGAACAAGATGGCTTACAAGACAATCTACCCGATCCTAGTTTTTGCGGTATTCACTGCTCTGCTCTCGGCGAACGACCTTGCAAACGATGATGAGCCCGAGAGCAAGCGGGAAATTGTGACACTAGGGACGAAATGCAGTTCAGGCGTGTTCAGCAAAGGCAATAAGTGCCTCGGATCCCGGATGAACCGTTAGTACCGTAATGTATTCAATATTACAATGCAGATTTTGTTAATAACACAATTGATAAAGCTATGTTTATGCACTGACATTCATGCCAAAAAAACCTGGATAGATTATAGGTTGTTCAAAATGACAACACCCGTACCGATCTTTCCACTCCAAGTGATGTGCGACGTATGTTAATTAGTACCAGCCTTACACAAGTATAGGCGATAGGTTGTAGGTATATAGCAATTCCACGACTGGTAATAGCAGCTGCTGGCGATTGTTCGTACAACTTGCAACACGGTTATTCACCAGAGACAATAGGGGATGCCGACACTTTACCTCCCGCAACGTCATTACCCAGCAAAAATCCGACACCTTTCATTGGCAGACTAGGAACAACTCCAACATCCACAGGGCCAGTGAACTAGTCACATTTCAAATTTACCCTATGCAACGGGACAGGCATACAATTACCCCCAATACCTTGAATCAACATTTTCGCATTCAGCGAACTTTCTGGACACAATGACAACACATCCTCTAGCATCATCAGTGACTGTGACGCCCCTGTATCCCTTAGGATATAACAACTGGACTGCCGGCTTTCTCAGACGCACACGACGCATCACCACGATTAACAAAATCTTTGTAGATTTCATCAACTGGGTTGATTTCATCAACCACCTTCGAAGAAGAAACACGGTTGCCATCGGCCTCACCGGACTTCCTACGAAGTAGAGTGTCCTTACGGACAAAAGCGACTGGCTTTTCGGAACGCTCTCGCTCGTCAGCGATGAACTTGAAGCATCTCGCCTTCGTGTGGCCCTTCTTGTGACAGTAATCACATGTGATGGAAGGAAAGAACTTCTTTCGGTCCTCCTTGGCTCCACTTGGTGATGACGGCTTCTTATACGATGGATCAGGATTACCAGTGCTAGACTGCCTCGGAACCTGACTTGCCCTTATCAGTGTGTCTGTAGAAACCCCTTGACTGGAAATTAGTTTTGCCCATACTTATTGTGTGAGTTAACTCATAATCATCAGCTACCACTGCAGCTTTCTTTAGCTGGGTGATCTGATGTTCTTCCAAATGGGTTTTGATGCTTAGTGTGACACTGTTTTTGAACTCCTCCATCAGGACAACTTCTTTCAGCTCCTCAAATTTCTTCTCAACTTTGAGAGATCGATACCATCGATCAAACACAATTTCCTTTTGTCTAGCAAATTCGACAAAGGTCTGGCCATTTGATCTAGTCAATTTTCGAAATTTCTGCCTGTAGGCCTCAGGAACCAACCCATAAACATTCAACATGGCTGCTTTAACTGTAGCATATTCACTACACTGGTTCTCTGAAAGTGTGGCATAGACGTTTTGAGCCTTGCCCACAAACGTGCTCTGTAGGAGCAAAGAACAATACTTCTCAGGCCACTTAAGACTTTTGGCCTTTTTCTCGAAAGACAGAAAATATGTTTTAACGTCATGTTCGTTGAATTTCGGTACCAACCTTATGTTTTTCGCCAGATCAAAGTCAATTGGAGTTCTCTCTTTGTCTGTGTCTTTCTTTGCACCTATTTCCAACTCTTTAATCTTCAGTTGGTGTTCGAGTTCAAGCTTTCGCAGTTCAAATTCACTTTCTTCTCTTTCTTTTTCTCTTTCTCTCTTAAACTCGAACCTTTCTTTTTCCTTTTCTCTCTAAAACTCAAGCCTGGCTTTTTCCTTTTCTCGCTCAATCCTGTGAGTCTTTCTTTTTCCAACTCAATTTTGGCCAGCTCAGTTTCTCGATCAGAAGTTTGCGGAGGCTCAGCCATCTCTAGATTGAGCTTTTCCGCAAGAACACTCACAAGATTTGCCTTCTTGGCATATCTAGCAACTTCCTGCAACTCATCTCTTGTCAAATGTGGCAACTTATCAACAGACAAATCTTCAGCCTCCACGAAAGCTTGTGCAACGAACTTACTAGCCATGATTATTCTACACTAGCAACAATATAACAAAGTGTGCGAACTTGTTTGACGATATCGTAAACAAAACTTGGCTTATGTGTGTTCGAGTTCCCGGAAAGGCCCCCTATTTGTTACGGTCTGAAAATCTCCAGACTATCCGTTGATATAAATTACTAGAAAAAGCCTGATTTTTTTTAGATGCAACAAAGAAATCACTGATATAAGATAACACTGATATAAAGAACAAAGAAACAATGTGATTTAATAATGAGAATATTCGAGAATCAACAGGGTTTAACAAGGGTAGAATTAAGAAAAGATCTTATACAATATATAACTTAAAAGATCTTACGGGCAAGGAATTATATAGGCGAGGGCTCAGACGACTTGGGCAGCTCTGCAATGGGCGAGAACTTGGGCGAGGACTTAGACGGCTTGGGCACTCAACAACGGACAAGGACGACTCCAATAATGCGGGCGAATACTGTTCTTTGACGAGCTGGAACACGGGGCGAATTCACCTCCAAAACAGCTAAAGAGAGACGAAAACAGCGGGGGACGACACAAACTGGCTCCCTTCGCGAAAATATGGAGATATGAGACCCCAAATAATGAACCGACGACAGTTTACAAATATATGTCTCTTTTCCCGGCGGAAATAAAACTCAGCTCTAACTGTCTCCAGACGCTCCTACGCAGACGAGTCATGTACGGGTCACAGGTCCGAATAAGAACAGCTCGACGAACTCGATAACCAAACTCCTAACGAAATCCGTCGGTCTAAAATCCACCGTCTAAAATCTCAAGTCCTGATTAATTCTGAAGTTAGCCCGTATATAAAGAATTTCCTACACTCTAGAGATTACTAGAAATTCTAGAGAATCGTACAAATTACGTCACCTCTAAAAATAATCCTCTACACACCCCCAAATACAATTACACCTAGCGTATACGAGATTTGTGCACAGAAACTTTCAGTACATGTCGCGTAAACAACTTTGACCCATTCACAAATATGCACAAATATGCACGCGTATGCAAATAGGTGGCGCGTGGCCTGTGACAAAATATGTGTTTGTGCCGGTTGTACATAATACTGAATGAGGGGCGTATATACATTATACGTGAGGGGAATTTCATAACAATATGAAATTCCATATCTGCCATTTCAAACGTCGCCCTCAAAAGGTCGCCCTTCAAAACCTCACCCGTCGCCCTTCAAAACGTCGCGCGTCGCCCTTTAAAACGACCTCTTTGTCTATACCCTAACCCTTTTGTCCCTAGTCCACGATTGCCAGTATTTACATACTCACCCGTTCCCTAATGCCTAGCAAAGCCGTCAAGAAAAAACATGATTTATCCCAAATTGCAGAAGTCTGACTAGCGCCCACCCGAACAAAGATACTGACAATTTGGGAGACCGCCAACATAGGGCAAGATAGCTCAGTTGGTAGAGCGCCGGTACGGTATTCCGGAGGTCGCAGGTTCGAATCCCGTTTCCTTTGTTCACTTTGAAAAACACAATCTTGTTATCAGTTTGTAAACATGTTGAGAGGCTAAACATTACGGGCTGTAACTACGAAAGCTGTTTAAGCCACTAGATGCGTATAAATTAGTAGTCACTGTTTAAAGGGACACATTGCCTTCAAATGTCATGAAATTTTGCTGTTTGGAAATGTTCCTTATCTTTTATAAGAGTTGTTCATGCAAAAAAACACGTATAATGTGTTGTAATTAGTGAGTAGTGATTACAAAACCAAAAATTGGCCTCTGAAACCTGACATCTGACCCGCGAAACATAGACTTATTTCCGGTAGTAAATACCACCGTCTATATAATGCGCAAACTACGCTGTAAGAGTTTTTAGGCTGGCGCCGCAGCCAGTGGCCTTGTAAACCTATCAGATGATCGCCAGGTACCATTCTCTACCTCGCGACACATATCGCCAGTGCTGCGCGCCGTGCCACAGTACATTAAAATTGATGAACAGAACGTACTTCAACCAGCTGCGACTGGAAATACGACTGGTGAACACGGTCCGCCATTTTGTGGAGTCAAAAATTTGGTTCTACAAAATGGCGGACCGTTATTTGTCACGAAATTAAACAAAAACCACGCAATTTGAAGGGATAGTTATGTGAATCTTTATATTCTACTTATAAAAAGGCTTCCCAACCATATCCATTTAAGTTTTATAGCCCAAATCGCAAAATCCAAAGCAATGTGTCCCTTTAAACCTCGTGTCTAACTTCAAACAAGTACTACAAAGCTTGCTTTTAGTTAGCCGCGTTTAAATGACCATTGGAGTTAAACATGTGTTTATAACAAACAATAGCAATTCTTAAACATGGTACGGGGGTTGTTTAGTGAGTATTCTGAGCCATTTAGAAGCAAGATATGTACACAGAAAGGTAGAAAGGTGGACAGGATGGATGCGCTTCAAATCTTCTTAATTGCACTTTGTTTTTCATTCTCCGCCATAATTCTTTGTAGTCCTTAGCAGATCGGCTTTTACGGTTAGGAAACGAGATGGACATTTCTGAAGTGATAGCTTTCCAAGCATCAGCTTTTTTTCTGGTTTGCTTTAGTGTCACATCGTTTGTCACCAAAATTGAAAATAAAGTTCCTGATGGTCTCAACGAGAGCCATCCTTTCGTCAGCAGTGAAATTGTCACCGGGTTGCCTTTTGGTATCAGCCATGGCTGTAGAGTATCTAAGTAAAGATATGCTGAAGATTTCTCTACTGAGGCCTATCATATATGTTCATATTGTTGCGCAATCCTCTATCTACATTACAATGTATTTAACAATAGGGACCACGGTCAATAAGTTTAGACTGTCCTAGTTACACAAGGATAACTAAGCAACTATTTAAGATATTTCGTAAGAGTTGTTTAATTCAGGTGTTTAGAAAGACGCGTGTAACTTGGATTTATCCACGTCTATATACTACACTAGTATAAAGATAAACAGCTTTCGTAGTTACAGCCCTACGTGTCTAATTCCTAAACGTCAATGTTCAACAGTTAAAACCCCTTGCGTACGGTTGACACAAATACGTGCAGATTGAAAATTGCCACCTGGCCGGTTGACGTCTGTGCACGCCAATTTCTGCATTTCCAAACCATTATTGGGGTATTGTGTACGTTATGCTTGGCTGCACAAGCCTCTTGTTTCCGTTTCGCTTGGCTGCACAAGCCGGCATGGCGCCCCGGCGCCCCCATATGAAATCCGGGGTCAAGGGGTTTTAAACATTATCCGTCAATACGTTAAGCATGTTTAGTGTGTAAACGTCAGTATGTAAATACCGGGAATCGTGGACTATATGGACAAAAGAGTTAGGGCGTAGACAAAGGGTCCACGATTGGCCTAACGTCCACGATTGAAAATCGTCTACAAAACGTATGGGAGGCTTTCCGAAAAAGTTAAAGTACAAATAGAAAAGGGACTATAGGTCCGTGTTTGCCGGTATTTTATATTTACACACTTGGGTGGGTGTATTATTATTCACGTACTGGTGAGGACAAATAAGAGGGTTCAACAAAGGGAACAATACTGTCCTCACGCTTATTTCTTTGTTCCGGAAAAGTGAGGACAGGCAAACTAGTGCTTAGTCTATGGGGATGGGTTAGTGTGTAGGACAATAGAAAGTCCTGACCAGGATGGTGGAAAAAGTACCATTGTACATGTGTGAGCAAGAAAAGCGTTAATTGCTAAACACCGTTTTGCAGTGTACACATGCTAAATATTCTGATTACAACTCATCTCTTAAAATAGGACATTATGACATCACCTTCAATTTGAATGTTTATTTTTGATCCTTTAAATGCCACCACCAATCCACTTCGATGATGTACTCTTGCAACATGTTTGGTGCAATGCTCTTGAACAGTATTTACTGACGCATACTGTCACAGGAAGTATGGATAAAAAAACACAACCACTCTGTACTCGTCCTAGGGGACGGGAACACGTATAGTACTGCTTTCATATCACAACAAACATAGCAATGAGCCACGTTTAATGATGCTCACTTTGTCGTTTTCTTTCTTTCTAGCTTGTTCGCGCGATTTTTGTGTTTGCGCTGGAAGAACGTTCCGTTGCTACAATCAGCAAGTGAGGCTTTGTAGTGGGTAACCTGATTTTACCTGATCCTTTGCTGGTAACCCGATTTTACCTGTGCACCAGCTATATAACCGGTGCACATTGGAGGCCATTTCACAGAGCTGCTTAAGCACAAAAAAAGTTACTTAATCACAAAAACCCTTGCTTATAGTAAAATCAGGTAACCAGCCAAAACTCCACGTGATATCGGTTACAAGCAACACACATTTATACATCGAGATTCTGCTGTCCTAACTTGATTTATTAAGCAGGATTTTTGTGCTAAAGCTCATTTTTGGAAACCAGATAGTACGCGTTGTTTCTCAGACAAACGGCCCATTTGCAAATAAAAAAATGTGCTGTTTGTTTGAAATGTCCTTGGGAAGTCCAGAAATCGCGCATTTTATGTATATGACATTAAGCAATTAAGATACTCATTGATTTTTCTGTTTTTTTTTTTTGCTTTGTTTGTTGGGGTGTTTGTTTGCCTGTTTTTGTTCTTTTATTATTCTGAGGCATCTGCAAGGCGAATACTCACAGGGATTTATATTTTATTTATCCTTGGGATAATGGATACATGCTGCGTTACGTACGTGGGACTGGAAAGTGACCTCTTGGACTTCTGTCTTGTCAAAATATATACGAGGTGCGATCAAAATTTCCGAGACTCCGCCCATAACAAGCAAAAACCGTACCTGATATAAATCTGCCCGCCATCCCCTCCAAAGTAGTCCCCTTGTGCAGCGATACACCGCTCCCGGCGCTCCTGACACGCTTGGAAGGCTCTATGCAAATCCCGTTCCGTAAGCGCGTCAAGCACGTCTGGATCTCCTCCACATAACAATGTCAAAACGGCGACCCTTCAGCTTGATCTTCATGTTGGGTAACAGAAAGAAGTCGCAGGGAGCCAAATCCGGCGAGTAGGAGTGAGGAGCGACGATTGTGTTGTTGCGGTCGAGAAACTCGCGCGTTTTCAACGCGCTGTGAACGGGCGCGTTGTCATGTTGGAGCACCCAATTGCCAGCGCGACACAGTTCAGGTCGTTTGCGCCGCATGTTCTCTCCCCGAGACGCCTCCGAATGGTGCAGTAGAACTCAGCGTTGACAGTATGACCCTGTGTGAGGAATTCACGGTGCACAACCCCGCGAATGTCAAAGAAAACCATAAGCATGCTCTTGGTTGCGATCCTGACCTTCTTCGGTCTTGGAGACTGCGGGCTCTTCCACTCAACTCTCGTCACCGCTGATGATCCTCGACATGAAGTTTGGGTCATCCCGGGCCTGTTTGCGGAGATCCTCGTAGACTTCGACACGGTGCTACTTAATTCTGCTTGGGATTGAGGTCCATTGTGAAATCGCAAATGTGCACGTACCATGGTCAGTGGTCGCAAAAATGCGTGTAACACATGTGCTGATGTTGATCAAGCGATCTAACTTGGAATACTTACGAAAGTTATTGCTTACACCTGCTATATGCACATTACTGTGCTGCGTTCCGTTCGTTCGCAACGGGAACAGTCTCGAAACTTTTTGATCGCACCTCGTATTATTCCGTAAGTGCGAAGTTCATTGCTCAAAATAATGGATATGTAGAATTCCTAGTTCAATAAAGTCCATGGGAACGTCCCAGGAATAATACAGCCAACTTAGAACCCTTAGCTGGGAACAGCTCACTGCGAACCGTTGAAAATTGTGCAATTGTTTTTCATTATTAAAGATCGCCATTTCAAATGGAAACTTAAAGGAACCATGCTTCTCAAATTTGCCGGATAGCATTTTATTTCATAAATACATTCATTTATATGTATTAAATGTGAATTAAAAGCCAAACTGGTTCAAGTGAAGTTTTAGTGTGATTATTTGCCGCCCAAAAATTGCCCCCCCCTTTTTGGAATTTGTTGAGACTCAAATTGAGGGCGCTGTTCGTGACGTAGATCGAGGCACCGAAATTCATGAATGGACTCGATAGTCTGGACCCGGCCCGTATACACACACACTAGGTCTACACGTGCAATTTCGTACATTGTAAGTTGCAACAACTATACATCGAACTTACCCTGATTTTCTCCCTTTTAGCGACAGCTCCTCGGGGAATGGGCCGTTTAACTGCTTTCGCCTGTACCTTACCCACATCTGGGAAGATGTTGGGATGGCAGTGGACTTGAGCATATTTTTAATGGCCATCCCAAAGGAGTTGAAAATACCAGTATCAAAACACGACGGCTCAAAGTGGTCGCTACATAACGCTGAGAAGCTGCTGGGACCGGACCACTTCGCTCTTGTCACCTTCACTTTCGCCGTCCAAATTCTCCGATATTTCGCATCAGTTGGAAATAAATGAAGGCTTACTCCATCCTTCGTTGTTTTGCTGCATCCAGCAGCCACACACCTTGTCGGCATGGCCGAAAAACGCTATATTTTGCTTAGATTTTGGACGAAGAATGTACACTCAATTTACGCGTGATGAATGGTGCTGGCTCGAGCAGAATATGTAATGTTCCTCGATCTACGTCACTCACTTATGTTAATGAGGGTCCCACTCAGGGGGCGGAGTAGCTTGGACAAACATTTTCAAAAAATGTTTTTTCATATTTAATCTGGGAAATAATTGACTCTGGTAACAAAATATCATTGTCAAGATAATACTTTATTGTTTTAAGCAGGAATAATGCAATGTAAATCCTATATCATGGTTCCTTTAAGAGGTTAAAAAGTTAACCCACAATCTACATTTACATTTTAAAAAGAATCTCTTCTGTTTTTAATTATGTTTAGAATTACGCATTTATTGTAAAGATAACACATTTTATTTAATTTTCTGTTGACAAATTTTAAAATTGCATGCTCTCACTACCGGGCCAAAAATAATTCGATATTGATAACAATAGGAATTTAATAACTAAATGTGTGCGAATTTTCCCATTCCAAAAGTGAATAATTACAAAAATGGGTGAGATAAAAAACCAAAAAATCAGACCAGTATGTCTCTAAAAGCCGCCATGACCAAACCCCGAACAACTGAAAAGGTTACTAATGGTAAAATAAGCAACGGTAACATTATTTTATGTCTCTAATTCATCACAGTACAGTATTTAGTATTTTTGAGGCAATATTACTTGCGGAAACCGCGTTTTTTTACAAGTGCATCTAAAATAGTCTAACAGATGTTCCTTTAGGTAGCCATGCATGGTAGGATTTGTATTATACCGGTACCCTTAGACTAATTAGTTATTCACTTTTTCCACTTTATCTGTATTGACAATTTGAGAGGTTGGCTCAGCAAAAACAAACTTGTGATTACTGTGAATTGAAACACTCAACTGTCTGTAAGTTGATTTTTATAATGTAACTGTGGCCAGGGTTTCGTGTCAAAGATCTGCAAATTATATTACTCATAAAGGACCCTTGTGAGCAAACTACAAATATTTTGGCTCATATCAGAAATTATTAAACACTGCAACTTCAAGAAATGCTTGTTGTGTCTTACATATTATATCGTTTATATTTACTGAATAAACGCCCTCTGTTAAGAAAGTACGAACAGCTCTCGGTCTATGTATTTTGGACAGTATCTGGATTCAGCAAGGACATCAGAATATTGCATCGAAGAGATCTAAGATTGTTGTAAAAGAAATCAAGGGGTCCTGCAAAAATAAAGACGGTAAACGCGAGGGTGATCAGACTTGGCAGACTTAAGAATTTCTAGCCCAAAGAAAAGGAATTGAGAGGGGGAAATTGTGCATTTTTAAATTCCAATTACTCTGCTCGATCTACCGTGTCATCACCGTGCCAGTGTAATTATACGCTTCGACGAACCAGCTATCCTGTTGGCGATGAGATTTGTTCGTGGTTTTCCGCAGTTTGTCAGGGTACTATGCCTGTGAAACCCTGAATTTGTTTTGACACCCTCGACCCAATCAGGGTAGGCCATTCACCGTCTCAGCAATTATGAATCGTGCACATGGGCGTCAGTAAACTACTGATGTCATATTCTAGCGCTTGTTCGTAGTCCTTCCATACGCATCAACACATGGCGCGATAATTTACTTCTTCATCTCCATCTTCATTGTGGTACGTATGTGGCAACAGATCAACTTAATTGATCCATGACGCCACGGGGTGCAGGGTGAAGTTATTCGTGAAGGGCTTGAACAGCGGGCTTAAACTGCCTTCCGCGGCTTGCCGCTGGCGGCGCACTGATCGAGTTGTGAATCCGACCGAATTGACCTATCGCAGTCGAATCGCGTCAATTCAAGGCAGCTTATTGTGAATTGTTATCCAATCACATCAATTATAATTCTACGTGGAACGCGCAAAATCTGAGACAAACAAAAATTACCACACAGAATTCCCAGAGGGTTGTCTAAGGGGCGTTGTTCGCGCGTCTTGTGCTTAAAGACCAACTAAAACGCCAATTTGTGTTTGACTTTTTGGACTTTTCTGATAGTTTATACCTCCCCAAAACTAATGTAACAAGTTTCATGATCCTGAAAAAAACAAAAAAAAACGTTTTTGAGCCTTTTCCTTCTGAGCCACTTTGACTCGATTCAGAAAAGGCCGAGGTCAACTGCGTGCCGTATCGCGCGAGTGATGACGTATACGTGTATAGAACCATATGACGTCACTGTATTGTACGACAATGTTTTACGTAGAGTCTGTACGTATTGTTTTGTCTAAGGTTATAATATTACTTGCTGTGCTTTTTGCACATGATTCAGGTGTAACACCACGGTAAACATATTTTAAAGTGTTGACATCTTTGTAAAACATATTTTGAATTGGGGTTGTATAGGCTTGTTCTTGCTGAAAAGCTAGTTATGAGTCATACTTTCCTGTTTGCAGTCGCTTTTATTGGGACCTGTGCGGCGAGTTGTGTGTGAGCTGATGCTATACAGGGGCGGATCTAGGTTTTAACTAAGGGGGGGGGGGGGGTTACCTGAGGTGATTGGCCTACACACCCCAGCGTGCCGAATTTTCGACACCCGACACTGGTTATTTTTAATTTTTTTCTCAGCCCAAGGGGGGGGGGGGGGGTTAAACCCCAAACCCCCCCCCCCCCCCCCCCCCCGTAGATCCGCCACTGCAATACTCTAGTCTGGCGACTTTGCTTATGCAGCCCTCATAAGGACCCGCACCTTCTCAGAACTATACACACAATTTCTGTTATAAGGTACCAGACTCAATCGCATTCAATTTTACGGTACCGTACGTGTACAATGCATGTTGAGTCAAGCGAGCGTGGACAGGGAGACGGCCGGGGCTCTGGCTGTTCGAGCCGGCAACCGCAGGGAACGTCGTCGTGGTTTGGGGCGCGTGAGTCCGGGACAGGATTGGAATGCTCTGTGCCTTTTGAGTTAGAATGGCTCCAGTCTTCAAACGGAATTGTGCCTTCAAACCCAGCTGAGTTTTCATACTAACATGCACTATTATCAATACAGTCTTTGGTAAAATGTTCTGCACATATTTTCGACCATTTCGACAGCCGAAAATCAGATATTGTATTGTCTACAAAGCGGACCCACAGTGAACTCCATTCAGCACTGGGAATCACAGGAAGGTTATGTCAGGGTTTTTGTCGCTGTTCCTCGTGCAACCCCAACTACACACGATCGAGGCATATTGATTATCTCAGAACCATGCTCATACTAAAATACAACTTGACAAAATATACGGGAAAACGGAGGAGTTATGTCGACCAAAACTCTTCCAGCAGCATCAACTCCACGTACGTACATGCATAGTGTTTGGCTGTGGCATCAACTGACTCTACACGGTACGTCACGGGGTCACGTACTTACATTTACATACATAATGAGCTTTCGCAAAACAGGATAAATGGTTCAGAATAACAACCCCTTTTCTTAAATACAAACAATCCATCTCGTCTTCAAACTAATCTCCATCTGTTAAAAGAGTATTTAAACTGTCGGAAAAGTCCAAAAAGTCAAACAAAAATTGGCGTTTTAGTTGCTCTTTAATGTCTTTTTTTACTCGACTAAACTAGACTTAGACTACAGTCAATCAGTACTAGTAGCGAGTTTATGTATGAAGTACATGTAGGATGCGCTGATTGCGCGGGTACCATGCAACCTGCAACACAGTGTGTAAATGTGGGGGTTTACCAGTGAAATAGCGCCCATTACATTGTTTTCCTACTTACGTTCCGGACAGTAACAATCAGTCCGGCCGGCTAAACGGTAGTAAAAGCAGCAGAGTAAATTTTTACCGGTATCCAACATGGCGAAAGCGGTGCAGAAAATGGTTGGTTTGGGCCAAAGACTTGGGACAGCAGTGGTGACACAGGGCCCAAAAATGGCTGGAGGTAACACCATTTTGATCTTAACATAATAAAGGTTTTGAAATCTTGTTTACCAGAGATTGTATATTGTTAGAAAGTTGTTTTTGTAGCAATCTAGATTGCCCAGTTTACGGACTACTACATCATGTTAACACTTGGCTTGAAAATTCCAGCTCTAGGCTCAAGATTCGCCATTAGAGCTGGAAGGAATCCTATAGGGTAGGTCAGGGTCGTTTAAGATCTTGCCGATATCTTCCGTTTCCCTGAATATATCAACTAAACACTCACCTTGAACTGTAGAGCAGTCATTCATGCAGCTTTTGATCCCCTCAAAATGAGAATATGATCAAGTCAAACCCGAAAAAAAAATGAATTTTTCGTGCAAATCGGTGCATGCACAAACCAGCTGTGTACAAAGTAATGGAGCGGATTTTTGAACATGAACGATGTTTTCCGATCGATTATCGGCCAGCGGCACAACGCACGCCTCGGGGCTCGATATCCAACGGCTGTTTGCTGATCGCTGTCAGTATTTCAGCAAACAGCCGTTGGATATCGAGCCCCGAGGCGCGCGTAGTGCCGCTGGCCGATAATCGATCGGAAAACATCGTTCATGTTAAAAAATCCGCTCCATTACTTTGTACACAGCTGGTTTGTGCATGCACCGATTTGCACGAAAAATTCATTTTTTTTCCCGGGTTTAACTTGATCATATTCTCATTTTGAGGGGATCAAAAGCTGCATGAATGACTGCTCTACAGTTCAAGGTGAGTGTTTAGTTGATATATTCAGGGAAACGGAAGATATCGGCAAGATCTTAAACGACCCTGACCTACCCTATAGGATTCCTTCCAGCTCTAATGGCGAATCTTGAGCCTAGAGCTGGAATTTTCAAGCTAGTTAACACTTACTTCCAAAAATGTAAGGCTCCGTTAGCCCGTTAGCCTTACAACGCTAAGCTTTTTTGGACCCCGTAACTCAATGGGATTTGCAATACGCTTTTGTTAGGTCAGTTACAATGTTCTAGAATTCCACTTTCCCAAACGTTAAAGGGACACATTGCTTTGGATTTTGCGATTTGGGCTATAAAACTGAAATGGATATGGTTGGGAAGCTTTTTTAAAAGTAGAATAATTATAAAGATTCATATAACTATCCCTTCAAATTGCGTGGTTTTTGTTTAATTTCATGACAAATAACGGTCCGCCATTTTTGTAGAACCAAATTTTTGACTCCACAAAATTACTTCCAAAAATGTAAGGCTCTCCGTTAGCCTTACAACGATATTCCTTTTTGGACCCCGTAACTCAATGGGATTTGCAATACGCCCTTGAGAGATCAGTTACAATGTTCTAGAATTCCACTTTCCCAAACGTTAATCTCCCCAGAAGGTTATCCAATCCCTGCTACATATCTTTGAGACTTTTGCGGCACATTTGCGGAACATTGAAACGGACAATTTATTGAGTAATGGAGGTTTTACTCACCAACCGACGTATTCAGCCGAGATGAACATGGCGTCGCACAGCTGACTAATACAGTCCACCAGACTGCCCATGCGCGTGGAGTTTTCGAAGAGATTTGGGGCTCGACCATTTTTTGAAGGGGGGGTGCATCTTGTCTACATCGCGCTTTGGTGATGTGTGCATGACGCGCTTTACACAGAGTTGTGTGTGTTTGAACATTCCTTCGGTTTTCAAATGAACAACGTGAACAAAATAATGACCATCGATCCAGATTCTGCTTTTTTCTGGTTTGCATAAAATAAAAGCTCGCATTGGCAAAAAAACCATCAGACGAAATGCAAAATTTCACTATATTTAAAGTCAATGCAGCTAGTATAGGGGTTGTGCCTATTTTGGAAAAGTCATTATAATTTGATTTGTTGCATCATCTAAAAATAGCTACGTGGCTACCCGCCATGAAATTTTGACGTATGGGCATAACAAACATTGTCAGGCCATGGAGGAAGGATATATCCTTCCTCAATGGTCAGGCCAAGGAACCACACTAGGTATAATAGCGCGCCATTAATTAATCACGTTCCACACATCACCAAAGCGCGATGTAGACAAGATGCCCCCCCCCCCCCCCCCCCCCCCCCCTTCAAAAAATGGTCGAGCCCCAAATCTCTTCGAAAACTCCACGCGCATGGGCAGTCTGGTGGACTGTATTAGTCCGCTGTGCGACGCCATGTTCATCTCGGCTGAATACGTCGGTTGGTGAGTAAAAACTCCATTACTCAATAAATTGTCCGTTTCAATGTTCCGCAAATGTGCCGCAAAAGTCTCAAAGATATGTAGCAGGGATTGGATAACCTTCTGGGGAGATTAACGTTTGGGAAAGTGGAATTCTAGAACATTGTAACTGATCTCTCAAGAGCGTATTGCAAATCCCATTGAGTTACGGGGTCCAAAAAGGAATATAGTTGTAAGGCTAACGGAGAGCCTTACATTTTTGGAAGCCACAAAATGGCGGACTGGGTTCACCAGTCGTATTTCCCAGTTGCAGCTGGTTGAAGTACGTTCTGTTAATCCATGTTGATGTACTGTGGCACGGCGCGCAGCACTGGGGATATGTGTCGCGAGGTAGAGAATGGTACCTGGCGATCTATCTGATAGGTTACAAATACAAGGCCACTGGCTGCGGCGCCTGCCTAAAGACTCTCACAGCGTATTTTGCACATTATTTAGACGGTGGAAATAAGTCTATGATTTGCGGTGTCAGATGTCAGGAGTCACTACTCACTAATTACAACACATTATACATGTTTTTTTGCATGAAAAACTCTTATAAAAGATAAGGAACATTTCAAAACAGCAAAATTGCATGACATTTGAAGGCAATGTGTCCCTTTGATCTCCCCAGAAGTTATCCAATCCCTCCTACAGATCTTTGAGACTTTTGCAGCACATTTGCGGAACATTGAAACGGACAATTTATTGAGAAATCTGAGTTTTTACTCACCAACCGACGTATTCAGCTGAGATGAACATGTACCACACAGCTGACTACTATACTCCACCAGACTGCGCATGGTGTGGAGTTGTGGAAGAGATGTGGGGCTCGACCATTTGTTAAAGGGGGGGGGGGGGTGGGGGGGGGGGGGGGGGGGGTCATCTTTTCTACATCGCGCAACGGTGATGTGTGCATGACGCGCTTTACACCGTGTTGTGTGTGTTTGAACATTCCTTCGGTTTTCAAATGAACAACGTGAACAAAATAATTACCATCGATCCAGATTCTGTTTTTTTCTGATTTGCATTAATAAAAAGCTCGCATTGGCCCAAAAACAACATCAGACAAATGCCAAATATCACTATATATTTAAAGCCACTGCAGCTGGGGTTGTGCCTATTTGGGAAAAGTCGTTAATATAATTTGATTTGTTGCATCATCTAAAAATAGCTACGTGGCTACCTGCCGTACAATTTAGACGTCTGGGCATAACAAAACATTGTCAGGCCAAGGAACCACACTAGGTATAATCATGGAGGAAGGATAATAGCGCGCCATTAATTATCCACATTCCACACATCACCGTTGCGCGATGTAGAAAAGATGACCCCCCCCCCCCCCTTCAACAAATGGCCGAGCCCCACATCTCTTCACAACTCCACACGCATGCGCAGTCTGGTGGACTATAGTAGTCAGCTGTGTGGTACATGTTCATCTCAGCTGAATACGTCGGTTGGTGAGTAAAAACTCTGATTTCTCAATAAATTGTCCGTTTCAATGTTCCGCAAATGTGCCGCAAAAGTCTCAAAGATCTGTAGGAGGGATTGGATAACTTTCTGGGGAGATTAACGTTTGGGAAAGTGGAATTCTAGAACATTGTAACTGACCTAACAAAAGCGTATTGCAAATCCCATTGAGTTACGGGGTCCAAAAAAGCTTAGCATTGTAAGGCTAACGGAGCCGTACATTTTTGGAAGTAGTTAACACTACAGTTAGTCGGACTCCCTAATAAGTATTATCGCGGCAACTATCGCAGCAACTCTATTATCGCGGCATCGGAAATTGTTTGCGTTGCTAAAACTTGTTGGCGATTTTTCATCCAGTTCATCAGGCATTAAGGACTTCTGCTGAGTTGTATAAAAATGATGATTATAAAATGTTGTGTCGGGACTTGTAATCATTTTCCAAAACTTGTACATTTTGCCTCACTGTTCTGCTAAAAAGTACCGACTATATTTTAACATAAATCTTTAATGGTGGTCTGTCCATGGAAGTTCAATTGTCTGGTTCCCATTCTACAGCTGCAAACGCAAAATGACGCGAAATCTTAAAAAAACATTTACGGGATCAAAATAGGGACAGTGCGGAAAAAAATGAAACGACGCACCGTGTAAAGTGAATGGCGCCCCCAATCATCAATCAGTAGACTTGTCTCGGTGAATTTTGTCGCCTTCCAGGGGGGACAGGGTGTTAAGAAATCATCCTGCAGACTAATCGTCTTTAATAATCAACTTGAACTTTACAGGGAAAATATCGGACTGTATTCAGGGGATGTTTTGGTCAAACATTAACTATAAATACAAAAGTTGAGATCATTGTAAAAACCACTTCCCACATACCGCGATAGTACAGAGTCTGTACTCCGCCGAGCAATGACGAGCATATCTATTTTCACAGGCATTGCATTAGAATAAACCAAACCACTGTCAGATTTGTTTATGTCAGTGTAAAAAGCAAGAGTTATACTAACACAAAAGACAGGACAATTCGGGAAGGTTGGTGAGCAATCTCTATTCCGATCGGGAAACGTGATAAGTATCGCGATAATACAGCGTCCCGTCCTACGTTAGTCCGAGTAACTTGGACCCTTTATCGCCTTTTTAAACATTTGGACATGATCTGGCGATAGTAGGGTCCAAGGTTGCCCTACAAATAGGGCTGTAAATGGTTCCTTTTTTTAACTTCTGGCTTTTTACTGTCACCATTACAGCCCTACTCCAACGGCACCCCTACACGCTGAGTTTTACAACTGGTCGACTTTGATTTCAAATATCTCCCCAAATTCGTATCGCTGAACACTTATCATTGTATTCCTGAGATGTTTTCAATTTCTACCAATGCTTACTAAATGCTGAATTCGTCCAGCTGTGAGGTCTTAAAAAATGACAAATGCTCCAAAACGTCTTTACATGAAGGACGCCATCTTGTGTTCATCGCTAGGATCGAGAGAAGTCGGGGCACCCGGCGGTTGTAGAAAATGGTCTGCTCATGAATTATGCATTCAGTATGTACGACGCGCGGTTGTTTCGTGAGAAGTCGGGGCACTGGTCTTGTTATGAATTATGCATAAAACGTCCGCGGATTCGTGTGTGCATACATCCGTGCGACGCCTCATGCATAATTCATAACAAGACCAGTTTCTGCAGCCGCCGAGTGCATGGAAATGACTGTTTTATTCTTAAGTGTATAAGCCTATGGGAAAAATAGGCTTCTTTCTATGGGGTTCCGGTAGGAGCCCCATATTTCTAGGGGTACTCGGACCCATGCTAACTCTGACCCAACGATGACCAACTCGGACCCATCGTGCAAAATGTTGAAGCACGGAGATGGGAATAGGCCCACATGATATTTAAGAGACGTAGAAATATTATCTCCTGTTTGTTTTTACGATATTCTTAAACCGCTTAACAACTATAAACTTCTATATCCACAAAATATGTACAATGTAGTGTAGCCCTACCGGTAACAGAGTTAACTTGAAGTTGAAGGGATCACCTCGCAGGGAAAATAGACTTAAATAAATACAGAACAAAACCGGAACAATTATTTAATTCAATCAGCATCTCCAATCACATTAGGACAAGAAAATAACTTGCGGCAAAGTTCTGACTTACACATTCCTCGATCAAGCCTGATGTTTCAAAGTTGGCTAAAGTAATAAGTACATCTAAGCTGATATTTTAAAAACGTCATTAAATATTACCACCTGTTTGTTTTTGCGATGTTCTGAAACCTATGTTTTATAAGTAGAAATGTTTCCATGGAAGAATTAGTAAACGTTGTAATAATGTTGTAAAAGTACTTCACCCTGATGTTTAAGACTTGTCCAAATTATTAAGAGCATTTGGTATTTAAAATATATCATTATGTCATGATAATGTCACCATATGTGAACTGGGAAACTGTTGAGTGAGTTCAAATATTATACTAGAAAATTTACATTTTATCCCAATCACAAATGTGTGAATGCTGTACGCATTCCGGATGATCTTTACTGCAAACGCACGTATCATGCAAATTCCAAAAACACGGACAGCAGTAGTAACTATACATATAGTACGGGTTCGCGATGCTGATACAATCTTTGTTGGTCATGCTTGGGTCCGAGTTGATCGTGGGTCCGAGTTGATCGTGGGTCCGAGTTGATCGTGGGTCCGAGCTGGTTGTGGGTCCGAGCTGGTTGTGGCTCCGAGCTGGTCGTGGCTCCGAGCTGGTCGTGGCTCCGAGCTGGTCGTGGCTCCGAGCTGGTCGTGGGTCCGAGCTGGTCGTGGCTCCGAGCTGGTCGTGGCTCCGAGCTGGTCGTGGGTCCGAGCTGGTCGTGGCTCCGAGCTGGTCGTGGCTCCGAGCTGGTCGTGGGTCCGAGCTGGTCGTGGGTCCGAGCTGGTCGTGGGTCCGAGCTGGTCGTGGGTCCGAGCTGGTCGTGGGTCCGAGCTGGTCGTGGGTCCGAGCTGGTCGTGGGTCCGAGCTGGTCGTGGGTCCGAGCTGGTCGTGGGTCCGAGCTGGTCGTGGGTCCGAGCTGGTCGTGGGTCCGAGCTGGTCGTGGGTCCGAGCTGGTCGTGGGTCCGAGCTGGTCGTGGGTCCGAGCTGGTCGTGGGTCCGAGCTGGTCGTGGGTCCGAGCTGACCTGATCCCCCGGTAATGGTAGGCCCAAAATTCCATCTCGATCTATGGGGTCATGCTATTCAGCGTCAACAAGCGTCAACAAGCGTCAACAATTTGTAAAAGCACTGTTAAGTTTAAACATATGTGACCCGCTCTGGAAAAAGGTATATTATGTCACAAAATATATAAAATGAGTTTTATGTATGTTTGGAAAGCCCACAATGTAAGCTTTTATTTGGTACATGATAGAGCTCCAAAGCCCTTTCCGTTCTGGAGATATTGCGCTTTTGCATATTAATTAGTTCTGTGGAGCTCAAATTGCACAATAGAGAAAACAGGCTTTGAAATAGCTAGTTCTAATACAATGCATTGGAACAATGCACCCATCAAAATTTTCACCTCATTCACTGAAATCAACATTGTTGTGCACCGCAAACCTGAAACTTTAGATATTTAAGATGTCATTTAAGACAAAAAACAAAAAATGAATTTTGATGAACAATTATATTCTCTCAACGTTGAAAGGGCCATTACACGTAAATGCATAGCGCGACTTATATCACCTTTTTCTGGAGTGGGTCACATATGTGTATGATTATTTAAAAACTTGTATCATTAGTATTTAAAAGTATGTGTGATTTTTAAGCAAAAAAGTACGACATTAATGGTGCTTTTTCCCGGCAGCCATCTTGATTTTCTGGGATATCGTACAATCGCGCATGTGCAAAAGAGAAAACAAAGATGGCGGCGCCCATTCATCGCAATTTAGTCGCCATAAAATTCAATTTTTATGTGGGATTGTGAACAAGGATTCGCCCAATTTCTTACAAAATACGAGATGTGATAGTTTGTTAAATACAACTTACAAGTATACATGTAGCTTTTGTGAAGCTTAAATGTGCATTTTGAGCTTGACGTTTTGTTGACGCTGATCGGGTTTGTTGACGCTTGTTGACGCTAAATAGCATGACCGCGATCTATGGCCTGTAACATGTACAAATGTACATGTATAGTGTAGTAGCTCATGACATGTGGAATTCGCCATAATTTAAAGCTGGAAGTCCTTGTATTACTTTGGTAGTGGTTTTATTTTTGAGGGCCGATATTTTCCGTTTCTCTGAACATGCTAAACATGACAAGCTAGCCCTACCAGTGTGGCTGGCGGATTTTGACATCGGGCTGATCCTTAGCCAGACGTCCTACCCATATGTTTGTGTGGTGAGAATTTCAAAAAAATCGTGTGGACAGCGTATTTAACGGTCTGGATAGGTTCTCTGTCGTCTTAGCTATTCATCTTACTAACCATTTTTCAAAATATTGGACATTAAACTTGGACTAGTCTTGCATGAAAACGATTTCAACTGGTGTCAGCCATTTTTAAATGACGTCACTGGGTTCCAAATAGCTTTCCGACGGCTGTTTGATGATGAGAGCACAACTACATTGTAGCTTATCACGATTGCAGTGGAACATCTCGCAATTTCCTATTAAAGGTAAACACCGGCTTCAACCGGCCTCAAATAATCAATTCAGAATCATGGAGTATACTATTTAAAAGGTTGTTGTAAAAATTTTTTACCAAAATGTCTTTTCATTAATGAGAAATGGTCAAAAAAACGAAATAGATCAAAGGTTAACGTATACGCTTTTCCAGCCGGAACAACCGTCCACTTTTTGTGACTACCGTAGACATGGTCAGGCCCCTCTGTCAAACGTCATTTTGACATACCTATCCAACAAAATTCTGGCAAATACTGTCTTCAAGATCAGTCTCAAGTCCGAGGGCTTGGTCCCTCAGCGTTTTCCATCTGGCTAGGTTATAGCTGGTCCAACCACTTTCGCTAGGCGGTCCTCACCAGCTTGACGAAAGCGGTCGGCCCTTCTCCGGGCTGCCTGTACGCTCAATATCCTCCGTTTCTCTGCAGATGATTTGGCAGGACGGCCCCCACCACTGAACGACGTTTTCTTCTTTGCCTTTGGAATGGTAGACATTTTGCTGTTTCACAGATTTAGGAGTAAAACTGCAATTTGCATTTGTCAACGACGGGGATCATGCCTTCAACGGGGTCCCATGCCTGCAGTGCTGACCAGCTCTGCGTCGCGTCGATGCAAGCCGCCGACCAGTAGTAGGCTACACACAGCTAGCGCCAGGGACAGTGCAGTAGAGTGCAGCGTTGATAGATTTATGCGGCAGCTGCCCCACGCCGTGTCTCGTGAAACATGGGTCCGTCGCCCAGTCTTTGGAAAAAGTGTTACGACTTTCGCAAACATTTCGCCAAATTGAAGTATAATCAACAATTAAACAATAGGTACAGTTTGGAAAAATAGTCATGATTATTATGGTTAAATTCAACTGGAATTTGGTTCAGTTATTGAAAGGTTTTATGGCTTGAAGTAAAACTAGCCCTAATATCACGTGAGTTTCGTGAACCTAAATTTGGTGCAATAAAGTCACGTGAGTTTTTTTTTTAATTACACAAAAACGGGAACATTTCAAGTTGTCGCGCTTGGACCTTTATGTTCTAACTAAGAATACCCTTTCAGTCATGGTGAAATCTAATTTAGCGCCTAAAATCGCCCAAAAACAAAAAATCACCAACAAATCGCCCAAGAGGCCGGTGTGTACATGTACCTTTAACATGATTAAGAAAATGAGTCACCAAAACGAACAGTGCCTTCACACATTTGTTAACGTCCCTACATCTACATGTAGCTAATATTTTCCATATTTAAACAATTGGTTCTTACATGTATGTGTCAGTTTCCCCGCAAATTTGCTTGACCCCAAAAATTGGATATATTTTTTTCCCAATGGACATGATGGATTGCCTTTGTGGATTCGGAGAAGGCGTCTTGTTGATCGCTGTCACTCATTAGCAAACAGCTGTCGTACCGCGAGCCATGAGGCACACGCTGTACCGCTGGGAAATTGCAAACCATCGTTGGCTTCAAATGGTAAATTGTTGTGGTCTGCCCCCTTCATGTTTTGGTCTGGCAACAAGAATCAACTGCTGGCATTGTTATGTAAAACAACTCAGCTGTACACACTTCGACTTGCACAAAAAATTCCTTTTTTTTCGGCCCTCAAAAATAACATGTCTGTGTTTGAACATTTGAAAAACCTATGGTTGTCAGAAATTTTTAAAAGAATGGCGGCCATCCTGAAAATAAGAATACAAATAAAAAGCCCCCCTCTTTCTTTTTTTTAAAAACCAGAATGTTTTTTCTTTTACCTGGCCTTATGGATACATTATGGATACATATGTGACCCGCTCTCGAAAAAGGTATATTATGTCGCAAGATATGAAAAATTTGTTTTATGTATGTTTGGAAAGCCCGCAAGGTAAGCTTTCATTTGGTACATGATAGAGTTCCAAGGCCCTTTCTGTTCTGGAGATATCACATTTTTGCATATTAATTAGTTCTGTGGAGTAAAAAAAAAAAAAAAAACCCAGAGAAAACGGCTTTGAAATAGGCCAGTTCTAATACAATGCAATGGAACAATGCACTCTAAAAAGGAAATTTTTGTCACTTTATACGCTGAAATCAACATTGTTGTCCACCAAACCTGAAACTTTAGATATTTAAGATGTTATTAACCCTAACCTTCCCAAATCCTCCAAAATCCTCTTTGCAAAATGGAGGAATTTGGAGGATTAAGGGCACTTGGAAGTTGATGCATCGGAGGATTTTGCAGGATTGAGGTTACTAGGGTTGTTTGCCCCTGCATGAACATGGAGGATTCAGGTTATCAGGCTCAATGTGATACATGAGGATTTTGGAGGATTAAGGTTACTAGGGGTATGCAAAAATATCCTGGAGGATTTTGGAGGATTCAGGTTATATGAAGTTTTAACACTTTGAAATCGGAGGATGTTGGAGGATTCAGGTTACATGCGGGAAAAATGATGTAGGGAGTTAGGGTTGAAGACAAAAGACAAAAAATGCATTTTGACGAAAATTGTCGCCCTCTTGGGTTGAAAGGGCTATTACACTAAATGCATAGCGCGACTTATATCACCTTTTTCTGGAGCGGGTCACATATGTACATGTGTGTACAATGTATATTTTGGATATTTCATTGGGTACATGTATCATAAATTTTGTGTATTGCAATTTTTGTTTCCCCCTTAGAAGCCGTGCAATGGTCCCGTCCAAGACTATCCAATTTTTGGTACTATGCACGAGTGGAGCTGGTCCCACCCATGCCGTCGGAGATTCCGGCCATCCAGAAGGGGTTCAATGAGGTGGTAGCCAGTGCACGCACGGGCAAATTCATGAACCTGACAACCAGGGTAAATCAAAGGAATTTCTTTTGTTTCACCCAATTGACCTATCGCCGTTCATGACCATTATCCAATCATAGCGTATGTTGAACATCACATGATATTCCAAATCTTGGACAAACAAAAAACATTCCAAATACGCGCATTATTCGGCCGCATGTGCGCCCTGTTCGTTGAAACGCAGTACGCGATTACACGTCAACTTTAACGCAAACGCTTAACCGGCCCATCACGTTTTCATTATACTAATTTTTTTTGCAGCACATTTGCCAAGCCCGTTTAGCGTAGTTTGTTCTGTTTATATTTCTGAAGTTTTTCTGATTCTCGGACGTTGAAAATTATGTGAGTGGGGTCCGGGGAGTCTGCGTTATTCAGATACGCGTTATAAAGAGCGGCTGGAAATTAGCATGCACATGTGGACAAAGTTGTCTCAGAAATCTGAGAACTCCTGCATCCGGTCAGAGAGAGCGTGTATGCAATGATTCTCCGTAATACGCTACTGCGCGCATCGCATCCACGTGCTGCACGTGTGTAAAGTTGTCTAAGGGGCATGGCTAACTCACAAACGGCGATAGGTCAATTGGCCTAAGGCGTAATGACATCACACTTGGTTTACATGAATGGTGTAGATAATTCAGCCCTATTTTTAGGAAACCGAATTATACTATTAAAGCGAAACAATTTTACTTGTTTGAAATGTGTTTATACAATTCTGAACATAAATTGACGGTTACTTTCCAGCTTTTTGCTGCTCTTGACTGATTTTTATTTTATTTTTTATTTTTTTTTTTGGGGGGGGGGTTATTAATCCTAACAGTACTCAACCCCGTCAAAACCCAACAGCATGTTTGGTTGGAATCTGTTAGGATGGGTACTGGACCCCCAAACTGCTAGTCTTGTACACTGAGTTTGGCATACCACCAGAATCAGAGTCAAACAATTTGTGTGTACAGTTTACCATTATGGTGTTGGAATTTGCAAGGATGGGTATGGTTCCTAGTAAATTATACTAGGGAGTTAGGGATGAAGTAAAATCTTTCTGATACACAGAGATAACACCAAAAATATTTATGTCAAGTGTAAGTTTTCAAAGATATTCTGTGCGTGCACTTTTCAAGTTGCACCATGAACTGAAATAAACTATAATAAACTTAAACAAACCGAACCAATTTCGGAAACACACAAGTGTGTAAATGCCTGCAATCGGGGACCTCCTATTGGACAATAGGAGGACCCTCATTGGTTTTGTACACGATTTTCAAACAGGGACCTTTCTCAATCGGGGACCCTATTGTCCTATAAAATGCAAAAACAAACTCCGTTTTACTTGTTTGAAATGTCAGGTGGTGATCTCCAAATTCAATCTCGCAATAACAACTTGCACCATGGCAGAGCTTAGAAGGTTGCATTTCTCATTCAGTTAGATGAAAACTACAGCCAACATGTCTTGTTTATGCCGATTTGACTCCTTGCCTTATGGATACGTTAGTCACATGACTGGGTCGACCCGAGATAGTTCATTTATGTCAAGTATTTTTTTTTTTTTGGCGAGTGTCCTTCAAACTGAGTCCCTATACATGTACTTGCATGGTCCCCCCCCCCCCCCCCCCCCCCCCCTTACAAATTTAATTGCTCCTTTTTTCATTTAATGTTCATAACATTTATGTTCAATAAAAACAATGTCCAGATTTAGCCGAGACATGGATGAATTCAGGGCTTGCCCTTAACTTTTTTTTTCACTCGCCGGCCGGACTACTCAACTAGACTTTTGGGTAGTCCGCAAGCTTTTTTACTCGCCGCATGTTTAACAGTAGTTTCTCAAGCAAACTTATAATAATTATAATGCATCATATATACATTTCAGCAAACGAGCATTAACTACTTTAACACTACATTGCTCATTTTAAGTTGATACAGTGTCAGTGTCAGGCCTTGAATTTGGTAATTTTTAGGGCAAGGCCACTTTGGCCTTGAATAAAGCAAAATGATGGAGTGCATCAAGGCCAGTAAGTAGGGCACCAAGGCCAAATTAATATATCTGCAGAAAGGGCACGGAGGTCGCGGCATTGTTGATTTTTCCATTCAAAACGTATTTAACTAAGAGTAAGAGTAAGACTACGAGGCCAAAAACATACTGCTTCAGATCACATGGGTATTCAATTATATGTGAATTTCAGCCTAAACTATTTCCGTTTACGCTACGAAAGCTATAACAAAAAATTGCCACAATAAATGATCAAAACTTGCCTTAATTAATGTCAAAAATATTTACGGTCGATAATTCTTTAAAATAATGGAGAATTTAGGTCGTACACATCACTGCACTGTGCACAACGCTAACCACGATGGGAAACTGGCCAACACTGTCCGTTTATCCTTCCTCCATGATGGTTTATCTGTTCCTTGCTCTATGATCGTACGGTGGTAAGCGTGCGCGATGCACTTTGTGTGGCAAGCGCGATGAACCTCGTGTTGCGGCAGGAAATGTCGGGGAAACACGCTGCGGTGTATGAGCGGTACAACATCGAAACAAATTCATGAACACGGAAAATGCATACACAGACAAAAGAGATCAAGTTATGTGAAATAACGTGCAGAAATCGATTTTGTTTGGCCTAATTATTCATCGAAACTTTTGACAATCGAAACACCGCGTGTTGTGACCAAAGTTCATGAAGTTACTGTATGAAGCGCGCTGAAGGCGTGCTTCATAGTGCCGCCTACAGGGCACGTTTCCTCGTACACAAACATATCGATGTGTATTGTCCATGTGAGGCACGCACGTGCAATGTACTGAGAAAAAGAAAGTCAGTTGACTGCACGTAAACGTTGCCGTACATGTACATACTCCTGCTGCTTTGTGTATTGTACGAATACACACATTTAATCTTGCGGTGGGGGTGTTGATGCTTGAAGTATCGGCATACTCCGAAACTGGACCAGATTCAGTTTGTGTGCATGTGCATATGCTGCACGTATTGTGTGCATGTGATTCTGTACGATCGCCATCGCCATCGCCAACGTGTTGTGCAGCGTGATTTTATAAAGGGCTGGCATGACATCGAAAATAAAAATATGAAGGATTGTAGTGGCCGTGTTTTTGCAAAAAGGGCACGGTGGCTAAGGTAAATATGGGGCAAGGTAAAACTGGCCGTGAAGACGGAGATTTGGTACATAATATAACACAACAGAAACTTTTTTTTAATACACTTTATTTTTGACTCGCCCGGTGGACTACAAAAGGTAGGGTTTTGACCCGCCCGCCGCTGTTTTCACTCGCATTTGGCGACCGGGCGACCGCTAAGGTCGAGCCCTGGAATTCATGCATGAGAAAAGAAATTACATGCACTGTTTGCAGGATTTTTGCTGATTTCAGAATTTGTAAAGAATCTCTTTTGAAATATGGAATTCCTGAGGTGTTCCCCTAAAGGTGTTTTTACCTGTAAAAGTGGACATACATGTACAAACGGGTATTTGAAGGGGTGCCTTTACTTTAGGCAAATACAAACCGTAGACCCTACATAAACGTTGCTCTGGGGTCCTTGGAGACTCCAAAACACTACAGGTTTTGTGGATTTTTCATTTTTTTGAATTCTCGCCCCAGGATGATACAATTTGTATGTCAGCATATATTTTAACTACTTTATGCGAATTAGCAACATTAAAAAAATCATGCATGCTCAACCTGATTGCTGGCATCTACATGTACTTCCATCCTTGAATGCAATGGAGATGAAGTTGACATGTGCTTGCATCATGCATTCAATGATTCTCCTACTAATGGAACACTGCACTTACATGTAGGCCCAAATGTACATGTACATGTACCTCTTTTCGCTAGCAAATGAAACCAACATTGTCAATGGATAGCTTACTTGAAGCAATATAGGCCTATCAAAGAACATGATTGGTTTATCTTTCAGAAGTGTCAACCAACGTATGTCACCATTTTACATACAATATTTTGTCAATGCGAACACCGTTTTGTTTTCATTTTTGGAGCTGAATGAAGTCACAACCGTCATACACGTTAATCTGGTTGTTGTTTTTTTTTTTTTTTTTTTTTTCATGTACAAAGTATATGCATGTACCATGGTTTTCATGTTGAAAATCCTAACAAATAATTCAAAAACTTGATTTTTTATTGTTTAAAAAAAGTACTACGTAATATGTTAATTTGTTTACAGGTACTCGATTCCATAATCTGGAACCGGTTCCGTACTCGGGTACTCGGGTACTCGGTTTGGATGCAAAGCCCTAGTCACAAAGGCCTTGTTAAAATGCTATGCTCTCTGCAAATCATTGGGGTTTTTTTCTTCTGTTGATCATCAGGAGGTCTTCCGCAACACGCTAGTCTGCATGGAAGTGGCATTCTGGTTCTTTGTGGGTGAGCAGATCGGACGACGGAGCATCGTCGGGTACAATGTCAAGTCTGACCATCCAGTTCCAGCCTACATTTAACGACAGCTTCAGCTTCAGGGCTCCAGGCAGGCTAGCTGTACTTGTGTATCACTCAGCATATCCCCGTTGGACTCCCATGGACTCTTAAATTCACTCACAGCCACTGTGTAGTAATGTGTGATCTTGAGGGGAAAATCTAGATTAGGTTTTAACAGGGAGTCCATCATCACAAGTCTCTGCAAGTCCCTGCAAGTCCATCACAAGCCCTCCAGTCCTAATTCCAATCACAAGCTATTCAAATAAGCTTTGACAAAGGCATTCCTTGGTCATTGTTCAACCAGTTACTTTTGGCTGGCTTTATGAAAGGACTTCTGACTGGACTTGTGAAAGGACTTGCAGGGACTTGACTACAACTCTGGGTTTTAATGTCTTGCGTCAGAAATATGCATTTTCTCTTATAACCATCATGCAATGAATGAGCATCCAAGACCATTGCCACAAATGCCTGATTGGGACACAGTCTCAAGAACCCCCAGGTTGTAACCGAAAAATATATCTAGCAGCCATCTTTGGTCTAGAATATAGTACCCTGATTGCAAGTAACATATCCCTGAGCATATCATCTTAACAATTGGCACCAGCCTTTAATATTTTGAGTTCAGTGTACATGTACAAGCCTCATCAGCACGAAAGACTTATCATGGAAGCCGTTGTAAGTCAAAGTCAGCCTGGAGATGGCTGTGACACGTGTATATATATATATATATATATGTACACCAAGGGTCAAAGGTCAAAGGTACATGTACATGTACATGTAAGTATGGACATGAATACTGATGCAACATGTGAGCTCTGAATCTTAGGCCGTGTCCGAAATGGGCGTCTAGAGCTACAGGTACGGCTACGTCACGCGTAGTTGTAATGGAAGAACACCTTCCTAGACAGTAGCCCTAGACAAGCGATCCGGACGCAGCCCTATTCAGACATGTATGGCATATGGGTTTGGGATTACTGTAAATTTACTGTACATGTAGATCTGCATTGGGCTGGACCTTATTACACACTATACATATATATGGTGGTTTATGTTTAGTATGTACAGTGTGTGATATTGTTCTTTTGCTATCAAGACAATGCACCAATATTATATTCATGTATTGGCGTTACACTTTGTGGTGTACGTTGGATGTTCAATTTCAACATGTTTTTCGGCCCTGCTAGGGGATACACAAGTGGGTGTTATTTAGTTTCTTTCCAAAGTTTGTTTGGCAAAAAGGAAAAGATTGTTTTCTTTTTAGATTGCATGACAGTCATATTTAAGTGGTTGATTTTCATTGAAAAATTCTGAAGTGAGTTTCATTGTATTGACAGAATGTCTCAGTGGACATTGTGTCAGAGAGTGTATAATAAAACAAAATACAATACCTGCAGAGAGAGAATAGGGTTTAGTTGGGGGGGGGGGGGGGGGGGGGGGGTGGTTCTTTTACATGTTGTAGAGGAATATTCGTGAGGACATGCATTGCTTTTGGCTACAGTGTAAAATACAAGTACATGCACATGTTATGTTTAAAAACTTACGCAGGTATGGACTGTTATCAATAAGCCAGTTCGGTATCTCAAAGCTTAAAGGTTATTTAGGATAAAATTGCTAACGTAATGTCGCGCCATGTTACGCGAACGTACGCCCATTCTGATTGAATTTAACACGTGCGCGATGTGCGACCCCCTTTTGCGTTCACACGCGCGCGGGTCATTCGGGATAAAATGTCATTGTGCACATGGGCAGTTAAAATACCGAACTGGCTTATTCAATTACATCGCTTCTCGGCCAGATGGCTAAGATCATTGTTATTAACTCGATTTCAACTGAGCAGAGTTAGTAAGCACAGACAAATCTGCGTGCTAGTCCATGCATTTTGCCACCAAAATAAACACGATACCAGAAATCCATCATTCGGTGGCCTATTGAATGCTGATTGATGGAAGTCATGATGAAAAGAACTCTTCAATCACACTCTTCAAAGTAAACACTCGACATTAGTAATGGTCTTGCCCGTAAGTGCGAATTGGGTGGGTTGTACTCAATTCTGTTGTCATGTACACGTACATGTGTGAACCCAGTCCTGGCATGATTGTCTAAAATACATTGTCAAATTTTTCAACAGTGTCATTTCATTATTAGGTTCCTTGGTTCCATCTTTATACCTGTACATGTAGGCCTACGCATGTATCACATTTCACCACTTGCAGTTTCGAACGAGCGAACCTCTTTACACTAAATGACTATATAGAATCCCTGGAAATGTTGTGTTGTGTTCCCGACTATTTTGCAGTTTCGTGTTAAATAAATTGATATAATTTTACGGAATTGTAAAAATGTTTTATTTTCAGTCAGTAAAGTGCAGGATCACTACCCCAACCTCAATAGATCTAGACTAGTGTAGTAATCCAGTAACATACCTTATACGTGGCTGCAATCTTAGCGTTTATGCGAATTCTTTGGCCTGGTCTCATCATCAGGGCGTCCGCAGACGAGCCTTTCTCATGGATTTCCAGGTAGAACGATCTTCCATCAGGTTTAGGAGCTCTCCTACAGTTGCTACTTGGGCATCTTCCAGAAGAGTATCCACAGAGGTTGTCTGCATGCCTCGGTTCTTGTAACCATGCTTCGGCTGCCAGGGGAGCACTTTATTATAGCAACCAGCTCTTCATGGCGATGGCAAATGTAATTCTTCTATTTACTTACTCCTGGGATGCCACTGTACAATTCCTGATTACTAACATGATCCTTCCAGCTGACGTTGGAAGCCACATGTAACATACGTGTACATGTATAAGTACATGTACCGTCAAGTGATTTTTGGAGCTTCCTCTTCAGTGACTAGCATTCACATCCATTGAGGAGTACAGATTCAACTAACTCTGAAGAAGTTTAGCTTCAATTGTCTGGTCTATCTTGATCGCTACACCGGCTTCATCCTATTCACAGCTTTCCAAGCAGGGGCCTTCCTGTAACGATCCTAGATACTTGAAGTTATTCACTTCTTCGAGATCCAAGCCATCAACTATTCTCAGTGCACCCTAATGGGAAAGGGGGTTAAATGTGAGGGTTTGTGTTTTTCTGGCATTAAGGTGGAGGCCAACTTTGTATACATTCAGTCTCAACCAGATGTAGAAGTTCTTGAGCTTGTGTAAGTGTATTAGAAATGAGCCATCGTCTGCAAAATCAAGATCTGTTTTTGCTCCTGCCGGGGTCGTCTCGGGTTTATTGTGAGACGAAGTTCGCATTCTTTCCCGATGGTATAGCTTTGCGTATCGCCAACTCAAGCACTATTATGAATAAGTAAGGGCCAATGTGTCACCTTGAACTCTCTATTTTATCTCATACTCCTCAGTTTCGCCATCCTTTGTAATGACTTGCTTTGGTATCTCTATACATGTACATGTACATGGCTTCAATTGTATTGAGCAGTCTGGGTGGAACTCTACAATGTATATATGCTTCAAGGATCTTTCCTCTGTGGATGCTATCAAAAGCCTTTTTAAAATCAAAACACATGAATGCAGATACATGTACATGTATATGGCGTAGTCTCATTTAAAGCAAGATATGCCCCCCCCCCCCCCCCCTTTGTGTTGGTCATTGTGTTCCTGGAATCTCAGGAATACCTTTCAGATATCCGGGGGATGTGTAATAATAAAGCCCATTATGGAGTGTGTATAGGGTGTAGAGACGAGGGGGTACCCCTTGGTCCCATATCTTGCTAGGTATACTCAAGTCCAATCAGCGTAAAGGCCCCTAAAGTCACTGAATAAGCCTGGGGCCAACTTCACGGAGGTGCTAACCACAAAATGCAGCATTGCAGCGTGAGAGGTGGCAGCTTTTTGGGTGCTATCACTTTTTAATTAATTTTTTCAAAATGGCCGCCAATATGCTTGTTACCAGATTAATTATGTGTGGTAACAAGCATTTTGGCGGCCATTTAAAAAGAGAAGAAGGTGATAACGCCCAAAAAGCTGCCACCGCTGCAATGCCATTACATATTTTCCAGCTACATGGGTGCATACGTACCTTGCCAAAAATCACCATGAGCATTATTTCCCTCATTTGATACCGACCAACCCCCCAGGCTGATGGCCTATTAGTAAAAACAGGTTAGCAGCCAAATGTCAACGTGATTTTTCAGTATATTGAGCAAACAACATCTGAATACGGGTTACATGAAAAATACATCACAAATGAAAATTAAGTTGGTAATCCTCTTTTTACCAAGGAAGACTTTGCTAAGCAAATGTTTGTACTCGGTAGCTCCGTGAAATTGGTCCTGGTTGGAACCAGTTCGGACAGTTTGGGAAACAGGAGGAATTCCTCCCATTTTCGTCACGTGACATTGACAGTTACCGGACCTAAGGCTGCGTCCGAATCGCTTGTCTATGGCTATTGTCTAGGTGTTCGTCCATTACAACTACGCGTGACGTAGCCGTAGCTGTAGCTCTAGACGCCTATTTCAGACACGGCCTAATATTCATCAGAAATAGTCAGAATATTTTGGTCTGGGAACCAAACGAATTGCCAGAGTGATTCAGTGTATGTACCCGACTATGTGAGCTGGAAGACGGGTTCTCGGATTTGTTTTCTCTTGAAATAAAAATCCTCCACATCACAATTTGTACAAGAAAAATATGTACTGAACAGAAAAAGAAACGCAAATTAAAGTTGCGATATTTGATTGAATAAAAGTTAACCATGTTTTGACATTGGCTGTTTTGCTTACTGGAGGCGTGTGTAGAAAAGTGTAAAGCGTGTGCAGCATGAGTTATATTGTGCTGCTACTCGGTGTGAGCTCGGGGAATGCAGATATCTCTAAAGGCACAAAATGCTCACGAGCGGCACTTGCAAGATGTGCAGCTTGAAAGTAATGCACAAGTTGAGTTCTGCGGTTCATTTGCAATAAGAGGAAGCCGCACTGTCATGTCGCAAGGAGGACCCTAGCGCCTCCCCACTCAGACCAACAATCCCAAGGATCACCAAACACACAATGAAAGGAACAAGAAAAGGTAAAGATATATAGTCAACAAAACAATTTAATCCTAAAACCGAAATGAACTTACTTATTTACAATTGATATTAGGTTAATACAATATTAATTTAATTTGACACCGCTCTGTTTAATACAATATAAGTCGTCTTCCCCGCTTGAGTTGTCCCCCACGATGTGCCGCATAGGCAAGAATGTGGAAAACTTGGGGTGGAGATGTTCCAGGTAGGTCAGGAAAGGTAGGTAGAAAGTGTTGTGCTCTTTCCACAAGTGGGTGTAGGAAGAAGTAGAAGGGACAGTGGTTGTCCAGAAGTCCCCATCAGTTTTACGGGAACCCTACAAATAATTCATAATTCACATTTAAGTACCTGTCCTAGAGTTCGACACTGATCAATCCTAGAACAAGTACAATTCGCCAGTATCATTTCACAATCAGTATTTCCCGTAAAATTACAGCCGAGGTAGGAAATACCTTTAAGACATTAAATACTGCACATCTAACATCAGACAGTTATTATCAACAATCTGCAGTGGAAGTAGCAACAATCAAATTTATACGATCATTCCATAACTTGGGTTTTACAAATGCACATTGACAATAATACGTTAAAGTTCGCACAGTGTATTAATATTCCACATGAGCTTTAAACAATTGTGTTTTCCACCATGGTAAGTACATGTACATGTATATATAAAACATTTCATATCCACTTACAAGGCCTTCGGCTTTGTCCAGTGGCGGATCTACGGGGGGGGGGGGGGGGGGGGGTTGGGGGTTTAAACCCGCCCCCTTGGGCTGAGAAAAAAAATAAAAATAACCAGTGTCGGGTGTCGAAAAATCGGCACGCTGGGGTGTGTAGGCCAATCACCTCAGGTAACCCCCCCCCCCCCCCCCCCCCCCCCCCCCCCCCCCCCCCCCCCCCCTTGGGTAAAACCTAGATCCGCCCCTGTTGTCCGAGCCTATCCTTGGGTCTGGCGTTCCCGAGAGTTGTGTTGCGAGCAAGGGCGGGCCTCATTCGCCAAAAGGCAGAAATACAACCCTCGCAGGAGAACTTAAAAACCAGGGGAAACACGGGAGACAACCCGACATGCACCCGTCTTTGGCGGTCTCCGACACGACAGCCTCAACGCTGAAGGTCCACACAGGTCTGCAGGAGAATACACCCCTTCGGCGAGACAACCTCCACACCGGTATCAACAACACAACTCAACTCCCCATAATTAACACTAAGCGTTTTATACCCCTCTCCGGAATGCCAGTTCCATTCAACTGTGCCAATTCGATTATACCGCAGGTGTAAAACGGATATCCAGGCGCGAACTCTTACAAATTACACCTGCCCCTTAGTTATTGTGATTTCAAGCTTAACCCAAAACGCCACCAGCCCAACAAGTGCGATTTGGGTGATTACATAATGTTCAAAGAATAGCTGTTACTCCACGAAAACAGTTACGATACAAAATACATTTATTTACTTAAACACTTCCTTCAAAAAGAATAACTTTAACTTCGTTTGCGACAGTCACTAACGTTTTGGACACAGCAACAATGCCAAGAATGACAGCAGCACAGCGTGAACGAGCTATCGGGCGTTTGACCGCTGGTGACGACCCTCAGACTGTTGCAGCAGCATTTAACGTTCATTTCACTCAGTCTATCGTCTGCACCAGCGTTTCGCAGCCAGTGGAGTGACTGATGATCGACCAAGAAGCGGAAGACCTTGAGTCACTACCCCGATGCAAGATCTCCAGATCTTTTGCAATCATCAGAGAGACCGTTTCCTGACAGCCTCAGAAACTGCCCAACGCACCATTGGACGTCACTGCAGACTCCAATCAGCAGTGACACAGTGCGTCGCAGACTTCGTGCACGAGACCTGTGGAACTGCCGTCCGGCTCGAGTGCCAGTCCTTACTCGCAGACACCATCTGGCACGCCTATGGGCTAGAAACCACGCCAACTGGAACTGGAGGCAGTGGCGTACTGTAGTGTTCACAGATGAGAGTCGGTTTTGCGTCAGCAATGCAGACGGTCGTGTCAGAGTGTGGCGGAGGAGAGGTGAACGTTTCCAGGACAACTGCGTCATGGAACACAACGCATGGGGAGGTCCGAACGTCACGATCTGGGGTGGCATTGGCCTTAACAAGCTGCTTGGGCCAGTTTTCTTCCAAGGTCTGGGTCCTGGTCGGGGGAACGGCGTTACTGCACAGCGTTACATTGATCAAATCCTTCAACCTCATGTGGTACCGGTACCACTTTTCCATGCCGACCCTAACTTCATTTTCCAGCAGGATAATGCACGTGCACATTCAGCAAGGTTCACACAGGACTTCATGCATCAACAGAACACCAAGACGATGGTGTGGCTCGCAATGAGTCCGGACTTGAACCCCATTGATCACTTTTGGGATATGCTACAAAGAAAGCTCAATTCAGTTCGTCCCAGGACCAATGACATCCGCAAAGCTACAGCAAGCCATTATCCAGTCTTGGAACATCATCCCCAGGGCCTCAGTCAATCGTCTTGTCTACTCCATTGGACGAAATCCTTGGTTATTTGCACAATGACCAACAAGTCTATTCCAACAAGTCTACTCCAAAAGTACGAGCGAGTTTGTTTTGACAAGCCAGGCCGTACGTCGGTTGCCGTTCATGATGTTGATGTTGGGAATGCAAGACATATAAAACAGGCAACCTACCGACTTAACCCTGATAAACTATCAAAGGTTAGGGAAGAGGTTAAGTTCACGATAGAGCATAACATTATATAACCTAGTCAGAGTTCCTGGAGTTCTCCAATTGTCATGGTACCAAAGCCCGACGGGACATATAGATTTTGTATTGATTATCGAAAAGTCAATGCAGAAACTGAGACGGATTCGTATCCTATCCCTAGGCTGGAAGACTGCATTGATCGAGTGGGAAATTCTGCATTTGTCAGTAAAAACGACTTGTTGAAAGGATATTGGCAAGTGCCCTTGACTGACCGAGCTCAAGAAATTTCGGCGTTTGTGACACTCGATGGTGTACCAATGTAAAACGATGCCCTTTGGGATGAAAAACGCCTCGGCTACGATTCAGAGAATAATGAGTCAAGTCATTGCCGGGCTAGAAAATTGTGTTGTCTACATTGATGACATCTTGCAATACAGCGATACCTAGGAAGACTAGCTAAAACACTTGAGTGCCCTGTTTGATAAGCTTTCTAAAGCGAACCTGGTGGTTAACCTCAAGAAGAGTGAATTTGCCAAAGCAACAGTGACCTACTTAGGTCATGTGGTCGGTCAAGGTCACGTTCTACCACGAGTAACAAAGATTCAAGCCATTCAAGAGTTTCCCGTACCCACAAGGAAAAGAGAACTGATGCGATTCCTGGGTATGAGAGGATTTTACAGAAAGTTTGTTCCGAACTTCAGCACAATTTTCACTCCATTGACTAAACTGTTACAGAATAATGTAAAGTTTGTTTGGTCGGACTCATGCCCAAAGTACTTTTGAGAAATTGAAAGCCATTCTGACAAAAGAGCCAGTTCTTGCTGCGCCAAAGTTTGACAAGGCGTTCAAAATAGCCATTGACGCCAGTGATGTTGCTGTCGGAGCGGTTTTGCTCCAATATGATGAGTCAAGCATCGAGCGACCGATCAGTTACTTTTCAAAGAAACTGAATAAATACCAGGCACAGTAAATGTAATAAGTGTTATGAAATTCCCCTCACATAATGTATATACGCCCCCCATTCCGTGTTATAATGTACAACCGTCACAAACGCGGGCGGCGAGGCCAGGCGCTACGTATATGTATACGCGTGCGACCTCGGCTGACCCTGTAAATGAATGGGTCAGAGTTGTTTACGCCAAGCCTTATGTTCCAGAGGGTTCTGGGTGTATCTCGTATATACGCTTTTCTTTTCCAGAAACATAGAAATTGTATTCGGGGACTGTGACGTGATTTGTACGATTCTCTAGAATTTCTAGTAATCTCTGGAATGAATGAAATTCTTGATAACGGGCTAATTTCGGAACAAAGTCAGGACTTTAGACGGTGGACTTTAGACGGACGGAGAATTTCGTTGGGATTTTGGTAATCGAGTTCATCGAGCTGTTTTTATTCGGACCTGTGACCTGTATATGACTCGTCTACGTGAGCGTCTAGAGACAGTTAGAGCTGAGTTCTATTTCCGGAAAAGAGACATGTATTTGTGAACTGTCGTCGGTTCATTATTTGGGGTTTCATATCCCTATACTTTCGCGACAAGAGCCAGTTTGTGTCGTCCCCCGCTGTTTTCGTCTCTTTTCGGCTGTTTTGGAGGTGAATTCGCCCCGTGTTCCAACTCGTCAAAGAACTGTATTCGCTCGCATTATTGGAGTCGTCCTCGTCCGTTGCTGAGTGCCCAAGTCGTCCAAGTCCTCGCCCAAGTCCTCGCCCATAAGATATTTTAAGTTATATATTGTATAAGATCTTTTCTTAAATCCGTAAATATAAATCCGTAAATATATATTACTAGAAAAAGCCTGAATTTTCTCAGATGCAACAAAGAAATCAAACAAGATCACACTGATATAAGAACAAAGAAACAATGTGATTTAATAATGAGAATATTCGAGAATCAACATGGTTTAACAAGTGTAGAATTAAGAAAAGATCTATACAATAATATAACTTAATTACGGGCGAGGACTTATATAGGTGAGGGCTCAGACGACTTGGGCAGCTCTGCAATGGGCGAGGACTTGGGCGAGGACTTGGGCGAGGACTTGGGCGACTTGGGCACTCAGCAACGGACGAGGACGACTCCAATAATGCGAGCGAATACAGCTCTTTGACGAGCTGGAACACGGGGAGAATTCATCTCCAAAACAACAGAGGAGAGACGAAAACAGCGGGGGATGACACAAACTGGCTCTTGTCGCTAAAGTATGGGAATATGAGACCCCAAATAATGAACCGACGACAGTTCACAAATATATGTCTCTTTTCCGGAAATAAAACTCAGCTTTAACTCTCTCCAGACGCTCAAGCAGACGAGTCATATACAGGTCACAGGTCCGAATAAAAGCAGCTCGATGAACTCGATAACCAAAATCCCAACGAAATTCTCCGTCCGTCTAAAGTCCACCGTCTAAAGTCCTGATTTTGTTCCGAAATTAGCCTGTTATCAAGAATTTCATTAATTCCAGAGATTACTGGAAATTCTAGAGAATCGTACAAATCACGTCATAGCCAAAAATAACCTTCTGCACAGCCCCCGAATACAATTTCTATGTTTCTGGAAAAGACTATAGCGTATATACGAGATACATCTAGAACCTTCTGGAACATAAGGCTTGGCGTAAACAACTCTGACCCATTCATTCACAGGGTCAGCCGAGGTCACACGCGTATGCAAATATGTGGCGCGTGGCCTCGCCGCACACGTTTGTGACGGTTGTACATTATAACACTGAATGAGGGGCGTATATACATTATAGGAGGGGAATTTCATAACACTTATTACATTTACTGTGCGTACATAACAAAAGCCACAACAGCAGGTCGACCATACAGTCATAAACGTCACTATATCTAGCCCTCGTGCGATGCTTTTTATATAACTTAACTTAAACATGAATATGCATGATGGCAATTCTGGCCTACGAAAAAAATGGCGACCGGCAGTGAGTGATACTATTAATTGAACCTGGCTGAATTCTGGAGATATATAAGAACCATGGTGGTTTAGCTTCAGTCTCAGACGTCGTGATGCATACATGCCTCTGAAATGTGAGGCAATCCGGAAAACGACTGTATTACTAGTATTACCTTGCTGTGCACTACCACTTTTGCACAGTTTTGTGGCAGCCATAAGCAAATCACGTCGGTCCCAAGATTACGTGTAGGCTTCCAACAGAAACGTTGCTGTAGGCGGCCAAGAGCGAATTTCACTGCGGGTCCCAAGATTACGTGAAGGATTCCAACAAAAACAATGGTCCGCTGTCGAGTCCGAAAAAAGAGGGCGCGCTGTACATTTCAGTTTGCTTCTCAGCGCGTTTGTTTGTGCACATCGACATCATTAGCCTTTTAGAGGTATGCCGGACACAATAGGAGGGCGCTATTTGATTTGGGTAAACATTTTGTGAAACCACAAATTCCAGTGAAAGTCAGAATCAGATATTGTTTTGAGTTAAAGTACAATCCAAAGTACAATCCATAGATCATGCCTAATCTTCACCTTTGAAATTTCCTGTGGTTTCACAAAAGGTATACCCAAATCAAATAGCGCCCTCTCCTATTGTGTCCGCCATACCTCTAAAAGGCTAATGAAAACAACATTACGAAAAAATACGCGAATTGTAGGACCGGGTTGTAATGTTTGAACAACAGAGGGCGGTATCATCTAATCACTTTTCTGGGCTGAACAATTCAGGACCGAATTTTCGGTCCCGATTTTCCAAAATTTCCCGACTTGATTGGTTTGTTTTCAAACACTGGTCCCAGGATTGTAGGTATTCGTGCATACAAAATAACAACAAACTAAAAAAATAAAAAAACAGAAAAGAACAAGATTGAGCTTGAACCAGTTACAGATGAAAAGACAACCGGGGTCTCAAGAAACCCCATAACTGATCAAAACATTATTTTTATATGGTCCATGCAGGGTCCACAAATCACGTCCAGAACCAGAATCATGGTCAGGTTTAAAGCTGTTAAGCCCATCAGAAGCCACAATGTACTCTTTGTCAAGGTGAGACAATAGTTCACAGGCTTCAGATGACATTTGGAATAAAGTCGGATGTTTTGGACGCTCATTGTAAAGAATCACATCGTTCTAATCCCCTTTACAAAATCACATCTAAAAGGCATGTCAAACCAGAACGTTTTAGGACAACGCGTGAGTAACGTGTTGGAATTTCGGCAACACGCTGACAAACGCACACAAACGCTGACCAACGCTAGGCCAGCGTTAGCAACACGCTGAGCGCGTTACTCACACGCTGGGACACGCTGTCACACGCTGAGGCAAAAATACATTTTTCAACATACCTAAAATTTCCAGCGTTTGCCAGCGTGTGACTGCACATGCTTGCGGCGCGCTGGGGGTGATGGCTCTTGGGGGCTTGGCTCCTCTACCTCTTCCTGGGCTTCTGGTAGACTGCTTTGAAGGAGCAGCAGTAGACTCTTTAGGTGTAGTTTTCTTCGGGGTACTGTTCTTGCCTCTACCACGTCCAGGTTTCTGCGTCTCTGACTTCTTAGAGTGCTTGGGGGAGGCATGATTAAGTTGAAGAAGATGTTCACGGTTCGGAGACTACTGCAAGAATGAAGTACTGTAGTAGCGCGTCGGTTATTTATAAAAATAAATCACGTGGTCCTGGCAGTACGCTGGCGCGCGTTGGAACGCGCTACTCACGCGCTGGGCAGTCGTTCCTCAGTCGTCGAGCGCGTTACTAACGCGTTACTAGGGAGATTGCAAAACTATTACGGACGGATACGTAGGTTACGTACCCGATTAGGTATCGCAATGTGCATGCTGATTGGATGGCGCTTACTGGGCTCTAACAAAGGGTTTCTATGATGGGAGTGTGTGTGGAGAGATATTCCGTACCCTGTGGAGACATGAACACAATGCGAACAAAGGGACTGAATAGGTCTCTACAGGGCACTTCTATGGGTTAGGTTGTCTCCACAAGGAATTTTGTGTACAAAGTCTACGGGGGTTTGCTTAAGTACAGGGACAAAGGGGAGAACAATGCCCAGGGATCTCCACAGGGATGCAAAAACGCGGATGGGTGTGTGTTACTTGTTTAACACCCTTTCCATTCCACAGCATTACAGACAACGTCCTCCGACAATTGACCACTGCTGTTGGCTGCATTTGTTGCAAAATGGAAATGCTGCAAAAAGTTGCTGCTGTTTGTACGGCCGAAGTGAGTACTTTGCCGCCGCCATATTATGGACAATTCGAAACTGAAATCGTTGAATTATACTCAATCTTGGGAGTGGGTTTACCCATGGTGCCCATTGTACCGCCAAGGTTTAACGAACTGATATTCACACAGCCAACAATTGAATTCCGAGGAAGGGACGTTTTCAGCACTCTGCAGAACCATCCTAGATCTTTTTGGCGAGAGACTGGGGAGACCGTAGCCTCTTTTGGCCAGCTGTTAGAGTTCATACGAACTTACCTTCAGGAGAGGGAGGGCAATGGAAGGAACCCCTTACTAGATGAACAGAACCGACTACTAATGACATTAATCTGGCTCCGTAAATATCCGGACTTTAATTCGCTGTCGGTTTTGTTTGATGTCAGTGAGAGCACCGCGTTGAGGATAACAAAGTCTGTCACAGAGGTTCTGTGGAATAAACTGACCAGTGGAATCGTCTGGCCAGACGAAGCGGAGTGGAATGAAATGCGAAATGTGTGGGAGCCATTCCCTAATGGCGTGGGTACGATCGACGGCACGTTTCATGAAGTGTATATTCCAGAGGAAAATCAGCACTTGTATTACAGCGGACACCGGCATCGTCATTGCCTTCAAACGCAGATTATTGCCGACTCAAAGAGAAATATTTGGTTTTTGCATGTGAGTATACCATTACTGGTAGTAATAAATGTACACTTCCCCGTAAAGTTGGAATATGTTTTCAGACTCATTCCTCTGTTTATTCATATTTAAACATGTCAGTTTAAATCACTTTTGACCAGGTGCAGTGATTACATGAGTCAAAATTACCCAGGTGAAATAAATTCATGCATAACAGTCCATTACATTACATTCCATTCCATTCCATTACGTAACATGGCCCTTTGTTTGGCGCTAAAAATATTTAAAAAAATGTGTTTTTCAATTCCTGCTTAAAGTCTGTATGCAATAATTCCACGTTTTCGGAAGTGGCTGTACAATTTTCAACCAAATTTGACCCAGAAGTTAGCTATGCCTCGTGCGACGCCACTGGAATCATTGGAAACAAATATTGTCTTCCAACTTTATGGGCAACAGTGTATAACCCATGCCACCATTGTCTTCCAGTACAGAATCAGTAATTGTCCAACTGCATTTCACAGCAGATTGTTAATCTTTCTGGGTGTAGATCCACATCTAACAAGTTCAACCTCGCCAGGCATCTGCTCACTGTGATTCCACCGCATCCGACTTTTTTTAAATTGTATTTTAAATAAATGGTGCTCCTTTACAGTCTGGCTTCCTCGGACACACCAATGATGCCACCCAGTTTCGCCTGCTACCGGATATTGGACACCAGAGGACGCTGCATCTTCCCCAGGGCGCCTACCTCCTGGCTGATGGAATCTATCCACACGAAGATCCACTGCTGACTCCTTGGAAGGCACACCAACTTCGTGGAGATGAAGATGAGAGGGGCAGACGGATGATTTTTAATAAGGAACATTCGTCTTATCGAGTTTCCATCGAGCACACTATCCGGCACCTGAAGACTTACAGAATTTTGCAAGGGAGGTACAGAAACAGTCGGGACATGTTTTCCTTAATTGCTGATGTGTGCGTTTGTCTGGCTCAGCGCCATATTACATTTTACAGCCAACTTCGTTAAGATGGTACAGCCTCTTTTAAGGCCCGGTGGCTTAATGGATACAGTATTGCTAAGATTAATTTGTGTTCATTAATGACAAACTGCCCTCTTGTTTTTCACGGTGTTTCACATTAGCCATTGTACTTTTAACCCGAATTTCAAAACAATGAACTAGTGTTTATGATGTAGCTTAGGCGGCTGGTTATCTGGATATATTATTATAAAGAATTACAAGGGTTGTCTACCTGTCTATGAACAATTTAACGGCATAAAGAGATTCAGTGAATTTGTATACAAACAAGACTTTTATTGCTTTCTCATGATCCTGAAAATATGATTAGAATTTCGCAACAACATACATGGTTATAGCACCTTGGCCAAGGTAGGTTAAGGATTCTTCCTAGTTGTGTTTGACAAACGTTTGACAATAAAACGGGATAATGCTGTACGAAGCTGGAAAGTTTAATAAAAAAAACAGTAACCATGTTCGTTTTTTCTTCTTTAAAATCAGCATGGCTGAAAATAAAAACCAAAAAGTCCGACATATGCATATCCAACGATATACTTTTATATCCCTATAAAGCATCCTCAATTGCATCAAGGATGCGCTCCACCCTTTCCATACGCCTCTCATGTGCGTCCAACAAGTCTGCGTAGCGCTCCTGATTTCGCCTTGCTAGTTGCCATAGCGGTATCCGCCTTCGGACACCTCCTTCTACATCACCGTCATTGCCAACTTGAGGTTCTTCGGGCAGAGGGATGGGTGGGGCGACCAATAACTCATTCTCAAGAGGTGGTGAAGGCGGTCTAGGAGCTGGTAAATTGTCCGGTGGATCTTCTACTTGTTCTTCCGGTGGTGGGGCGGGATTTAGTTCGTCGTCCAGGGGTGGGGCAGCATTTGGTGCCTCATCAACACGTCGCCACGGTGCTACTGGCCTCCCCGCGTGTCGCATCTCCTGGGCCCTTTCTTCAACTGCGCTAAAATTGTAATGCAAAATATTATTAATATCCAAAACTGCAGTGGCAACTTCTCAGACGAATTTTTGTGTCCCGTATAAGGCTAGAAAACTTACTCTTGTAATTCACGTGTAGCAAAATCACGTATTCGTCGACGAAGGGCTGCGTTTCTTCTCCCAGCATATATGCTGCAAGTGCTGTGGTATGTGCTCCCTAACATAAGCCAACAAGCGGACATAGTTATTTCTGTGTACCAGCCATCCTCTACGAATTACTCTCTTCTCTTGGTCACTCATTACAAAGCGACCCCTTGCAACTGCTCTGTCTGCCATCGTGGCGATACAGTCAAAGTTTACTGTACTTGGCGATACTAAATCACATCTGGCTTGTAAAAGATTAAAATGAATAGACGCGGTGAAAACCATCTCCAGTGATAACAATGATGAAGTTATCCTTCCATACACTATCACAAGAGTATTATTATGGAAATTTCCAGGTGGCTAGCGAGAGTTGGGGACCTCTCCATCTTTATTTCTTTTGTCAGTAATTACGTGTGCCTCTCATTATTATGGAAATTGCCAAGCGCTCCTACTTGTGAAAAGCGGGACCATCACTGACCAATTGCAAACTCGGATACGCTACCGATAGCCAATAATTATTCATTCCAGTGATTTTGGGAGGATACGTAGTTCTGTAGGTCATTTACGTATCCGTCCGTAATAGTTTTGCAATCTCCCTATTCACACGCTGGCGTACGCTGGCGATACGCTGTCATATTTTATCTATAAATCAGTGATGCGTTCCTCACACGCTGAGCGCGTTCCTCACACGCTACTCACGCGCTGGCGTACGCTATGAACCCGTTATCAACGCGTTATGGACACGCTGAAATCATGGTTCCACTTGACTTTTTGTGTGAAAGTTCAGCGTTTGCCAGCGTATCAACTATTTTTAACGCGCTACTCACGCGTTGGCCTAAAACGTTCTGGTGTGACAGGCCCATAAGGAGTTTACAGTTTGAAGAAGGGTGCAAACAAATTGTAACTCCACCTTCGCCCTCATTCCACCCCCACATTCACTCTCAACGGCAGATGAAACCACGATAACTGCAGATCAGTCAGGAAAGTACAGACAAACAAACAAGGTGTATTACCACAAAGAACATTTGTTATTGCGCCCATATCTTATCTCAACAGTCGCTGGACAACTTCCGAGTGGCCCTTAGTAAACTTAATCAGTATTGTAATGGCGTGGAGCACAATGAGATTAATGGTTTTTATTGTAAGCGCAGCGGTCCTGTATTTGTAATTTATATTGATTGTTTACTGATCAGAGTGCCATATTTCAATCTCTTTTGAAATTGGAACCAAAAGCAGTCCTTATGATACTTAAGATTTATCTTAATGAAGCAATCGACGTGGCCTTTGAGAATAATAACAGGCAAGAGGAAAGACATTGACATGGTGTCTTTGGTCTGTATATAGGGTCCATTGCAGAGATGGATGACTTCCTTCTATGTAAGGCAACTGAGAGCAGGGGAAAATGGTAAATTTTTGTTTAGCATTATTATTAGCCGCGTCGCATCACAGACGGGGCTCTTATGCCTCAGTCACATATCCACCGGGCCCCGTACGAATTTTTCTACCTACGGCGGATTTCTAAGATTTTTGGAAATTGGGGGTATCGCAGGGGTCTGCGGCATCCGTGTGTAGCAGTCACATATTTGGCGGGGCCCGTGCGGTGCCCTTTGAAGTTTTCTTGACTCCAATCGCGAGGTGCCCCTAGCGGCGCTCCTGCGGCGCCCGTACGATTAAAGATCAATCGCACGGCCGCCGATATATACAGGGTGTCCCACAAAAAAGGAAACCCACCTTTTCAGGTAAATTACCCAACAACAAAGTATTTTATTCCCCATAATGGTATGTTCAGGTGAAAGATCATCTTGCCTTCTTTCATATGATATGAAATTATGATGGTAGCATCATGCATGACTGATCAGAGACAATTTGAAGTTGCTATTTCAGATTTGGTTTTGTTCGGGATATTTGGGGCATTTATGTACACATCATGATTCGAAGAATAAGGAGGTCTGTGACGAGTGGCCACCCAAATCCCCAGACCTCACTCCGTGCGATTTCTTGTTGTGGGGTTATCTTAAAAGTAAGGTCTACAACTCTCCGCCTCGAGACATTCATGACCTGAATCGGTGGATATGTGACTGAGCTATAAGTATCGTGGCCCTGAATGACATGCACACATCGCACATTTCTGCGCACATTTCTGCGATGTCGTACATTTCATTGCACATTTCTGCGCAGATTTTTGCGATGTCGTACATTTTATCGCACATTTAATCGCAGATTTCTGCGCAGATTTCTGCGATGTCGTACATTCGCACATTTTTTCACAGATTTCTGTGCAGATTTCTGCGATGTTGTACATTTTATCGCACATATTATTGCAGATTTCTGCGCAGATTTCTGCGATGTCGTACATTTTATTGCAGATTTCTGCGCAGATTTCAAAAGTGCAGAAAACTGCAGAAAACTTAAATGTGGACTAACCAAATAGCTATTTTTCTACATTCGCTCACACCATAATACGTTCACAATGTGCGCGCTCAGTGTGGACCTGCGAAATGGCAAATTTTCTTGCTCGCTATTCCCCATACGTATGTGCACAGTCGGCGGTGTACAAAAACCGCCATATCCGTTTTCCAAACAGGATTTTCGTTATGATCCCAAACCTAGACTTTTAAATGAAAAGTTATCATTAGTCCAATAATTAGAAGCTAATTATTGAACGTAATCGGTCTTCTCTAAATTTTGAGAATGTAGAATATTATTCGTTATTTAGCCTATTATATGCTTAAAAACGTGTAATTTTGCTAAAACCGCAAACATTTTGTTGATGGAACACCAAAAAGCACACTTTGTTGACCATCTTTTACTTAATGCGTTTGAGATTCTGAGTCTGCGGCTGACTCCACGGCTGAAATCTGCAAAGAAATGTGTGATACAAATGTGCGACATCCCAAATATCTGCGCAGAAATGTGCGATAAAATGTGCGATAAAATGTAAGACATCGCAGAGATATGCGCAGAAATCTGCAATAAAATGTACGACATCGCAGAAATCTGCGATAAATTTAATGTGCGATAAAAAAATGTACGACATCGCAGAAATCTGTGCAGAAATCTGCAATAAAATGTACGACATCGCAGAAATCTGCGCAGAAATGTTCGATGTGTGCATGTCCTTCAGGGCCACGATATCCTAGCGTTGTTCTTCTTGTGCCAATTTAGTCACGTGACAGTTTTTCTTGACGAAACTCTCACACGCGCAAAGTCTATGAGACCGCAGGCTGTACTGTGCATGTGTCTCTGACGAAACTATCACACACGCAAGTCACCAACGACGCGGATCCAGCACGAATTGTTCAGAATGAACAGTTAACCCAAATATTTGCGGTCTGAAGTTCACGTTCACCCCAGTCATGCAAACAAATCTCAAACATTATTTCAAAGCTGTGAACCAACTCCAAATGATTATAAATTCTCGACGAAGGACTTTGAAAGATGATATTATTGTGAAAATACAGTAGAGAAAAAGGGAAGAAACAGAACACCGCAAACAGCAATTAAAGCAGAAATATATATCCTTCTTATGCTTCTTGCAATTTGTAATTTAGTTGCGTCTGATTTCACAAAACATAAAACAAAATTTAAAAAATACCAGAACCCAGAACCGGAAAATATGTTTTTACAACCAGAAAATACATCACATAGCAATAAAACACCAAAATGTGATGTCATGAGAATAGGCCAATACAAAATGGTCATTTAAAAGGGCGCAAATTACTGTAGGCCTACACATTTTTTTGTTTTGCTTTGCGAAATTACAACTCGCTGATGTTGTATAAACTACAGCTTTGTATTGTTTTTCTTATTTAACGACCTTTTGCCTACACACCATAATCCGTGTGTGGTTTGACTCAGTTTCTATGAAACGTCTTTTTAAACAGCGAAACTCATTAAGTGTGATTATTGTTTTGAAGTTTGTATTCATTCTCATGAAGTTCCGATTAAGGATGTAATTTCTTTAACTGGGTGGATGCATGCTATTGTTTATCAGTATGCATTATTTTATGTGCAGTATGTTTTTCAGTGCCCCAAAACATCTCCCCAGAGGAGAATTTAGGAGGATTTTCAACAAAGTATACCAAGTCCCTCACGCCTTGATACCAACATCACATCTAGTTTGTACAGTATTTTGTCTTTTTCAAATACTTGACAAACCCTATGTTCTTTTTGAAACCCAAAAGAGTGCAATGCAGTTGCATTCGTTTACGGTATAAACGACACGTCCCGAGATCACATGATATAAAAATTGGACGTATCAACAAACTTGGCCAATCAAATCAACGTAATAGAAGATCAAGCTAGTACACAGGTCCACGCAGTTGCGAGTGCGCTCCATCACTCGGTGGTTCGAGTTTCTGCACAACCAGATCGACGGCAACACGGCACGTTCACGGTCAGACCTTCTTCGAAAAGGATGGTCTGCAATTTTTCTACAGCATGATTTGGGTAACACCTTGATGTTCGGTAAAATGGGAATTGCTCCGATCGTAGTATTCGAGGTAACATTCCTCTGTGGGGGTAAGTACAGTTGAAACATTTGTTTGTTAGCTTCAAATAATTAATTCACCTTGCTATGCATAATTTCTGTTAACTGCGAAAGAGGAATAATAGAGAGGTTTCGTTAGCGCACGGTTAGAGAAACGACTACGTTTAGTTCCCGTGACCTCATCGGTTTTTGCGCTTGTTTGACGTTTTCCTCACTCATCCTAAACGTAATTACCTTGTTTACACGGATAGCGGTCGCAATACGTGTGAGTAACAAACGGACAAAAGCAAAGACCATTGTTTACCAATTTTCGCTGCGTACCGTTTAGAGCTGGTCGTCGGCGTATGCACTTTAACCGTGCGCTATCGAAACCTCTCTATATCCCTAATACGGTAAAAGCCAAATGTTGCAAAACGCAAAATGCAAACAATACTCGTGAAATAGAATGGACAAAATAAACAGACGTACAGGGCCTAATTTCATGGAATCCGTAACGGTAAGCGAAACATTTCCGCTAACTATAGCAGAAAATTCTGCGCTAACGGTTAGCGTATTTCACGGATTAGCAAGGAATTGTTGGCTTGTGCGCATGCGTACACCCCGTAACTAAGTGTTCTGTGCTTACGGAGTTAGCGCAGAATTTATGTGCTAGCTCGGTTAGCACAGAATTGCAGGCCGTTAGCACATAATTCGGAGTTACAAATTCCATGAAATTGGGCCCTGGTCGCAAGGAGCGTTCAACAGCCATGGGTTACCAATGAAATTAGAAGGCTTATTACTAAGAGGCGTCAGTGTTATGTTAAAATCCGTGCTTGTAATAATACTGATAGGCAAAAACACGTTTATATTTAATTGTCGTTGTTCATCAATACTTTTCTATTGTTAGGTTACTCGTGGTTTTGCATGCGTCTTATTTGGGGCCAAATTTGAGGCTACATTGCCTGATATCGATTTTTAGCCAAGACTTTTCATTTTTACGGAAAAGTAGCCACATTTTGATCTTATATCTTTAAAAGGGCAAACATGAAAATCAACAGTTAAATATGAACGTGTTCAAAGTAACTTGTGGAAGCAGTATCGTTTATTGAGTAACAAGGTCAGGAATAGAACTTAGGCTACAAGGGCTCAATATATTCATCACCTGATGACACTGAATGACAATGGTAAACGTTTCTGGTCCTATGTTAACACTAAGCGATCAGTTGCTCAAGTAAGGTCCTTTAAGATTGACGGAGTCACCATCTCCAATCCTCAGACCATTGCCGATGCATTTAATACCAAATTTGCCTCTCATTTTACTGGTTCTTCCTCATCTGATAGCATTACCTCACCAGACCTTGACATTCCTTGTCTCTCTTTAGTACATGTCTCAGCTTGGGAGGTATTGCAGAGAATAAGGAAACTCAAATCAGGTAAGGCAGCTGGCCCTGACGGAGTAACAGTCAAAATGCTCAAACTTCGTGCTCATGACATTTCTCCTGTTTTTTGGCTAAGTTTTCTAATTTCTCCATATGTCAGGGCAGGTTGCCTAGTGCATGGAAAGCCGCTTACATTGTGCCCATATTTAAGCATGACGATCGGAGCGATATAAATAATTATCGCCCCATTGCCCTAACTTCGGTTTTCTCCAAGCTCTTAGAAGGATTTGAAGCTGATAATCTCAGAATGCATGTTTAAAAAAATGGGCTGTTTTATAATCTTCAACATGGTTTTCAACCAGGGAGATCATGTACCACGATTCTTGCTGACACTTTAACTAAGTGGTCTCAGACTTTGGATCAACCTAAATCATGTGTTCATGTTGTCTCTTTAGACTATAGTAAAGCATTTGACTCAATTTCTCACAACATACTCATGCAGAAGTTGCACAAAACATATGGTATTCAAGGGCCTCTTTTATCGTGGATTGACTCCTTTATGTTTGGTCGTAAACAGAGTGTTGTGTTCCATGGTTGTTATTCCGATTGGACTAGTGTTAGGTCTGGAGTGCCACAAGGCTCGGATCTACGGCCCCTTCTCTTTAATATTTACATGCATTAATGATCTCCATTTACACTTAGAAAACTCACCGTACTATTATGCGAATGACACTTTTGTTTTAAGCAGATTAGGTCTAGCAGTGACATTGCTCAGCTCCAGGATGATCTCAATACCATCAGTAATTCCCTAAAAAGAATTCCCTTGCTCTTAATATCCGAAAATGTAAAGTCATGGCTCTTACCAGGACCAGGCAGCCAACTTTCCCCTCGCTGTACTTTTTTGATGACATTCTCATTCAAGAGGTGAAAACTTTAAAATTATTAGGTATTCATATCCAGCACTATCTTAGTTGGGACGAGCATGTGAACTATGTCACTGCTAAGGCCTATAAGACCCTCGGCTTCATGCGCCATGTTATGGGCGACTGTAATAAGAAAACTTTAATTGCTTTATACAAAGTAATCCTTTTGCCAATCCTCGATTATTGTTCCCCTGTTTGGTGTGTGTACAGAGTTAAGCACATTGATCAGCTTGAGAAGGTTCAAAGGTATGCCACCCGTCTCATTCTGCATGAACGTAAACAGGAGCAATCTTATTCCGAACGGCTCACTGAATTGCATTTATCCACATTGAGTGCCAGACGAGAGTATTGTTTTGGGAAAGTTGTTTGTAAGCAACTGATTAGTGGAAACTTGGCAAATTGTTCACCTAATATTTAAAGTAATATCAACGCGAATAGCAGACATGCCAATTCTAGTTTAACCTTTCACCACTTGTATGCCCGCACTGACTTAGAGGACAATATGGTCCACGGTCAGGTAAAGGTCCACCGTTGGAAACCGTGTACAAAACCGATCAGGGTTTGTTCTTTGTGTAAAGCTGGCCCAGAAGAGAAATTCTAAAGCTTAAGGATAATGGGAGCACAATAACATCTCCCCATATACCCATGTATCCGTGAGGGTGCTCTAACCTTGCATACTCTTTGTGGACCTGTGAACAAAAGATGTCCACGGGATGAAGGAAAAGTGAACGGTTTGTGGGCTTGCCCACGTCCACAGAACGTTTCCCCCTCTGAAAAAGCAGCTTTGGAGGCATTTAGGGCTTAGGGTTATCTGTCGCAAATTGAAGGGGAACACTTAGGGGGAAAACAATAAAATATTTGGGTTGAAAGAGCGTTCATAGTAAAATCATTGTTTTTCCCGTTTGTCTTAACTACATGAAAACAAAGGAATGTCCACAGTAGGTACGTAATGTAAGTCTGGGTGTGTACGTACAAGTACTGCCGTGTGGGTACCACGTACAATGGTAACAATGGGAACAACGGGACCCTGTAAGGAAGTCTTTTGAAATCCCAGCGACCCTGTAAAGAAAACGCTATAGAGATTGAGATTTCAAAAGGAACTAAGGAGAATATTAGAAGGAAAGTACAGTGGACAATAGTGGTACCCCATTAGGCCAACCAAAAATGTTTGTTTGTCCTCCACACCCCTTTGCCAGTAGGGGGCGGGCGGGCGGAATTTGCTGTTTTTTGTTTTTACATTCCCCGGAAGTCCAACTTCAAACCATACACAAAGTAAAACAAGCACACAAATGTTGTTAGGCCGATAAACAGTTTAATATACGTAATACGGCTGCCTCTTCAGCGATGGCCGCCGGGTCCTTCACTCCCTCCGAACAACACATACCGTAGCCCTAAGGCTGCCAGTGCTGACACTATCTCCCGGGGCTCAATGTCACTATATAGACCACTTTTTGGTGGACGCGACCTTTGTGTGTTTCAGCTGTATTTGAGCTGGCTCAACATTCGACCAAAAAACCTCACGAAGTTTCGATGTGGTAGCCACACTGCACATAATAATCAAACAAGACTTTTACACCCAGTTTGCAATGAATGTTGAGCGTGTATTAAAGACGCCATCTTGGCTTCCCCTGTGCAGTTGATGCATTTTTTTTTTGAATATTTATTATTTAATAGTTTGTGTAAATATAAAAAAAAAAATCCAAACTAAGTATTAAAATATATAGTGATTAAAGCATATAATTAGAATAATGTTGAGAATTTTTTTTTTCATATGTGTATTTCTAAAAAAGCGATTTTCATAACATTTTAGCCTCGTGCGTTATACATGTGTTTACTGTGGCCACTCCTTGGGATTTTTCCCAAGATCTTGAAAATTGGAATTGCACATGCGCAAAGTGCGTATTCCGATGCTCTTTGCGCAGTGTTTTCCCATCGCCTTGGGAATTTTACTGGATAAATCTTGGGAATTTGAAATTTGATGAGTGGCCACGCTGCATTTGTGTATTTCTGCACCGCGTGTATTTCCATCGATATATTTATTGTACGAAGTCACACACTGATACTAGAATATGAACTTTCAAACTCTGGAGTAAAAGGTAGGGTCGTGTTTGTGCATTACAAATAACAAAATAGAGATGGAAACAAGATTGGAACGAATCAACCAGCGAAATCAATTCGAGTTTTGGGATAAAATTGAAGAAAAAAAAATTGAAAAAAAAAATTAAATTGGGGCGGGCCGAAAAATAGGGGCGGGCGGTCGAGGACAACCTTTATTGGCATAAGGGTGCATATTGTCAAGATGGGTGTGCTGAAAAGGGGGTGCGTATCAACATGTACTGGGGGGTCCAGTTTTTCAATGGCGTTTCTTTCAATAACCTGTGTATACACATACTTCCAAACAGGATGCATATCCACATACAACGATTCTTGAAAAAAACAAAAACACCCCTCTCAAAAACAAATTAATAGAAATAAATAAACATAAAAGTGGACTTTTTAGGGAAACCTTTTTGTGGACGGAGGGTGAAGGCGTGCGGCACATCTCTCTGAGATCTGCGCACCACCTGGGTCCCTCGGGAAATTTGAGTTTGCGCAAAAGAGTATTCTCTACACATAGGCCGATTGGCCCAAGTAAAAACCGTTGCACCCTTGCGCTTCCAATTGTACAACATCGGCACAACAGTTAATGACTGCCCTTTAATTCTGATTTGTTACGTTTGTTTTGATAAATCGACATAATTTCGACATGATGTCTTAATATTTAGACACTTTTGACACCAAATTTATAACAATCAGGGCAACTCCTTCCGACAGAGGTTGAACATTGCCGTAACCTTTTACATAGAAACCATGTGCGTCGTGTATAATGCATGATAACTACTAAACTCTTTAGCTGATTATAATGACATTTTGCAATGGTAAATATTATTTGTGTCTTTATTTTAATAGCTAATTTCATAGAAATGGGTTGCTTTTGGCTGAGATCCCTTAGACTGAGTATCATACGTTACATGCATTGCATGCATCAACGTCTGATGTGGATATGCTAATTTATGCGACCCCGCGCGCCAGCCAATCGGAGTAAACTTTACAAACTGGTGACGTCATTTCGATCAGAAATGTGGAGAAGCATAGAGCTTTATACAACACCTGAATACATCCCAGCCATCCGATTGGTGGATCGTCAATCACGTGCATTGAATTATTCGTCCCATCGCACGACGCGTCCCCGCACCGCCAAAAACTTTCTATCACATGGTTCTATCAAACGGTATACGCGTTTGATAGAACTTCTCGCCGCCACAACACGGCTGTCATTGGACTGGTTCCCGGTCCCTCCGTTGTCCTTCGGACTTCAAATGTATATTATATACATATGGGGACCGGGAACCAGTCTAGGCTGTCATTCACACAAAATAGCGGACGGTGTTTCCGAACCGCGGTTTGTTTTCCTAACAGACGACGAAATATTGGAACTCGTAGGCGATGCTGACGCTGCTAACACCAGGAGACAAATGAAATATGCAGTCAAACGATTTAGAGGAATTTGCAAGACACGCAGGAACAACAATTAAAGCTTTAACTGATTCAGAACTGGACCACTTTTTGTCGCGGTTTTATGCGGGACTGAGAAGGTAAACGACACGTTGTACACCAAGAAATCCATGCATGCAATCTGTCGGATTTATTCAGGCGTTGTATAAAACAAATAATGAATGTTTCACATTCGTGCAATGGTAAGAATAATTTCATTCGGTGACAGATGGAATGTCCCATTCCACTCGGCTTCGCCTCGTGGAATGGAACATTCCATATGTCACCTCATGAAATTATTCTTACCATCGCACTCATAAACATTCATTATTTGTATAATATAGGTTTTCCCGGCCAATTTAAACACAATTTTATTCAATTTAATACCCGGCTCATTCAATTTCGTTTGAAAATGAATGCTCCGGTGAATCAGCATTCAACAGTCAAAAGGAGTAATTCCATTTCAGCAGTTAGCATTCACTGGCCAAATAAGATCATTTAAATTCATGAGGTCGCAAAGATCATTCAATTTCGTAAAAGCCAGCAGCAAAAGGCTGGTCAACCATTCAATTTCATCAATTGGCAAACATTTTTCAAATGTTTACATTCAAATTCGCTTTCTGATTCGTATTTTAATTTGACGTGGTCCGAACATTAGCAGAAATAAAGAAGAAAACATAAAGACCAGTGAAAACTATCACAAGGCTATAGCGAAATATTTTATGGGGTAACAAAGCAAAAGGAACAATTATTGCAATTCAGACAAAACACATGCATATGACGTAAATGAAATGCAAACAACACGGAAACGCATCTAACAAAGAAAAACTCAAGTGCCAGTAAAAGAGCTATTGCAAGCTTCCTCGAATAAACAAGCCATAACTCATGTTCAATTTGAACGCACATAATTAGAAATACATTGCCCATCAACGAAAAAGAAAACAAAAACTAGCAACAAATACATGTGCGCTTCGATGAGTCTTAATTTGATTTCATGAATTGTAATAGGTAGTAGAAATTCAACTGAAGATTGGTGAACATGTAGTCTTGAATGCCTAAACACGAAATAGAATGACTAAAACGAACCTGAATGAAAAGAACGAAATCATGTGTGCACAAACACGAAATTGAATGCAATAGTAGCTCAAAAGAAACCCTGGTTTGATTGAATTAGGGGAAATGCGTGAATTTGAATGCATGTTAATGAAATTGAATTAATTTGTGATGAAATTGGCCAGGAACACCTATATCAAATTTAATATAGCTCTATGGGACGAAGGTACTTACCAAATAATGGGCAGTTACAAAATAATTCAAATGTCGCGTGCTCCCCCAGCACGCGCACGCGGTACGCACGGTAAAACGGCAACATGATTCTGTGCGCGCGCAGAAATCCGGGGCGCGTCACGTGTCCTGGTAACAATGCGCCTTGATTAAAGGCTAGTGTCCAACCTCGTTACCATGGGTACGATCTGGCTGCGCCATGTTTTTCCCACCATGCCTTGCGCGTTAGTGAAGGAACCACTGATCTCTGTGTAAACTGGATAACGCATCGGCTGTTCGAGGTGAGGCCACCGTCCGCCATGTTATCACTCCCAATACAAAAGGTTTTCCAACCTTGTCCCCACGGTCTCCTTTCATCCTCGTTCTCCTTACATGGCGATCAGTGGTAAATTGGGAGTGGTAATATGGCGGGTGGTGGCTTCAGTTACTTGTACAGCGCGTAATGACCAATGAGCTATCCAGTTTATATATAGATCAGTGCAAGAAACGCACACGCGCCCATGGAGTCAATGATGGCTAGTGTCTGATCAGCGGTTTACCGAAGGTCAAAAAAACGAGCAGGCTGATTGGTCAAAATCTAGAGGTCAAGAGGCGGTTGTCTTGCATAATGAATCGCCAGTCTGCACACACAGACGCTCGTCGCGTTGCACAAGCGGCTATTCCATAGACTTGGGATCCGTCCAAACGTTTTCGAAAATCTAAACAGTAAAGTATAACTACGCATATGAACAAATTAAAAGAAAGAAGACTTACTCTATTAATGTAAAACAAGTGAAAAGCTCACTCTCCAAAATAGTGAAGCACTTTATCAAACCACTCCAAAAGAGTGAATCTCTTATAAAAATCACTCTAAAAGAATGAAAACCACTCCAAAAGAGTGAAATTTTCACTCTTTTGAGGAGCCTTATAAGAGACCCGCTCTAAAAAGAGTACTTTACATTATGAGAGTACTTTGCTGGTTCTTTGTCTCCAGTGCCAAGAAACGCACCTCAACCAGAAAGTATGCACAAATCAATGAGTTGGGTTTTTGTTTTCTTTTGTTGAAATGCATACAGTTTTTGCTGGTAATCCGTGCGAGATGGGTTTTTTCCTCTGCAAAGATGGAAGTTGTGTGGCTGCCAGTAAGACATGCGACCAGATCACTGACTGCCCGGACGGTTCAGATGAGGAAAACTGCGGTATGTAGCTAATATTCTAAATGGTTGAGAGTAACACTGATTCTTAGCCCAATACCTTTAAAGTTATCGCTACATTTCAATAAAATTGCTTGAATTCCAACCACACAATTTTTTCTGCAAAAGAGAGAAATAAGGACCATCCCAATCTCATATTAAAGGTAAATCACGGATTAGGAAAAAAAAGGATGGGTATCGTTTTAAGAGCGACAACTATTGACTTTTACCAAGAGTATATACAAATGCGGAATAACATAAACAAGGGTTTAAACAGCGGTATTTGCTTAGCAATATATTTTACACGTTAGTAGAGGGCAATTCCGTATGAGAAAAGAGGAATTTTAATGTTGATCAAATCAGCATTAAATTAGATGCCCAGAGCAACTAAATGTATGCTTACATGTAGCAAGGAACTAAAAACCGTTTTGGAATATCTTTATTGGTTGTATAGATTTCAGTGAATTTTATTTGGAAATTAATGTAAACAAAAGATTATGACGTAATTCCGTTCCCGAGACGTTTTTTGGCCTTGGATCTTTCCACATGTAGGAAGTTTCATTTAATTTTGTTTTTGATATGATAGCAGGGGTATAGCCAGATCATACAATATTGTTTGTAATCAGGTAGGCCATAAGACTAATCCACAGCATGTAAAAATGCAGCCCAAATTCTGAAATTTAATTCCGTTATCACCGAATTGCCCTATAGAGTATTCGTCTATATTCATCACCAAGTGATAGCAGTGCCTGGACGGCACTATTTACATGTTTGTTTTTCTTTCTGCCGGGGGCAGGGATGCAGAGGTGCAGAGGCAAATAGAATGTAGTATTTGAAACACGGGAGAATAGAAATGAGGAAATTAGCTCATTTCAAGCGTCTCTCAAGTACAGGCTTTAATGGTTAGTTTTTAGTTAGCTTTTTCCCATGAAATCAGGCACGTTCTTAAATTTGTTTTTTGTTTGGTCACCATGTGCCCAACAGCGGCTGGATGGTTCTGTTTAGGGTGCACATTAAACAAGCGATATTGTTATACCAGTACCTCAAAATACACCGGTACCGCCAATAATGTCTCCCTTTTTATAAGGATGTCCTCCCAGGTAAAGATTCCGTTTAAACCAGTTAAATGTTCAACTGGTTTCAACCGTTTTAAACTGGAATTGATTGGCGTGCAACTGGTTCCTGTTGAATTCAATTCAACTGGTATCAACTGCTAGCTCAAAAGAAACCAGTTGAATCGGTTGAAGCCTCCAGCGACCAACTGATAATGATTGTGGTGTCAACAGAAACCGGTTAAAACCAGTTGGAGGAACCAGTTACCAACTGGTAATTCTTATGAGCATGGACCAGTCTAAACCAGCTGAAGTGAACACGAACCAATTAAAACTCTTCAAATTGTTATCTTGGTTTCTGTGTTTCTTTAATGTTTCTGTGTGTTTGTATTTTTGTTTATTTAAATTTCTTTTTTGTTTCACACATCCTGGTGTGAAGTGCAGATTCAGTGTTGGAGAGAAGTACTTGTAATAAATTGATGTGAATAACTACTCGTGCAATGCATTACCTTTCTTAATTGCATTACAATTAATTTCCTGACTGCAGTTTCAGCTCGACTGTTCAAGACAGTTGAAACCTGTTAACGACAATTCATAAATACCTTAGTCTGGTTCCCAGACCAAAATATTCTGACTATTTCTGATGAATATAGGCCTACATATGATGCACGATATGGGGCAGAGCGAACCCCCCCCCCCCCCCCCTCTTTTGTGTTGGTCATTGTGTTCCCGGAATCTCAGGAATTCTTTTCAGAAGTCTAGGGGGGATGTGTTAGGTAACAATAGTCTGGAGAGTGTATAGGGTATAGGGACAAAAAGGGGGGTACCCCTCTGCCCCATATCGTGCTGGGTATATAGGCCTAAGGTCCGGTAGCCCCAATGTCACGTGACGAAAACTGGCAGAATTCTGCCAGTTTCCGAAAACGTCCGATGTTTTCCGAACTTGTTTTCGGTAACCTTCGGCTGTTAAAGTTGATGTTTGCATTTAAAAAAAATTCTGTCAGGCCCGTTACAGATCCTGGCATTTGAATTCTCAATTATATATAAAAACCTGAAAAATCAATGCCACACTCTTGGAGTATTTTGCCGACTGGATTTTGCAAGAATATTAAATTTGAATGATGCCACTGACGTCACTCGGACTAACATTGTACGTCATGGTCAATTTTAAACCGTGGTAGCTACATGACCTAAGATATAGACGTCGTGGAATCTTCAGGTCAGGGAACCAGACTATAAATACCTAAGACAGTTTACCCGTTCTCATCGGTAGAGAACCCGTCACATGGGTGTTTTTTACGCAAGCGCAATACTCCGTTGCGTCTGTCTGTATTTAGACCCCATGGCTGAGTTCGGGCGAGTTGTTCTTGTTTGCTTAAGAACATCTGGTGTCTTCGTTCGTGTTCCGGCTACTCGAACGCCCAAGAACATCTGATAGCCCCTTGGCGTTGCAAGAGCGCCATATATCGCTGGTAACCACGCAAAATGTAATGGCTGCGCCCACATGTACGTTATTCAAGCATTCGTTTCAGAAACCTGAATTTTTGACGCAAAACAATTTAACGTAAGCACAATATTTAAAACCGTTCATGCAGTTGCAAATCAGTGAAGACCAGTTACACCAATTTAAAACCAGTGCATACCAGTTAAAAACCAGTGCATACCAGTTAAACTGGTTGAAACCAGTTCATATCAGTTAAACCAGTTCAAAACCAGTCACAAATTCACAGGGGACCAGTTGAAACCAGTTAAAATGGAATTTTTACCTCGGCCCTCATCAGTTTGTGTGCTCTTGTCATGTACAGAAGTCTCTCCTCCGGATGGAATTCACCTGGCCTTCGCTTCTGACGATGGCTTAGTCTACCTGGACCAGGGGCAATCCGTAGATGCACTGATATCAGTGGAGCACCGATTTGTCTGCGAGGTTGGCGCGAGAGACTCTTGCGTTATTTTTGGCTGGTCCCTAGACAACAATGAGCTGACCCCCGACAGTGACCTAGTGCAAGTGGTTAACGGCGACAACTTCACCGTGAGCAGGAGTACATTGACCGCCAGCTTCAGATGGAGCAACAACGGCCGGGCATTACGTTGCAGGGCTGCAAACAAAGGGGCTCCTTGGCAAGAGACGTTTGTGATTGTGAATGTGATTGGTAAGGAGTTTAAATATAGGAATTCATCTTTACTCGAAAAACACGAAGATATCCAACAGTATTATACACCACATTTTGTTAAATGGTTTACCAACTCCTAGACTGCTTAATTTCCTGAATTAAACGTTTCTAAGCTAACGATTTTTATATTACCAAGAAAATACCAAATACAGGGTGTCCCAAAAAATGTCCAGGCCAAAACAGGCAACCTCAGAATCTAGATTTCGACAGATCCTGATACGGGAACTTCTTACATGAAAAATAGTCTCTATTTCATCAAAATCAGTCAAGCCAATCAGAAGTTATGTCATTTTTTTGTGCAGCAAGGTCAGCCATGTTCCCACTTGAAATGGGAAAAGGTGGATCAAGATCCGGCATTTTGGTGTGTCTAACCGCAACGAAACCGCAAGTCGCGTTCCCACGTATGCTTGATCCACCTTTTCGAACGGAAGTGTCGAGTCCGAAAGGTCACCGAGTTCGGTATTACGCATGCGCTTGCTTGCTGCGCGCGCGCTCTGTGGCAGCGTTGCATGCTGGGACGTGCCGGGCCGGTCAAATTGCATACGTATGTGTACATGTACATGTGCGATGTTTTGATGGTCGAAGTTTCAACATTGAGTGCTGCCAAATACCAATCTCCCAATCGAATCGTACATGCCGCACATGCGACGTGCGTATCACTTCCCTAAGTAATCATAGTTTTCGCTTAAATTTATATTTTTTTACAGAAATGTAACTTCTGCAAAGATGATGTCTGTTAGTTTTTACAAGATATTTATAGTGTCAAGATTTTCTGGAGTAGTACTAACGTTAGTACTGGCTCGAATCGGATCGAACGTTTTCTTCCTCCATAACAAACGTATTTTTTTCAAACTTTGCTACGGTTGTTGTTCTATGACACGCTGCGGGCTATACACTAACACATAATTATTTATGGATGCCTGGACTTTTTTGGGGGACATCCTGTATAGCTCAGAATGTAGCTTCAACTTCATAAAGGTGTATTCCTTAACCAATTTACATAATCATTGGAACGCACATTATAGAAGGAAATGTAATCTGTAACACCTCTTTAAAAAAACCAGCTCGTGCCAGATCAAAACCGTTCATACCAATTGAAAACTGTTTATATACAGTTGCAAATCAGTGCAGACCAGTTACACTAATTCCCAGTTCGCCTGGACCACCGGGACCATTTGAAACCAGTTAAAATTGAATTGTTATCAGTTTGTGTGCTCTTGTCATGTACAGAAGTCTCTCCTCCTGATGGCATTCACCTGGCCTTCGCTTCAGACGATGGCTTAGTCTACCTAGACCGGGGGAAATCCGTAGATGCACAGATGTCAGTGGAGCACCGATTTGTCTGCGAGGTTGGCGCGAGAGACTCTTGCGTTATTTTTGGCTGGTCCCTAGACAACAATGAGCTGACCCCCGACAGTGACCCAGTGCAAGTGGTTAACGGCAACAACTTCACCGTGAGCAGGAGTACATTGACCGCCAGCTTCAGATGGAGCAACAACGGCCGGGCATTACGTTGCAGGGCTGCAAACAAAGGGACCCCTTGGCAAGATACGTTTGTGATTGTGAATGTGATTGGTAAGGAGTTTAAATATTGGAAATCAGCTTTACTCGAAAAACACGAAGATATCCAATAGTATTATACACCACATTTTGTTAAACGGTTTACCAACTCCTAGACTGCTTAATTTCCTGAATTAAATGTTTCTAAACTGACTATTCTTAAAATGAAAAATGTTATAAAAAGTCACAGTCAGTCACTCCCAGTTGATGGCTGAGCTTGCTGCACAAACAATGACATAACTTCTGATTGGCTTGACTGATTTTGATGAAATAAGGACTAGTTTTCATGTAAGAAGTTCCCGCATCAGGATCTGTCGAAATCTAGATTCTGAGGTTGCCTGTTTTGGCCTGGACATTTGTTTGGGGACATCATGTAGAGATCAGAATGTAGCTTCAACTTCATAAAGGTGTATTCCTTAACCAATTTACATAATCATTGGAACACACATTATAGAAGGAAATGTAATCTGTAACACCTAAAGCGAGAGACATAGCAAAACGATCCATACACATGGTCGTCGCCAGGATTATTTTCCAGAGGGGAAACAATCCCCAAATCCTTACACTTTCTCTGGCATATTCTCAATTTATCATTTTTTTTTTCGAGGGTGGGAGGGGGACATTATTTTGCTCACCCCACCACCATTGACATCCCGGACGCCCATGTTGTTAAATGTGCAAAAAGTTAATAGTACTATGACGCCTCGTCTTCTTTTTTTATTTATTTTTATTACCCCCCCCCATTTTTTTTATTTGGGGGGGGGGGGGGGGTTGGCAACGCCCATGGCCATGCACTATTATCTGATTGTAATCCAAACTGAACGGAATATCAGTGCACCACAATATTGAAGATGTGATTATTAATTACCAAGCGCCTATAGGCCCCAAGGCGGTTTTAAACGTACGTTTAAAAAACAAAACAGCACATATTTATTCCCTTATTTAATGCAAGTAACAAACCAGTTCAAAACTAATTCGTCAAACAATCCACAAGGGAAACTGACTAGGTAAATTTGAATACATTTTCAAAGTGAACAAAGAAACTGGCAGGAGCGGGATTCGAACCAGGGACCTCCTGGTTACCGTACCGGCGCTCTACCAACTGAGCTATATCTTGCCCTATATTGGCGGTCTCCCAAATTGTCAGTATCTTTGTTCAGGTGGGCGCTAGTCAGAAGTCATAAACCCAGAATGCCGTATAGCCAGGGATCACACCCAATTTTACGATACAACCTAGGAAGCGACATTGTGGGGATCACTCAATTATAAGTTAAAAAGTCGTATCCTCATTGAGTGATCCCCACAATGTCGCTTCCTAGGTTGTGTCGTAAAATTGGGTGTGATCCCTGGCTAACGGTACGGTAACCCGGAGGTCGCAGGTTCGAATCCCGCTCCTGCCAGTTTCTTTGTTCACTTTGAAAATGTGTTCAAATTTACCTAGTCAGTTTCCCTTGTGGATTGTTTGACGAATTATATGTTAACAAGTCGTATCCTCATTGAGTGATCCCCCACAATGTCGCTTCCTAGGTTGTATCGTAAAATTGGGTGTAATCCCTGGCTATACGGCATTCTGGGTTTATGACTTCTGACTAGCGCCCACCTGAACAAAGATACTGACAATTTGGGAGACCGCCAACATAGGGCAAGATATAGCTCAGTTGGTAGAACGCCGGTACGGTAACCCGGAGGTCGCAGGTTCGAATCCTGCTCCTGCCAGTTTCTTTGTTCACTTTGAAAACAGTTCAAAACTAGTTAACAGTTCGAAACAAGTTGGCACTCGTTCGTGCCAGCTCAAAACCGTTCATACATTTGCAGATCAGTGCAGACCAGTTACACCAATTCCCAGTTCCCCTGGACTATTGGGACCATTTGAAACCAGTTGAAATGGAATTTGTATCAGTTTGTGTGCTCTTGTCATGTACAGAAGTCTCTCCTCCAGATGGCATTCACCTTGCCTTCGCTTCAGACGATGGCTTAGTCTACCTAGACCAGGGGAAATCCGTAGATGCACTGATATCAGTGGAGCACCGATTTGTCTGCGAGGTTGGCGCGAGAGACTCCTGCGTTATTTTTGGCTGGTCCCTAGGCAACAATGAGCTGACCCCCGACAGTGACCCAGTGCAAGTGGTTAACGACAACAACTTAACCGTGAGCAGGAGTACATTGACCGCCAGCTTCAAATGGAGCAACAACGGCCGGCCATTACGTTGCAGGGCTGCAAACAAAGGGACCCCTTGGCAAGATACGTTTGTGATTGTGAATGTGATTGGTAAGGAGTTTCATTAGAGGATACTTGGACAACATCAAGAAATCCAATAGTATTATACACCACAATGAAATTTGTTATTACAAGAAATGGTTTATGGTTTATCGACTTTGCTCACTTTCGGCCATTAGATGTTTATGAGCTGCATATTTTTTACATTTCAAGAGAGCGGGACCACAAAATAGCTTAGAATGTCGCTTAACTAATTTACATATAGTCATATGAAAAAATTGGAACACAAATTAGCGAACAAAATATGTAGTCTATACTTGGCCAAAAAAAAACCCGCAAGTTTTTATGTCAAAGTATATCGTGACTGAAATTTACAAATAACATAAACATTAAATTAAAACAGATTAGTACGGTGTTATGTACGACCTCCCTATGCTGTGATGCACGCTTGGATGCGCCGGTGCATGGACTAAATCAGCATCCTCAAAGTCATCTGGGGGAGGCCGCGCCACTATTCCATTAGGAATACGGATGCCGCAAATATGCGCAAAAAACCAAAAAGCAGTGCCACCAGGCCGGATGACGCAATTGTCCGCCGTTTGTGCAGTTTCAATCTATTGTTGGATTAAACAGTGCCACCAGGCCGGATGACACCATTGGCCGCTGTTTGTGCAGTTTCAATCCAGTGTTGGATTATTGTGTATAGGTTACGCTTGACTGCACAAACACATTGTAGCGGTTTCCTTGGCTGCCATAACTGCCGCGGCACCCCGACGTCTCCCGTAAAATACCGTACTCAAGGGGTTAAAAGTAGCGGTAAGTTCATGAGCTGTTCTAGGCAAAACAGGACGTAACCGGATGCGGCGATCGAGTTCATCCCACGCATGCTTGATGGGGTGAAGGTCTGGACTGAACGCAATATGGTGGCCATCAAGATACTGGGTGATCACCCTTGCCCGCATGAGGTTGTGCATTGTCCTATTGAAACAAGTTTATGTTCGGATGTACATCCAGAAATGGCCTCAATACAGGCTCCAAAATGTCATCCCGGTATCTATGGACATTGAGATTACCATCGATGACTATCAGTTCAGTACGGTCATTTGCTGTAATACCGGCCCATATCATAAAGCTGGGACCTCCCCACCTGTCAAGCTCCACGACATCTATTATATTACAGTCAAAGAGTCGCTCACCACGACGACATTAAACCCGTACCTGTCCCTTATTATTGCTTACGCGAAATCGTGACTCATCCGAGAACACCACCTTGTTCCACATTCTCTGCGTCCAGTCACGCTGTTGGCGGGCCCATACCAACTTACGCCGAAAACGATCTGGCGTCAGTGGGAGACCTCTGTAAGGGCGTCTGCTCCCGAGTCCTTCCGTACGAAGTCTGAGCACTAATCCTGTTGTTCGTCCGTCCAGGCGTCTCCCTTGTGGTGGTTCCTGCATTGCGACGTCGATCACGAAGGTGCTGCGGAATGATGTAACGATCCTGAATGGGCGTCGTCACCCGCGGTCTACGACTTCTCGGACGATCTGCCACACTTCTACATGTAGTGTCTCTTAAACGACGTCTGAGCCTGCTGATGGTTGATTCGTGCACTTGGAGATGTGCAGCCACATCCCTAGCTGAGATGCCCGCATCGAGCATTCCAATTGCGCGGGCTCGGTCATACTGACTTAGTCGTGGCATTGTCGTCTGCAGGCCATTTGCAGAGTGAATTCGGTTCAAGACTCCATGGACTATAGTATAGACTACCACAGGAACATCAACATTATTATGCAATTTAGCCTGGTAAGCCACAATAAGTGATTGTTTCACAATCCATTAAACTCCCATTGTGGTGGTTCAGTGAGGCATGACGCTCAAAAAATGTGATTGAAAATACTGGCGTTTACAATGGTAATACAAATCTTTGTCATTGATAAGTTGTGCTCAACAATGCACATTTTAAAATACGTCAACTTGCGTTTCTTTATTTGCCAAGTATATATACAAACAAAAAATAACCATGTACATAGCAAAATGATCCATACACTATTCCAAAGGTGACGGAATATTTGTGCACCAGAAATATTGAAATGTGGTGTTTAATTATGGTATCTTCAACCCTCCAAACGGGGTTTTCCTTTTCTTTATTTGAATGATGCCACTGACGTCACTCGGACTAACATTGTACGTCATGGTCAATTTTAAACCGTGGTAGCTACATGACCTAAGATATAGACGTCGTGGAATCTTCAGGTCAGGGAACCAGACTATAAATACCTAAGACAGTTTACCCGTTCTCATCGGTAGAGAACCCGTCACATGGGTGTTTTTTACGCAAGCGCAATACTCCGTTGCGTCTGTCTGTATTTAGACCCCATGGCTGAGTTCGGGCGAGTTGTTCTTGTTTGCTTAAGAACATCTGGTGTCTTCGTTCGTGTTCCGGCTACTCGAACGCCCAAGAACATCTGATAGCCCCTTGGCGTTGCAAGAGCGCCATATATCGCTGGTAACCACGCAAAATGTAATGGCTGCGCCCACATGTACGTTATTCAAGCATTCGTTTCAGAAACCTGAATTTTTGACGCAAAACAATTTAACGTAAGCACAATATTTAAAACCGTTCATGCAGTTGCAAATCAGTGAAGACCAGTTACACCAATTTAAAACCAGTGCATACCAGTTAAAAACCAGTGCATACCAGTTAAACTGGTTGAAACCAGTTCATATCAGTTAAACCAGTTCAAAACCAGTCACAAATTCACAGGGGACCAGTTGAAACCAGTTAAAATGGAATTTTTACCTCGGCCCTCATCAGTTTGTGTGCTCTTGTCATGTACAGAAGTCTCTCCTCCGGATGGAATTCACCTGGCCTTCGCTTCTGACGATGGCTTAGTCTACCTGGACCAGGGGCAATCCGTAGATGCACTGATATCAGTGGAGCACCGATTTGTCTGCGAGGTTGGCGCGAGAGACTCTTGCGTTATTTTTGGCTGGTCCCTAGACAACAATGAGCTGACCCCCGACAGTGACCTAGTGCAAGTGGTTAACGGCGACAACTTCACCGTGAGCAGGAGTACATTGACCGCCAGCTTCAGATGGAGCAACAACGGCCGGGCATTACGTTGCAGGGCTGCAAACAAAGGGGCTCCTTGGCAAGAGACGTTTGTGATTGTGAATGTGATTGGTAAGGAGTTTAAATATAGGAATTCATCTTTACTCGAAAAACACGAAGATATCCAACAGTATTATACACCACATTTTGTTAAATGGTTTACCAACTCCTAGACTGCTTAATTTCCTGAATTAAACGTTTCTAAGCTAACGATTTTTATATTACCAAGAAAATACCAAATACAGGGTGTCCCAAAAAATGTCCAGGCCAAAACAGGCAACCTCAGAATCTAGATTTCGACAGATCCTGATACGGGAACTTCTTACATGAAAAATAGTCTCTATTTCATCAAAATCAGTCAAGCCAATCAGAAGTTATGTCATTTTTTTGTGCAGCAAGGTCAGCCATGTTCCCACTTGAAATGGGAAAAGGTGGATCAAGATCCGGCATTTTGGTGTGTCTAACCGCAACGAAACCGCAAGTCGCGTTCCCACGTATGCTTGATCCACCTTTTCGAACGGAAGTGTCGAGTCCGAAAGGTCACCGAGTTCGGTATTACGCATGCGCTTGCTTGCTGCGCGCGCGCTCTGTGGCAGCGTTGCATGCTGGGACGTGCCGGGCCGGTCAAATTGCATACGTATGTGTACATGTACATGTGCGATGTTTTGATGGTCGAAGTTTCAACATTGAGTGCTGCCAAATACCAATCTCCCAATCGAATCGTACATGCCGCACATGCGACGTGCGTATCACTTCCCTAAGTAATCATAGTTTTCGCTTAAATTTATATTTTTTTACAGAAATGTAACTTCTGCAAAGATGATGTCTGTTAGTTTTTACAAGATATTTATAGTGTCAAGATTTTCTGGAGTAGTACTAACGTTAGTACTGGCTCGAATCGGATCGAACGTTTTCTTCCTCCATAACAAACGTATTTTTTTCAAACTTTGCTACGGTTGTTGTTCTATGACACGCTGCGGGCTATACACTAACACATAATTATTTATGGATGCCTGGACTTTTTTGGGGGACATCCTGTATAGCTCAGAATGTAGCTTCAACTTCATAAAGGTGTATTCCTTAACCAATTTACATAATCATTGGAACGCACATTATAGAAGGAAATGTAATCTGTAACACCTCTTTAAAAAAACCAGCTCGTGCCAGATCAAAACCGTTCATACCAATTGAAAACTGTTTATATACAGTTGCAAATCAGTGCAGACCAGTTACACTAATTCCCAGTTCGCCTGGACCACCGGGACCATTTGAAACCAGTTAAAATTGAATTGTTATCAGTTTGTGTGCTCTTGTCATGTACAGAAGTCTCTCCTCCTGATGGCATTCACCTGGCCTTCGCTTCAGACGATGGCTTAGTCTACCTAGACCGGGGGAAATCCGTAGATGCACAGATGTCAGTGGAGCACCGATTTGTCTGCGAGGTTGGCGCGAGAGACTCTTGCGTTATTTTTGGCTGGTCCCTAGACAACAATGAGCTGACCCCCGACAGTGACCCAGTGCAAGTGGTTAACGGCAACAACTTCACCGTGAGCAGGAGTACATTGACCGCCAGCTTCAGATGGAGCAACAACGGCCGGGCATTACGTTGCAGGGCTGCAAACAAAGGGACCCCTTGGCAAGATACGTTTGTGATTGTGAATGTGATTGGTAAGGAGTTTAAATATTGGAAATCAGCTTTACTCGAAAAACACGAAGATATCCAATAGTATTATACACCACATTTTGTTAAACGGTTTACCAACTCCTAGACTGCTTAATTTCCTGAATTAAATGTTTCTAAACTGACTATTCTTAAAATGAAAAATGTTATAAAAAGTCACAGTCAGTCACTCCCAGTTGATGGCTGAGCTTGCTGCACAAACAATGACATAACTTCTGATTGGCTTGACTGATTTTGATGAAATAAGGACTAGTTTTCATGTAAGAAGTTCCCGCATCAGGATCTGTCGAAATCTAGATTCTGAGGTTGCCTGTTTTGGCCTGGACATTTGTTTGGGGACATCATGTAGAGATCAGAATGTAGCTTCAACTTCATAAAGGTGTATTCCTTAACCAATTTACATAATCATTGGAACACACATTATAGAAGGAAATGTAATCTGTAACACCTAAAGCGAGAGACATAGCAAAACGATCCATACACATGGTCGTCGCCAGGATTATTTTCCAGAGGGGAAACAATCCCCAAATCCTTACACTTTCTCTGGCATATTCTCAATTTATCATTTTTTTTTTCGAGGGTGGGAGGGGGACATTATTTTGCTCACCCCACCACCATTGACATCCCGGACGCCCATGTTGTTAAATGTGCAAAAAGTTAATAGTACTATGACGCCTCGTCTTCTTTTTTTATTTATTTTTATTACCCCCCCCCATTTTTTTTATTTGGGGGGGGGGGGGGGGGGTTGGCAACGCCCATGGCCATGCACTATTATCTGATTGTAATCCAAACTGAACGGAATATCAGTGCACCACAATATTGAAGATGTGATTATTAATTACCAAGCGCCTATAGGCCCCAAGGCGGTTTTAAACGTACGTTTAAAAAACAAAACAGCACATATTTATTCCCTTATTTAATGCAAGTAACAAACCAGTTCAAAACTAATTCGTCAAACAATCCACAAGGGAAACTGACTAGGTAAATTTGAATACATTTTCAAAGTGAACAAAGAAACTGGCAGGAGCGGGATTCGAACCAGGGACCTCCTGGTTACCGTACCGGCGCTCTACCAACTGAGCTATATCTTGCCCTATATTGGCGGTCTCCCAAATTGTCAGTATCTTTGTTCAGGTGGGCGCTAGTCAGAAGTCATAAACCCAGAATGCCGTATAGCCAGGGATCACACCCAATTTTACGATACAACCTAGGAAGCGACATTGTGGGGATCACTCAATTATAAGTTAAAAAGTCGTATCCTCATTGAGTGATCCCCACAATGTCGCTTCCTAGGTTGTGTCGTAAAATTGGGTGTGATCCCTGGCTAACGGTACGGTAACCCGGAGGTCGCAGGTTCGAATCCCGCTCCTGCCAGTTTCTTTGTTCACTTTGAAAATGTGTTCAAATTTACCTAGTCAGTTTCCCTTGTGGATTGTTTGACGAATTATATGTTAACAAGTCGTATCCTCATTGAGTGATCCCCCACAATGTCGCTTCCTAGGTTGTATCGTAAAATTGGGTGTAATCCCTGGCTATACGGCATTCTGGGTTTATGACTTCTGACTAGCGCCCACCTGAACAAAGATACTGACAATTTGGGAGACCGCCAACATAGGGCAAGATATAGCTCAGTTGGTAGAACGCCGGTACGGTAACCCGGAGGTCGCAGGTTCGAATCCTGCTCCTGCCAGTTTCTTTGTTCACTTTGAAAACAGTTCAAAACTAGTTAACAGTTCGAAACAAGTTGGCACTCGTTCGTGCCAGCTCAAAACCGTTCATACATTTGCAGATCAGTGCAGACCAGTTACACCAATTCCCAGTTCCCCTGGACTATTGGGACCATTTGAAACCAGTTGAAATGGAATTTGTATCAGTTTGTGTGCTCTTGTCATGTACAGAAGTCTCTCCTCCAGATGGCATTCACCTTGCCTTCGCTTCAGACGATGGCTTAGTCTACCTAGACCAGGGGAAATCCGTAGATGCACTGATATCAGTGGAGCACCGATTTGTCTGCGAGGTTGGCGCGAGAGACTCCTGCGTTATTTTTGGCTGGTCCCTAGGCAACAATGAGCTGACCCCCGACAGTGACCCAGTGCAAGTGGTTAACGACAACAACTTAACCGTGAGCAGGAGTACATTGACCGCCAGCTTCAAATGGAGCAACAACGGCCGGCCATTACGTTGCAGGGCTGCAAACAAAGGGACCCCTTGGCAAGATACGTTTGTGATTGTGAATGTGATTGGTAAGGAGTTTCATTAGAGGATACTTGGACAACATCAAGAAATCCAATAGTATTATACACCACAATGAAATTTGTTATTACAAGAAATGGTTTATGGTTTATCGACTTTGCTCACTTTCGGCCATTAGATGTTTATGAGCTGCATATTTTTTACATTTCAAGAGAGCGGGACCACAAAATAGCTTAGAATGTCGCTTAACTAATTTACATATAGTCATATGAAAAAATTGGAACACAAATTAGCGAACAAAATATGTAGTCTATACTTGGCCAAAAAAAAACCCGCAAGTTTTTATGTCAAAGTATATCGTGACTGAAATTTACAAATAACATAAACATTAAATTAAAACAGATTAGTACGGTGTTATGTACGACCTCCCTATGCTGTGATGCACGCTTGGATGCGCCGGTGCATGGACTAAATCAGCATCCTCAAAGTCATCTGGGGGAGGCCGCGCCACTATTCCATTAGGAATACGGATGCCGCAAATATGCGCAAAAAACCAAAAAGCAGTGCCACCAGGCCGGATGACGCAATTGTCCGCCGTTTGTGCAGTTTCAATCTATTGTTGGATTAAACAGTGCCACCAGGCCGGATGACACCATTGGCCGCTGTTTGTGCAGTTTCAATCCAGTGTTGGATTATTGTGTATAGGTTACGCTTGACTGCACAAACACATTGTAGCGGTTTCCTTGGCTGCCATAACTGCCGCGGCACCCCGACGTCTCCCGTAAAATACCGTACTCAAGGGGTTAAAAGTAGCGGTAAGTTCATGAGCTGTTCTAGGCAAAACAGGACGTAACCGGATGCGGCGATCGAGTTCATCCCACGCATGCTTGATGGGGTGAAGGTCTGGACTGAACGCAATATGGTGGCCATCAAGATACTGGGTGATCACCCTTGCCCGCATGAGGTTGTGCATTGTCCTATTGAAACAAGTTTATGTTCGGATGTACATCCAGAAATGGCCTCAATACAGGCTCCAAAATGTCATCCCGGTATCTATGGACATTGAGATTACCATCGATGACTATCAGTTCAGTACGGTCATTTGCTGTAATACCGGCCCATATCATAAAGCTGGGACCTCCCCACCTGTCAAGCTCCACGACATCTATTATATTACAGTCAAAGAGTCGCTCACCACGACGACATTAAACCCGTACCTGTCCCTTATTATTGCTTACGCGAAATCGTGACTCATCCGAGAACACCACCTTGTTCCACATTCTCTGCGTCCAGTCACGCTGTTGGCGGGCCCATACCAACTTACGCCGAAAACGATCTGGCGTCAGTGGGAGACCTCTGTAAGGGCGTCTGCTCCCGAGTCCTTCCGTACGAAGTCTGAGCACTAATCCTGTTGTTCGTCCGTCCAGGCGTCTCCCTTGTGGTGGTTCCTGCATTGCGACGTCGATCACGAAGGTGCTGCGGAATGATGTAACGATCCTGAATGGGCGTCGTCACCCGCGGTCTACGACTTCTCGGACGATCTGCCACACTTCTACATGTAGTGTCTCTTAAACGACGTCTGAGCCTGCTGATGGTTGATTCGTGCACTTGGAGATGTGCAGCCACATCCCTAGCTGAGATGCCCGCATCGAGCATTCCAATTGCGCGGGCTCGGTCATACTGACTTAGTCGTGGCATTGTCGTCTGCAGGCCATTTGCAGAGTGAATTCGGTTCAAGACTCCATGGACTATAGTATAGACTACCACAGGAACATCAACATTATTATGCAATTTAGCCTGGTAAGCCACAATAAGTGATTGTTTCACAATCCATTAAACTCCCATTGTGGTGGTTCAGTGAGGCATGACGCTCAAAAAATGTGATTGAAAATACTGGCGTTTACAATGGTAATACAAATCTTTGTCATTGATAAGTTGTGCTCAACAATGCACATTTTAAAATACGTCAACTTGCGTTTCTTTATTTGCCAAGTATATATACAAACAAAAAATAACCATGTACATAGCAAAATGATCCATACACTATTCCAAAGGTGACGGAATATTTGTGCACCAGAAATATTGAAATGTGGTGTTTAATTATGGTATCTTCAACCCTCCAAACGGGGTTTTCCTTTTCTTTATTTGAATGATGCCACTGACGTCACTCGGACTAACATTGTACGTCATGGTCAATTTTAAACCGTGGTAGCTACATGACCTAAGATATAGACGTCGTGGAATCTTCAGGTCAGGGAACCAGACTATAAATACCTAAGACAGTTTACCCGTTCTCATCGGTAGAGAACCCGTCACATGGGTGTTTTTTACGCAAGCGCAATACTCCGTTGCGTCTGTCTGTATTTAGACCCCATGGCTGAGTTCGGGCGAGTTGTTCTTGTTTGCTTAAGAACATCTGGTGTCTTCGTTCGTGTTCCGGCTACTCGAACGCCCAAGAACATCTGATAGCCCCTTGGCGTTGCAAGAGCGCCATATATCGCTGGTAACCACGCAAAATGTAATGGCTGCGCCCACATGTACGTCAACTTGCGTTTCTTTATTTGCCAAGTATATATACAAACAAAAAATAACCATGTACATAGCAAAATGATCCATACACTATTCCAAAGGTGACGGAATATTTGTGCACCAGAAATATTGAAATGTGGTGTTTAATTATGGTATCTTCAACCCTCCAAACGGGGTTTTCCTTTTCTTTATGGTTTGTTTATAAGTTATCCTAAAAAGATCAGGACTAATTAGCTTATCAGAAAATGATACAAGCACAACTTTGGAAATGAACATTTCTTCGAAGAAAACAATAAATAATGAATTAGTGATACTCTAATGTACATGCGAATATTGCAATAGATCTCTCTCATAGGACGCCATCTTCGTAGGAAAATTACATATGCGTGTTCAACGCCATCAGGTGCGTGTGCGCGCAGTGTGCAAAATATTCTAAACACGCGCGCATGTAGCTCGAAATTTTCTCTGAAATACGGCGCAGCCGATGCGCGTCACGAAAAATTTGACGCCCAAAATGCCGATGCACATTGCAATCTGTAGGAAGTGACGTCATTTGAGAGAGACCTACAGATTAATCCGGCGCCTAAAATTTGAACCATTTACTGCGGTGGCACCACGCTCGCGTGCGTATTTTACGCACCTGCTAGATGCAGTTTCGACCAACAGGGTGTTTACAACTTGCCAAAATGCGCACCCGACTCAAATTAAAGAACGCGGGCAACCTGGACGCGAGCGTCACACTAGAGCAAAAATGGCTTCTAATTTTGTCCGGCGAATTCCCGTATAGATTAATCCGGCGACCTAATTTAGAAGCATTTACTGCGGTGGCACCACGCTCGCGTGCGTATTTAAAGCGACTGAAATTAAAGACTGAAATTAAAGAACGCAGGCAACCTGCACGCGAGCGTGGCGGCACCAGACCAAAAGTGGCTTCTAATTTTGTTCGGCGAGTTCCTGTATACATCAGCGGCGGGCAAGGAAAATAAAATACAGTAGCGCGCCTAGAGTCACGCATACGTGCTCTGTATTGTAGCCTTTATTCAAGTCGCTTAACAAAATTAGTACCCCAGATAAAACAAATCGCGTCCGGGCAGCCGCCAATTAATGGCACGTGATCAAAACAAGGAGGAATTTCTCCTTTTTGCCCCCAAAGTTTCTGAACTCGTTTTTGTTAACATTCGGATGTTATCATTGAATTTGTTGAACAACATTTCGTCTGGACCATTGGCGACCCTAATTATTATTTTTAATTCTCATTTATACATTGAAGCTCAAAATTCAATGCCGACCGGAGTTTGCAAGAGTATTTTTTGAAATATGCCACTGACGTCATTTGGACCGACATTGTACGTCATGGTCTACTTTAAAGAGCAACTAAAACGCCGATTACAATTTTGACTTTTCCGACCGTTTAAATACTCTTTTAACTGATGGAGATTAGTTTGCAGACGAGAGGGATTTTTATATTTAAAAAGGGGTGTAATTCTGAACAATTTATCCTGTTTCGCAAAAGCTCATTGTGTATGTAAATGTATGTACGTGACCCCGTGACGTACACGTATAGAGTCGGTCGATGCTGCAGCGAAACACTAGTGCATGTACGTACGTGGAGTTAATGGTGCTGAAAGAGTTTTTGTCGACATAACTCATCCGTTTTCCCGTTTATTTTGTCTAATTTTGATATTATTTCAGTATGAGCATCGTTCTGAGATAATCATTATGCCTCGATCGTGTGTAGTTAGGGGTTGCACGAGGAACAGCGACAAAAACCCTGACCTAACCTTCCTGCGATTCCCAGTGCTGAATGGAGTTCAATACAATATCTGATTTTCGGCTGTCGAAATGGTCGAAAATATGTGCAGAACATTTCGCCAAATACTGTATTGATCATGGTGTTAGTATGGAAACTCAGCTGGGTTTGAAGGCACAATTCCGTTTGAAGACTGGAGCCATTCCAACTTAAAAGGCTCCGAGCATTCCAATCCTGCCCCGAACCACGACGACGTTCCCTGCGGTTGCCGGCTCGAGCAGCCAAAGCTCCGGCCGCTATTTGTTTTCCGTACCACATACAATATTCGATATGGGCGCATTTCGAAGTGCGCGATTGGACGGCTTTCACCAACATCATGCATTATACATGTTTCTGTTTTCGGGTAAAGGTCACGAGGTCATACTTATGCATATAACAGCGCGCGCTGTGCATCTGAAATCGCTGAAGAATGCACGAAAAGCAGCACGATCCGATGCGATCGATGATGATGCATTATATACTTCGCTATTGGAGACTTGCTAAATGGGACCAATCTCACCTGTGCCACTGTACTGAAAGAAAGAGCCCAATTTTATTTTTAACACAGTTTGGCATCCTGATGAAAATGAGTGTTGGAATTAATGTACTTTTCACCCTGCATGCCATATGAGGTTTTCTGAAGAACTTTCTTGAAACAATTTCTGTAAAAGAACAAGAAAGTTGACTGTTGACTTATTTGTTAATAAATAATACTTAACTGATGATTAAACTTGCTATGTAATTGTGTGTGTCATCAGTTCAGATAGTTGAGTTGGTGATTGTCTTTTTTAATCTTCTGACCATTCATGGAGGGGTTTAAATGGAATAGTGTAAGCAAAATTTTTGCAAACATAAAATAAAAAAAAACAATAATAATGAAAGACCTAATTGACTGGAGTGTTAGTTAATGCATTTTGTAACATCATGGCACCTGGTGTGCTGACATTTTCAAGAAAAGTGGTATTTTTTTTCAATTTCCAACACTGTATTTTCCACTGAATTTACAAAGCAAAGGATGGAGTTGAAAGAACAAAACTGACTAAAATAGAAAAAAGAAATCGGTGGCTGCGTCGACAACGTGCGAATTTCCCGCTTTGTTGTATGCCTATTTTTTGGAGGTGGCCCTTTTATAACGGCCCAACAGCATTCAGGTCTTATTTTAAATATATTTAGGCCGAATGCTTTCTGCAAAAACGTAGGCCTACCACAGTGCAGAATTGCGAACATAAGCAATGATCCAGTATTGATACTGTACAGCGCCATAGTGTACATTGTACATGTACATGCATTTTTGTTTTGCTGTACACGTTAGAACTTATTATTATTCCCTTATAACCCATCCCCATAGACTAAGCACACGTTTGCCTGTCCTCACATTTTCCGGAACAAAGAAATACATGTGAGGACAGTATTTTTCCCTTTACCCCCTTTTCTGTGCTCATGTGTAATGCAATACCATGATTGCAATATCACACACACACGCCGACGACACGCACATTTTTGTTCTGCGATAGTGCAGCCATGATGACCGTATACGAATCTTAAATGTAAATGCATGACCCTTCGTGAAATCCGTCCAATCAGGATGCGCCCATAGCGAATATGGGGTACGGAAAAAAAATCGCGCCCCGGCCGTTTCCCTGTCCACGCTCGCTTGACTAAACATGCATTGTACACGTACGGTACCGTAAATAGGCTGCAGAAATTGTGTGTATAGTTCTGAGAAGGTGCGGGTCCTTATGAGGGTTGCATAAGCAAAGTCGCCAGACTAGAGTATAGCATCAGCTCACACACAACTCGCCGCGCAGGTCCCAATAAAAGCCGACTGCAAACAAAGGAAAGTATGACTCATAACTAACTTTTCAGCAAGATCAAGCCTACAACCCCAATTCAAACTGTGTCTCACAAAGATGCCAACACTTTCAAATATGTGACCCGCTCTGGAAAAAGGTATATTAAGTCGCAAAATATGAAAAATGAATTTTATGTATGATTAGAAAGCCCACAATGTAAGCTTTCATTTGGTACATGATAGAGCTCCAAAGCCCTTTCTGTTCTGGAGATATCGCATTTTTGCATATTATTAGTTCTATGGAGTTCAAATTGCACAACAGAGAAAACAGGCTTTGAAATAGCTAGTTCTAATACAATGCAATAGAACAATGCACTCTAAAAAGGAAATTTTTTCTCTTTATTCACTGAAATCAACATTGTTGTGCACCAAACCTGAAACTTCAGATATTTAAGATGTCATTAAAGACCAAAAACAAAAAATGAATTTTGACAAATAATTTCACCCTCTTAAAGTTGAAAGGGCCATTACACGTAAATGCATAGCGCGACTTATATCACCTTTTTCTGGAGCGGGTCACATATGTTAAAGCATTGTCGTATAATACAGTGACGTCATATCTGACGTCAGTGACGTCAGTTTCTACACGTATACGTCATCACTCGCGCGATACGGCACGCAGTTGACATCGGCCTTTTCTGAATCGAGTCAAAGTGGCTCAGAAAGAAAAAGGCTTAAAAACAATGTTTATGTTTTTTCAGACTCATTTAACTTGTTATATTAAAAACACTAGCTTGTGCTCTGGAATGTGAATTTTGTCGAAGATAACATTTTTAGACCCAATAATGCAGAAACAATTTTACAAATGCACAATTGAACTTTATAATGTGGCGATCCTCCCACAGAATGTGTATTAAGTCTACCGGTACATATTGCACACATACATGTTGATATCTGACCCATTTTTCACGGATTTTACTGACATAATTTTATAATTAACAGGTTGTTCCTAGTTGTATATTTTCAAGGAGGGTTGGTTGTTTTCCAAGGTTTTTCCTCTCCTGACCACTTTGGTGGACTATTGAAGTAAAATCATTCCCTAACCATTTTTCAAGTTAAATCTGTGCTCCAGGTATCGCACATGTTATGTCATCTTGTTCCAATCTTTCAGTGCCGCCGACAACAATCCGAATATCAGATTCCAATGGCGGCGACGACATGTCGACTACGACGGTCTACGTCACTCAGGGTGATACGTGCCGATTTTTCTGCCAGGTATCAGGCACCAATCCCGGGGCTAACATCCGATGGAGTCTTGATTTCCATCGCCTGACTCACGCGGAGAGCGAGAGCATCATCACAGACGATGGGCTAACCACGACTGTGAGCAGTGTAGAGCTACTGATCACCGATAGCATGTACAGAGAGATGTTGCGCTGCTGGGAAGATGATTTCTTATACAGAGTGGATGCCTGCGTGTATCTTTGGGTCCAAGGTAGTTATTAAAGCAGTGTTGGAACAAAGGCTTCTACCCTCAAGGCCGAGGACAATGATTTAACTCTCAGGGCCTTGGCCTTGGTCTGGGATTTGAGGGTTTAGGTCATGGCCTTGAGGCCTTGGAAGTCGAAGCATTTGCTACAATACTGTATAAAACCGACTGTGTTCGTGCTTTCGGGGGGGGGGGGGGGGGGGTGTATCACCCTAAAATAATAAAATAAACTTCCAAATTGAATTAAACATTTGTTAGAATTACTAGATAAGTTAACTTCACACACATACGTAAACAATGCAATAAGTTTCCAATTCTTAATTAGACGCGGGATAGTATAAATTTATAGCAGTCTTAACATAGCACATAACACCTAAACTGGCCCACAATACAAATAGCTTTGACTCATTTTCACAAAAGGGACGGTCATGTGATTGTCTGTAAGTCCATTCTTTCTGGAAAACGCGGCGATGATCTATAATGCCCTTCTGTACAATGCTATTCTGACGTCCTAGAAGGACAGCCCATTCTACGTCTATTCTGCACATTTGCGAAAATTGATATTCCCATGTATCTGCTCGTAAAACTAAATAGGTTTTAACATTTAGGAATGTGGGATGCACCTCTGAGTCACTCCCATCACGTGATCGTGCAGAGCGGCGGTACACGGGTTCGATACCAGACACTTTTTAAACAACCGTCTCTATCTATGTGAGGATCAGAGATTACGCTGATCTCAAACTGATGCACAGTACCGATTAGACCGGGAGCTAGGTTGAGTTTAATTAACAGTTTGAGCACAAAAGGCTTGGTAGTACCAATCGACCGTCCGTCGGGGGTAGTTCTGAAATGGCCATTCTTAAGTTGCCCTAGGTCGGATGAGGGGTCAGGGGACCAAGGTCAAATGTCAACATTTTCGAGTTTAATTAACATGTCGCGCACAAGTGCCGTTTTTGGATTAAAGTGTTGAGATTGACCCAAAAATAGCTGATACCAAAAATGCCACTTAAGAATGCAAAAAAGGCGTATACAGTTACTTAAGAATGACACTAATTAGTCAGTAATTAGCACTTTAATTAACATTTCGAGCACAAACATTATTTATTTCACAAATAGCTCTTATAAGTGAACTGAACCAGTTTGTGTAACTTAAGAATGAAAAAAAGGTTGGATAAATCTACTTAAGAACGATTTTTCTATTGTTTTTATTTCACATATTTGTATGCCGAAACAGCAGAAGCTGGTTTCCATTGAGGCACAGCGCCCAGTTATGATAAATAATTATAATCACAGAACTAAAATCAGATCAAAACTAAATAAATAGGAAACAAATTATTCTATAAGAACAATAATAAAGTAGCACCATAAGCAATTACATTTACGTGATTAATATAAATGACACTAATTAGGAACTAAATAACACTTTAATTAACATTTCGAGCACAAACATGATTTTTGTGACAAACAACTCTCATAGGTGACCTGAAACAGTATTTTTGTAACTTAAGAATGAAAACAAGGTTTGATAAAACTATACTTAAGAACGATTTTAGATTCTGTTCTATTTGTTTATTTTAAATATTTACACGCCCAAACAGCAGAAGCTGGTTTCCATTAATGCCCAGTCATGATTAATAATTATGATGAATACCGTAGAAATAAAATCAGAGCAAAACTAAATAAACAGAATATAATTATTCCATAAGAACAATCATAACGTAACACGTTAATAACTTAAATTTCTGTCTTTAATGTAAATGACACTAATTAGCGAATAACTAGCACTTTAAATTAACATTTGGAGCATTAACATGATTTGTGTGACAATAACCCTTATAACTGACCCGAAAGTATATATGTAACATAAGAATAAAAAACAATAGGATGAAAGTACGTTCAAAGACAACTGGACTGGTATTCTCACTGGTAATTATTTATGCGACTTTTTTTTAAAGATACATGTCTCATCTGGCACCACTAACGCTCCCAGTGATAATAAGGTAGCACATGATCATTAGAACGACTTCAATTATCAACTTATTCTCAATTGACTTTAAATGAAAAACAAAATGTAATTTGTTTGTCAAGTTAAACACCAGAAATACCACGTTTGTAATTTCAACCTAAATTAATGTTGGTGAAAGAAGATAAGGATAGTTTTAAAAATGATTGAAGGCCAATGTCCATACTAGAACTGATCACGCCATGTGGGACTGATCACGCGAGCGAGGATATACCGTAAACGTAGCTAAAGGGGTGTTTCACAAAATATGAAGTATAATTATTTAAAAAAATAGTTGGAAGCTTATATTTTTGACTTGTTTTGACGTATTTTACCCGAAAGGTGCAGGTTGTCATTGTCAGTGTGCTTTAATTTCTCCCGGCTACACACCAGATTGTCAGCACACCTGACTAGCTTATACCGTGACGTCATACAAAGGGTTCCACCGTCAAGTTTCATTTAATATGTCCTTCTTTTACACCAAATATTGGATGTGATCCCTGGCTATACGGCATTCTGGGTTTATGACTTCTGACTATAGCGCCCACCCGAACAAAGAAACTGACGATTTAGGGCAAGATAGCTCAGTTGGTAGATCGCAAGGACAGTATTCCGGAGGTCGCAGGTTGGAATCCCGCTCCTGCCAGTTTTCTTTGTTCACTTTGAAAATAGCACACGTTGATTACATATTTTCAAATCATGCCATCCATGTTTTCCTTCTTTTAAAGTCGCAGTGGAGATCTTCATTTCATGTAGGCCCTAATTTATTGGACAAAAATGCTGTTGATTTTATTATTCCTATTTGTTTCTGTTGCCAGTACAATACTGTTGCTGCTTAGCTTGGACGTTAATAATTGACGTGATTAACATGTTACTTTTATGATCTTCTTCACAGATTTGTTACACAATAATGTTATCTTGTTTATTTAGTTTTGTTATGATTTTAGTTGTGTGATTTGTATCACAATAATGACTGGGTCTCAATGGAAACCAGCTTTTGCTGTTTGGGCGTACAGATATGTGAAATGAATAAATAAAATAAGTATATATATAGAATTTGCAATCGTTCTTAAATAGCTTTATCCAACTTTTTTTCATTCTTAAGTTACAAATACTGGTTCAGGTCACTTATAAGAGTTATTTGTTACAAAAATCATGTTTGTGCTCGAAATGGTAATTAAAGTGCTAATTACTTGCTAATTAGTGTCATTTATATTAATCACGTAAATGTAATTGCTTAATGTGTTACTTATGAAATACTTTAATTGTTCTTATGGAATAACTTGTTTCTTGTCTATTTAGCTTTGATCCGATTTTAGTTCTGTGATGTTATCATAATTATTTATCATAACTGGGCGCTGCGCCTCAATGGAAACCAGCTTCTCCTGTTTCGGCATACACATATGTAAAATAAAAAAAATATATAAAATAAAATCGTTCTTTAAGTAGCTTTATCCAACCTTTTTTTCATTCTTAAGTTACAAATACGGGTTCAGGTCACTTATAAGAGTTACTTGTCACAGAAATCATTGTGCTCGAAATGTTAATTAAAGTGCTAATTACTGACTAATTAGTGTCATTCTTAAGTAACTTTATTAAGTAGCATTTTTGGTAAAAGGGGGTCAATCTCAACACTTTAATCCAAAAACGGTACTTGTGCGCGACATGTTAATTAAACTCGAAAATGTTGACATTTGACCTTGGTCCCCAGACCCCCATCCGACCTAGGGCAACTTAAGAATGGCCATTTCAGAACTAACCCCCGACGGACAGTCGATTGGTACCATCAAACCTGTTGTGCTCAAATTGTTAATTAAACTCATCCTAGCTCCCGGTCTAGATCCCATGCTTCGATGACCCACAGTTTATTGCAGCGCGCTTTGAAACATGGGTTATTTAAGCACCAGACTATTATACGCATACCATACATTTTTTCTCGAAACGCTGGCTTCGCCTCGGCTTCGGCTCCGACTTCTGATAGAAGCAAACAAAATGGAAATATTCTAAATGTTGGTGCATGTTCTGCTTCAGGAACATTCATTCGGTTGATTATGACAGCAACAATTAGAATACTTGCATTTTGTTTGCTTCTCAGTTATTCAGAAGTCGGAGACGAAGGCGAAGCCAAGACGAAGCCAGCGTTTCAAAAAAAAACCTAGGCCTATATAATCGTTGAAGGTGCAGAGCGAATGCAGTGCTTAAACGTAGTATGCAACATTTGCTTTTGCTGTAGTTTTTAGAAATTTTGGGGTTAGTATTTTCTAGCAAATGCGGTAACACTTAACTATTTAAAGTTTTGTATACATAGGTTCTGAGAAAACAAAGAGAAGAAAAATGCTGTTCGTTGTAGTCTGGCTCCCTGACCCTACTTCAGACAAAATAAAGCAATTTATAGACGTCAGGAATTATCAAATCGAGGAACTCGACTATCACCAACGATGGTCGACCGACCATTGCTGGAGATTGATTTAAACATTCCACTAAATCCACTTTTCTTGAAGATAAAGCACACGAGGTGCCATAACTTTAAAGGATGCTTGAGACTATTATTTACTTACAGGCAAGAAAGCCATTTCATAATAATTCAGTACGGCAGTTTTGTTTTTCTACAGAAACAAATACGCAACCTCGTTTGCCAGTGACAAAGTCAACAATAGCAACAGAAGTCTCGTCCACAGATCAGGACCCAAAGACTACACAAATAACAACTGGACGGCTATTCCATACCACGTCAACTGCGATGAAATCGCCAAGCCATGAAGCAGTGTCCACGCAGTCCACAACAGCCCAAACTGATATACCAGGTGTGCTGGCAAAATGTGGTTCACTAGCAAATGCCACACAGCCAACTACAATATAACCCACATCACCAACCACTCATCTATTCCCAACCCAAACTCATCACCCCGCCTTCCTCCCCTTCCCTTGGTTGTTTACGGTACATTTGCAAGTCTATTCGGTCCCTCTGGACTGGTTTCCTTTAGAGCGAACGTAAACGGCAACCAACGAAAACATGACTGCCTGGCCTGGAGGCGATTTCTTTTCCCAAACGACACCCGAATGGGGTTAACGCTATGAGATTTCGGACTTGACTTCCCTTTTTAAAAAAATCCTCCGGAGCCACGAATTAGAAGGGAAAAAATGAATTCGAACGTAATGAAATTCCGGACTTTATTTCCCTTTAAGAATAATCCTCCAAAGCTGGAAATTAGAAAGAAAAAAATTTAAAAAATGGTAAAGTTGAGGTCTCGAACCTAGTAGCTTCTGCCTCATAGTCTGGCACCGTATCCACTAGGCCATCGGAATGCTCGGTAGACCTCGAGAATTCATTGCATTATACACCCAGCCCTATAACGCATGCGTACGTATAGTAAAAGTATTATAGAGGGCGCTCAACAATGAATCCATTCGGATGTAGTTTGGGAAAAAAATAATTCGCGGCCCGGAGCGCCGCCTGCACGCGTGGCCCGGAGCGCCGCCTGCACGCGTGGCCCGGGCTGGGGCGCGGCTTCTGTGACAGTGACTCATTATATTCTTCAAATGTTGCCGTATAAGCCGCACGGAGTATAAGCCGCACGGAGTATAAGCCGCATGTACAATTTTCAGCGTGAGAATCAACGATAAGCCGCGGCCTATATTCCGAGAATTACGGTATATGTATTGGTATTTTAACTGATTTCTACCGTCTCGATGTCGATGTTATGCATTTTTTTAAATACATCTTTTTTGCAACCGAATTATTTTCGTCTATAAGCTTTGCCTTGCATCCTTCCTTAACTTTACCAAATCTCCCCGTCCCTGCCTTGCCCACTTCCCCTATGTTTATTGTAAATTGATGTGTTTATTTTAAACTTCATATATTTATTTATGATTTTTCAACAAACGTCGTATTAAAGCTAAAACCCCACAAAAGTACCTTCTAACACTGAGTAACTCATTTCATTAGCCTTGTTTCCCGACTCATCTGCCAATAACACCATCGTCAACAGCAGCACCAGTCTCGTCAACCCACCAAGAACCAACTGACAAATCAAAGATGACGCCGGTAACAACAGACGTGATATCCCATACCTCGTTAGCCGTAATTAAGTCCACAAGCCCCCAACTGGTATCCACACAATCCACAACAGTCCGACCGGAAAGATCAGAATATTCCAGTTCATCCACAACGATATCAGCGAACGGGACTGTATTCGTCAGTGCAGCAGGAGGTTCAACCACTGAGCCAAGAACCAACACTGGACGAACGGCCTACACGACTGGTATTAAGGCCTGGGTACAGTATCATAGAACTGCTTACTAGCACAAAAAATTGCTTAATCACAAAAAACCTTGCTTAATAAAATCAGGTTATCGGCAAAAATTTCATGTGATGTATATCGCTTGTGACCGGTACCGTATTTAGCTGCTGTTTACTTCATAACAATCCCACAGAGTTTTGGCTGGTAACCCGATTTTACGAAGCAGGTTTTTTGTGCTGAAGCAAATTTTGTGCTTAAGCAGCCCTATGAAATTGGCACCTTGGTACAATTTTCATAGAACTGCTTAAGCACAAAACCTTGAACAAAAACAGGTTACCATCCAAAACTCAATGTGATGTATGTTGCTTGTGACTGGTATTTAGCTGTTGTTTGCTTAGCATGACAATCACTAGGAATTTTGGCTGGCAACCTGATTTTACTAATCAAGGTTTTTGTGCTGAAGCAATTTTTTGTCCTTAAGCTTCTATGACATTGACACCTGTTTTCATTTCGCGCCAATGCGACATCAAGTGATTTGAGTTGACATCCAATTCAGTCATAGCCTTATATTTCACCGATTTGTCTGCTACAGCACGTCTAAAATAGATCCTTTTCACTTGTCGTCATGGACCGTAAAGTGTAGTGATGCTAATGTGTGCTTATCAGTGGCGTATCCAGGGGGGGGGGGGGGGGGGGGGCAGAGGGGGAAACTTTCCCCCTGGCGGCATTTAAGGCTTCATAAAAAACAAAAGGAAATAGTGTTTTTGCGACTGTTTTAAGACGGTTCAGACGTTGTTTGCCCTCCCTGGCACAAAAAGCTGGATACGCTACTGCTGCTTATTCAAATAAATCAAGCATGGGGCGTGCGTGTACGTGGTTGAAAATGTCCCATGCGAAATGTGTACAACGATCACTCTCTGGCGGTCCACACCTAGTCGTTTTGTTTACACTTCAGGCCATTTTGGTCACGTGGGTGAAAAAATGTCTTTCATAGGCAGCTGATTATAGTGAGATATTGTCGCAATGTACACTTTTCTTTGTACATGTAGTTTTACACTAGAGTGATGTGCATACATGTTATTGTCGTTTAGCATAAACGATTACACAACACACGACCGAGTGCACCCGACGACACCGCATTTTCGGATGTAACAATTTTGGTAGGAAAAAAATGTTTCAAGTATACTATCTACCTTTTTGAAGGGAAAATTACCCCAAACAAGCACGAATTCGTGCAGAAGCCGCGTCGTCCACCTATGAATCAGTAAAGCATAGTAAATGTTGTAGCGCCCTCTTCTGTTGAGCCGTGTCGCGAAAACGAATTTGGCACACAAACAAGAAGAAGTAGAAGAAGAAGAAGAAGAAGAATAAGAACAACGCTAAGCGCTTATAGAGCCCCGTCTGCGATGCGACGCGGCTAAAAAGAAAACAAGGGAAAACAAGCCAGCAAACTTCTGATTACAATACTCAAAATATTCGAATCATTCTCATTTCTCTCTCGTCATTTTCCACAGGGGATAGGACTCCAGGCGACCCCGAATCACAGACAGAGAGTTCCTTGGTGTCAACCATCATCTGGATTAGTGTGGCTATGCTGGCAGCTTGCGTTGTGATATTATCAGCATTCCTCGTCCGAAAATGCATCAAGCGATCCAAAAATACAGGTGGGAACCACGAAATGTTCATAGTTTTCTTAAAGGTATGTTATTTTAATTGTGTTTCCCGACATTTTCAAACTGCGCAAAACCAAACACTGAAACTATTTGCCAACTCCTAGACAAAGATAATCTACATCGTTGTGTATTGATATGCCATTATGCAATTTGTTTGTGTCAGCTGCTGCAAAATCGTGCAGCAACACTTGCAATCGACAACATGAATTCCTTGATGAATTCAAGAGAATGAGCATCCGACTCCTAATATAGGAAATTACAACATCGCTTGCGCACGCGATGACCAGTCAAAAGCACCATTCATACTACCCAGCGGTCCATTTATTCATTACAACCGCCAAATGATACAAAAAATATATTAAACTAACTGGCAGAGAGGTGGAGGAATGAAAACGGACCCGTGGTAACGTATAAACAGAATAGAGCCTGAAAGTTCACCCCTGGTGGCACGCATCCGGAGACCTTGAATAGGAAAATTAACGTGTAAAAAATAAAAAAATTGCAATAATTTTTGGTACATTGATTTCTTACGAAAATCACCCCCCAAAAAGGCCTTTGTAAAATTATTACTAGGATATCGATTGATGGAAACTGATCAATCGCCTAATGTGAAAGAGAAATGTCGTGCCAAAAATGGACTTCTCACTTCCGAAAATCTAAAACACACTAATGTGTACAGGGACTAGTGTGTACTCGATGTACTTGTACAAAGATGAACATTTATGAAATAATTTTAAGACAATCATAAGGTAAAACTGAAAGTTAAATAGAAGAACAACATTTCTTTTCTGGCTATTTTTTTTTTTTAATAAACGTACATGACTCATTAGCATTTTCGACGGTGAGTGAGTCTATCAGCTAGACACCCAAGCCAGCCCAGCTTAATTTAGAACACATCGGCTGTAGGTAGGGAAACCTTAACAAGTTTCGTTCTCACGCATGAAAGCGCGTAGTTACACTGCGCCTGGGCGCCGCCATGTTAGAATTGGAACTCGCGAATTGGTCCAATGGATGTATCGCGTTTTGTCGCGAAAGCTCGATGGTCTATATCGGGTCTTGAAACAAAACACTGTTTAAAGAGGATAATTCCACTGTATTTTAGTGTTTTTTAACAAAGAATAGCGCAACCGTTAGAACCGATTCAAAAGACCAAAAAAAGGCAGTATTCAACAAAAGTGTGAAAATGGCGTTTATCGCGTTTAGGAGGCAAACTCTTTATTTCACTCCAAAATATGCAAGAGGAAGGATTTTTTAAGCATGATTTCAATGACGTACTGAGAATATAAAATAGAATATTGCAGGCACTAAACAACCGCAGGGGCAACTGAAGGAACAATCTCCAATGAATGTGATCTTTCGACATGTGGGCAACAGAGCCCGAAAGTAAAAGGTCACGCACAGGGCTTCCGGAGACCTCGCGCGGCCCGACTTCGGGCAATTTACACTGGGTTGCTCTTTCTCTTGTTATAATTTTGGGCAGAATGATTTCTAACCGTAACCACCCCAAGAAATGTTCACGCTGGAATTTTGTCCTGGAATTCTTTAACCCCTTGAGTACGGTTATCGCAGTGAGGCGTCGGGGTGCCGGGGCGGCCTGTGCAGCCAAGCGAAACGGCCACAATGTGCTTGTGCAGTCAAGCGTAACATACACAATAATCCAACAATGGATTGAAACTGCACAAATAGCGGCAAATGACGTCATCCGACCTGGTGCCACTGTTGTTGTCTTTTTTGCGCCATTTGGCGTCACCCGTACGCAACAAAATAAGTAAAAGTAGGGGAAATACTTGACGGTGGGTAAAACAAACGCGAATTTTATTGACGACCTTTCACATCCGGTATTTTTGTTCCCAGGTCTCCTTGTTCGTTTACGCGTGTTTTCACATCGTGTACTTCTTCGAGCATGGGATGAAATTATGAATCATCGAAGCTATTGACGTGGCGTTCTCGATATGAAAAGAGCCGAAAGTGAAATTTTAATAGATAAAGCAACTTCTACACTATTGGATAAATTATTCAAATGCAAAGATTTACGGCAATCAATTTTTCGCCGCGCGTCGCCATAAATCTCGTCGCCCCGTGCTATCCTTTTTTAGGTCCGAGGTGCGATCACAAAGTTCCGAGACTGTTCCTGTTGCGAACGAACGGAGCGCAGCACAGTAATGTGCATGTAGCAGGTGTAAGCAATAACTCTCGTGAGTAAGTATTCCAAGTTACATCACTTGATCAACATCAGCACCTGTGTTACACGCATTTTTGTGACCACTGGTACGTGCGCATTTGCGATTTCACATTGAACCTGAAACTTGAGCAGAGAGCGAACATCAAATTTTGTGTCAAACTCGGGAAATCTACAACGGAGATCCTTGAAATACTTCAGAAAGCCTAGACCACAATGAAGGAATGAGCCAGTCGAGGTGTTTTGAGTGGCATTCGCGTTTCAAGAGGGGCAGAACGTCACTGGAGGACGACAAGAGGTCAGGGCGACCCTCCACGAGCACAACCCCCGAAAATGTCCAAGAAATTGAAAGAATTGTGCGCCGGGATCGTCGGATCACTATCCTGGACATTGCTGACATCGTCAACGTCATTTGGAACAGTTCAGGCAATCATCACGTCCAATTTGAACATGCGCAGCGTCGCTGCCAAATTCGAGCCCAGGCCCCTGAATACCGAGCAGAAGCAGCATCGTGTCGAAGTCTGCGAGGATCTCAGTCAACAGGCCCGGGATGACCCAGACTTCATGTCGAGGATCATCAGCGGTGACAAGAATTGGGTCTACGGCTACGACCCAAAGACCAAACAGCAGTCTTCGCAGTGGAAGAGCCCGCAGTCTCCAAGACCGAAGAAGGCGCGTCAGGTCAGGAGCGCAACCAAGAGCATGCTCATCGTTTTCTTTGATATTCGCGGGGTTGTGCACCGTGAATTCAGGGTCAGACTGTCAACGCTGAGTACTACTGCACTGTTGTGAGGCGTCTGGGGAGAACATTCGGCGCAAACGGCCTGAACTATTGCGCGCTGGCAATTGACAACGCGTCCGCTCACAGCGCGTTAAAAACGCGCGAGTTTTTCGCCCGCAACAACACAATCGTCGCTCCCCACCCCCTACTCGCCGGATTTGGCTCCTTGCGACTTCTTTCTGTTCCCCAAAATGAGGTTCAAGCTGAAGGGTCGCCGTTTTAACACTATGGAGGAGATCCAGCGAGAATCGCAGATGGTGCTTGACGCGCTTACGGAACGGGATTTCCAGGGAGCGTTCCAAGCGTGTCAGGAGCGCCGGGAGCGGTGTATCGCTGCACAAGGGGACTACTTTGAAGGGGATGGCGGCCAGATTGAAATCACGTACGGTTTTTGCTTGTTATAGGCGCAGTCTCGGAACTTTTTGATCGCACCTCGTACTTTAATTTCCCATTCGGAGCGTACGAAATTTTCATACTTTCCCGTTTGTTTACAGTTAGGCCTAATCCTTCCGATGACAACAATGTGTACGTCGTGTCAGCAGGTGCATCAACAGATTGAGAATGAAGACCAACACAGTCGCAAGGTAAATAGGGGTGGAGAATGTGAAGAACGGTTGCGCATCTGCGGCGTTATAACTCCACCGATATTGTCCATTCGCTTAAAGGAACCATGCTTCTCAAATTGACCGGATCACATTTTATTTCATAAATAAATTCATTTATATGTATTAAATGTGAATTAAAAACCAAACTGGTTCAAGCGAAGTTTTAGTGTGATTATTTGCCGCTCAAAAATTTACCCCCCCCCTTTTTGAAATTTGTTGAGACTCAAATTGAGGGCGCTGTTCGTGACGTAGACCGAGGCACCGAAATTCATGGATCGACTCGATAGTCTGGACCCGGCCCGTATACACACACTAGGTCTACACGTGTAATTTCGTAAGTTGCAACAACAACTAACATCGAACTTACCCTGATTTTCTCCCTTTTAGCGAAGGCTCCTCGGGGAATGGGCCGTTTAACTGCTTTCGCCTTTATCTTACTCACATCTGGGAACTTTGTTGGGATGGCAGTGGACTTGAGCATATTTTTAATGGTCATCCCAAAGGATTTGAAAATACCAGTATCGAAACACGACGGCTCAAAGTGGTCGCTACATAACGCTGAAAAGCTGCTGGGGCCGGACCTCTTTGCTCTTGTCACTTTCACTTTCGCCGTCCAAATTCTCCGATATTTCGCTTCAGTTGGAAATAAATGTTGGCTTACTCCACCCGTCGTTGTTTTGCTGCACCCAGCAGCCACACACCTTGTCGGCATGGCCGAAAAACACTATATTTTGCTTAGATTTTGGACGAAGAATTTTCGCCGTACAATGTACACACAATGCATACCCGTGATGAATGGGTAATGTGCCTCGATCTACGTCACACACTTATGTTAATGAGGGTCCCACTCAGGGGGCGGAGTAGCTTGGACAAACATATTCAAAAATTGTTTTCTCATATTTAATCTGGGAAATAATTGTCTCTGGAAACAAAATATCATTGTCAAGATAATACTTTATTGTTTTAAGCAGGAATAATGCAATATAAATCCTAAATCATGTTTCCTTTAAGTTTTCAGCATCTGTTCGAGTTGTTTGATTCAATAAGCCAAAATCGGAATTATAGTGCGCCTGCGCAGAAATACACGATTTCGCAAAGTGATGTAAGAGTTATACTCTTCCGGACACGCTGTAAAGCAGATCAAAGTTCTAGCTTCATGTTTATGCACTGATGTGTTATTGATTTAAATTTTGGAATTTTGAAAGTTAATAAAGAAAACTGGCAGGAGCGGGATTCGAACTTGCCACCTCCGGAATACCGTACCCGTGACCTTCCAAATGCGCTATCCTCCCGTATGTTGGCGGTCTCCCAAATTGCCAGTGTCTTTGTGGGGGGGGGGGGGGGGGGGGTAGGGGGGGGGGCGCTAGTCAGAAGTCATAAACCAATAATGCTGTATAGCCAGGGATTACGACCAATTTTAATCAATTTTGAATCAGTTGGTAGAGCGCCGGTATGTTCCGTATGTCGCATGTTCGAATCCAGCTCATGCCAGTTTTCTTTGTTTACTTTCAACATTTACCTGGTCAATTTCCCTTGAGGTTTGTTTGACGAATTATCAGTTAAAAGTTTTATCCTCATTGAGTGATCCCCACAATGTCGCTCCCCAGGTTGTATCATAAAATTTGGCGTGATCCATGGCTACACGGCATTATGGGTTTGTGAAATCTGACTAGCACCCCCCTCCCGAACAAAGATACTGACAATTTGGGAAAACAAGATAGCTCAGTTGGTAGAGCACCGATATGGTATTCCGGAGGTCGCAGGTTCGAATCCCGCTCTTGCCTGTTTTCTTTGTTCACTTTGATTATTGATTTAAATTTCCCTGGTAAGTTTTCCTTGTGGCTTGTTGTTAATTTTGTTTCATTGAGGCGCAAATGGAGTAATTAACTGAAGAATATTCCCCATTGACTTGTGCAGAGATTCAAGCCGTGTTTATCCAAGAGTGGCCAGGGATCGGCTCCTGATTTTGGCTCATACCAGTATCCAATTTCGTGAAATCCGTAACTCTAAATTTTGCGGCCTGTGTTTTTGTTCTTAAAACAAGCAAATGATTTAGAATCTTTGGTAACAGGATGTATGTATGAGCACAACTTAAAGTTCCTAATATTCTTAGCTAAGCCGCAAAATACAGTTAGCGGCGATTCCTCCCTAACCAAAATCAGAGCAGTGAAATTTGATATTAGTCTAGGCGAGATTTCAAAAAAAGTTATATGAAGAGGCATTTTTGAGTAGAAAGGTGTAACATACTTTTTATACCCAATTAATGTGCCCCGAATTCAAAAACATATGTTACCAAGCTGAATTATGAGTCCTTCGCCTTGAAAATTAACCCACAAATCCGACAAGGAAAATAGCAGACGACATCATGAACATATCACATATTCTCTAAATAGTATGGTACTGTAATATTTGTATGTCCACTTACCGCACAATACTGTGGGATTTCAGACTAGTCAGGTTCGTACACACTCAAGGTCAAGTTACTAGGCACCAGACCTGAAGCGACACATGCACGGTGCAGTAGAAAAACAGCACGATAAAAAAGCCAGAAATCATATCCTTTTTCCTGCAAATGTTTTCAGGCTTTTCAACTGCCCTGTATTGGAAATCTATGAGAAGATTTTAGAGGTATTTCCGACTGTTTCTATTTGAATTTATTACAGTAAAATAACGTTTTTTCGGGGGATTTTTCAGTGGTCTGTGAGTGTGTTCTGGTGACTGGATTTACTGTTAGTGTTAGTACACACAGCACGGTATCGGAGGTTCCTGGCATTTGACAATGGGTGTTTTCTAGACTGCATAAACCACGATTTGTGTCAATGCCATAATGACTGAGTAATCGAACACGTACATGTACTTGTGTTCATCATGCCAAATTCTCTACTTTCATTCAACATTTGATTCTGTAGGCCTTCAAGTTTTGTTTTACAAGTTCTCAAACGTACACATGACTGTAGCTCTGTCTGTTGTTTGCCCAACTACAACACATAAACATGCGAGTGTGAGGGTATTTGGTTGAAATTGCAATAAAGTTCAAAATGATCTGCATGATGTAGGTCTACATGCATGTAGCCTGTAGTGTTATAGTTAGCCAACATAAAACAAAAGCAACACAAAAACACACCACCAAACAAATTTAGATCTTCTGCATGTTTGAGCTTTTGCACTAATATCGAACAAAAAACAGTTGTACTTTTCTGTGTGGTTAAAAACCAACAAGTACATGTAGGGCCTACAGGGTGGTCCAGAAAAAAGCTGACACTTTTGTTTTGTCATAATTTTTACAAATGTTCCCAATGTTTTCCCAAGATTTTTCTGCCAGGGGTGGGATACCACTGTAAGTTTTTATTGTGAAAAGCATTTTCAAAATGTCCACTTTGTTCCTTATTTTTTCTAGTAGTTAATAACATGTTCGATCCAAGCCCCTCGCTGCTGAATCACAGCTGCCACCCTAACATTAAAGTTGTTGACAACTCTCTCCAACATGTCTCTTGGAATTCTCCTTATTTCTCTCCTGATGTTTTCTTTCAGTCTCTCGATTGTGTCAGGGTTGTCCTGCAGGTAGACTCTCTCCTACAGGTAATCCCAGAGGAAGTGGTCTAGGGGGTTGAGATCGGGGATATAGGGGGCCATGGGTTGTCCGTCCTCCTCGAAATTAGCCGGTCCCCTGGAAAGTAGGCTGTACCGGTACTCAAGAGTGCGGTTTGAACAGTGGTGGGATCCACCATACTGTTGAAACACGAACACAGCTGTCTTTCAACAGGATGGTGCACCCCCTCACTGTTCAAACCACACTCTTACCTGAGACAGTACTTTCGAGGACGGACAGACAACATATGTCCCCCATATTCCCTGACCTCAACACCCCAGACTACTTCCTCTGGGGTTACCTGAAGGAGAGAGTCTACCAGGACAACCCTGACACAATCGAGAGACTGAAAGAAACATCAGGAGAAAAATAAGGAGAATTCCAAGAGACATGTTGGAGAGAGTTGTCAACAACTTTAATGTTAGGGTGGCAGATGTGATTCAGCAGCGAGGGGCTTGTATCGAACATGTTATTAATTACTAGAAAAGAGTAAGGAAAAAAGTGGACATTTTGAAAATGCTTTTCACAGTAAAAACTTATAGTGGTATCCCACCCCTGGCAGAGAAATCTTGGTAAAACTGCAACATTTGTAAAAAATTATGACAAAACATCTGTAGCATTTGTTGACGAGAACAACAGAAATTTCACGTATGTCCAGATTGGAATTCAGATTTCTTGTTCGTGGTTAAGTGCTTGCAATTTGTAGTTCGACTTATTGCTCTTGTTGTTGGTACATATAACTCGGTAAACAACATACCCACTCACACAGAAAATACAAACACTTTAAGTTTAAGGCAACTGCAATGGATTCTGTTGTTAGCTTAAAAGGCCTTTGTCTACTGACCTTTCTGCCCGTATATTTTGTCAAACAAAAAGAGGCCATCTTCGCAAACAAAAAATCAAGAAATACTCCTGTATCAAAATTGTTTGAGGTTAAAAAAAAGGTAAAAGATGTACAAAACAGAGATGTCATTGATCGATTGGCTGATGTTTTTGGCTCTGACAGTTGCCCTGTTTCCGTTCTCATCTGGCATAGAAACTGCAATGCCCTCTTCACTGACAAAAACAAAATCCAGCGATTACAAGATGCTGCTGAATCAAGCAATGTAAATTATACATCTGGTAGTGCTGCAGACGTAGTAAGTCAGACAAAAATCATCCCAACTACAGTGTGCAACACGAACATGCAGAAGTGGTGTCCAACCTATAATCCTTAACTGTTCAGTGGAGATTTCTTGAAGATATTGGAAAACCAAATCACAACAGTGGGATCCATTTGTGCATTTGGTTACATGTAACATTTTATTGCAGATCATGGTGAAATAAAACTATAGAAAGCAAATGGTTTTAATAATTCTTTTTTTAATCATATAATTTAGTTTGGCAATAAGACTACTTTAGTCTATGATAAACCTCATCAGTGGTAGGTTCCAGTTTTTGAACAAGTACCCCAAATTAGGTTACATTGATATGTTACTATTACTTCTATTTGAATGAACCTATTTCATATTTTGGGGAATTCTGGCAAATAAGACCACTTTAACCCCAAAATACAGCTTTTTAACCTCGGTTTTTGGATTCAGCACACCAACATTTGCTAGGATTACATTGCTACCAACTTTTATTTTAAAATGCCATTTTTACCTAAAAATGCAATTTTAAAGACTAATTCGGGGGTTTGGGGCCGGTAATACAACTTTAATCTAAAAATACAGTTTGATAACAACAATTTTTGGATTCAGCACCCCCAAATTAGGTAAGATTGATATGTTACCAGTTTCCATTCAAAAATACCTTTTTGTACTAAAATAAGCATTTTAAAACTATATTCTGAACTTTGTTTGCCTATCAGACCCCTTTAATCTCAAAATACAGTTGGGTAAGAATGATTTTTGGTTTCAGCACCCCAGCTTAGGTAAGATTGATATGTTAGCAGTTTCTATTAAAAATACCTTTTTGTACTAAAATACGCATTTTAAAACTATTTTCTGGGTTTTGCTTGCCCATAAGACCCCTTTAATCTCAAAATACAGTTTTTTAAGAATGATTTTTGGATTCAGCATCCCCAACTTATGTAAGATTGATATGTTACCAGTTTCTATTCAAAAATAAGAAATTTTGTACTACAAATAAGCATTTTAAAACTATTTTCTGGGTTTTGTTTGCCGATAAGACCCCTTTAATCTCAAAATACAGTTTGGTAACAACGATTTTTGGATTCAGCACCCCCAAATTAGGTAAGATGGACATGTTACCAACTTCTACTCAAAAATGCCTCTTCTTGCCTTAAAACAAGCCCTTTTTTGAAATCTCGCCTAGACTATATTAATAATCTACTCGTGAGATATCATTACTTCCACATGGGGAGTCAGGTTGGCGCAGTGGTTACTGTCCTCGCCTTTCACCGCTGTGGCCCGGGTTCGATTCCTGCCCTGGTCCACATGTGGATTGGGTTATCAGTCCCTACCTAATTCCGTGGGTTTTTCCCTAGAATGTTCTATTGTGGTTTTCCTCCACCTCTGAAACTGTAACTTCTTCTCATTGTCTTCTCTCTACAGGTTTCTTCAGGCTTTCGAGCTACAGCTTTGGAATCCTTGGTTTCATTACCAGAAAATAATGATTTAATATTGAAATTGTTGGTGGTCCAATCTTTTTTCAAAAGCTGTATCTGTTTTGAAATTTGCAGTATGAATACAAAAACGCTCTTTGTCAATCGGGAGTACATGTACAACACAATGCGTAACGATCTAAATGTAATACAAACTGGAATTACCTTGCTGATATTTAGAAATGAATTATTGAGCAATTTAACATTAGATATAACAAAAATACAGAAATCAACGTCTGAAATAGAAATGTCTCGATTTCTGTATTCTGGCAAAACAGTGCTGGTAAATCAACATCGTGCGGCATCTTTATGGAACTGCTTGTCGAATATTAGATATCACGTGATGTGTTTTTTGGGGACTCCTTTCGAAAGGGCGAAGAATACATGCACAACCCACAATGAGAATGGGAAAACAAAATGCTTTTGTTTGGCATGCAGTTTACCGTTCCACTTAATTGCTAGGTCACTGTGGCTATGGCATTTTGCACTCAAGCGCTCGATCGTTATTGCAATTAAATGGGAATTATTTTGGTAATTAATTAAGGTTGGCGCTATGATATCTCAGCGTCTCTCTTTTGTATGACGCAGTTCGTGCGAGCTAAACCTTGAGCTAAACTTGTATTGCCAACAACCGAGACAAGCTTATAACGGATATTAATTTTAAATGGGTACTATGGCAACCTAGCTGGACAGCTTCGTTTGGTATATAGGCTTGCATTTTTATTGGCATCAGATATATTCCAAAAGCTTGACACCTCACTTCCCTTTAGCCTGGAACAGCCGGTGTCACATAAATATCCGACTCCCATGAAATTTTGGCTTATCTTCCCTATTATTGGTTAAACCCTCTCACGTGACCGGTCACTGTCCTAATTATCTTTACTTAGGCATGCGCAGTAGAACCTCTAAGTCGGCTTTTTAGAGAGACGAATATTCAAGCGACACCGGCGTGTTGAGAATCGTTTTCTCTGCTTCAGATTTGTGTTACTTATTTTTTTCTTGGTAAGAGGAGAACTGTTTCAAGAGACCTACCATCAATCATTCTATATTTTGTGCCCCGTGGCCGAAGAGCAACTTTTCGATATTGGCGCTTTATATATGCCATCGATTGATTGATTGGTTGATCGACTGATTGATTGAACTGCGTCACGCTGAAAGTAAGCATTCGTCAGTGCACTTTGAAGTATAAAACGGAAAGGGGAACAGCACACTATAGCCTTCAGAGAACACGCCATTAGGTGTTTGCATGAAGCGAAAATTGGCTTGGGAACCACAAGTGCAAGTGATACCTGCTTCAGAATGAGTTTCGTCATACGGGCCGTATTTCTGGTTCTCGGGATTCAAAACTGCCAGAGCGAATGTCAAACACCATTCACCTGGAAGTTGTATCCTGCTATAAACCGTGCATTGCTGGGCCATACATATCAGAGAAAGGCTGAACTGTCTCTCGTAGATTGTGGACGTGATTGCTCGATGGATCTGCAGTGTGCATCGTTCAACTATTACATAAGCAACCGCACTTGCGATTTGAACAATGCTAAGAGGTTCAAAGAATCAAATAATCTGGCAACAGTATCACAGGTTCTTTACTTTGACGGAAGTGTGGATACTACCATATTTTCGGCGACTTTCGGGAGTTGCCAGGGGCTGATCAAAGCTGGTTACCGCGACAATGGCATCTACACCATCTTTCCTGCTGGTATGACTGACGGAGTCCCGGTATATTGCGACATGGTCACGGATGGAGGGGGCTGGATTGTGTTCCAAAGGCGCCAGGATGGTTCGGTCGACTTCTTCCGCAACTGGAGGGATTTTCAATCCGGATTTGGCGACCTGGAAGGCGAGTTCTGGCTCGGGAATGAGATTCTACGCACCCTCACTGGATCCGGGAAATGGCGACTGCGTGTGGAGTTAGAGGACTGGGAGGGTAACGCAGTGTGGGCCGGCTACGGTGAGTTTGAAATTCAAGGCGAACTGTATACTCTCAGTGTTGGCTCCTACGAAGCAGGGAGTACTGCACCTGACTCGATGGCATATCACAACTGGTATGATTTCACAACGAAAGATCAGGACAATGATGTGATGGTATCAGGTAACTGCGCCAAGGATTTTGAAGGTGCATGGTGGTTTAAATGGTGTCATGTATCTCACCTTAATGGGAAATACTACAACCACAGAAGCGTGGGATTTGGGCATGGACTAATATGGTTCGACTGGAAAGGCAATTACTACTCCCTGAAGAAGTGTAGTATGAAAATCAAGGAAGCTCTTTAAAGGCACTGCGACATGGAATTTAGCAAGAAAGATATTTCGTACAAATATTATTGTTTCGGAACTGTGTTTACAAATATAATTCCCTTTTTGGTCTTGAAATAATTATTAGATTCTGAACTCCAAACTGTTAAGCTATTTCCTTACTTGTGAGGGCGCTGTTGCAATGATGTCACTCAAACACCCAGTATAATATTTAGACACTCACAATACAAACAGAAATCAAAATCTGACTTACTTATTGTAGCAGTTTTATGCTAAATGTCTGCATAAAAATATAGCGTAAATACACATTCTGAAAATTGTCCCCTGAAAAAGGGATTGTCTTTAATCGGCAGGTTTTATGTACAAATCGGCTCGATGCTGATTTTTCCCCTTGTATGACGCCATTCCTGTTATCATGAATATGTAAATTTACATTGGCATGAAATCCAAAAGACTGCTAAAAGGGGCATTAAACACCATCGGAATGGCAAATATAAGGTCGAAATGGATGGAGAATTGGAGGTACAATTGTATGGTATGAATTTAAGGAAATTTTCTTAAAAGTATTTCGGGGATCTTTACGCAGAAAAGAATAGAATATTCGTAAGCGCCAAAACATAGCTTCTTTTTTATGGACACATAAATTGTATTAAATTTTCAATAAGTTTACTTTCGCTTATCTTGATGTAAACTGATTTGTTTATATGTGCACGATTACCGAATTATTTATACAATGTTGTCTCGCAATAGGATAGACTGATAAAACAGAAGATTTCTTAGATGTTATCAACAGAAGATTTGAATGAGTCTGTAGGCTTACACTTCGAACAATGTACATACATGTAACGATGTTATGGTAAAATATGTCATACTTTTTGTCATAAATGGACAAAAAATGTAGCAATATTGTGATACTGAACATGGACAATGAAAACATGGTTTTATGTGAAAATGTGACAGAAACTTTTACTATGGCCAAAGAATACTTGCACGAAAATTACAAAAATATGATGTCTTAAACAATGTTCAATGCATCTGCGCTTTAAATATCTAATACGACCAAATGTGACCTTTTTGTGCCGAATCTATTGATTCTAAACTTAATTAATACAAACCTTTCGGAGATTGACGTCTGAAAATGATGTTGTCACAGAAAAAGCATGAACAGAGGACATTTCTGGTAACTCTATTTTTGGTAACAAACGTCACTTACCAGTTCGGCAATGGTCCAATTAGCCATTTCATTGTGTAATTCCAATTGTGTTTTAAAGTATCACTGTTACAACATATTTAAATAAGTCTGTACTGTGAGGTGTTGATCTCGTTATTTGTGTGAAATGTCAAAATGAATTCACTAGTTTATCAATGGACCTACGAAGAAAGAAAGTCTCATCGTGTTTACAACGTTTTGAAAAGTGGGACACTCGGAAATATGACCACGTCGTAGTTTATGGTTTCTAAGACGAATTTTGTGTACATTATATACAGCTGCGTATTTTGAGGATTATTGTTACTTCATATTACGAACGGAAAATAATATATTCCTGTTTCCTCACGAGTTTGAACAAAACAGAGTCCTTGTATTTGTCACACACACACACTCGCAGAAATTGACACGATTTCAACTTGCATATACTGACATGCATCCACAGCGCGCCATTCTGTCCGAACCTGGTTGCACAAATTCCACGACGGAGGTATAAACGCGGGTTGACGTCATTTGCACATGCTTAGGTCTATTGTGCCCGTTGGTAGAGGCCATCTGTTTAGTTACAGAGCTGAAAATACATGGTGAAGATCTTTCTTTTCTTTGTTTAATATGCTAATTCACTTTGCCGACAAGTTCAGCTGAAACTTTCACAGGTTTGGTATTTCATGTATACGTTGAATCTAACAAAGTATGGACGCTCTCAGCAACTATTTTGTCAGCTCTGCCAATGCTATCATATCTTTAATAGAATTTAATAATTTTTGAAAATGCGCCTGCGATAGTATCGAGTGGATAATAGTTCAGTGCTCTATCAAAATTACATTGGATTAGTAATATACGCGTATAGTTGTTACTGTGGAGATTTTGGAAGTAAATTAGACTGGTTTGCTCATTAATTTGTACGAATGGTCAGTCAATACGTTCGGAAACAAATACGAATTTTCAAATTTGGCTCCTGAATATTGTCAAAACTTTGACAAACAAATCTAAGTTTGTTTAAGTTGTTATTTATTGCTTCAATATTGCCATTGCGAAATTGTATAGTTGTTTCCGGACGTTTTAAGTTTTAATTAGTGGTATTCATGTTATCGTTCAAAACAAATTGCGTTGGCATGGATTGGTGCAATATATCAGTGTTAGATTTGTTGATAAATAGTAATACGTAGTTTGATAAATTAGTTCATTGGACAAATGATAAATTACTTTTCCGACAGTGTGCGTTGTATTGAAAACTGCATTGTGTTACTAAACAAACGTGTCACTAAACATATTTGAGTCGGGTGTGTTCCTCATTGATTTTACTTATTGTACACTGAAGAGCATGCTCACGCTTGGTTAAGCACCACAGAATGTTAGATGATGCAATTGCTCAGTCATGCGTTTCAGAGTCCTGTTGACTGGAACGGTTAATATTAATAATTTTCCTGGATCCTTTAAACTGTGTGTCCTTGGGCAAGCCACTTCATCCCCACTTGCCTCTCTCCACCCAGGAGTATAAATGGGTACCAGCATTAGCTGGGGAGTAACCTGCGATGGACTAGCATTCCGTCCAAGGGAATAGAAATATTCTCAGTCGTTTCATGCTACAGAAACCGGAGATAAACACCGGCCTGTTGAGCCACATTGGCTTGTGTCTGGCTTTACTTTTTTCTTTATTTAAATTTTGTAATGAGTGGAATATAATTCACAAAACAGAACTTATTATGTTGATTATTTCATCGTGGATTGTGATGACGTGATACTGACATCGTAATATTGTTAGTCTAGTCTAGTGGTTTGGGAGTTTCTTTAAAATAAACGAGACCGCTTTACTTTTGTCTGAAAATCTTGTTTACCATGCAGTTTCATTAACAGTTTCACGCTGTTGGCTTCAGCATGCAGTCAAACGATTAGAGGAATTTGCAAGACACGCAGGAACAACAATTAAAGCTTTAACTAATTCGGAACTGGACCACTTTTTGTCGCGGTTTTATGCGGGACTGAAGGTAAACGGCACGCTGTACACCAAGAAATCCATTCATGTAATCTGTCTGATTTATTCAGGCGTTGTATAAAACAAATAATGAATGTTTCACATTCGTGCAGTGGTAAGAATAGTTTCATTCGGTGACAGATGGAATGTCCCATTCCACTCGGCTTCGCCTCGTGGAATGGAACATCCAATATGTCACCTCATGAAATTATTTTTACCATCGCACTCATAAACATACATTATTTGTATACCAGTACTCCACATGCTTTTCTACTCAATACCACTATACCCTGAAATATCCCGAGAAACACCTTGGATCAAACACCTAAATAGGCTAGATCCTTGCCATTTGATTGGTGGAATTTTGTCACATGACATTGAATCATTTGCCCCATTTTATTAAAAAAATATTCCATTGTATGATTTACGTCATACATCATGGAGTTTGGTTCAGTTTACCGTGCATTTTGCTTCCATACGTTTCGCTCCATTGCGGAACATGAACTTTGGTATTGTTATGAGATTGCAGCGTTGCGCGGCGACCGTACAATGTACATGGCCGATCGTATTATGTGGTGGATTGCCATGGAAATGAAGTAAAATTTAAGCTAAGCCGAAGTATTTTCATTCAGTGTGAAAGGTTGTGTAACCGGGGAGAGTGGAGAAGAGACGGATGGCAAACAAAAGTTAATAGCTGACCACTCTCCGCACAACCGAGCGGTTACCACTACCGACAATTAAATAAAGAGTGTGGACGCAATATTTGTGGTTGTCTCTGTATATACAAATAGTTTTATTCACAATAGACTGAATTATTACATACAATATGGTCGATTTCTCAGTAGAGACAATGAAATCTATATGAAATTAATTATTATGGCAGATAGCTAAAGATAGCATGGTTCTAAAGATTATATGTTTCTAAAGAACGTATGGTTTTGAAGAACGCAGTATAAAAGAACGACAGTCAAAAGGGAATGGTGTAAATCTATCCCGAGATCTGAAATATAATAAGAACATAATAAATTGCCAATCAATGTCAACTAAACTTCAAGTATAACCTTTTCAGCTTTTCTCTATTTTATGTCCTATGAGTTGTTGAAAATAACATTCGTTTGGACATTTATTTCAGCTCTTTTTGAGCGCTATTATTATTGCACGTTTACTTGTGCTGAATCAGCATGGCAGGTACAACCACTATACAAGCACCTAGAAGTGCACAATAAGTGCTAAATTTAGCACCTCAGAGTACAATACAAATATAACGCAATAATATTGAATATCATCTAGGGCTATTACTCACCACTTGGACTGGTCCACTATCATGCCATCCAATATCGACGTTGAAACAACAGAGCACCTGGAAAGCAGCAATTGCCAGTAATCGACAAGGCCGGTGGATGTTTGGCGTTGCTGCTGATCGGGAACCGCACCCAAAAATGGTGGTATGTGGGAGTGCACTGCTGCCAAATTGCTGGTGTTGTCGCAAGGGAAGAGTGGGTCGAAATCAAATGAACAGACGTAGTTCTGCCCAACAGGAAAACTACAGAACTAGGTCTGGAATGTACCCTAAACAGTGTTAAACAAAGCGCGGCATGTAAAAACTCCAGCACGTGAATTCCTCTACCTTTTTAAACGCAGCGGGCAACCAAATATGGGGGCGCTGTCCATAGCAAGAGAAAGTTAAGTTGGCCACGAGAGGGCGCTAGGCGGACATGTTTATTTTATGTAACAAACGGACATGACGGACACGATACGGAATACGTAATTTAATGTATTACAACAGTTACAATGGAATAAGGGACCTGTCGGGTTAAAGGTGAATGAGAAAACCTGACTGGTCACAGTTGACTGTTCCAATTCAACTCGGCTACGCCTCGTTGAATATTCCTTCTATTGCACTCTTAAACAGTTATTATTTGTATAATAAAGTACTCGCCAAACCAGACGCCTGCTTACGGAAGAGAGTTAGGCCACGCAGACAAAATAACTCTCAACTAATTTAATTCAAGCCAAAACGCACATGCTTGAACTATTTTTTTAAACAGCCTCTTGTTTCAAGACGCGATATACGCCATTGAGCTTTTGCGACAAAACGCGATACATCCATTCGACTAATTCCGAGTTCCAATTCTACCATGGCGGCACACAAAGTGTATTATGAAAATAAAGGAAGCTGTTTATTAAAGACCCAGGGACATGGAATTTAGCATGAAAGATATCAATGCTTCGGAACTGTGTGTAAAAATGGAATTCCTTTTGGGTTTCTTAAAATAATGATTATGTTTGCTACTCCAAATTGTCAAGCTATTTCCTGACTTGTGAGGGCGCTGTTGCTATGATGTCACTCACACATCCACTATATTATTTAGGCACTCACAAGACAAAAATAAATTAAAAATCTGTCTTACTTATTGTAGCAGTTTTACACTAAATTTCTCCATAAAATAACGCGTAAAGATACTTTTTTTTTTAAATCGGTAGGTTTTATGTACAAATCGGCTATGATGCTGATTTGTTTCTCTTGTATGACGTCACTCCTGTTAACATGAATATGTAAATATACATTGGCAAGGAATCCAAAAGATTGCTAAAAGGGGTACTAAACACCTTCAGAATGGCAAATAAAAGGTTGGAAGGGATGGTGAATTGGATGTACGATTGTATGGTATGAGTTTAAGTTAATGCCTAAAAAATATTTCGGGGATCTTTAAGCAGAAGAGAATAAAATATTCGTAAGCGCCAAAACATAGCTTCTTTTTATGGACACAAACATTTTATTTAATATTTAATATGTTTACTTTCGCTTAACTTGATGTAAAGAAGGAACTAGTTTATATGGACACGCGTACCGAATTATTTACACAATTTTGTCTCGCAATGAGATAAGCAGAGATTTATCTGCATTTAATAATGGAAGATCTCTTAGATGGTATTAACAGATGATTTGAATGAGTCAGTATATAGGCTTACACTTTTACGGTAAAATGTAGTAGACAAATTTAGCAATATTGTGATACTGAACATGTAAAATAAAGAAACGTGTATGACTGGTGAACATTTGGCAGTAAATTTTACCAGAATCATGGCTTTGCACTAAAATTACAATACGCATATGATGTTTTACAATCAAACAAACCACACGGGAAACTCAGGTAATTTTACCTAGTCGGTTTCCCTTGGCTATAGGGCTTATTATGGGTTTATCACTTCTGACTAGTGCTCCCCGAACAAAGACATTGACAATTTTAGAGACCGCCAACATAGGGCAAACTAGCTCAGTTGCTAGACCGCCGGAGGTCGCAGGTTCAAATCCCGCTCTTTCCAGTTTTATATTTTCCTTTGGAGGTACAATTGTATAGTATGAATTTAAGGTAATTTCTAAAAATTATTTGGGGATCTTTACGCAGAAAAGAATAGAATATTCGTAAGCGCCAAAACAGCTTCTTTTTATGGACACATAAATTGTATTAAATTATCAATAAGTTTACTCTCGCTTAACTTGATGTAAACGGATTTGTTTATATGCGCACGATTACCGAACTATTTATACGATGTTGTCTCGCAATAGGATAGACAGATAAAGCAGAAGATTTTTTAGATGTTATCAACAAACGATTTGAATGGGTCTGTAGGCTTACACTTCGAACAATGTACATAACGGTGTTATGGTAAAATATGTCATACTTTTTATCATAAATGGAAAACAAAATGTAGCAATATTGTGATACTGAACATGGAGAATGAAAAAATGGTTTTATGTGAAAATGTGACAGTAACTTTTACCATAAGCATGGCCAAAGAATACTTGCACGAAAATTACAAAAATATGATGTTTTGAACAATGTTCAATGCATCTGCGCTTTAAATATCTAATACGACCAAATGTGACTTTTTGTGCCAAATCTATTGATTCTAAACTTAATAAATACAAACCTTTCCGAGATTGACGTCTGAAAAGGATGTTGTCACAGAAAAAAACATGCACCTACACACAAGAGACAAATAGGCCCTACTCACTTAAAAAGATGGCATTTCTGGTAACTTTATTTTGGTAACAAAAGTCACTTACCAGCTCGGCAATGGTCTAATTAGCCATTTCATTGTATAGTTCCAATTGTGTTTGAAATTATCACTGTTACAACATATTTAACCCCTTGCGTACGGATGCCGCAAATGTGCGCAAAAAAAACAGTGCCACCAGGCCGGATGACACAATTGTCCGCCGTTTGTGCAGTTTCAATCCATTGTTGGATTAAACAGCGCCACCAGGCCGGATGACACCATTGGCCGCTGTTTGTGCAGTTTCAATCCATTGTTGGATTATTGTGTATAGGTTACGCTTGACTGCACAAACACATTGTAGCGGTTCGCTTGGCTGCCATAACCGCCGCGGCACCCCGACGTCTCCCGTAAAATACCGTACTCAAGGGGGTTAAATAAGTCTGTACTGTGAGGTGTTGAACTGGTTATTTGTGTGAAATGTCAAAATTAATTCACTATTTTGCAATGGACCTACGAAGAAAGAACGTCTCATCGTGTTTACAACGTTTGCAAAGTGGGACACTCGGAAATATTACCACGTCGTTTCTAAGACGAATGTTGTGTACATTATATACAGCTGCGTATTTTGAGGATTAATTTTACTACATAATTATTACGAACGGAAAAGAAACTATTGCTGTTTCCTTACGAGTTTGACAAAAAAACAGTCCTTGTGTTTGTCACACACACACATACGCAGAAATTTACACGATTTCAACTTGCATATAGCACGCACAGCGCGCCATTCCATCCGAACCTGGTTGCAGAAATATTCAACGACGGAGGTAAAAACGCGGGTTAACGTCATTTGCTCATAGGTCTATTGTGCCCGTTGGCAGAGGCCATCTGTTTAGTTACAGAGCTGAAAATGCATTGTGAAGATGTTTCTTTTCTTTGTTCAATGTGCTAATTCATTTCGCCGACATGTTGAGCTGAAACTTTCACAGGTTTGGTATTTCATGTATATGTTGAATCTAACAAAGTATGGACGCTGCCAGCAACTATTTTGTCAGCTCTACCAATGCTATATCATATCTTTAATGGAATTTATTTATTTTTTGAAAATGCGCCTGCTATAGTATCGAGTGGATAATAGTTCAGTTTTCCATCATAATTACATTGGATTAGTAATATACGCTTATATTTGTTACTATGGCGATTTTGGAAGTTGATTAGACTTGTTTGCTAATTAATTTGTACGAATAGTCAGTCAATACGTTCGGAAACAACTACGAATTTAAAATTTAGCTCCTGAAAAAATCTAAGTTTTAAAAGTTGCTATTTATTCCTTGTATTTTCAATTATTTGTATGACCCTTGCGAAATTGTATAGTTGTTTGCGGACGTTTTTAGTTTTAACTTGGTGGTATTCATGTAGATGTTAAAAACAAATTGCGTGTGCATGGATTTAACGTTATATTCTATTGTTGCAATATATCAATGTTAGATTTGTTGATAAATAGTAATACGTATTTTGATAATTTAGTACATTGGACAAATGATAAATTACTTTTCCGACAGTGTGTGTTGTATTAAAAATTGCATTGTCACTAAACAAACGTGGCGTTTGCCTTTGAAGATTTCAGCCAGCAGGTGTGTTCCTCATTGATTTTACTTATTGTACACTGCAGAGCATGTTCATGCTTGGTTAAGCACAATAGAATGTTAGATGATGCAATTGCTCAGTCATGCGTTTCAGAGTCCTGTTGACTGGAAAGGTTTATATTAATAATTTTCTTGGATCCTACAAATTTTGTAATGAGTGGAATATAATCAACAAAACATAATTTGGGATGTTGATTATTTTATCGTGGATTGTGATGAAGTAGTACTGAAATCGTAATAGTATAGTCGTGGTTAAGTGATTTGGGAGTTTCTTTAAAATAAACGAGACTTCTTTACTTTTGTCTGGAAATCTTGTTGACCATGCAGTAACATTTGTTTAACGCTGTTGGCTTCAGAATGTGTAATGCAATTGCTTAGCAGACCTTCCACGTAGTGGATATAAAGCTATAACGTACAAATAGCCTTCCGTTATGGAAATGATGACAGTTGAAGTTATTTTTGTCACAGTAGCCATTGGGGCGATTCGCAGTGGATCCGCCACCAAGAGTTGAAGTGGAAATTTTTCGCACTATGCATTTGACAAGATCGACATGCCCGTGCGCCATTTGGCATGAAACGAAAAAAGAAATTGGTGTAATGATACGTACGAACTTTCAAGTTGTTTGACATTTTCGACTGACTGTTATTGCTTATAATTTACCCATATTCCACATGCTTTTCAATACCACTACCCTGAAATATCCTGAGAAACACCTTGGACCAAACACCAAAATAGATTCTTGTCATTTGATTGCTGGAATTTTGGCACATGACATTGAATTATTTGCTCCATTTCATTGACGAATGTTCCATTTTATACAACACCTGAATAAATCCCCGCAACCTGATTGGTGCATCGTCGATCACGCGCATTGAATTATTCGTACCAACGCACGGCACCGCAAAAATAGAAGTTCTATTCAAGGGTGCGCGTTGAATAGAACTTCCATAATAAGCCAGTTCGGTATCTCAAAGGTCAAAGGTTTTTCAGGATAAAATTGCTGACGTAATGTTACGCCATGTTAGGCGAACGCCTATATTCTGATTGAATTTAACACAAGCGCGTTGCGCGACCACCCTTTGCGTTCACACGCGCTCATTTGGTCAAGCGGGTCATTCGGGATAAAATGTAATTGTGCACATGCGCAGCTGAAATACCGATCTGGCTTATTCCACGGTCAAACTATTGGTGGCGATACACCACGGCTGTCATTCACACAAAATGGTAGACGATATTCATGAATCACCGTTTACGGTTTGTTCTCCTAACAGACGATGAAATATAGGAACTCGTAATTGATGCTGACGCTGCTCACACAAATAGATTAAATACGCAGTCAAACGATTAGATGAATTTGCAAGACACGCAAGAACAACAACGAGCTTTAACTGATTCGGAACTGGACAAGTTTTTATCGCGGTTTGATGGGGGACTGGGAAAGAAGAAGGTCACGTTGTATAGGAAGAAACCCATGCATACAATCCGACGAGGATTTATTCAGGCGTTGTATAAAACAAATAATGAATGCTTCGCCTCGTGGAATGGAACATTCAATCTATCACCGAATCAAATTATTCTTACAATTCCACTCGTAAACATTCATTATTTAAATTACGTCATGCAGTTTGGTTCCGTTTACCGTGCATTTTGGTACTATTCGTTTCGCTCCATTGCACGCGCGCCACGATATAGCATGAACTTTGCTATTGCTATGAGATTGCAGTGTTGCGCGTCGACCGTATAAGCAGTGGCGTGTCCAGAGGGGGGGGGGGGACCCCCCCCCCCCCCCCCCCCTCGACGGCATTTGAGGCGTAATAAAAAAAAATAGTGCTTTTAGGAAAATTTTAAGACGATTCAAACATTGTTTGCCCTCCCTGACACAAAAAGCTGGATACGCTACTGCGTACAATGTACAGGACCATGGACAATGTACAGGACAATGTTGTGGATAGCCATGGAAATGAAGTAAAATTGAAGGTAAGCAGAAGTATTTGAACAGTCAATTGTTCACTTCATGACAATATTCCTTCCATTGCACTCCTAAACATTCATTATTTGCATATTATACAACACCTGAATAAATCCCAGCCATCCGATTGGTGGATCGTCGATCACGTGCATTGAATTATTCATCCCATCGCAAGACGCGAACCCGCACCACCAAAAAATGTTCTATCACATGGTTCTATCAAACGGTAACGCGTTTGATAGAACTTCCCCGCCGCCACAAAACGGCTGTCATTGGACTGGTTCCCGGTCCCTCCGTTGTCCTTCGGACTTCAAATGTATATTATATTGTTGTTGTTGGAGTCTCACGTCGAGGTCGACGAATGAGTATCCAGCGAGTTCCTTGTTACATATTTGAGATGTGTCCTTTCGTGGGAGAGGAGTCCAATCCTGGACCCACAGGCACGGCTACAGGTACCACAGATATATACAGGCCCTGGGCAGGAGCCTGTACTGGCCTTCCTCCTAGCTCTCTTGTCGGAGATGAGATGTAGTCTATTAGATTCGAACAACTTGATCCCCTCATGGCAGGTGTGGCGCCACCCTGCTCGGTCTTGAGCAGCGGCATCCCAGATGCCGGGGTCTATGCTGCAGGCTTTTAAGTATTGCTTTAGCACATCCTTGTAGCGCAGTCTCGGCCGTCCAAGAGTTCTCTTCCCACTCTTAAGCTGGCTATAGAAAACAGCCTTGGGTCCTCCATCCTTGTGAGGTGTCCCACCCAGCGAAGTTGGGCCTTGATGACTTGACTCTCAATACTAGGGACACTGCACCTTTCAAGGACCTGAACATTGGAGACTCTGTCCTGCCATTTTATACCACAGATGGAGCGAAGACAGCGTTGCTGGAACTGCTCCAGGACCTTAATATGGCGACGGTATGTAGTCCAGGTTTCACTGCCATATAGGAGGGAGGTCAAAACTACTGCACGGTATACCTTGACCTTTGTTGCGAGTTTGACACCGTGCTCATCCCATAGTCTGCACCTCAACCTTCCAAATGAGGAACTAGCTTTAGAGATACGCTGTTTAATCTCATCGTCAATGGTTTTATTATTAGAAAGAATGCTGCCAAGATAACATAACTTGTCTACAGACTTAATGGGAGTATCATTGATAGTGACTGCTGGGTCTGTGTGGCTCTTTCCTGGAGCAGGCTGGTACATGACTTCTGTCTTCTTGATACTAATAGTCAGCCCAAACCTCTCAGACGCGCGAGCGAACATATCTGTTATGAGCTGAATATCCACTAGACTGTGGGCGACCAGGGCACAGTCATCCGCAAACAGCAGGTCTCTGATCAACATCTCGAGGGTCTTGGTGCGAGCCTGAAGTCGTCTGAGGTTGAATAGTCCACCGTCAGACCGGAACTGGATGTATACGCCTTTGTCTAACTCCTGGAATGCGTCAATAAGCATGAGGGAGAAAACAATGCAAAACAGCGTAGGTGCTAGAACACAGCCCTGTTTGGTTCCATTTGTGACAGGAAATGGGTCTGATAATTCTCCACACTCCTGGACTCTAGCCAACATCCCCTCATGGAAAGATCGTATGAGGGAGACACACTTCTCAGGGCAGCCAAGCTTGTACAGTATACTCCAAAGGCTGTCACGATTTACTGTCAAATGCCTTGGTTAGGTCTATAAAGACCATGTAAAGGTCCTTGTTCTGCTCCTAACACTTTTCCTGGATCTGTCTCACAGCAAATATCATATCAGTTGTGCCTCTCCCTGATCTAAATCCACACTGGGACTCTGGATAGATGGTATTTACTAGCTGCTCAGACATCCTGTTAAGGATGACCCGTGCCAGAATTGTGCCAGCAATGGAGAGTAAAGAGATTCCTCTCCCAGATAGCAAAACAATTGGGACCCAGTTGGGTTTCAATTGGGAAAAACTGGGCAATACAAATGGGGCCCGAATGGGCAACTTGACTGGGCCCCAATTGGGCAAACTGGGATTTGAATGGGGCCCAATTTTGCCCGACTGGTCCCCATTTGGGAAATGCACCCGGGTATTCGATTGGGACCCAAGTGGGCAAAATAGGCAAAATGGGGATTTACACGGGCAACACAGCCATTCAATTATGCATTTTCATAACTGACTTGACTTTATTGTCTAAATTACAAATTTTACACCTACATTCGCTCGATTCTTAGTGACCAGAGGAACTACAGTACCCGTTTTCATACTTAATGTTCAACAAACTGATTGAGGCATGATCAACTCATATACTTACTAATTTGAACTATAGTAAGTACATGTAATTACTAATTAAACTATGGGAAAATGTTGAATAAAGCATACAAACGTGTGCAGCATTTTCAGTGCGGCTACATTGTATGCTATGTACACGGATAACACCAAAAAATATGGTGCATTTGTTAGAGTTCCTGCACCTTTTGAACAATAAATTGCATGACTTTTCTATGATATGAAATTTGATGACATAGCTCATTAGAATGCAGATCAAATCTGTACAACTGATGATCTGTGAAAAGCACTTAATTAGCTGTAACAGGAAAACAACAAGCAGTCCTTTCACATGAATTGCAATTTGTAATGCATACAAATCGTATATTTTTAGTGGCAAACTATGAATTTAAAAAGTTTACAATGAAGTAATGAACAAAAAAAATGGTCCTTACAAACTAATTAACTAAAAAGATTTTAATACCCGATAATGAAAAGGGCAAAACCCATCTGAGTTAAGTGTTCAAAGACCTCCAACAAATAAACCTAAACTTGCATAATATATTTTGTATTCAGATATTACATTGAATGAAATGAACATCCAACGAAAAATAAAAATAGACAATATTTGTTTGATTTTCTCGAAAAATTTTCATAAGAGTTATGCTCATTTTTATCTAAATCATGCATGTTTTTTTTAATTCAACAAAGCGCAAAATTTACTGCGCCACCAAAACTGTAGGTTTTGATACATTTTTCAGGGATGAGATTGTCATTTTTTTTTTTTTTTTAAACGGTTTGAAAATGTATGAAACGACTAAAAACTAACAGGAAGAGGAACTGTCAAAAAGGGAAGGAATGCAACTGGGAATTTAGAAGAAAAAAAATGAGAAAATTAGCGGATCCAAGGAAAAGTTGCATGAAGGAATTAATCCATTTCCTCATTTCCTCCCTCGGGGTTTACAGGGTTGATCACCCTGTTAGTCAGTGCAGCCTGGTTTCTCCTGGTCTTTCCTCCTTGTCGGTCCCTCGACCCATTGAACCATTCACTAACAGCAGTGTCAATAGACTTGTCAAGGACATTCCCGTGATCCTTGGTCTTCCGAATGCTTTCTAGATAAAAACCAGATGAAAAAGGAATAGCATCAGCTGTAAGTTTAAGTATGGCGACAAGAAACAATGGTGTTGGACAGGGGATGGGATAAGAACAGGGCTTGTTTAAGGAAAAAAAATAATTAAATTGTCATACCAAAACAAACTCCTGCCTTCAATATAAAAAAAACCCAACAAGAAAGATTGAGATTGCGGGTAACACCATGTGAAATAAATCTCTTCTGGGAAATGTGTGGTTCTAAAAAGAACCGGGATGAGTGTTTCAGGACCACACATCTTCCCAGAAGAGATTTATTTCACATGGTGTTACCTGCAATCTCAGTCTTTTTTGTATCGTAGCCTAGCCACCACGCAAAGCTTAAGATCGTATTTATAAAAACCTACAAACATACAAAGCAGGAAATCAAACAGAAAGTTCTTAGCTTCAATTTTTAACAGTCACTTTCTTACACAATTTGCAGTGTGGATGCAAAATTCTGAATTCGTACTCACTTTTTATGGTCTGCACAATCATTTGAAAATCCTCCAAAGATTGTTTGTCCCGGCTGCCAGTTCTGCTGAACTGTAAACTGAGCTCATGGGTGAAGATGGCACTCATGATCCGCTTCACTAGGTTTTTGAAGTTACTGCCTCCAAACAGAGATAACCTTGTGACCTGGAACAAAGTAATTTAATAAAGTCAATGATAGTTTTCCAGTTTTAAGTGCATGAGGTTGAAACTTTCTGTGAACTATAACCATTTAGAATTTTCCCATTTTGAAAGAGATTGGCGCTGTGGTCCAGTGGGTTTGAAGGTCAACTCATGTGTCATCATGAGTGAGTTTGAACACCGACACAAATGGTGCTTGTGTCGTTAGGCATGACATGTGTACATTATACAAGAGCACATGTGAAGGTGGGGACCATTCTTGCGCTGATTTTGAGCTGCTGCAGAAAACTACATAAACAGGGGTAATAATTGTTTAGCGGTTTGAGACCATTGGTCTATAAGCACACATTATTATACAAACGGTCTGGAGCAGCTGTGGTGCATCTTACTTCAGTATAAACAGCCCCCGAGGTAAAAGCCAACACCTACCGATGGCCTGAAAAGTAGCTTTTTGGGGGCTTTACAGCAACAAACACCAAAGAGAAATTGAACAGCAGACAACACATAATAGCTAAGAGAAATAATCCCAAAACTCACAGGAAAAAGCCATCACTTACCATCTTCTTTCTGGCAGCAGCACTGTCAACAAGCAGCTGGTTCAGCCGCTGGAGATCTTCTTCAGTGCTGCACTTGAGCTGCATCTCCACGTCATCCTCTTCAGCTTGGGGGTGCGCACCTCCGGCTAGTTGGCGCTCTTCTATCCGCCGGAGCTGCTGCCCTTGCTCCGTTAGCTGCTGGCTAATCTTTTCTATTTTATCAAATATCTTGCCTGAAAAACAAAATTGAGCATAATCAAAGGTTAGATCATGTGTACTCTTAATTAAGTAATTGGCCCAGCGTCCCTGTGTGCCGTCCCTGGCAATTACATGGGTATAACATAACAAGCTGTGTAGTTTCTTCTTCATGACAATTTTAACCCTAACCCTGCTAAATCCAACAAGATCAACTATTTTACATTTCTGTTGGGCCCTGTTGGATTTAGCAGCCAAATCATTTGACATATTCCGGAAAGTATTCAGAATCGCATTCTGTTGGGTTAGTAGGTAAATAACGATAAGTTTGACTCTGTTAGATCCAGCAGCAAACATAAAAATGAGACACAGTTGGATCCTGTTGGATTTAGCAGGCAAGTCATTTATATGTTCAGTTACCCATCAACTTGCTGCGTTGGACTGTGTTGGATTGAGCAGTAAATGATCCATATGAGTCACAAAAAATAAAAGTGAAATTTTTGGCGAGTCAAGATGACCAAATAAATGGTCGTTTCCCAGCCTACATCGGTTACAAGGAACATTAAGCTGTCGTGTCTTAATAATATGCATGGTGACACTGACAGACTCCATTTTCTACATGGATGATTGAATCGACCTGCATAAATGGTGCCAACTATGAACTGCAGGAAGGAATGCTGAAAAAACTAAAATATTGTATAAAAAATGCCCATCATTTTGGATAAATAAATAAAAAAAGGGGGTAATTCCAGCATTTATGTATGTCTGTCACAGAGCTTTTAAGAGCTCAGTAAATAAATCTGAAAACGTATTTTTCAAATCTTCTAAATGGTCAAAGCAACAGACAAGGCAATCTGGATTATTTATCTAAATCATTAATTAGATATCACGGTTAATTGGCACTGTTACGGACATTACACTTCTTTTATAAGGCTGGAATTGCCCATATTAGTTTATAACTCACTTAGGGCAACTTCATGGTTGCATGTAGATCTCCGATGTGCAAGCACAGGTGTACTCCTGTCAACAGGGGTCCTTACTGGTGACAGCTGGAGAGAGTGCTCATTTCCTGAAATGAAGATCAGTACCATGGCATTAGCGATACAAACAAATAAGAAAAAGGAAAAGTAAACTGTCTGATTATGAAGGCATGATTAACCATTTAATAATGGAATCGAATGTAAACCTAACGTAGTGCTATTTTTCTTAATTGTTTTTGCAATGGAGGTGTTGTACACCATTCACAAGACCAGTTATAGCTGACCAGCCAAAAAGTAACACGGCTAGAACAATAACAAAAGAAGGCCTTTTGTTGCAGTTCATTTTAATAGGTTGTGGCTTGAATTGAGACTGGAGGTCATGTGATGGTCTTACGTTGGTTCTTTTGGGGTTTGGACCAAAAAACTTATATCAAATACAGAGTTACCAACTCTCCCTGATTTTGCGGACTTGTATTAATATTCAGGCAATAGCAAGTAAAAAATACTAGTACATTTTTTAAAAAGTATAAAAAATTGACAATCCGGGAGATTTTTAAGTTGTGTCAGGAGTCGGGAGATTGACCAATTTTCCCAGGAGTCTTCCATTAAATCAGGGAAAGTTGGCAGCTCTGGAAATAGTTGGTGGGTAGTTAATAATAATAATAATAATAATAATTTATAGAGCGCAAATTCCATAATTATGTTCAAATGCGCTTACCAATTAAATAAATAAAACTTATGTTATACAATTAAAATACAATTAAATTAATTACATGTAGAACAGTTATACATTACACAATTACAATACAATAACACAAGCCATTGAATTCAGCCCAAAATACTACTACTTTCCAAAGGCAGCTCTGAATAAATGTGTTTTTACTTGAATCTTAAAAGATGCCAGTGACGAAATTTGACGGATCGTCACTGGCAACGAATTCCACAAAGAAGGAGCTGCTATACAAAAAGCCCGTCGTCCGAAAGTATTCATTACCCTCCCTTTGGGATAGTCTAATAATATGGTGTTATTTGATCTCAATGAATAATTCGAATTAGCTTTGATACATAATAAGTCACTAAGATACTGCGGTGCCATACCATGAAGAGCTTTAAATGTCAAAAGCAGTATTTTAAATTGAATCCTGAAAGAAACAGGTAACCAATGTAACTGGTATAATATGGGTGTAATGTGATTCCATCTAGGAATACCGTGTACATGTCGGGCAGCTGCATTCTGAACTCTTTGTAATTTAATAAGTTGTGAATTCGGTAAACCGTAAAACAAGCTATTGCAATAATCCAAACGACTAGTTATGAAAGCATGAATTAAAACAGTTAGATTATTACTGGTTAAGTATTTACGTATTCGTCTGATATTATGAATATGGAAAAATCCCGCTGAACAAACAGTGCTGATATGTTTAGCCATAGATAACTTTGAGTCAAACATGGTACCTAAATTACGTACATGTAAAGATGGAGATATGGTTGCGTTTCCGACCTTTAAATTTGATAAAGGTATTTTAGACAGTTGCTGCTGGGTTCCAATAACAATAAACTCGGTTTTTGAATCATTGATCATTAATCTGTCCTGAATCATCCATTGACGTATATCATGTATACATTCTTCCATGGTGTGTATAGCTTGTTGCCGATTGGCGACACGACAAGGATTGAATGACAAGTACAACTGAGTATCATCTGCATAGCAGTGAATATTTGGAAGATGACGTTCAGCTATTTCAAACAATTTGGAAGAATATATAATAAAAAGCAACGGTCCCAAACAAGATCCCTGTGGGACACCACAATTAACATAACATTTGTTAGACATGGCCCCATGAAATACAACACGTTGACCCCTCCCACTTAAATATGAACGGAACCAATCCAAAACGACACCAGATATTCCAATCCTAGACTGAAGTCGATTTAATAAAATGGCATGATCAACGGTATCAAAGGCAGCACTGAGGTCTAAAAGTACTAACAAAGTGACCTGTTGGGAATTCATTTTCATTAAAATATCATTTTTCACTTTCAGCAAGGCTGTCTCGGTGCTGTGATTCTTCCTGTATGCAGACTGCATGGTTGGATACAATGCATGAGCAGTCATATGTTTGTGAACCTGATTAAACACAACCCTCTCAGTTAATTTGGAAATGTACTGAAGATTACTAATAGGCCGGTAATTTTGAAATTCAGCGGGGTTTAAATTATCTTTTTTGATCAAAGGAGTAACAACAGCTTCCTTCCAGTCTGATGAAAATGTGCCAGATTCTAGGGAAGAATTTATAATCTTTGTGAGAACAGGTAACAAAACATCTAGACAGCCTATCACAAGCTGAGTTGGCATTGGATCCAATATGCAAGATTTTTTAGAACCTTCATTTATAATTTGTTTAACATCATGCTCAGTAACCACTGAAAATTGTTCGAGCTGAACAATGGACATCTTCTGTCCAGCTCCAACAACAGCAATGTTTTCTACAGCAACAAGGTTGTCCAGTTTAGAATGGATATTTGTAACCTTTTCAATGAAAAAATTACCAATGTCATTGGCGAAGTCTAGGTGATTCGGAGCCAAAATGTCTGTGGTTTTATTTCGAGGCTTCAATAATTTATTTATGCATGTGAAAAGCTTTTTAGAATTCAAACTGTTCTCATTAATAAGTTTAGTATAAAACTCCCGACGTGCCCTATTCATAAGACAATTAGTGTGGTTTCTCTGTCTACGAAAACTTATTAAGTCTGTCATATCGCCCGTCATCCTCCATTTCCTCTCTGCTTTACGACGCAATTTTTTGGAATATTTTATTTCATCACTGAACCAGGGGACAAGTGACCTAACATTAACAGCTTTAGACATGAGAGGAGCATGATGATCTAGTGCTTTGTTAAGGGTTGTATTATAACACCGAACCAGGTCATCCAAGGAGTCAGGTGGATCCAGGCACAAGGATGTATTAGCTAGGTCATCCATGAGTACATTAATTTGAACTGATTTTATTTTCCTAAATTTAAAATGTTCTACAGGGAGAGCAGGCTTGCCATATTTAAGTTTACATAGGATAGAAAAATGATCAGAAAACAAATAGTCATTAATTGGCGAATCCTGTAATATTTCCTCACACTCACGTGTGATAATTAAATCCAAAATATGACCCTTTCCATGCGTAGGTCTATTAACATGTTGTTGAAGGCCCATTGATTCCAAAATATCCATAAAACTTCGAACATCATGATTATTAACATCATCCAAATGAATGTTAAAATCTCCAGTAATAAGAAGTGGTTCTGATGACAATATAATTGACTCCAAATAACAACCAAATTCTGTTAAAAACTCATTAATTGTAACCGGATGAACTGGGGAGTATGGCGGTCTATAAACAATGACAAGTCTGACGACAAATGTTCCTCTCGACACAATCCATTCGGAATGTTCAAAGGATCTGAATGTGTTATCAGACACCTTTGCAATATTCATGGTGTCCCTCAGGAGTACAGCTAGTTAAGTAGAGTTATAGTTTTCATGTTCATTGATTTACATTAGTTGAGCAGAAAAGTGTGCTAAAAAACATGCCAAGAAATACGCTCTGCTGAGCATAAAGATCTTTTCCGTAAAAAAAATTACATTCAGTGGCATTCTTTTATAATCAAACAATGCAATTCCGCCTTTAACCCCTTGCCACCTGGTGGCGCCGGGGCACTAGGCCGGGTTATGCAGCAAAGCGAAACGGAAACAAGAGGCTTGTGCAGCCAAGCATAAAGTACACAATACCCCAATAATGGATTGAAAATGCAAAAATTGGCTTGTATTTGTGTCAACCGGTGGCAAAGGCGTTAATAGGTAATTAGCAATACTCACTCCTGCTTGATTCCCCAAATCTGGGGGAGTTTCTCTCGGGGGTTGACCACTGGCCTACACTGCGTAAATCGCTACTAGCTGAAATTGATAAATAAAAGGCAATATATTTGTTTACTTTGCAGATGTTACATTGTAGATTGCAGATGTTGGATGTTAGAAAAAAATTGTTAATGACATGCATGCAAACAGAATGCATGATACCCGTCATCCAAGTGCAACCATACAAAAATTGCACTTTACACTTTAATTTCTCTCAATATCAACAAGCTGCATTACCCACAGTCCAATATCTTGATCTATAGGCTGCCTCATCTTAACAGATGCATGAGACCAAACCTGCTGTGGAAGATTTTTACCCATTTTTGATGATCCATAACTCTTCTGTAACGAAATTTTCTCCCACATTTCATATGCCTTATAATGGCTATGTACACATAGGTTAGGTTAAATTCCTTGAAATGTCACTGGAAAAAGTGAAATTTTACGAACATTTCCAGTGACATTTCAAGGAATTTAACCTAACCTATGTGTACATAGACATTATTAATTATGAAATGTGGCAGACAATTTCTTGTGAAAACCTTCCAGTTCGGAAGTATCGACAAGTGTAAAACATCTACAGGTTCAGCATATAGTAGGACCTTCACAAAAAAACTTATTGGGCAGACTGCTTTCCCCCGACCTACTACACTAGTGAGTGTTGCACGTGCAGAGTATGTCACTTGTGCACACTGTGTTGAATAAAAATGACTTATGTCACCAGAACTCACCAGCACCAACGGATCGTCCATGTTGGATGTCAATCATCGGAGGTTGAGGAGGCCTGGGGAGTTTCTGTTGCCTGTGCATGGTAGCTCCAGAGAACTTGTTTTTTTTGGTTGCGACTGGTCTAAACCAGTCCTCATCAATATCACTGTCCTCAAAGGGCGTGAAGCGATCTGGAGACCTAGAATCAGATAAAATAGAAAATACCTTGCTCAGCAAAAGAAAAGGGAAAAAAATCATTCATGAAAACTTTGACACGAAGCTGTTCTTGCAGAATGAACCAGAAATACACTATACATCTTTCCTGTCAAAGCCACTCCCGCATGTGCAGCTATTCTTGCACGTTACAACTAAACAATTTAGTAGAGTTGCAGACTTAGTACCATCGATAGTAAACTAATTAAGTAATTGCTCCTTATCAAGCTAATTAACCCCTTCTATTCTGTCCTAATTTCCATTCTCACTTGGTGTTTCGGCGCCCGAAATATTAAAACATCCTTACTGTCTTCGTCGCTTTGATGGCATGGGCGTCTCTTCCCCATCATACTTTTCAAGGTCCGAGGTCATCTCAGCCTGGTCGCACTTCTGGTTGGCCACCTCCCAAGATGCTAAAAACAAATCAAAATACATGTAATTGCATGTTAGCATGTTCATGAAGAAAAAAATCAGTATCAGATTGCAGAGCTTTCAGAGACAAGATCTTTCTTCAGAGCAAACAGAGTAAATTTTCTCTGAAGGAGCTTGATTAGTGCTAAATTTATTGTGCACGTGCACATGGGTCATTCCATGAAGTTGAGACACAATGTGTGACATATTGGTAAAAATGTAAAATTTCTGTAAAATAAATTTGTTGCACCACATGGGATTCTATACAATTATTTCATCATAGCTTAGATTCATTGTGACGTAATATTTAGTTTAGGGTCCTCTCTTGAGCTTCACATCAACTTTTATTAAAACAGTAATAACACAAAAATGAAATTTAATTCAGACTTCATTTGATGAAAAGTAAGGAAGCTATAGACATGGTGGCAGGATGTACATGAATTGGGACACCATCCGTTATCACTTAATCACAGACTTGTTAGTCATATAACAGAAAAAAGGTAAGAGATATTGAAAATACGATTTGTGGATTGCTAAATTACATAACCTCTCATGTGAATAAAAAAAAAGGTAATTTTGAAACTTCTGAACCTTATTTGTACTTTGTAAGTTTTTATGTCCCAACATTCCCCCATAATTTAGCCCGGGACACCATTACACTTGGTGACAAAACATAAATAAATCACATATAATGCCCTCTTGTTTTGTATCATTCGAAAGCCTTTCTTTTACTCTCCAAGTTCATGCCATAGTCGTCATTAAAGTCAGTTTGGCTTAAACATGAACAATAATTAGGTGATCAAATAATGCCAAAATGTGTGTATGTCTCAATTTCATGGAATAATCCATATACATGTATTTCATAGGTCATTGCTCAAGTTTTTTTTATCACGAAGTTGGGTACAACTAAAGCTTTTAAAAATGCACTTGTTGAAGAAAAGAATTAAGACTATAAAGTGTTTTTGTTATTTTACATGTACAATGTATAAATTAAGCCACTTACTAGTTTTCCACAAAGTTCTCCGAACTGGATAGGCCTTCCATTGAATGGTAGGTGCCACTCCCTGCTTAGCCCACTTGTCAATTGTTGCCTTTGACTTATTTTCTGGCCACAGGATACACTTGTTCCCTTCCGGATCCCACCAATTGCCGGGGATGACGGCGATTGGGTTGGTTTTGTCAGTTGCCGATTTCGAGAACTCGACGACATAATATGTTCTTATAGAATCAGCCATGGTGATAACTGAAGATAGCCTACATAGTTGACAAATGTAAGCTCGTTATTAACTATTTTATTGCAGATTTTTCCATCAAATGATATCCGAGTTACGATGTGGTTGCATGGGTTAACTTTATACTGATGGGACTTCAACAGAAGCCGTACATAAGTTTGTGACTGAAGGAGTCCATTAGCCTAATGTACTGTTGTGAAGTTATTTGGAATTGAGTGACTGATGTGGACTGTGGAGGACCTCTTTGGACCATTTTTTTTTATTAAATTAGGTTTCGCCAAAGTACAAATTTATACCTAATTTGTACTTATAAAAACATGTATACTTATGAACACATATAGTGCTCCACCTTGTAAATGCAAGGGAATACAAGAAAACAGTTTTTAGAATCCAGAGAAAAAATAGACAACTGGATTTTCTAAAAACGTTTGTTATTCTGCCAAAAAACAAAAATGTCTTTACCACAAATCACATTTTCAACATGCACATGTACATGTGCCAGACTTGCACATAAAAGGCATGGTGGACTACAAATGAAATCAGTCAGTTTCATGAAGAAATGGAAAATACGAAAAAGAATGAGGCACAGCACTTTAGCATCAATCAAACTGATGCAGTAGGGGTACAAGAACAAATGATGTCTTGTACGGAATCCTTACACACTTGCATGAAATCTGCGACAAAACAATGGCCTTCAGCCCATCACATGCAGGTCCTACTTTCACAATACCAAGATCTGATGACTTGAGAGGGTACTCAAAAAACTCACTAACAGAAATAAATGGCTCAAAAAATATGACGGGTTCTGAATGCTCATCTCCATGATCCTTGCAAATATTCCTGATTAACCCATACTGATGCCCAACCTTTATACAACTGTCACCATCTCCTGAGGAGAAAAATAGCTTTCCACCATGAAGGCACTTGTCATAGTAAATCCTCTGTATTGCATTAACATTGGGCCATTTGAGTGTTCTTTCTTTAGAACATTACAGGTTTTCTCAGTCCCTTGACTACTGACACAAACAACAGTTTTTCCAGTCTCGGATAACCTTCGGATCACCTGCGACAGTGGCCGATTTGGTTTCCGAACCAGCTTCTTCAGTTTACCTAGAAAATTTTCAAAGGCAAATGCAGAGAATGCATCAAGACAGCCAAATTTCATCACATCTGCAGCTAAATGGCAAAGGCCATGTACATTATACACAAGCATGTCTCTTCCATACAATTCACCCCACTGTTGAACAAATGTGATGAGTATACTATTGGCGTACTCACAGTGGGTTGAAAAATGCAGTGGACTGGCTAGACAAAATATAGCAACTGCAAAAAGCAAAAAGTGACGATAGTACCGTTCAGATAGCTTCCCTTTTACCACCACAATTCCACTGTACAATATGAACTGCCGAAACTCTGTGGCTTTCCACCTTTCAAAATCTGACAAAGATCGACACTTCCGGGGGAATTCCCGTGGAATATATCTATGGCATGCTAAAAGACTTTCTGAAATTTGTGAGGCAACATTGGCACCAACACGACACCCTGTCTGTAACGGTCCCTTAAGCCAACTCCAAATGAGACGCTTCACAACACCAAGGTAAACAAGATGCATGGGATCATGAGGGAATTGTGTGACCATGCCTACTGGTAGTTCTGCAACTGGTGATGTCCCAACATGGTGACCTGGATCAGACATTTCATGGAATGCAACATCAGTCCTCAGCGGCGAATCATATTCTGGAAAAGTAACTTTGTTGGCCCATACACCTTTCTGACCACACTTGTCACAGCCGTAATACCCATTGTGGGGCTTTATTTGCTTTACAAATGCACGCGCCGGTGCATCGCATATGAAGCAAGAAACTTCAAGACGTATAGTCTCATTCAAACCATCAACCTCAATACCATGATCGTAAATTCCTTTCATTTCAGTGACAAAATCTCTGAGAAACTCATCTACATTGGCAGGCTTCTTTTCTCCGCAGAACAAACCAATAACAAAGGGGCTAGACACAATGGGTTTCACTATTCTGCCCAAAATTGGCCAAAATTGTGTTCTTGCACTTTTGAAGAGTGGGAGCCCATCAATATTAACTTGGATTTTAAGACCACTTTCAACAAAAGTTTCACATCTGCAGCCTAACTCAGAGAGAACACGATGAATACCCACGGCAATACCAAAGTGATGATATTCTCCCCCAGCTACAGACTTTATTTCGTAAACTTCATTTGTTTCAAGCAGAGTTCTAGGATCCTTGGGTAACTTTGGAAAGTGGGGACGCAGAATAGCAAGAAGACTCCGCAAATGACAGTGAGGAATTTTTGATTCTGTTGCCCAGATAACCAATTTATCTGACAGCATCTTGTTCCTCCCAAAACCATCATCATCACTTTCAGTATCATGACAACTTGCTTCTGATACATTGTCATCAGATTCAGACAGCTGAAATTCTGAAGGAGAATAATAGTCAAAGTCCATCATATCATTTTCAGAAGTACAACGTGAACTACCATTTTCAGAAGGGTCATCTGAATTGTCAACATCCCTATTACATGTTAGGTCAGCTTGGATGTTAGGCTCATTAAAACTTTGAATGCCAAAAGGTGATCCATTAATGTTAAAGCCACTCAAATCTGACATGTTTGATGCTTCAAATGGAGGAATATCTAACTCATCAGTCACATTTGTCACTGCATGATTCTGCTCATAGTCATAGGTCCCACTTTGATGCCCATTACCACAATCATCTAAATCTTGACATAAAGCTGACTCCTGCTGAATTTCCAGAAGATTTTGATGTACCACACGCCTACGCTTTCTCCACCGTGACCAACGAGATGAACCATGACTAGCTGTATGGTCCATTTCTTCTGTAAAATCACTTCAAGTAAATTAAAGCACCCGATCAAAACAATACTAACAATGCATCATGCCTATTACTTATTAGTATTAAGCCGTACGTAGCCAGACAATCAGACTGATGAGTGGATGAACCAACATAAAAAGTTAGAAAATGATCCTAGAGAACAGGTGAAAACCACAAAGCGCACAGCAAAAACTGCAGCTCCAGACAAATTTCACTTGTCGTATAAAGAAAACACAAGAAGACAAACAACCAGAAATGTTGTGTACATGTATTTCGAAGAAAAAACATGTACATGTAGGCCTTTGTAGCTTGGCACACGTCCTATAGCTGGCGGCATGTATTGTCACAGTCTACAGAGGAAAATAAACTAAAGCAAGGCCTAAATCAACTGTTTCATCTGATCATTCACTAGCACTAGCATATCACTGGATGCATGTACATTAACAATACAAAATCCTGGATTAACTAAGGCCTATTATTGGGCAAAGTCCTGGCTTGCAGTTGCATGCACACACACAATAGATAATTTCATGGTAGGCCTAGCTAGCTGGACCATACCCACACACTAACCGTTATATTTGTTTGTACAAGCAGGCGTAAAACACAATGGGACCTGCACGTGCACGCAGCATGCGACACAACTATAGCATACACGTAACTGTATGTGCGTATAGCACCTAGGCTATGTAAGTTGCAGTATCAGTATGATCGAGTTTCACTCCGGCGATGCAGCATGGGCTGCTGGAATGTGTTCACTGATGGAAAAATCTGCTCAATTACGCTCTTTTTTCTACATCAGCTGATGCACAGTATTACAAAGTGTACGAATATTGATTTAACTTACTGATATTTTAGCGGAAATCGTGGAGACAGTAAGATATAATCGGCACACAATGATGAACAACGAAGAAGCTCGAGGTCTCGAAAATGGCGGGAAGGCAGTCAGTAGTCAGGTTCCCTGCACCATACCATCGATCTGTGTAATGTTAAAATGGCGAGCGCGAGTCTGGGACCAAGATCACATGTCTTGGCGGCTCAGCCAAATGCTATCAAATGCATGCTGCAACTAACGAATTTGGCTTCACGATCTGAACATTTTTCGCGCAAAATAAAATAATATAAAATGCTAAATTGTAACTATATTACAATCAAAAACAGTTTGAAGAATTATTATTTGAAAAAAAGAAGTCATTTTCACTATTTCTCAAGTGCAGTGACTGAATGTAATTGTGAAATATCGATGAAAAGTCACATGACCTCGATCGATGCACACGTGCCAATATTTCACAACCAGACTGGGTCCTAATTGGGACTCAATTGGGAAGAGGCAGCTACAAGTTGCCCAAGTTGCCCAGTTCGGGCCCAGGTGGGTCCCAGTCACAAGATTTTTGCCCAGATTTGCCCAGTTCGTGCCCAATCGGGACCCATTTGTGAAAATTGGGACCCATGTTGCCCAGTCCAATACCCAACTGGGTCCCAATTGTTTTGCTAGCTGGGCTGTGATTATCGCAACTTGTCCGATCCCCTTTACGCTTGTAGAGATGAACAATGGAAGCGTCTTTGAACTCCTGCGGCACTTCTCCCTTGTCCCAAATAATACCAAATAGGTGAGTTAGTCTACACCTCATGTAATCGCCACCATGCTTAAATATTTCTGCAGGAATACCATCTGCACCGGGTGACTTCCCAGACGAAGTCTGCCTGATGGCTTTGGCGACTTCATACAGTGCTGGGGGTATGTCCAACTCATCCAAGATTCGTCTTTGAGGGATTGAGTAAAGAACCTCTTCCGACACAGTTGAAGGACGATTGAGAAGGGTGTTGAAGTGTTCAGTCCAGCGGGTGAGAATCTCAACCTTGTCAGTATGGAGAATCTTTCCATCAGCTGACCTGATAGGTGCGCTCCCACTGAATTTGGGCCCATACACCGCTCTTAGACCTTCACAGCTTGGTATTGTGTTTGTCAGCAGCTTCTTGTAGCTCCTGGGCCTTGCTGTCCCACCACAAGTCCTTCATTTGGCGTAGTCTTGTCTGAACAACACGTTTAGCCTGGAGGTACTGGAACTTTTTCGCCGCTGATGTTTTGTTGGCGATGTAACTTCTGTGGGTGTTATGAAGTCTGTCCAGTAGCTCTGAGATGTCCCCGTCATTTTCCAAGGACTTCTGCACTGGCAGAGTAGGTAGCATCTCTGAGTTGTCTCCAGGCTGTGTTGATGTCTATACAGTCTGGGTCAATTTGCAGATCCATGTCCTGCAGTTTCTGCTGGAGTTTTTCTTGGATGGCTGCATTCTTGATGCTGTTCACATTTAACTTTCTGGGGGGTTTTACTCTTCTGGTCTTCTTCTTTGATGTCACATGAAGTGACATCTTGCTTCTGACTAGCCTGTGATCAGACCAGCACTCAGCTCCCCGCATGGCCCGTGTCAAATTGACATCACGCAAGTCCCTCTGCCTGACTATGACATAGTCCAGCATATGCCACTGTTTTGATCGAGGGTGCATCCAAGTGGCCTTGTATTTGTTGGGTTGTTGGAAGATGGTGTTGGTAATGGTGAGACTGTGCTTACTGCACTTCTCTAGGAGGAGCTGTCCGTTAGAGTTAGTCGTTCCGATCCCGTGCTTACCAATCACCCTCCCCCACAGGTCCGACTCGCCTCCAACACGAGCGTTGAAGTCACCAAGGAGAATGAGTTTGTCATTACGAGGTGTCTCCCGTATGGCCCTGTCCAGGTCCTCATAAAAGGCCTCTTTCACCTCATCAGTACGAGTCATGGTGGGAGCGTAGACACTAATGATGGTGGCATGTCGGTCCTTCGAGAGACTTCAAAGCCAACACCTCCTGTCCTAGGTTCACCCTCAGGTTTCCCGATCCAGTAGAAAGTGTAACCTACACCAACCTCCTCCAGGTTTGACTCGCCAGAGAGTCTGGTTTCACTGAGGGCAGCTATGTCGATCTTGTATTTGTCCAACATCTTTGCTATAAGGGCCGAACGCCGCTCTGGTCTAGAGTTGTTGTCCAGCATGGTCCTAACATTCCATGCAGCAATGTTCAATGAATTTTTCTGTATATTATTTCCACCGCAGAAATGGATGGCCAGCCAGGTGCGGTTTCCTGGCAAGCTCGGGTGGAGTAGGCAATGTTTAGGATCCCTTTTCAGTACCTGTCCTCATGTGAGGAGAGCATCGCTATCCCTAAAAAGGGCTGCTCTGTCACCCATGCAGGATATGAGTGTCGCATCTACCCCGGTCTACGACAAACGACCATCACACGTGGGCCGCCTGCGTGCAGGTTTGTGGCTAGGGACTCCCAACAGCATCCTCAGCCTGTCCCCGTCGCCACTCCCCCATCGCCACAGGACTTTGATTAGTAGATGGTGTGTCATCTGGTGCCATCTGGTATCGCTGGATGACCTGCACCTGAGTGGATTATAGTGAGAAAGGTTTGTGCACTCCCGATCCCACTCTCTCGTCCAGTACATGCTATACTCAGCCTGGTGCAGAAACTGCCACAAGGCGAGCAGCAAGTATGGATGCAGGTTCTATTTCGGAGTATCCTTCTCCTAGGTAGGCTGCCTATCAAGGCTAAAGAGCCCCACCTGCCCTTACTATTTACCCAGCTATGGGTAAATAGTACTGAGCTAGGGAGGCAGAGGGAGCTTGTACCCCCACTCTGGTCAAGAACCAGCCCATCTGGTCAAGAACCAGCCCATCTCCATATACATATCAGTGATTATATACATATGGGGACTGGGAACCAGTCTAGGCTGTCATTCACACAAAATGGCGGACGGCGTTTCCGAACCGCGGTTTGTTTTCCTAACGGACGACGAAATATTGGAACTCGTTGGCGAAGCTGACACTGCTAACACAAAGAGACAAATGAAATATGCAGTCAAAAGATTAGAGGAATTTGCAAGACACGCAGGAACAACAATTAAAGCTTTAACTGATTCGGAACTGGACCAAGTTTTTGTCGCTCTTTTATGCGGGACTATGAAGGTAAACGGCACGTTGTACATAATTATTAAAGAAATCCATGCATGCAATCTGTCGGATTTATTCAGGCTTTGTATAAAACAAATAATGAATGTTTCACATTCGTGCAATGGTAAGAATAATTTCATTCGGTGACAGATGGAATGTCCCATTCCACTCGGCTTCGCCTCGTGGAATGGAACATTCCATCTGTCACCTTATTCTTACCATCGCACTCATAAACATTCATTATTTGTATAATAAAGTACTCATCAAACCAGACGCCTGCTTACCGAAGATATTTAGGCCACGCAGACAAAATAACTCAACTAATTTAATTCACAGCCAAAACGAACACCTGCTTGAACTCATTTTTATAAAGTACAGTTAGGAAATGGAACAGAATAACTTTAAAGTCTACAAGTCCTCTTTATTAGACTTCCAGCTAGAACATTCAAGAGCATGGGCGTCAATCCCCGGGGGATGGGGGTATATACCCCCTCCCCCCACTTTTTGACCGGTGATGGGTCATTGGATCACCCCCTCCCCGGATTGTTGTGGTGAAAAAAAAAAAAAAAATGCTGATTTCTTGTAACTTTTCAACAGTCAAAATGTATGAAAAACGGACAGCAAACAGTACACCAACATTTGTGCTTTTATCATAAACACCTTGCTTTTTGGCAATGACAGACTTTAACCTCATCCAGACCATAACCCTAACCCCTATCCTCAAACCTTACCCCAACCTAACCCTATTTATCACCCTAACCCTTACCCTATGTTTCTCATTGTTTGGGTACGGGGGAGGGGCTACTGAACATGCGCAATATAACCAACAAGTCAGGTTTTCAGGGAGTCTGATATTCATGCAACACCGTATCAAAAGGATTGCCCAAATATCGAAAGGCCACACTCGCATGGAAAATGTTCTTTCAATTGTACCTGGGGCTGTTCTGTTTATTGCAATTTTCTATTTTAAATTCTCAACATGCTTCAAAAGTCCTTCCTCTTGCATGTTTAATCATTTGGATTTAGTCCAAAGCTTTGGGGTGAGTTTGCTTTCAGAACGTGAATACTGCCCTCTTTTGGTCTTTCGAATCGGTTCTAACGGTTGTGCTATTATTTGTTTAACAAATGCTAAAATACAGTGAAAATTATCCTTTTTAAACAGCCTTTTGTTTCAAGACGCGATGTACGCCATTGGGCTTTCGCAAAAAAATACGCGATACATCCATTCGACCAATTCGCGAGTTCCAATTCCAATATGGCGGCGCCAAGGTGTTGCGTAACTATGCGCTTTCTCGTTTAAGCATTGGATGAATTGATTAATCATCGGAGCCAATGACGTGGCGTTCCCGAGAGGAAAAGACCCGCAAGGGAAATTTTAATAGATAAAGCAACTTCTACACTATTGGATAAGTTATTCAAATGCAAAGGTTTTAAGGCAATCGATTTTTCATCGCTGTAAATCTCGCCGCCCTGTGATATCCCTTTCTACATGCCACATACTTTAATTTTCCATTTGGAGCGCACAAAAATGTCATACTTTGGCGATTTTTGATCACTGGTAGATTTAATTTGATACGAAACGTAGGTTCTTTTAAATCATCATTCCACATTCTATGCATCTTGGGTAAAATCCAGAGTAATATTTATCATAAAAGAGTAATTTCTCATTTGTGAGCCAGGGATCACGACCAATTTTAATCAATTTTGAATCAGTTAGTAGAGCGCCGGTACGATGTTTCATCGCAGGTTCGAATCCCGCTCTTGCCAGTTTTCTTTGTTCACTTTCAAAATTGATTCAGATTTACCTAGTCAGTTTCCCTTGAAGTTCTGTTTACTTCAGCCGAGTTATGAATGTTGGAAACATGATTAAACACGTCACAGAATCTGTTGAAACAATCCTGATGGTGAAAAGCTACAATGATACATTATGGCTGCATAGGAATAAGGGTGGTAAAGGTAAAAAAATTGTCATCCAAATTCTGAATGTCAAGGACAGTCACTGTCAAATTGCTCAACTAGTTGGGAATATTTGTGAAAGATGATAGGATCAACATTGTAGCAGCATTCAACCCTGTTTTGAGGAACGTCTGGAGATCACTGGGGACATCTCAAAGCTGCAGCTCCCAAAACAAAAAAATCATGACAACCAGTTCAAAAATCTGACATTTTAAACAAACTGTAAAGTTGAATTAAATAAAGTTTTAAAAGGAAACATGATAAATTTGTTTCACATTTTTCATTCACAAAAATTCTGGAGGAAAAACAAAGATTTAAAACACAATAGACTTCTGTAAGAATTTTGAGTCAAGTTCATAATCATGGGTGAGTCAGATCTTCGAGCCATTTGCCATTTTTAAACAAGACATGGTTGTGATAAGATGATCCATGATAGCATCTACTCAGTGATCAATATCCGAGTCCATGTGAAATCCACTGCAACATGAAAACTGTGGCATAACCTTTTAAAAATAGTGGCCAGCCACGGCGAATGGACTTGGCTATAGTTTGATGCAGAGTTGAGAAGCTCCGCAAAGTCTTACAGGTAAAATTGAAGTGAGTATTGAAGCCATTCGTCTAGAATGAAGAGATTCGTTGCACAACAGCTGTAGTTCATCTCGGGAAAATCCAGGGTTGGGCCATGCATATTTGACCTTGGTATAAACAATAAAGTCGTGTGGCCAAAGGACGCGGATGAATATAGCGGAATCGCTTCGGGGTTGTTGACAAAGAGTTCCTCCATCAAATAAAAACAGATTTTGGCCCCAAAAATCCTTTGATCTGTTCAATCAAAAACATTTTAGGGAGGGATAAATATCGATGACGTCATCATTTAGCCGAAAGAAAGTCAGCAGAGGCATTTTTTAAGACGAATATTTTCTTTTAGAGGCCAGGCAACTGAGGCAAGACAGCTGTTTCCCTCATTATAGTGCGATAGACGAAAGTTGAAAGGTCACGTGCAAGAGCGGGATAGTTGAGTATTGAGGTAGTTCGGTAGGTTTGGCAAAAAATAGGAAAAAAAGGGTACTTCCAATGTTTTATGTTCAATTAAGAATTTCCGTAACTTATGATTCTATAATCTGAAGGCCAATGTTCACCATTTTTGAAGAATCTAGTTGGGAACTTATGCATATTCATTACATGAATTTTCTGGATGTGGGATAGTCCCAGTGACTAGATATTCACTTATGAAGTTTACTATTGCAAATTTGGAAAGTTCAGTCGCGTATTACAAAACAACAACTACAAGGGCTTTCTCTGTTGCTTTGTTCATGCGAGTTAGATTCTCACGCGCGAAATTCAAGTTGTCCGCCGTGAATGTCGCTTTCCAGGTTGTATCGTAAAATTGGGCGTGATCCATGGCTATACGGAATTATGGGTTTATGACTTCTGACTAGCGCCCACCCAAACAAAGATACTGACAATTTGGGAGACCGCCAACATCGGGCAAGATAGCTCAGTTGGTAGAGCACCGGTATGGTATTCCGGAGGTCGTAGGTTCGAATCCTACTCCTGTTAGTTTTCTTTGTTCACTTTGAATATTAATTCAAACTTACCCCCCAGTTTCCCTTGTGGCTTGGTGTTAGTTTTGTTTCATTTAGGTGCAAATTGAGTAAATAACTGAAAATATTCCCCAATGACTTGTGCAGAGAATCGAGCCGTATTTATCCAAGAGTAGCCAGGGTTCGGCTCCTGATTTTCGCTCATACCAGTACCCAATTACGTGGAATTCGTAACGCTAAATTTTGCGGCCTGTATTTTTGTTCTTAAAACAAGCATATAACTCCTTGGTAACAGGATGTATGCACGAGCACAACTTAAAATTCGTAATATTCTGAGCTAACCCGCGAAATACACTAACTATGACCGCATGTTTCTTTTTCTGGTACAGTTAGCGGGGATTCCTCCCTAACCGAAAGCAGAGCAATGTCATTTGATATTAATAACCTACTCGTGCGTGATTGTCCTTATTAAACTGAATCTTTTGCCAATGACACCTTTGTTCGTGTGACTCGTGTGACTGGTTTCTCATTAATCACTGTAGCCTATATCTATCAGAGTTGGAGTCGAGTCCCTGCAAGTCCTTTCACAAGTACTTTCGCAAGCCCAGTCAGAAGTCCTTTCATAAAGCCGGTCACAAGTAACTGGATGAACAATGACAAAGGAATGCTTTTGTCAAAGCTCATTTGAATAGCTTGTGATTGGGATTAGGACTGGAGGGCTTGTGATGGACTTGCAGGGACTTGTAGGGACTTGTGATGGACTCGACTACATCTCTGATATCTATATAGAGGCAAACAATAATATGCGATAATTTCCTTTGCGGATATCTTTTATACTTCCATTTTTGCCATAACATTCAGCAATCCTACTCTCATTGTCCAAAACAATACCACCTTTCCAGGTTCTTTTCAGAACCACACAAACTCACAACAGAGATACAATTTCACATGGTGTTACCGCAAACCTTTATCTTATTGCTTCTGTCACCATGGACACCTTCAAGTCTTAACTACCACTTTTGTCCAAAACGTTTTACTAAAAGTGTGATTGGTTATCTGGTAAAAACATATATGAGGCCGTTTTAGTAGCTTGTTCTGTTCCCATTTTCGTTGATATAGTTTTATTGCGATTGATATTCCATTACGTCAACATAAAGCTGTGGAAACATATTATCAGTATCAGTACCACTATTGCCAGTACTTTGATCAACTGATAATTTGATATCTCAGTATTGTGTGAACACATCTAACGATGTTTTACAATATTTTGTTTATGATATTTGGAAAATGTTAATGATTTTGTTGGATATGAATTTGATGTTGAATTTGAGTGATAATCATAATGATTATACATAAGGTTGATTGAAACTACTTCAATGAGATTTGTATAAACGCTCTTACTTATAATAGCGCCAATAATACCAATGTTGTCAATACTGAGTAAACGCCCAACACAATATGTAATATTCTAAATTGAATAAAGATAGGAAAAATGTTTTTGTTTGGCATGCAGTTGACCGTTCCATTAAATTGCTAGGTCACTATGGCAATGGCATTTTGCACTCAAACGCTCGATCGTTAGGAATAATTTTGTTAATTAATTAATTAAGGTGCCCGATATGATATCTCAGCGTCTCTCTTTTGTATTCACAAATACGCAGTTCGTGCGAGCTAAACCTTGAGCTAAACTTGTATTGCCAACAAACGAAGCAAGCTTAGAACGGATATTGATATTAAATGGGTACTATGGCAACCTAGCTGGACAGCTTCGTTTGGTAAAGGCTTGAATTTTTATTGGCATCAGCTATATTCCAAAAGCTTGACACTCACTTCCCTTTAGCCTGCAACAGCCAGTGTCACATGAATATCCGACTCCCATGAAATTTTGGCTTCTCTTTTTTATTAATGGTTAAACCATCTCACGTGACCGGTCACTATCCTAATTATCTTCACTTAGGCATGCGCAGTAGAACCACTAAGTCGGCTTTTCAGGGAGACGGATATTCATGCAACACCGGCTTGTTGAGAATCGTTTTCTCTGCTTCAAATTTTGTGTTACTTATTTTTTTCTTGGAAAGGGGAACAACACACTGTAGCCTTCAACGAACACGTCATTAGGTGTTTGCATCAAGCGAGCATTCGTCATGGGAACCGCAAGTGATACCTGCTTCAGAATGAGTTTCGTCATACGCGCCGTATTTCTGGTCCTCGGGATTCAAAACTGCCAGAGCGAATGTCAAACACGATTCACCTCGAAGTTGTATCCTGCTATAAACCGTGCATTGCTGGGCCATACATATCAGAGAAAGGCTGAACTGTCTCTCGTAGAATGTGGACGTGATTGCTCTATGGATCTACATTGTGCATCGTTCAACTATTACGCAAGCAACCGCACTTGCGATTTGAACAATGCTAAGAGGTTCACAGAATCAACTAATCTGGCAACAGTATCGCAGGGTCTTTACTTTGACGGAAGTGTGGATACTGCCTTATTCTCGGCGCCTTTCGGGAGTTGCCAGGGGTTGATCAAAGCTGGTTACCGCGACAACGGCATCTACACCATCTTTCCTGCTGGTATGACTGACGGAGTCCCGGTATATTGCGACATGGTCACAGATGGAGGGGGCTGGATTGTGTTCCAAAGGCGCCAGGATGGCTCGGTCGACTTCTACCGCAACTGGAGCGAGTTTCAATCCGGATTTGGCGACCTGGGAGGCGAGTTCTGGCTCGGGAATGAGATTCTCCGCACCCTCACTGGATCTGGGAAATGGCGACTGCGTGTGGAGTTAGAGGACTGGGAGGGTAACACAATGTGGGCCGGCTACGGTAAGTTTGAAATTCAAGGCGAACTGTATACTCTCAGTGTTGGCTCCTACAAAGCAGGGAGTACTGCACCTGACTCGATGGCATATCACAACGGACATGATTTCACAACGAAAGATCAGGATAATGATGTGGGGGAATCAGGTAACTGCGCCATGATTTATGATGGTGCGTGGTGGTTTAAATGGTGCTATGCATCTCACCTTAATGGGAAATACTACAACCACAGCAGCGTGGAATATGGGCAAGGACTAGAATGGTTCGACTGGAAAGGCCATTACTACTCCCTGAAGAAGTGTAGTATGAAAATCAAGGAAGCTCTTTAAAGGCACTGCGACATGCAATTTAGCAAGAAAGATATTTTGTACTAATATCATTGCTTTGGAACTGTGTGTAAGTGTAATTCCGTTTTGGTCTTGAAATAATAATTATGTTTTAGACTTCAAATGTTCAAGCTATTTCCTGACCTGCTGTTGCTATGATGTCACTCAAACACCCACTATGATATGTAGGCACTATATTTAGAATTCAAAAGGAAATAAAAATCTGACTTGCTTATCGTAGCAGTTTACGTTAAATTTGTGCATTTAAATCGGGCGTAAACACAAGCGTATTCAGAAATCGGCTATGCAGAAATATTTCCCCCTTGTACGATCACGACGTCACTCCTTTTATCATGAATATGTACATTTACATTGACATGAAATCCAAGATATATTTAAAGGGGGCATTAAACCCTTCAGAATGGCATGTTGAATTGGATGTACAATTGTGTTGTGTGAGTTTAAGTTAATTTATAAACAAAATATTTCGGGGATCTTTAAGCAGAAAAGAAGAACAAATTCGTATATGGACACAGCAATTTTAGTTGATGTCATAATTATTACGTTTACATTCGCTTCACATGATGTAGAGGAGCTAGTTTAAATGAGCAAGCTTACCGAATTATTTCCACAATATTGGGTGGTAATGGAATTAACAGAGATTTATCTGCATTTAAAAATAGAAGATTTCTGAGATGGTATTTACAGGTGATTTGAATGAGTCTGTAGGCTTACAATTTGAACAATGTATATGACGGTGTTACGGTAAAATGTGTAGTACCTTTTGTCACAAAAACATATAAAAAAAATAAAAATATTGTGATACTGAACATTGACAATACAAAAAAACGGTTTGACGTGAAAATGTGACATTAACTTTTACCAGAAGCATGGCCAAAGAATACTTGCACGAAAATTACAAAAATATGATGTTTTGAACAATGTTCAATGCATCTGCGCTTTAAATATCTAATACGACCAAATTTGACATTTTTGTGCCGAATCTATTGATTCTAAACTTAACAAACACAAACTTTCCTGAGATTGACGTCTAAAAAGGATGTTGTCCAAACGGTCATTCAAAAACAAAATGATTAGCATGTACACCTACAAACAAGAGAAAAATACTCACTACATCGCGGACATTTCTGGTAACTTTATTTTTGGTAACAAACGTCACTTACCAGCTCGGCAATGGTCTAATTAGCCATTTCATTGTATAGTTCCAATTGTCACTGTTACAACATATGTACATCAATTTGTACTGTGAAGTGTTGACCTCGTATTTTTGGTGAAATGTCAAAATGAATTCGCTATTTTGCAATGGACCTACGAAGAAAGAACGTCTCATCGTGTTTACAACGTTTGCAAAGTGGGACACTCGGAAATATTACAACGTCGTACTTTATGGTTTTTATGACGAATGTTGTGTACATTACATACAGCTGCTTATTTTGAGGATTATTTTTACTTCATATAACGAACGGAAAAGAAACTATTGCTGTTTCCTTACGAGTTTGAAAAAACAGAGAGTCCTTGTTTTGTCACACACAAGTAGAAATTGACACGATTTCACCTTGCATGTACCTGTATGCATCCACAGCGCGACATTCCGTCCGAACCTGGTTGCACAAATTCAACGCGGGTGAACGTCATCCGCTCATAGGTCTATTGTGCCCGTTGGTAGAGGCCATCTGTTTAGTTACAGGGGTGAAAATGTATTGTGAAGATGCATGTTTCTTGTCTTCGTTGAATGTGCGAATTCACTTCGCCGACATGTGGAGCTGAAACTTTCACAGGTTTGGTATTTCATGTATATGTTGAATCTAACAAAGTATATGGACACTGCCAGCAACTATTTTGTCAGCTCTGCCAATGCTTTATCATATCTTTACTGGAATTTAATAATTTTTTTAAAATTCGCCTGCGATAGTTCAGTGCTCTATCATAATTACATTCGATTAGTAATATACGCTTATTGTTGCTACTAATGAGATTTTAGAAGTTGATTAGACTTGTTTGCTTATTAATTCGTACGAATAGTCAGTCAATACGTTCGAAAACATCTACGAATTCTAAAATTTGGCAACTGAATGTTGTCAAAAACTTGAAAAACAAATCTAAGTTTTTAAAGTTGTTATTTATTGCATTTATTTTAAATTATATATATGACCCTTGCGAAATTGTATAGATATTTGCGTACGTTTTCCGTTTCAACTTGGTGGTTTTCATGTAAATGTTAAAAACAAATTGCGTGTGCATGGATTTAACGTTATATTCTATTGTTGCAATATATCAATGTTAGATTTGTTGATAAATAGTAATACGTATTTTGATAATTTAGTACATTGGACAAATGATAAATTACTTTTCCGACAGTGTGTGTTGTATTAAAAATTGCATTGTCACTAAACAAACGTGGCGTTTGCCTTTGAAGATTTCAGCCAGCAGGTGTGTTCCTCATTGATTTTACTTATTGTACACTGCAGAGCATGTTCATGCTTGGTTAAGCACAATAGAATGTTAGATGATGCAATTGCTCAGTCATGCGTTTCAGAGTCCTGTTGACTGGAAAGGTTTATATTAATAATTTTCTTGGATCCTACAAATTTTGTAATGAGTGGAATATAATCAATAAAACATAATTTGGGATGTTGATTATTTTATCGTGGATTGTGATGAAGTAGTACTGAAATCGTAATAGTATAGTCGTGGTTAAGTGACTTCTTTACTTTTGTCTGGAAATCTTGTTGACCATGCAGTAACATTTGTTTAACGCTGTTGGCTTCAGAATTTGTAATGCAATTGCTTAGCAGACCTTCCACGTAGTGGATATAAAGCTATAACGTACAAATAGCCTTCCGTTATGGAAATGATGACAGTTGAAGTTATTTTTGTCACAGTAGCCATTGGGGCGATTCGCAGTGGATCCGCCACCAAGAGTTGAAGTGGAAATTTTTCGCACTATGCATTTGACAAGATCGACATGCCCGTGCGCCATTTGGCATGAAACGAAAAAAGAAATTGGTGTAATGATACGTACGAACTTTCAAGTTGTTTGACATTTTCGACTGACTGTTATTGCTTATAATTTACCCATATTCCACATGCTTTTCAATACCACTACCCTGAAATATCCTGAGAAACACCTTGGACCAAACACCAAAATAGATTCTTGTCATTTGATTGCTGGAATTTTGGCACATGACATTGAATTATTTGCTCCATTTCATTGACGAATGTTCCATTTTATACAACACCTGAATAAATCCCCGCAACCTGATTGGTGCATCGTCGATCACGCGCATTGAATTATTCGTACCAACGCACGGCACCGCAAAAATAGAAGTTCTATTCAAGGGTGCGCGTTGAATAGAACTTCCATAATAAGCCAGTTCGGTATCTCAAAGGTCAAAGGTTTTTCAGGATAAAATTGCTGACGTAATGTTACGCCATGTTAGGCGAACGCCTATATTCTGATTGAATTTAACACAAGCGCGTTGCGCGACCACCCTTTGCGTTCACACGCGCTCATTTGGTCAAGCGGGTCATTCGGGATAAAATGTAATTGTGCACATGCGCAGCTGAAATACCGATCTGGCTTATTCCACGGTCAAACTATTGGTGGCGATACACCACGGCTGTCATTCACACAAAATGGTAGACGATATTCATGAATCACCGTTTACGGTTTGTTCTCCTAACAGACGATGAAATATAGGAACTCGTAATTGATGCTGACGCTGCTCACACAAATAGATTAAATACGCAGTCAAACGATTAGATGAATTTGCAAGACACGCAAGAACAACAACGAGCTTTAACTGATTCGGAACTGGACAAGTTTTTATCGCGGTTTGATGGGGGACTGGGAAAGAAGAAGGTCACGTTGTATAGGAAGAAACCCATGCATACAATCCGACGAGGATTTATTCAGGCGTTGTATAAAACAAATAATGAATGCTTCGCCTCGTGGAATGGAACATTCAATCTATCACCGAATCAAATTATTCTTACAATTCCACTCGTAAACATTCATTATTTAAATTACGTCATGCAGTTTGGTTCCGTTTACCGTGCATTTTGGTACTATTCGTTTCGCTCCATTGCACGCGCGCCACGATATAGCATGAACTTTGCTATTGCTATGAGATTGCAGTGTTGCGCGTCGACCGTATAAGCAGTGGCGTGTCCAGAGGGGGGGGGGGGGGACCCCCCCCCCCCCCCCCCCCCTCGACGGCATTTGAGGCGTAATAAAAAAAAATAGTGCTTTTAGGAAAATTTTAAGACGATTCAAACATTGTTTGCCCTCCCTGACACAAAAAGCTGGATACGCTACTGCGTACAATGTACAGGACCATGGACAATGTACAGGACAATGTTGTGGATAGCCATGGAAATGAAGTAAAATTGAAGGTAAGCAGAAGTATTTGAACAGTCAATTGTTCACTTCATGACAATATTCCTTCCATTGCACTCCTAAACATTCATTATTTGCATATTATACAACACCTGAATAAATCCCAGCCATCCGATTGGTGGATCGTCGATCACGTGCATTGAATTATTCATCCCATCGCAAGACGCGAACCCGCACCACCAAAAAATGTTCTATCACATGGTTCTATCAAACGGTAACGCGTTTGATAGAACTTCCCCGCCGCCACAAAACGGCTGTCATTGGACTGGTTCCCGGTCCCTCCGTTGTCCTTCGGACTTCAAATGTATATTATATTGTTGTTGTTGGAGTCTCACGTCGAGGTCGACGAATGAGTATCCAGCGAGTTCCTTGTTACATATTTGAGATGTGTCCTTTCGTGGGAGAGGAGTCCAATCCTGGACCCACAGGCACGGCTACAGGTACCACAGATATATACAGGCCCTGGGCAGGAGCCTGTACTGGCCTTCCTCCTAGCTCTCTTGTCGGAGATGAGATGTAGTCTATTAGATTCGAACAACTTGATCCCCTCATGGCAGGTGTGGCGCCACCCTGCTCGGTCTTGAGCAGCGGCATCCCAGATGCCGGGGTCTATGCTGCAGGCTTTTAAGTATTGCTTTAGCACATCCTTGTAGCGCAGTCTCGGCCGTCCAAGAGTTCTCTTCCTACTCTTAAGCTGGCTATAGAAAACAGCCTTGGGTCCTCCATCCTTGTGAGGTGTCCCACCCAGCGAAGTTGGGCCTTGATGACTTGACTCTCAATACTAGGGACACTGCACCTTTCAAGGACCTGAACATTGGAGACTCTGTCCTGCCATTTTATACCACAGATGGAGCGAAGACAGCGTTGCTGGAACTGCTCCAGGACCTTAATATGGCGACGGTATGTAGTCCAGGTTTCACTGCCATATAGGAGGGAGGTCAAAACTACTGCACGGTATACCTTGACCTTTGTTGCGAGTTTGACGCCGTGCTCATCCCATAGTCTGCACCTCAACCTTCCAAATGAGGAACTAGCTTTAGAGATACGCTGTTTAATCTCATCGTCAATGGTTTTATTATTAGAAAGAATGCTGCCAAGATAACATAACTTGTCTACAGACTTAATGGGAGTATCATTGATAGTGACTGCTGGGTCTGTGTGGCTCTTTCCTGGAGCAGGCTGGTACATGACTTCTGTCTTCTTGATACTAATAGTCAGCCCAAACCTCTCAGACGCGCGAGCGAACATATCTGTTATGAGCTGAATATCCACTAGACTGTGGGCGACCAGGGCACAGTCATCCGCAAACAGCAGGTCTCTGATCAACATCTCGAGGGTCTTGGTGCGAGCCTGAAGTCGTCTGAGGTTGAATAGTCCACCGTCAGACCGGAACTGGATGTATACGCCTTTGTCTAACTCCTGGAATGCGTCAATAAGCATGAGGGAGAAAACAATGCAAAACAGCGTAGGTCCTAGAACACAGCCCTGTTTGGTTCCATTTGTGACAGGAAATGGGTCTGATAATTCTCCACACTCCTGGACTCTAGCCAACATCCCCTCATGGAAAGATCGTATGAGGGAGACACACTTCTCAGGGCAGCCAAGCTTGTACAGTATACTCCAAAGGCTGTCACGATTTACTGTCAAATGCCTTGGTTAGGTCTATAAAGACCATGTAAAGGTCCTTGTTCTGCTCCTAACACTTTTCCTGGATCTGTCTCACAGCAAATATCATATCAGTTGTGCCTCTCCCTGATCTAAATCCACACTGGGACTCTGGATAGATGGTATTTACTAGCTGCTCAGACATCCTGTTAAGGATGACCCGTGCCAGAATTGTGCCAGCAATGGAGAGTAAAGAGATTCCTCTGTGATTATCGCAACTTGTCCGATCCCCTTTACGCTTGTAGAGATGAACAATGGAAGCGTCTTTGAACTCCTGCGGCACTTCTCCCTTGTCCCAAATAATACCAAATAGGTGAGTTAGTCTACACCTCATGTAATCGCCACCATGCTTAAATATTTCTGCAGGAATACCATCTGCACCGGGTGACTTCCCAGACGAAGTCTGCCTGATGGCTTTGGCGACTTCATACAGTGCTGGGGGTATGTCCAACTCATCCAAGATTCGTCTTTGAGGGATTGAGTAAAGAACCTCTTCCGACACAGTTGAAGGACGATTGAGAAGGGTGTTGAAGTGTTCAGTCCAGCGGGTGAGAATCTCAACCTTGTCAGTATGGAGAATCTTTCCATCAGCTGACCTGATAGGTGCGCTCCCACTGAATTTGGGCCCATACACCGCTCTTAGACCTTCACAGCTTGGTATTGTGTTTGTCAGCAGCTTCTTGTAGCTCCTGGGCCTTGCTGTCCCACCACAAGTCCTTCATTTGGCGTAGTCTTGTCTGAACAACACGTTTAGCCTGGAGGTACTGGAACTTTTTCGCCGCTGATGTTTTGTTGGCGATGTAACTTCTGTGGGTGTTATGAAGTCTGTCCAGTAGCTCTGAGATGTCCCCGTCATTTTCCAAGGACTTCTGCACTGGCAGAGTAGGTAGCATCTCTGAGTTGTCTCCAGGCTGTGTTGATGTCTATACAGTCTGGGTCAATTTGCAGATCCATGTCCTGCAGTTTCTGCTGGAGTTTTTCTTGGATGGCTGCATTCTTGATGCTGTTCACATTTAACTTTCTGGGGGGTTTTACTCTTCTGGTCTTCTTCTTTGATGTCCCATGAAGTGACATCTTGCTTCTGACTAGCCTGTGATCAGACCAGCACTCAGCTCCCCGCATGGCCCGTGTCAAATTGACATCACGCAAGTCCCTCTGCCTGACTATGACATAGTCCAGCATATGCCACTGATTTGATCGAGGGTGCATCCAAGTGGCCTTGTATTAGTTGGGTTGTTGGAAGATGGTGTTGGTAATGGTGAGACTGTGCTTACTGCACTTCTCTAGGAGGAGCTGTCCGTTAGAGTTAGTCGTTCCGATCCCGTGCTTACCAATCACCCTCCCCCACAGGTCCGACTCGCCTCCAACACGAGCGTTGAAGTCACCAAGGAGAATGAGTTTGTCATTACGAGGTGTCTCCCGTATGGCCCTGTCCAGGTCCTCATAAAAGGCCTCTTTCACCTCATCAGTACGAGTCATGGTGGGAGCGTAGACACTAATGATGGTGGCATGTCGGTCCTTCGAGAGACTTCAAAGCCAACACCTCCTGTCCTAGGTTCACCCTCAGGTTTCCCGATCCAGTAGAAAGTGTAACCTACACCAACCTCCTCCAGGTTTGACTCGCCAGAGAGTCTGGTTTCACTGAGGGCAGCTATGTCGATCATGTATTTGTCCAACATCTTTGCTATAAGGGCCGAACGCCGCTCTGGTCTAGAGTTGTTGTCCAGCATGGTCCTAACATTCCATGCAGCAATGTTCAATGAATTTTTCTGTATATTATTTCCACCGCAGAAATGGATGGCCAGCCAGGTGCGGTTTCCTGGCAAGCTCGGGTGGAGTAGGCAATGTTTAGGATCCCTTTTCAGTACCTGTCCTCATGTGAGGAGAGCATCGCTATCCCTAAAAAGGGCTGCTCTGTCACCCATGCAGGATATGAGTGTCGCATCTACCCCGGTCTACGACAAACGACCATCACACGTGGGCCGCCTGCGTGCAGGTTTGTGGCTAGGGACTCCCAACAGCATCCTCAGCCTGTCCCCGTCGCCACTCCCCCATCGCCACAGGACTTTGATTAGTAGATGGTGTGTCATCTGGTGCCATCTGGTATCGCTGGATGACCTGCACCTGAGTGGATTATAGTGAGAAAGGTTTGTGCACTCCCGATCCCACTCTCTCGTCCAGTACATGCTATACTCAGCCTGGTGCAGAAACTGCCACAAGGCGAGCAGCAAGTATGGATGCAGGTTCTATTTCGGAGTATCCTTCTCCTAGGTAGGCTGCCTATCAAGGCCAAAGAGCCCCACCTGCCCTTACTATTTACCCAGCTATGGGTAAATAGTACTGAGCTAGGGAGGCAGAGGGAGCTTGTACCCCCACTCTGGTCAAGAACCAGCCCATCTGGTCAAGAACCAGCCCATCTCCATATACATATCAGTGATTATATACATATGGGGACTGGGAACCAGTCTAGGCTGTCATTCACACAAAATGGCGGACGGCGTTTCCGAACCGCGGTTTGTTTTCCTAACGGACGACGAAATATTGGAACTCGTTGGCGAAGCTGACACTGCTAACACAAAGAGACAAATGAAATATGCAGTCAAAAGATTAGAGGAATTTGCAAGACACGCAGGAACAACAATTAAAGCTTTAACTGATTCGGAACTGGACCAAGTTTTTGTCGCTCTTTTATGCGGGACTATGAAGGTAAACGGCACGTTGTACATAATTATTAAAGAAATCCATGCATGCAATCTGTCGGATTTATTCAGGCTTTGTATAAAACAAATAATGAATGTTTCACATTCGTGCAATGGTAAGAATAATTTCATTCGGTGACAGATGGAATGTCCCATTCCACTCGGCTTCGCCTCGTGGAATGGAACATTCCATCTGTCACCTTATTCTTACCATCGCACTCATAAACATTCATTATTTGTATAATAAAGTACTCATCAAACCAGACGCCTGCTTACCGAAGATATTTAGGCCACGCAGACAAAATAACTCAACTAATTTAATTCACAGCCAAAACGAACACCTGCTTGAACTCATTTTTATAAAGTACAGTTAGGAAATGGAACAGAATAACTTTAAAGTCTACAAGTCCTCTTTATTAGACTTCCAGCTAGAACATTCAAGAGCATGGGCGTCAATCCCCGGGGGATGGGGCTATATACCCCCTCCCCCCACTTTTTGACCGGTGATGGGTCATTGGATCACCCCCTCCCCGGATTGTTGTGGTGAAAAAAACAAAACAAATGCTGATTTCTTGTAACTTTTCAACAGTCAAAATGTATGAAAAACGGACAGCAAACAGTACACCAACATTTGTGCTTTTATCATAAACACCTTGCTTTTTGGCAATGACAGACTTTAACCTCATCCAGACCATAACCCTAACCCCTATCCTCAAACCTTACCCCAACCTAACCCTATTTATCACCCTAACCCTTACCCTATGTTTCTCATTGTTTGGGTACGGGGGAGGGGCTACTGAACATGCGCAATATAACCAACAAGTCAGGTTTTCAGGGAGTCTGATATTCATGCAACACCGTATCAAAAGGATTGCCCAAATATCGAAAGGCCACACTCGCATGGAAAATGTTCTTTCAATTGTACCTGGGGCTGTTCTGTTTATTGCAATTTTCTATTTTAAATTCTCAACATGCTTCAAAAGTCCTTCCTCTTGCATGTTTAATCATTTGGATTTAGTCCAAAGCTTTGGGGTGAGTTTGCTTTCAGAACGTGAATACTGCCCTCTTTTGGTCTTTCGAATCGGTTCTAACGGTTGTGCTATTATTTGTTTAACAAATGCTAAAATACAGTGAAAATTATCCTTTTTAAACAGCCTTTTGTTTCAAGACGCGATGTACGCCATTGGGCTTTCGCAAAAAAATACGCGATACATCCATTCGACCAATTCGCGAGTTCCAATTCCAATATGGCGGCGCCAAGGTGTTGCGTAACTATGCGCTTTCTCGTTTAAGCATTGGATGAATTGATTAATCATCGGAGCCAATGACGTGGCGTTCCCGAGAGGAAAAGACCCGCAAGGGAAATTTTAATAGATAAAGCAACTTCTACACTATTGGATAAGTTATTCAAATGCAAAGGTTTTAAGGCAATCGATTTTTCATCGCTGTAAATCTCGCCGCCCTGTGATATCCCTTTCTACATGCCACATACTTTAATTTTCCATTTGGAGCGCACAAAAATGTCATACTTTGGCGATTTTTGATCACTGGTAGATTTAATTTGATACGAAACGTAGGTTCTTTTAAATCATCATTCCACATTCTATGCATCTTGGGTAAAATCCAGAGTAATATTTATCATAAAAGAGTAATTTCTCATTTGTGAGCCAGGGATCACGACCAATTTTAATCAATTTTGAATCAGTTAGTAGAGCGCCGGTACGATGTTTCATCGCAGGTTCGAATCCCGCTCTTGCCAGTTTTCTTTGTTCACTTTCAAAATTGATTCAGATTTACCTAGTCAGTTTCCCTTGAAGTTCTGTTTACTTCAGCCGAGTTATGAATGTTGGAAACATGATTAAACACGTCACAGAATCTGTTGAAACAATCCTGATGGTGAAAAGCTACAATGATACATTATGGCTGCATAGGAATAAGGGTGGTAAAGGTAAAAAAATTGTCATCCAAATTCTGAATGTCAAGGACAGTCACTGTCAAATTGCTCAACTAGTTGGGAATATTTGTGAAAGATGATAGGATCAACATTGTAGCAGCATTCAACCCTGTTTTGAGGAACGTCTGGAGATCACTGGGGACATCTCAAAGCTGCAGCTCCCAAAACAAAAAAATCATGACAACCAGTTCAAAAATCTGACATTTTAAACAAACTGTAAAGTTGAATTAAATAAAGTTTTAAAAGGAAACATGATAAATTTGTTTCACATTTTTCATTCACAAAAATTCTGGAGGAAAAACAAAGATTTAAAACACAATAGACTTTTGTAAGAATTTTGAGTCAAGTTCATAATCATGGGTGAGTCAGATCTTCGAGCCATTTGCCATTTTTAAACAAGACATGGTTGTGATAAGATGATCCATGATAGCATCTACTCAGTGATCAATATCCGAGTCCATGTGAAATCCACTGCAACATGAAAACTGTGGCATAACCTTTTAAAAATAGTGGCCAGCCACGGCGAATGGACTTGGCTATAGTTTGATGCAGAGTTGAGAAGCTCCGCAAAGTCTTACAGGTAAAATTGAAGTGAGTATTGAAGCCATTCGTCTAGAATGAAGAGATTCGTTGCACAACAGCTGTAGTTCATCTCGGGAAAATCCAGGGTTGGGCCATGCATATTTGACCTTGGTATAAACAATAAAGTCGTGTGGCCAAAGGACGCGGATGAATATAGCGGAATCGCTTCGGGGTTGTTGACAAAGAGTTCCTCCATCAAATAAAAACAGATTTTGGCCCCAAAAATCCTTTGATCTGTTCAATCAAAACCATTTTAGGGAGGGATAAATATCGATGACGTCATCATTTAGCCGAAAGAAAGTCAGCAGAGGCATTTTTTAAGACGAATATTTTCTTTTAGAGGCCAGGCAACTGAGGCAAGACAGCTGTTTCCCTCATTATAGTGCGATAGACGAAAGTTGAAAGGTCACGTGCAAGAGCGGGATAGTTGAGTATTGAGGTAGTTCGGTAGGTTTGGCAAAAAATAGGAAAAAAAGGGTACTTCCAATGTTTTATGTTCAATTAAGAATTTCCGTAACTTATGATTCTATAATCTGAAGGCCAATGTTCACCATTTTTGAAGAATCTAGTTGGGAACTTATGCATATTCATTACATGAATTTTCTGGATGTGGGATAGTCCCAGAGACTAGATATTCACTTATGAAGTTTACTATTGCAAATTTGGAAAGTTCAGTCGCGTATTACAAAACAACAACTACAAGGGCTTTCTCTGTTGCTTTGTTCATGCGAGTTAGATTCTCACGCGCGAAATTCAAGTTGTCCGCCGTGAATGTCGCTTTCCAGGTTGTATCGTAAAATTGGGCGTGATCCATGGCTATACGGAATTATGGGTTTATGACTTCTGACTAGCGCCCACCCAAACAAAGATACTGACAATTTGGGAGACCGCCAACATCGGGCAAGATAGCTCAGTTGGTAGAGCACCGGTATGGTATTCCGGAGGTCGTAGGTTCGAATCCTACTCCTGTTAGTTTTCTTTGTTCACTTTGAATATTGATTCAAACGTACCCCCCAGTTTCCCTTGTGGCTTGGTGTTAGTTTTGTTTCATTTAGGTGCAAATTGAGTAAATAACTGAAAATATTCCCCAATGACTTGTGCAGAGAATCGAGCCGTATTTATCCAAGAGTAGCCAGGGTTCGGCTCCTGATTTTCGCTCATACCAGTACCCAATTACGTGGAATTCGTAACGCTAAATTTTGCGGCCTGTATTTTTGTTCTTAAAACAAGCATATAACTCCTTGGTAACAGGATGTATGCACGAGCACAACTTAAAATTCGTAATATTCTGAGCTAACCCGCGAAATACACTAACTATGACCGCATGTTTCTTTTTCTGGTACAGTTAGCGGGGATTCCTCCCTAACCGAAAGCAGAGCAATGTCATTTGATATTAATAACCTACTCGTGCGTGATTGTCCTTATTAAACTGAATCTTTTGCCAATGACACCTTTGTTCGTGTGACTCGTGTGACTGGTTTCTCATTAATCACTGTAGCCTATATCTATCAGAGTTGGAGTCGAGTCCCTGCAAGTCCTTTCACAAGTACTTTCGCAAGCCCAGTCAGAAGTCCTTTCATAAAGCCGGTCACAAGTAACTGGATGAACAATGACAAAGGAATGCTTTTGTCAAAGCTCATTTGAATAGCTTGTGATTGGGATTAGGACTGGAGGGCTTGTGATGGACTTGCAGGGACTTGTAGGGACTTGTGATGGACTCGACTACATCTCTGATATCTATATAGAGGCAAACAATAATATGCGATAATTTCCTTTGCGGATATCTTTTATACTTCCATTTTTGCCATAACATTCAGCAATCCTACTCTCATTGTCCAAAACAATACCACCTTTCCAGGTTCTTTTCAGAACCACACAAACTCACAACAGAGATACAATTTCACATGGTGTTACCGCAAACCTTTATCTTATTGCTTCTGTCACCATGGACACCTTCAAGTCTTAACTACCACTTTTGTCCAAAACGTTTTACTAAAAGTGTGATTGGTTATCTGGTAAAACAAATATATGAGGCCGTTTTAGTAGCTTGTTCTGTTCCCATTTTCGTTGATATAGTTTTATTGCGATTGATATTCCATTACGTCAACATCAAGCTGTGGAAACATATTATCAGTATGCAGTACCACTATTGCCAGTACTTTGATCAACTGATAATTTGATATCTCAGTATTGTGTGAACACATCTAACGATGTTTTACAATATTTTTTTAATGATATTTGGAAAATGTTAATGATTTTGTTGGATATGAATTTGATGTTGAATTTGAGTGATAATCATGATGATTATACATAAGGTTGATTGAAACTACTTCAATGAGATTTGTATAAACGCTCTTACTTATAATAGCGCCAATAATACCAATGTTGTCAATACTGAGTAAACGCCCAACACAATATGTAATATTCTAAATTGAATAAAGATAGGAAAAATGCTTTTGTTTGGCATGCAGTTGACCGTTCCATTAAATTGCTAGGTCACTATGGCAATGGCATCGTTAGGAATAATTTTGTTAATTAATTAATTAAGGTGCCCGATATGATATCTCAGCGTCTCTCTTTTGTATTCACAAATACGCAGTTCGTGCGAGCTAAACCTTGAGCTAAACTTGTATTGCCAACAAACGAAGCAAGCTTAGAACGGATATTGATATTAAATGGGTACTATGGCAACCTAGCTGGACAGCTTCGTTTGGTAAAGGCTTGAATTTTTATTGGCATCAGCTATATTCCAAAAGCTTGACACTCACTTCCCTTTAGCCTGCAACAGCCAGTGTCACATGAATATCCGACTCCCATGAAATTTTGGCTTCTCTTTTTTATTAATGGTTAAACCATCTCACGTGACCGGTCACTGTCCTAATTATCTTCACTTAGGCATGCGCAGTAGAACCACTAAGTCGGCTTTTCAGGGAGACGGATATTCATGCAACACCGGCTTGTTGAGAATCGTTTTCTCTGCTTCAGATTTGTGTTACTTATTATTTTTCTTGGAAAGGGGAACAACACACTATAGCCTTCAACGAACACGTCATTAGGTGTTTGCATCAAGCGAAAATTGGTAATGTTGGCGGTCTCCCAAATTATCAGTGTCTTTGTTCGGGGAGGGGGGGGGGGGGCGCTTATCATAAGTCATCAGATGTCGCTTCCCAGGTTGTATCGTAAAATTCGGCGTGACCCATGGCTACACGGAATTATGGGTTTATGACATCTGACTCCCCCCCCCACCCAACAAAGAGACTGACAATTTGGGGAACCCCAAAAATAGTGCAAGATAGCTCAGTTGGTGGACACCGGTACGGTATTCCGGAGGTCGCACGTTCGAATCCCACTTCTGCCAATTTTCTTTGTTCACTTTAAAAATTGATTCCAATTTACCTCGGCAGTTTCCTTTGTGGTTTGGTATTAATTTTGCTTCATTTAGGCGCAAATTGAATAAATAACTGAAAATATTCCCCATTGACTTGTGCAGAGAATCAAGCCGTGTTTATCCAAGAGTGGCCAGGGATCGGCTCCTGATTTTGTCTCATACAGTACCCAATTACGTGAATCCGTAACGCAAAATTTTGAGGCCTGTATTTTTGTTCTTAACCCCTTGAGCACGTTATTTTACGGGAGACGCCGGGGTGTTGCAGCGGTTCTGGCAGCCAAATCGAACCGCTACAATGTGTTTGTGCAGTCAAGCATGACATACACAATAACCCAACAATGGATTGAAACTGCGCAAACAGCGGCCAATGGCGTCATCCGGCTTGGTGGCGCTGTGTTTTTTTGCGCCATATGGCGTCATCCGTACGCAAATGGTTAAAACAAGCAAATAGCTCAGAATCCCCGATAACAGTATATATGCATGCGCACAAGCTATTATTCGAAATATTCTTAGCTAACCCGCGAAATACACTAACTATGACCGCAGGTTTGTTTTTCTGGTACAGTTAGTGGCGATTCTTCCCTAACCAAAAGACATTTGATATTAACAACCTACTCGTGCGTGATTGTCCTTTATTAAACTGAATCCTTGGCCAAGGACACCTGTGTTTGTGTGGTTCGTGGGGCTGGTTTCTCATTAATCACTGAAGCCTAAATGGAGGCAAAGATATGTCTTCGAGAATTTCATTTGGGAAATTACGTCCGCCTCGAGGATATCATTCATACGTAATTAAGGGGTTGTATTCACAATAGCGGAATTCGTGCAAGCTAAACCTTGGTAAATTACCAACTGTTTTGCCAACAGACGAGGCAAAGCTTAAAACGAACTTTGATTTTTAAACAGGTACTATGACAACCTTTTATAGGACAGCTTTGCTTTGTATAGGTCTGCCTTTTTATTGCCATCAACCATGGTCCAAAAGCTTAACGCTCATTTCCCTCTAGCGTGGAACAGCGGCGTGTTGAGAATCATATTCTCTGCTTCAGATTTTTGTTCCTTACATTTTTCTTGGTAAGAGGAGAACTGTTTCAAGGGGTCTACCATCATAAATGATTCTTCGTTTTATGGCCAGTGGTATTAGAGCAACTTTTCGATTTTGGCGCTTTATATATGCAATTGATTCATTGAATGACTGAACTGCGTCACACTGAGTAAACATTCGTCAGTGCACTTTGAAAGTTTGAAGTAAACGAAAAGGGACAAACACACTGTAGCATTTAGAGAACATGGCATTAGGTGTTTGCATGAAGCGAAGATTGGTCATGGGAACCGCAAGTGATACCTGCTTCAGAATGAGTTTCGTCATACGGGCCGTCTTTCTGATCCTCGGGATTCAAAACTGCCAGAGCGAATGTCAAACACGATTCACCTCGAAGTTGTATCCTGCTATAAACCGTGTATTGCTAGGCCATACATATCAGAGAAAGGCTGAACTGTCTCTCGTAGATTGTGGACGTGATTGCTCTATTGATCTGCAGTGTGCATCGTTCAACTATTACGCAAGCAACCGCACTTGCGATTTGAACGATGCTAACAGGTTCACAGAATCAAATCATTTGGTAACAGTACCGCAGGGTCTTTACTTTGACGGAAGTGCGGATACTGCCTTATTCTCGGCGCCTTACGGGAGTTGCCAGGGGTTGCTCAAAGCTGGTTACCGCGACAATGGCATCTACACCATCTTTCCTGCTGGTATGACTGACGGAGTCCATGTATATTGCGACATGGTCACGGATGGAGGCGGCTGGATTGTGTTCCAAAGGCGACAGGATGGTTCGGTCGACTTCTACCGCAACTGGAGGGATTTTCAATCCGGATTTGGCGACCTGGGAGGCGAGTTCTGGCTCGGGAATGAGATTCTCCGCACCCTCACTGGATCCGGGAAATGGCGACTGCGTGTGGAGTTAGAGGACTGGGAGGGTAACACAGTGTGGGCCGACTACGGTAAGTTTGAAATTCAAGGCGAACGGTATACTCTCAGTGTTGGCTCCTACGAAGCAGGGAGTACTGCACGTGACTCGATGGCATATCAGAACGGGCATGATTTCACAACGAAAGATCAGGACAATGATGTGAAGGAACCAGGTAACTGCGCCAATGATTTTGAAGGTGCATGGTGGTTTAAAGGGTGCCATGCATGTCACCTTAATGGGAAATACTACAACCACAGCAGCGTGGAATATGGGCAAGGACTAGAATGGGTGGACTGGAAAGGCCACAACTACTCCCTGAAAAAGTGTACTTTGAAAATCAAGGAAACTCTTTCTTAAAGGCTCGGCGACATGAAATTTAGCATGGAAGATATTATGTGCAAACATCATTGGTAATGGGTCAATTCATATCCAGGTCAACTCGTACCCGAGTCAACTCGTACACCAAAATGTACACCCAAGTCAACTCGTACCTGAGTCAACTCGTACATAAGTCAACTCGTACCCTCGGCACCATCGGGTGCGTACGTGCACACAAGCAAACGTAACACAAGCACGTCTCCAATTTGGTTTCGCGCGAAATCATAGTCATTCAGTTTCATTGTATATTAGAATCAGAGAATAAACACAAAAGGCATACGGTGATCGCGCATTTTTTACATTTATGCACCTAAGTTGTGGAACAGACTTCCCGTTTATTTAAGGATAATTAATGAATTTGGAATTTTTCAATCTCAGTTATTGTTAATGTAGTTGTAATTTTTGTAAAGCGTTTTGAAATTTGTTTTATGTAAAACGCTATATTAAGAATTGTTATTATTATCATCAAAAAAAAACAGGTTCAGCGATTAAGCACACGAACAAAGAAAACAAAAAACAATAATAAGTTGCATTATAAAAGTAGAGTTTTTCTCCAGTTGTTTGTACTTTTTTTAATCCTCGTTTTGCGAAATTGACTGCCTGTTTACGAAAATGAAAAGCTAATTTTTAGTGAAAATCTCATAGTCATCTCAAAATCAAAAAAAATCGCATAGTCATCCATTACCAGTCGTCCATTCTCTGGGGAAAAAGAAAAAATATCGTTTAGAAGATTCAGATATTAAAAAGACTGTATTTGAAAACTTAGTATTAAATCGTCCACAGAGAGGGGAGTACGAGTTGACTCGGGTACGAGTTGACTCGGGTACGAGTAGTCTTGGTTCCAAGACCTTCGTATTCCTGTTTTTCTTTCCGCTAATCGACTCGGCAATGTATTCGATTATAAAAGGTTGTATGTTACGCGCTCTGATAAGAATCGATTCTACCGTTCTTTGCTCCATTCTTTACTTACAAGAAGGTCTTAGATATTCCTCCAAGTGGGTCTTAACTTTTTCTTTACTTTTTCGATCATTCTCCCCCGACTTTCCGGGGGAGCCAATCAGCGATTGAGTTTGACCTTGATAAATGAATTATTCATAACTTGGCCAGCATGCATGGTGCGGTCACCCTGGGTGTGGCTTGTTGTGTACGTGTGTTGTGTTGTCTGGAAATTTGAAGTTCACCGCGCCTGGACCCGCGACGCGTCGACTGTTGAAGGATTGCGCGATCCGCGTGACCCAGTCTGTCATGTCTGTAGGAAATATTGTTTAAGTTGACGTGCAGCTGATTTCTGTAGTACAGCTGAAGTTTATTTAGACATCAAATAAGTGTATACAAAATATTTGTGCGACACTTGCCACAGACAAGTGAGGAAAGTATTTTTTTTTAAACTGTAACAATAGAATTCCATTTTGGGTTTTTTAAATAGTGATTATGTTCTCCACTCCATATTGTCAAGCTATTTTCTGACTTGTGAGGGCGCTATGATGTCACTCAAACACCCAGTATTTTAGGCAATCTCGATACAAAAGGAAATATAAAACACAAGCGTATGCAGAAATCGGCCATGACACTAAATCTTGCTCCTTGTACGACGTCACTCCTGCTATCATGAATATGTAAATTTACATTGACATTTGATCCAGGAGATTGCTAAAGGGGCATTAAACACCTTCAGAATAGCAAACAAAAGGTTGAAATAGATGTTGAATTGGATGTACAATTGTGTGGTGTGGGTTTAAAAAAATGCATTTCAGAATCTTTAAGAATAGAAGAATAGGATATTTATAAGCGCCAAAACATTTTATGGGCACAGTAATTAAATTATTCATTTAATATGTTTACTCTCGCTTAACTTGAGGTATAGGAACTGGTCTGTATGCGCACACCTACCGAATTATTTACGTAAGGTTTTATCTCAATTAGAATAACAGATTTATCTGCATTTAAAAATAGAAGATTTCTTAGATGTTATGAAGGGGTGATTTTAATGGGTCTTTTGTGTTCTTACTGCAAGTTCGCCCACAACAAGGCTAAAAGCCACTGGAGTTACGGACCTACAAAAAAAAAGGAATCAATGATACAAGAGGTAGGAATTAAAATGTGTCGTACGCTTTATCATTAGTGGAAAATGTAGCAATATTGATGTGCTCAACATGGACAAAGAAAAAGACGGTTTAACTTGTGAAGTTGGCAGCATTTTGTTTCCAGAATTATGGCCCAAGAATATTTGCACTAAAATTACAAAATTATGTATTGAACAATGTTCAATGCATTTGCGCTTTAAATATCTAATACGACCAAATGTTGGCCTTTTTTGTGCCGAATCAATAGAGTTAATAAACACAAACTTGGATGTTGTCCAAAAATACTAATCGGTATGTACACCTACAAACAAGAGAATAATACTCACTAAATCGATGACATTTCTGGTAACTTTATCTTTGGTGACAAACATCACTTACAAGCCAGGTAGCCATTTCATTATACAGTTTCGACGGTGTTTTAAATTATTTTGTTATATCTCCGTCGTGGATACTGTATTTTGATTTGCCTAGAACGATCACGTGTCGGGTCTATAAAAACGACTGGCACACTCCAAGCATAATATCAATACATCAGCCAGCTAGCTATTGAGCTGCATCATTGGTACCCACGCAATTTTCACCTACACTATTGACGGTAGTAAACTATAATGGGAGCAGCGGACCAGCAGACGATCAGCTGTTTTGATCGCGTGATTTGTTTGAGTTAATTTCCACCGAGCAGGGCAAGTTGAACTGAAACAAAACTGGGTTTGGCGATATAACAAAACAATTGTTGACTGCTGTGATGTGGGATATGACGTTTTTAACACCCTCGGGGACTCATAGCACCCTCGGCTTCGCCTCGGGTGCTATATGCGTCCCTCTGGTGTTATAAACGTTCTACCCCACATCACAGCAGTCAACAATAATGTATTAAATAGTATACACCATAATGTACATAAGCCTGTTGTGTGAAGTGTGGCTCTTCGATATTTGTGTGGAATGTCAAAATTAATTCACATTTTGCCAGCTCTGCCAATGCTACATCATATATTTATTGGAATTTAATAATTTAGAAAATTCGCCTGCGATAGTGGATCTAGTGGATAATAGTTTAATGCTGTGTCATACTTAGGCCTACATTGGAATTGGTAATAATTATACGCTGATGAGATTTTGGAGGTTGATGAGCCTTGTTGGCTTATTAATTTTTACGAATAGTCAGTTAATACGTTCAGAAAAAAATACGAATTTTCAAATTTGGCTCCTGAATCTTGTATTTTCAATTATTGTTTTTAATTGCTTCTATTTTCAGTTATTTATTTATTGTTTTATGTTTTCAAGAATAGCATGAACAACAAAGAATACGCATTTTCTACGTATGGCCATTTCGAAATCGCATTTGAAGAGGCTTTTAGTTTAACTTGATTATATTCATAATAATGTTAAATACGAGTTGCGTGGGCGTGGATTTTACGTTATATTTTATTGCTGTGATATATCAATGTTAGATTTGTCGATAAATATTTTATGTATTTGATAATTTAATACCTTGGACAAATGATAAATTACTTTCCCCGCAGTATGTTCTATTGTGATCAAGTGCATGTGGTGCCTTCGTGTGTTGTATTGAAAACTGCCTTGTCACTAAACAAACGTATACATAGGGATAAACAGAGATTTATCTGCATTTAAAGATAGAAGATTTCTTAGATGTTATTAACAGATAATTTGAATGAGTATTTAGTTTTACAGTGTATATAACGGTGTTACGGTAAAATGTGTCGTACTTTATCATCAGTGGAAACAATATAGCAATATTGTGATACTGAACATGGAAATGACAAAAATGCTTGAGGTGAAAATGTGACAATAACGTTTACCACAATCATAGCCAAAGAATGTGCACATTCACTTCGCCGACATGTTGGATCCATTTGCGGTTTTATGTGTAATGATTATTGGTGATCCCAAACTCATTACCGCAATCATCCCAAACCAAAATGGGGTTTTAGGTTTGCTGTCAGTAGAAGACTTTTCACTGATATTTTACAAGAAGTATTTGAAATGCTGTTTGAAATAATTATACGTAAAATATATATATCTACGCCTTGGTCTCTGATTCGTCTGAAAATTCACATGCGTTGTTGACAATCTTTTGTTTAATCTACAGATATTATTGGGTTTTGTTTCTAAAGGTATGACATAACTTTGATGATGCTCAAATACAAAACTGATTATATTGTAGTTTCAACCTCAGAGCTTGATGTTTATACAGATGCTACCAGTGTCAATGCTCACAAGAAACGTTTCCGTTTAAAATGTTGTCATCTTAGATAAAACTGTATTTGAAGACCTACGAAAATTTGTCTAAAGACCATCAAAAACTCAGTACGTTATTTCGGTTGTAACAAACGAAGTACGGCTCATATGAACGTGCACAAAATCACCGTTAAAACAGAATAGTTTTTCACTGTTTTCTCGCGACTCGGTTGACGAATTGAGCTGCAACTTCCACAGGTTTGGTGTTTCATGTTTATGTTGAATCCAACAAAGTATGAACACTGCCAGCAACTATTTTGTCAGGTCTGCCAATGCTATTTCATATTTTAAATGGAATTTAATAATTTAGAGAATGTGCATGCGATAGTATCGAGTGGAGAATAGTTTATTGCTGTATTATAATTAATGCGATTAGTAATATACGCTTATAGTTGCTACTAATGAGATTTTGGAGGTTGATTAATCTTGTTGGCTGATTAATTTGTACGAATAGTCCGTTAATATGTTCGCAAACAACTACGAATTTTAAAATTTGGCACCTGAATCTTGTCAAAACTTTGGAGAGAAAAAATCTGAAATTTTTAAAAGTTGTTATTTATTGCTTTTATTTTCATTTATATTTAATTGGTTTCATAAAAAAACAAAAAATGCGTATTTTCTATGAATGGCCATTGCGAAACTGTTTTGTTGTTTGCGGACGTTTTACATTTAACTTGTTTGTATTAATGTTAAAAACAAATTGCTTGGGCATGGATTGATGTTATATTATATGGTTGCGATATATCTATTTTAGATTTGTTGATAAATAGTTACGTATTTGATAATTTAATACATTGGACAAATGATAAATTACTTTTCTGACAATATGTTATTGTGACCTTCGTGCGTGCTGTATTGAAAACCGCATTTCTACTTAAAACCCCTTGCGTACGGATGACGCCATATGGCGTCCAAAAAACAGTGCCACCAGGCCGGATGCCGCCATTTGCCGCCGTTTGTGCAGTTTCGATCCATTGTTGGATTATTGTTCATGTTACGCTTGACTGCACAAACACATTGTAGCGGTTCGCTTGGCTGCCAGAACCGCCGCGACGCCCCGACGTCTCCCGTAAAAAAAACGTACTCAAGGGGTTTAACAAACGTGGCTTTCCGGAAACATTATACACTACTTAAAACAAATTAAGGGATCAAACATTTGCCTTTGAAAATTTGAGCCAGGTGTGTACCTCATTGTACACTGTATCGCATGTTCATGCTTGTTTGAGCACCATAGAATATTAGATAATGCACTTGCTCATGACAAATGTTTCCAGGGTCCAGTTGACCGGAGGGGTCCTTTATTTTATTTTTTAATGACTGGAATATAATGTACAACACAGAATTTGGGATATTGAGTATTTTATCGTGGATTGTGATAACGTAGTAAATCGTAATATTGTTAGTCTAGCCGTGCTTAAGTGATTTGCGAGTTTCTTCAAAATAAACAAGACTTCTTTACTTTTGTCTGGAAATCTTGTTGACCAGTTACATATGTTTAAGGCTGTTGACTCCAGCATAGTTAATGCAATTGTTTAGCAGACCTTCACCGCAGTGGATGTAAAACTATCACGTATAAATAGCCTTCCGGTATGGAAATAATGCACGTTGACAGTTGAAACTATTTGAGTCACATAACTATTGGGGCGATTTGCAGTGGATTGTGCCACGAAGAGAGTTTGTTACGGAGAGGCCATAATTCGCACTATACACTGCCCAATTGTGCTAGTGCTGCTGCCGTGTTGTGATTGGAATATTTTCTCATGAATACTTGCTTTTGTGTACTGCATATGCGTTGAATAAAACAAAATACATGTACACCGGTACGATTGAGCTGCTTGCTTCTGTGGATTGGTGTTACAGCGTCTGGGTTTTAGTCAGGCGTGCATCAAGGTCGATTCCCAGCTTGGGTCTTTTATGGTGTTCCTGTTCTTTTTCTTATGTTTGACAAAACTCGGGTTAAAAACGGTTTGTGGTAAACCTAAACCATTTCGCCTTTTCCAATTTGTTGTTTGGAGAATTTTCTTGAAGGAAAAACAAGTCCGAGAACCAATCTCGCGGCTCCCATATAGTTGCGTACACGTAATCTCGGTAGCCAATCACAAGATGGCAACAAGGCTGGGACTAATTAGAGCGGTGTCTAAACAGTGTGTGCCGTTTTGCATGAAGCGAACAAAATGGGTAGAATGATAAGTACGAACTTTCAAGTAGTAAAATTAACACTTTCGACTGATGGCTATTGCTTATAATTTACCAGGACTCCACGTGCTTTTCAACGACTACCATGAAATATCCTGAGAAAAACATAGGATGAACGAGGCGGTGTGTGTATCAGCGTTCGATCGCGCAGTTGCCTCTCGTGAGCAACCGCTTGGTGGGACACTATTGTGAATCGCCCCTATTGGGACAATATCATGTGCATCAAGAGTAAATTACACAATGACTTCAATGAACGATCCCGCTGTTTACGTGTTTGTGTGGTCCTGCTATTTCTCCGAGAACAATGCGCTGGCATTCTGAGGGCGTATTCGAAACACCGTTCTCGTGTTGAATGAACACGCGAACAGAGTTTCGAATGACGAGAACCAACACGCGAACGGTGTTTACGAACAGGATTTCCACTGCCCACTTATTGGGGAGTAGATGGAGAACGCCAAGAACAAAGATGGCGGACTTAGACCCTTCCAGAACTTGCGTTATTTTTTATTTTTTTTTGGAACTTTGAAGCACTCATTCAGTCTAGGAAAAGTATAAACAAAAATACGCGACTATAGGAGTGGGAATGTACTTGGCACTTTCTATTGCTGTTCCAGGATTTCGATTATTTTCGTAAGATCGTAAATTTTCCTTTTTTATTTAATCAGAGTATTAATGCGGAGGCTGCCATCTGAAAATTTCGCCCAGATACACTCTACACGGAACTTTGGCTTTCGTAATCGGCAACCGGACAACACTGTTCGCGGGTTACCGAGAACGGGGTTTCGAATACACCCTAAGGTGTCCATCGTATACGTAGACAACTCTCTCATATAAACATCGATCAACAGTTTTAAAAAATTTCAACCTTCGTTGCTTAATTCTTTCTGATTTCCCTCTTTTCTGTATTAACTATGCTGCAGTGTTCGGTGATTACATTATAAAAACGATGGGTGATTTTTTGTTTGCAATGGTAACGAGGATTATATACCGGTACCAATGGAAATACAAAAAGTGGCTTCGTCCAATATTCAGTATCATATTCGGCAACATTTTAGGGAACAAAAAATATTGAACATAACTCCCCACGTTGCCATACTTTCTGCAACAACACCCACAGTTATAAATGCTACTTCAATTAAAGCCCACATCCATTGCAACGCCCGAAATTCAACACCCAAAATCCAATAATCAGTATCATCAATCTAAATGACGTCTGCACCAATAAGCAAGAGGTCGTGGGTTCGAGTCCCGCCCGAGTAAGCCTGTGAATACAGTTATCCTGTAACTAAACGTGGGTGAGTTTTTGTTTTTGTACACGGTCTCATTCAAAATTGAATAACTCGTGACCGTTTTCACGAACTGACACTCACGCGCACCTGGGTGTCAGTTCGTGAAACCGCCTATAGAGTAAATTTCGGTTTTACGAACTGACACCCAGGTGTGCGCGCGCACATCGGGCACTGACTCGCTAGAGAAGACTTCGTTTTCACGAATTGACACGCAAGCATGTAGCGGAAATACCATTCCAAGAAAAACGCTTTAAAAGCTTTGACACGAATCTACTCCATTTGTATACTTGTGGGTTTATTGAACTGAAAACCTCTAAACTCGTGAAATTAAGAATGGTTTCAGTTCGTGAAAATGAAAATGTGGTTAGCCCGCGCTCCCCTACTTGGGTGTCAGTTCGTGAAAACGAAAATTACTCTGTTCTGTAAAATACGTGCGCGCCCTGGCACTCACGCGCAAGAGAGTGTCAGTTCGTGATGTCGGTGACGAACTGTTTAAAATAATAGCAACTAAAATACTTTGGGGTATGAAATTCGAAAAGAGAATGGAGTTTAGGCGTGCTTTGGAGGGATGCAGTAGAGCACTTGCTGGCCGTTGATGTTTGTGTCAGCGAAATGGGTATCCATGGTGACGACAGCGATGGGCTTGGTACAGTCAGCTGGTACGATGACTCCGCTGAAGTTATTGTCGATGCAGAGGGCGGCTTTCATTTCCATCGGGAGCTCTAGGGTGGTAGCCAGCTTCGTCTCTTTGCAGTAACGGAATAACTCGGATGGCTCGTCTGTATGGTCCAAAAACACAAACCACATTCTTCAGTTCATTAAGTCTTGTTGGAAACATTGATTCATAAATACCTAATACAGTTTACCCGTTCCTATAGGTCGAAAGCCCGTCACGTGGGTGGTTTTACACGGCTGATAAAACACCAACTGGTTTTAAGCACTCTTTCCACTGTCACACGAAATAAACTCTTATGAAATCTGGTTCCTGTAATTGGTTGAACACTCGGGCGACCAGTCACTCTCCCAGTTACGCAAGCGCAGTACTACCATTGCGTCTGTATTAGGGGGTTTCTCAAACCCCCTAATACATTGAATACATTTTCAAAGTGAAAAAAAAAACTAGCAGGAGCGGGATTCGATCCTGCGACCTATGGATTATACCGTACCGGCGCTCTACCAACTGAGCTATCTTGCCCTATGTTGGCGGTCTCCCAAATTGTCAGTATCTTTGTTCGGAAGTCATAAAACTAGAATGCCGTATAGCCAGGGATTACACCCAATTTTACGATACGAACTGGGAAGCGACATTGTGGGGATCACAGTAAAGTAATTAGAGGCAACGGGCGTAATGAAAATCTAAATTTTTGCTGCAAGCAGCTCAAGTAAAATCATCCCGTACCGCTTGTCTTTTTGGCGGCGATTTCCACAATTCAGGAAACATTAAACCGAGGTAAAAACTTAACCTTACATTCAAAACAAGGAACAAACCATTTCGCCTAAAGAGGTAACTGGACATTCGTTACCTGACGAGCCTTACAATAAAAAGTTTCATCTGCTTGGGCCAAAAAGTGATTTTAATCACTACCACACCTATTACGGTTGCACATTTTTAGCCCTGTTTACGTGACTAATGGCGGCACCTGGGCAAAACGCGCGTATTATATACGCGCTTAATTTCTTCTGATATCTATGATAATGACATTTTAACACTTCTCGCTTGAGGCACGAACCACTAAATAGCTAAAGAGGTGTTTTTTTTCAAACCGAGGTAAAAACAAATGAAAAAAATCATCCGAAATTTTCAATTTTCGGATTTTTTTTCTGAATTATAAAAAGTGGTATTTTATGAATGGGGATAAATATGTGCTGGGCCGGTTTTAAACAAGTGCGTTTGAAACCGCCTTGGGGCCTGGAGGCCTTCGGCTCGTGTCGTTATCAAGCGCCCAGGTCCCAAGGCGGTTTTAAATGTACTTGTTTAAAACCGGCCCAGCACATTATTTATTCCCTTATAAAAAAAACACATTCATCACATTCAACAACTGTATTGATAAATAACTTTAATTTTAACCTATGCTCGATTTCGTCGAGTGTCTCTATCTCATATGGTTAGCATTAATTTAGTCTAGACTGGGGTTATTATTTATTGTAACGGGGGTTTCATTTTATCGTCACAGTTACGTTTATCGCATTATGTGTGCCAAATCCAACAAAGAACATTTCAAAACGGTATAATGATCATGATTCGTGTTGCGATAGTAAGTCTGCACAACAAGAAGTTTCAACTTAAACGTAACCGTTAATATCATAAGGTAATTTAGTAACATATTTCGGAATTCATGTTTGTGTGACCCCTACACCTTCCCATTGCCCACGTATACGATGTTTACACCGAAGCACCAGCCGTACGGTTTTATCGCCATTTGGGGTGGGGGGAGGGGGGGGGGGGGTTGTATTGTCATGGGGTGTATAATTAATTTGCATAGCCCTAGGTGGCCTCATTACACAACAGGATGATGCGTCTAAAAGCCTAGTTCACACCTATACGGTTTGTCCACCGATTCATCACGATTTAACAAATCGGGGTGAAGCGGGGCAATGCGTAGAGACATATGTGACGGAATTGTCATTACTCTTTATTAACCTTAGTGGATCGTGGTTGGTCGGGAAGGCCTACGAATGTTTTAAGTCGGTTCAACATTCGTAGCTCCGCTACGGTTTAAACAAAACGTAGAGCTATCGTAGCGAATTTTTAACTCATTCGTGCATAATCCCATAGGGCCATCATAGGTCCATTCATGGCCTTCCGTGGATAACCGTAGCTCTAATTTATGACGATTCAGTACGAATATCTCAGATTATCCCACGTTTTGCCAGGCATAATAATTCGTAATGAACCGACAGGTTTTTAGTCAGTTGCCGTGCGGTCGCGATTGAGCTCGCATCGAGTGCACATGTTTTTGCCGTAACGAGTGCGGTTGACGTTCAGCTCGCAACGAGTAGTCATATTTAGCTGGCGGGTTTAGCGACCGCTAATAGAGCAAGCCAGCAGCAGAGCTGGCTGAGGGTAAGTCCCTTGTATTAGCGCTTGTGTGGGCTAAAGCCCCAGGCCAACTAGGAGATACGACAACTTACGACCAGGTACGAGTGTAAATCGCAGGCAATCTTAGAAAAGTCGTGCCACAAGTCTTGGGTGGCCGTGGGTGGTCTTGGATATTCGCACAACCGAAATCGGTCGCAGACAGGTTTTTAAACCTTTTAAAAACCTGGCTGCGACTGAAGTAGTCGCATCTTCTCGCAGCCTAGTCATTTGTCGTGCGACGGTCGTGCTATGGTCGTGGGACAAGTCTTGGGTGGTCCTTCATTGTAGTGGCTGATCGTAGGATTCTCCTGTCGTACGACAGTCGCACGACTTTCCACGACTACTGGCACGTCTTGTCGTGCGCTTAGACCTGATTGCACGACTAGATGCACGACTAAGCAAGACTAGTCCTGCGACTCCACGACAAGTCGTACGAAGAGTCGTACGATTGGTCCTAGCCAGTCGTGCGACAGGACCTTCAGGCCCTTTACCAAGGGAGGGGGGGGGGGGGGGGCAGGCCCCCTGGTGATTAATTGCCCCCCCCCCCCACATCTGTCAAACCATAAGCATAAAGTTGTTTTTGTTTCTTGTTATATGGTCCCCTATTAAGCACTGTGCCCCCCCCCCCCCCCCCCCCTTAATGCCTGGAGCTGGTGACGGGCCTGATGACCTTACCACTTACAGTCGTGCGACAGTCGTGCGACAGTCGTGCGATTAATGGTGGTATCAGTCGGAAACAAGTCTTCTACAGGTCGCACGACTGGTCTTACAATGTGACTGCTAGGCTCAAATCTCATGTCTCCGGTCATTTGCGCGTATGTAAACAAGCAAAAGTTTACGTAACCTTACGTAAAACACCGTACGCGTGGAAATCCAAGTTCTACCTTCGTTCCAAACATACAAATCCTATTGACCTTTACCTTGGACAAACTTGAAGTACCAATCTTGGATACCGTCCTTAATAGATGCCATAAACTTGCATGGTTCCGTCGTATACTCAAACACATCTGCAAAAACAGAATAAACATTGTTTAGTAGTAATGTTCCTCCCGAGCTTTGCAACAGACGTTAAATTAATTTATGCACATTACTCGTCTTGCATGCTTTCAGAGCAGCTAGCTGTTTGGGATCGAGCAAACCCTTTACAATGTTGGTTCTTGAGAAAATATAATATTAATTACTTCTGTCAAGTTGGCGCTGTGTTTAGTTTATACCACGTAGAAGCAATCATATATTTCGGTAACAAGGATTACTCCCAGATACCCATTTTTATATCGAAACTACTCAAAGGGAGAGTTGTCCATTGTTCTCACCAGTCGTGCGCATGCCCAGTACCACACGCGCATGCTCAGAACAACGTGTGCATGCTCAGAACATAAATTTGAAGCTTTGCTTGGTGGAAACGATGGGAAATAAATGACAGATTGCGGGTGACACCATGTGAAAATAACCTCTTTTAGGAAGATGGAGAGTAAGTGAAGAGCTGTTGGTGTTTCTTGCAGCTTTGTGTCTTACAGTGTGCTTAGTGGAGTGCGACGACTGGATGTTGCTGTGTGCACTGGATTGAGGCAGTAGCTTGTTGAGTTGTGTGGGTGGAGGATGTACGGTGCTTGAGAAGTTGAGCACAACAGCATCCAGTCGTCACACTCCGAAAAGCACACAGAAGACATAAAGATGAAAGCAACACCCACAGCCCTTCATTCACTCTTTTGAGGACGGACAGAGCACACTGTCCGAAACGTCGAGATCCATTCTCACCCCGGTTCTTTTCAGAGCCACATTCTTCCTAAAATATTATGTTCACATTATGTCACCCACAATCTCTTATTTATTTCCTTACTCAGAACTTGCAAAAAGAACAGGTAAGTCTGTTGCTACCCCAGCGTCTCAAGGGTCTCCCATTGACCGTTCGCTCGTACCCAGCGCCCAAACAGGGCGCTGGGAATATCTGCTGCGCTCCACAGTTTCCTTGTGAAGAAAACGCACTGCATTCTGGGTATCGTATAGTGACAACTAAAATGGTGACCTCCAGCAGGTCACAGTTAATACAAAAATGTACCCAAATCAGAGCTCAAACTGCATCAGACGTTCCCAGCGCCCTGTTTGGGCAGTAGGTACGTACGAACGAACCAATGAGTCCCGCGTGACGCACGTACACACTCGCATGTGGGACTTTTTAACGAGTGGTTGCTACATACGTCGAGGGGTGGGGACTAAAGTGTTGTGTACATGATTGGTCATTGCTGCAATTTTCAGAAATCGGCGGATAACCGAATATAGGAAATATCGCTTCACTGACCTGTTCAAAGTTTTGAGTTCTTGGATGGCGAAAAAAAAAACAAGAGAAAAACGGCGTTCGTTTTCAACCGTCGGGCGGCAGTTAACTGGATTTGTTATAGCGCCCTCTTGTAAAATAAGCCCAATTTGTATAAACGGGATCGTTTTCAATTGGTCACATAACTACGCGAGCCGACTGGTTACAACCCGTCGCTTCGGTACACTACGCAACACACACTTGTACTATAAGTGCAACCTTGAGCCCGTTTTCGGATTGTTAACTCATTTTAGATGCAACGCGGATTAACTACATAAGCTGCTCACTTATTAAATTGAAGATATTACTTGCATTTATACCACATGTTGATTCAGTGTTGACACTATGTTAAAGTTCAGTTTTTAGTCTTTCACAGGTCATTGGCAACTGAGCGATAGGTCAATTAATTACAGAGTTATTAATTGATTAATAAATTTGTCTCTTCGTGAAAACTCAAAAGCGAGAAATGGCCCGTTTTGCCCCACAGAGTGTCATTTGTCTCTTCGTGAAAACCCAATATCCATTTCCGGGCAATTTGTATTCCCTTGTTTAAAAGTCTTTTTAATTGAATAAAAAAGCCGCCGTAGATCAGGCCGACATCAGGGTCTGTACTATATTATGCTACGCTACGTTCTCGTGGATTTTGTTTACCTAAGGTCGAGGTGGTTTATGGCTATGTCGTATATGGCAGTGAAGACGAGAAGAGTTTGTTTTGATTTTGTTTCATCCTCGGTTTTGTGTATTGATTTGTTTCTATCGGCATGTGAAACTTTGTTGTCGCTGTTTCGATTTTACTTGGGTTGTTTATCCTGGTTGTCAGTTTCTCTAAGAGTATCTTGATTTTGATTTTGGAATTCACCCTCCTCGTTGGTAGCGTAATGTAGTTTTTTCTCCAAATATAAACGCTTTAATAATGCGGGGTTGTTTTATTTTATTTTTGTTTTAGGTTTTGACGGTTTGTTTCTGTTGGTTTTTAGACTCTTTTGTCTAGGATACCTGTTTATCTGAAACGATCTCCTTTGAAGATGGTTATGTCAAGGTATAGTCGTTCGGTGATTCAGAGGCTTTGTATGTCAACTTTTGGGTATATTGCATCTTAATTACTCACATTTGTGATGGGTTATACTGGAAATCTTCCAGTGTCCCGTTGTATATGACCAGTGTATATTATCTCTGTAGCGCCACCATGTTAGGATTTGTTCGCTTTTTGTGATATTTTTTTCGAAGTCATGTAGGGTGACAACACGGCCTCTATTTTAAAGTCAACATACTTAAGAAATTGTTTTTTCCCCATTTCTAAAGCTGTACAAACGTTATTCCCACGTTTCAGCCTCGTCCCCTTGGCGATAGAGCAGTGCACTACCACTAGCCGCTCTTTCGCCGTGGACATTTTGAGATTCTTGGATAACAGGTGCATCGCCAACCCTGTCATCATCGGTCTCAAAACCGGCTGTGAAAGCACTTCTCTGTTTCCTGATTGGTTACTGCATTAAGTATTTTTTTTTTTATAATCAACCGTAATAATTCCGTAAAGATAATTGTCCCAAAACTGTACATGCGAAAAATAATAAATTAGTAAATTAGTAATCAGTAACTTTAGAAAAAATCCAAGCTGTTCTATATCACCACAACCCGAGTCAAAAATAACAGGGGCGGATCCAGAAGGTGGGTTGGGGGGTCGCCCCCCCCCCCCCCCCCCGTTCGTTGATATGTTTTGTTGTTTTGTTGCTTGTATGGGCCTACGTCTTATTTCGCATGTACGGGTAAGAACAATGTCGTCACCAACGTTGAGAAAGTGTGTACATGTAACCCCCCCCCCCCCCCCCCCCCCCACTGTAAAATTGTGTTCGCAGGCGAAACATTTTGGAAGTCAACGTTTTGGTGCAAATGTACAAACAAAAACAGAACCCCCCCCCCCCCCCCCACCCCCACCCCACTCCCTCAAACAATCCTGGATTCGACCCTGAAAACTGGTTATTTTTTTCATATTATAAAACCCTGTCGCTTCCGTTTTTTTATTGAGCCCCACGTGCATTTTGAGTGGGCTTGCCTGCACCAGCCTACAATGCATGGATTGTGTACGTTATAGTTTGGGTCTCCGTATCCTCGTCACGGATGCTCACAATCTTCTACAGTACCAGACTATACTTCACAGAACACATCGTCTGCAATGCACCGAATTATAGTATCACGATCTTTGGATATGCAAATGAGAGAGGGCGACAGCGCGGCTATTGATGGCGTCCGGCTCGATCGCTGTAAAAAAGAAAGAGTACCCAAATATACACCTTATAATGATTTGACAATAGTGCCAGATTTTTTCGTTAGAAATTCGTCTTAAAGTATCCTCGCTGAAATATTCTAGTTTTCTCTCAAATAAATGTACGTACTTGAATACACCAGCCCGTGGCTGTGACCAGTGTAACAGTCACTGCATGCTGATTCTTCGTCATTGCAGGTCAGGTTCACCACCATGAAGCCCTACAAAAATCGCATACAAAATGGCTAATCCGTAACTTGAAATGATGCAGCCATGTTTCTGAATAATAATTATTATTATTATCCATAATCATTAGTATTCAGAAACATAGCTGGATCATTTCTGTTGTCAGTCTAATGAAATATTAAATGTTATATATAGAAACAACTATTAATATAAGGGGGCTGTGGGGGTGTGACGCGCTGGGGCGCGTGGGGGGCCTGGGGAGGGGGGGGGGGGCGCCTCCCCACCCCCCAAAAAAGAAAATCGTCCCCACGCACTGAAAATTTCGCTTACGAAGAAAATAATAGTATTATTAAGAAGAATACTGTGAGCGCCCCTCCCCCCCCCCCCCCCACTGTAACACCCAGACCCCCACTCGCCCCTCTATGGAGAGAGTCCTGGCTGTGCCGCTGTTTGGGGTCGACCCCCCCCCCCCACCCCTCCCCACACCCGCCCTTTCAGTTGCAAACCAGAAAACCAGAAAGTATTGGTCCTATTTTGCGCGTACAGAACAAAGAGGTTAAATGGCGCCACCAACGTCGATAAAGAGTATTCCCTTATTGTTTGTAAAGTATGGATTGCATGCAAAAAGATTTTTTTTTGGGGGGGGGGGTGAACTTCTGGGGAAAATGTACGAACAAAATGTTCCAATCCCTCTGCAAAAACTCCTAGATCCAGATCTGAATATGTTATTAAAGATAGTTCGGGGTTTCAATTTAAGACCTTAAAAACTCCCATCTTTAGAATGGCAAAATTAGATGGGTATTTACTGTGATCTTAAAAATAGTAAAACTGTGTTTCTTTACAAAACTGTCTTGTATTGAGAACTATACAGGTGTCTCATAAAAGGTAATCCACATTCAAAGGGTTAATATTGCCACGCTGTATTTCAATTTTATATATTTATAATGGTTTTACTACAAAGTACAGGCTTTGGGCTTTCCAGTGATACCTCGGCTTTTTTTTTTGTATCTACAATGAAATTAATCCGATACAAGATACAAATGTTCATTAGGTGAAACCCATGATATTAGGTATATTGACCGAAAAGCTAATCTTAAAATAATCTACACTGCAAAAAAGCTGCAGTGGTGTTACATTTTGAGCACTAAATTCATGTCATACATTTTGTTTTAGGTTTTGAGATATTTTAACAGCCTTTTTTGCAGTCTGCACATTGTTTCAAAATTTAGGTGTTGAGCAACATCACCCCCAATACACACCACATAATAATTAAATGACAATATTTGTGGTGTTCAAATAGAAGGGGGAATATTTAATTTGTGTTATTTTGTTTCATTACAGTTAAACAACAAGGAAGAATTAATTGACACAGGGGTTGTCTTGGATCTAAAGTATTTGCTTAGGTGTTAAACGTGATTCTGGAACTGGGGATAATGACACCGAATACTTTGTATAAAACAAACAAGGAAAGGTTATTTTTTTTCCCCGACGGTGTATATTCTAACATTACATCTAACATTAGCAGTTTTAAAAACTGGATGAACACGTCCAAGGTAAGGGAAATACTTTCCAAACACCTGATTCTAACATCCAGAAAATGCGCTCCTTGAAATCCAAAGTAATTGATAAAAAATGTTTCCCAGAATATCAATTCACGCAAATGTTTGTCTCATTTTGTTATAGTGATATGCCAACGCTAAAGTGTAAATCCACGTACAAAATCGGTTGAGTACAGTTTGTCCAAATAGAATAATAAGAGCAATAAAACAGTAATTAAAACAGATGAACAAAGTGGCCTTGTTTGGGGCTAGACAAGGGCAAATATCTGGTACGCTATGCAAATTCCCTTTGAAAAATAAAGTTATTATGGAGCAAAACATTGCATTGACCTGCAGCCGATTTTACGAAACCGTGCGCAACTTACTCCATGGCGTAGGACTTGCGCTATACAAATGTTGCGCAGCTGCGCTAAATCCTTGCGATCCATTTCATGAAACGGTGCGTTGCTGCGCATTGTTATTATGTTATATATCTTTTCTTTTACATGTTATAATTTGATAATTTGATAATTTTATAATTTTATATTTTATAAAAATGTTATATGTTATACGGCGCCATTTTGAAACTTTTCACTTTCGAAACTTTTCGCTTCTACACAAAAAGTGGTGGCAACTTTCGGAAATACCTCACAGGTAAACATGCAGTGGATGATCATTTCATTATTCTCTGAAATATTCTAGTTATTATAATTTAATAAATAATTTGAGCAACTTACGGCTCTACTATGCTCACGCTCAGCTAGCTATTAAAGTCATCATTTCGGTGTTTTTTGCGGACAACTTAAACCACCTAAAACGAGTGCGTAAGTGACGCCATAATTTGTGGCGCAAGTCAGCGACTTAGGCCTACGCACTGCGTACCTTTCGCAAATGTTGCGCAGCTTACGCAATACATTGTGGCGTAAGGAGGGTTACGCAATTGCGCAAGGTTTCGTGAAATCGGCTGCTGGACAATACGAAATACATTATTTCATAATCTTTTTCGATGCCAGCTCCTTCATGCATTAAATTAAAAGGCCAATATTGAAACACTGAATGCACATTTCCAAAGGCCTCATTCGCGGTACTGTATAGAAAATAGAACAAGAAATTACATATTTGTAGTTGTGGATTTTAAACGTCAGAAGTCATCCACATTAATACTGAGTTTAGCTCAGTAAGACATCGGGGATGTCAAGTAGATTAAAACAACAACTTATTGATTGTCCTATTGTACACTTTAAAATGGACATAGCACGCCTAGCTCCTTCCATTTTTTGGGGTAGAAATCACAACTGTTTATCAGTTGTTTTGCAGTTGCATAGTGTATTTAAGCCACAGTTAACCCAACCCAACCCACAAAGGTGTATAAACATCTTCAATAGGGGACCTCCTATTGTCCTCCTATTGTTCATGCTTTAACTTTTTGGCAACGACCCTCGTTGGTTTTGTACACGATTTACAAACGGGGAACTTTCTCAAACGGGGACCCTATTGTCCTCTGTTGTTAAAGATCCCAAAATAAATGCAAAAACAAACCAAGAACCGCCAGCCAGTCGGACGTTAATTTGATTGTGGCCAGTTCAAAAGTTCTGTGAAAACATACACAACTCAGCTGGAGTCCAATTAGTAAGTTAATTACATTAAAATGATGGTGTAACTAATTCTATTTTTAATGACGGGCCACGATCGTTCGACTAATAGAACCATATTTTTCCCTTTCCAAATAGAAAAAAAACCTTACCAAGTTTGAGTGGTCAGGATCATCGCTTCCATCAGCCCAGTTACCTAATACTTGCCCAGTAAGCAACAAGCATAAACCCACTATATGCAGCATAGTGGCTCTCAGCAGGAGAGATCTCCGTGTCTTTGCCTGAATTCAAAATGATCCAACCCTTAGCATCTATAGTTGCGCTAGACATACGTACATTGTGTGCGAAGCTTGCAATTATTCATGCAAGGTTTCTGATTATATGTTAATGTCATACAGAAACCGTTTCGCCACAACGGTAAACAAGTCTCATTTAAATGTACCATATGGGCTTAACAGCATTTGCATTTCCAAGTTACAGTTTACAGTCCCGCAAACAAATTCCCAATTTATGCCTAAGTAGCGTACCGCATCTAATTGATTCAACATGCATGGTCAAACACGATTTGCTCGTTAATACTGGCCAACTGAGGATTTGCACAGCAAAAATAACATCTCCGGCGAGAAATTGAAGGAATAATTTTCAACTGAACTGAAACTTTTGAAGGCACATTTAGCCATTTCGTAAGTGAAAACGTCACACGTCACGCGATACGTGTAGATGTACTGATAGATATGGAATAAAAAGGCTAGATCGGCAGCGCGTACATACTCGCCCAATGTGCGATAGCTGGGCGCCATTTTTGTATTTTTCCTCCAGCATAGTGACCCTCCATTCTAGACCGTTGCCGATTTAGTCTTTTTATTCCATAAATATATACTGTATGGATACTGCACTGTATATGGAAAGCACGTGAAGCGACGCGCGCGTACCCTATTCGTTTGCACCGCACTTCCGGGTGCAAATGACGTCACACATACGAAGAGGGCATGTCCCTCTACAAATTGTAGACCTGAAGGAAGCGCGAACATTTTGCATAACCATGTTTATTCAACGTTTCTTTGAGTTCAGATATCAACAAGCCACAATACTGATGAGTGTGAGACCGCACACAAACATGCTTATTTTTCTACATACGCGCTGACTACACTCTAAAAACTGTGTTTAGCAATTAAACACAATCTTGCTATCAGTTTGTAAACATGTTTAGAAGCTAAACATTACGGGCTGTAACTACGAAAGCTGTTTATCTTTATACTAGTGTAGTATATAGACGTGGATAAATCCAAGTTACACGCGTCTTCCTAAACACCTGAATTGAACAACTCTTAAGAAATATCTTAAATAGTTGCTTAGTTATCCTTGTGTAACTAGGACAGTCTAAACTTATTGACCGTGGTCCCTATTGTTAAATACATTGTAATGTAGATAGAGGATTGCGCAACAATATGAACATATATGATAGGCCTCAGTAGAGAAATCTTCAGCAGGTCTTTACTTAGATACTCTACAGCCATGGCTGATACCAAAAGGCAACGCAGTGACAATTTCACTGCTGACGAAAGGATGGCTATCGTTGAGACCATTAGGAACTTTATTTCCAATTTTGGTAACAAACGATGTGACACTAAAGCCAACCAGAAAAAAGCTGATGCCTGGGAAGCTATCACTTCAGAAATGTCCATCTCGTTTCCTGACCGTAAAAGCCGATCTGCTAAGGACTACAAAGAATTATGGCGGAGAATGAAAAACAAAGTGCAATTAAGAAGATTTGAAGCGCATCCATCCTGTCCACCTTTCTACCTTTCTGTGTACATATCTGGCTTCTAAATGGCTCAGAATACTCACTAAACAACCCCCGTACCATGTTTAAGAATTGCTATTGTTTGTTATAAACACATGTTTAACTCCAATGGTCATTTAAACGCGGCTAACTAAAAGCAAGCTTTGTAGTACTTGTTTGAAGTTAGACACGAGGTTTAAACAGTGACTACTAATTTATACGCATCTAGTGGCTTAAACAGCTTTCGTAGTTACAGCCCTACGTTTCCAATTCCTAAACATCAGTGTTTAGTATGTAAACGTGTTTACAAACTGATAGCAATGGGTGTTTAGAAAAGTGTTTACTTGCTGAACACTGTTTTTACAGTGTATGGAATGACACATTAGTGCGTGCACAACTCTGAAATGTATATCTCTGTGGAGACATGGTTTTGTTCCTTTCATTGTTCCTATATAATAACCAACCCCCCTAGACTTTCTACACAAGTTTCCTTGTGGAGAAATTTTCCTCTTTATAATTTCCTTGTGGAGACCTTTTCTGTCCTTTATCCTCCATTGTTTCCATGTCTACACAGGGTACCAGGTATAGAACAGAAGTTTAACGGGACACATTGCCTTCAAATGTCATGAAATTTTGCTGTTTGGAAATGTTCCTTATCTTTTATAGGAGTTGTTCATGCAAAAAAATACGTATAATGTGTTGTAATTAGTGAGTAGTGATTACAAAACAAAAAATTTGCCGCTTCCCTCTGACATCTGACCCGCAAAACATAGACTTGTTTCCAGTAGTAAATACCACCGTCTAAATAATGCGCAAAATACGCTGTAAGAGCCTTTAGGCTGGCACCGCAGCATGGCCTTGTGAACCTATCAGATGATCGCCAGGTAAAATTATCTACCTCGCGACACGTCGCCAGTGCTGCGCGCCGTGCGTGCCACATCACAGTACATCAAAATGGATCAACAGAATGTACTTCAACCAGATGCGACTGGAAATACGACTGGTAAACACGGTCCGCCATTTTGTGGAGTCAAAAATTTGGTTCTACAAAATGGCGGACCGCTATTTGTCACGAAATTACACAAAAACCACGCAATTTAAAGGGATAGTTATGTGAATCTTTATAATTTTTTATTCTACTTTTAAAAAAGCTTCCCAACCATATACATTTCAGTTGTATAGCCCAAATCGCAAAATTCAAAGCAATGTGTCCATTTAATACAAACTTCGATGTGTCATTCTGGAGTATTTGAAATATATTTACTCAGAATTAGCGAGTGAAAGTTTGAGCTCAATCTGTCACGAGAAAAAAAAACGAAAATATGCTCAATTTTTACAGGGATTTTGTGCACGTTCATATGGACTTATTTTCATTGTTGAAATCGAAATATGCACGGCATTTTTGGAGGTCTTCAGATACCATTTTATCGAAGATGACAGCATTTCAGAAGGAAATGTTCTTCAGGGGAATTGGTATAGATACAATAAAAGGTAAACTTTACGATTTAAAGAGATCAATTTGGTTGTTTGCTCATTACCAGAGCTATATACCTTTAATTTACAATTATAGTCAAGGACCAGTAAAGCGTCACGATTATGTAGACCAGTAGCACCTAAATACGCCAACCCCTTGCATGTGAAAAATATGTACCATAATCACGCTTGCGAATTTCTCTAGTATCATGTTCATAAATTATAGCACACTCTCTTCCGTGACGTAGAGTGTGAGTCATTGCGATGTGTGACATTCGAATGGTTGTCAAATGCACACCGTTTAAAACCTGTACATAGACGATGTGCCCTCTGATGTCCCGTGTTTACATCTATTATATTGGAATGTGCTCCCCCCCCCCCCCCCCCCCCAAAAAAATGGTTTAAAAGTGACGTTGCAAGTCAGATCGCATTTGAATGAACCAGTTCAGTATTTCAACTGGCATGTGCACAATGACATTATATTCCGAATGACCCGCGTGACCCAACGCGCGCGTGTGAACGCAAAAGGGGGTCGCACAACGCGCACGTGTTCACGCCATGTTACGCGGACGCCCATTCTGATTTAATTTTAAAATACATCAGAATGGGCGTTCGCGTACGTAACATGGCGTGACATTACGTCAGCAATTTTATCCCGAATAACCTTTGACCTTTGAGATACCGTACTGGCTTTTATGCGACCGTTGACGTAACTCATTAACCATATTCATGCAAAACACGATGCGTGCGCATACCGCCGGGCACATTTGGTTTAGATGTAAACAAAGGGCACATGGTCTGTAAGAAGCTCTCAACTCATTACCGTGGCCTATTATAGGGAGGTCTTCTTTCGTGTCCATCATCTGCATGCAATTTAGATGTTTGGCCAGGCTCTTGCACACCTAACTGCCGAATAGTTTGCCGCCACCAGATCTTCAAGGGAGCACTGTTCATCATTGAGAAGTGGGCATCTCAGTAGGTGTGCCATAGACTTTTCAGATGTTCCACAGTCACATACTGTGTCTGACCCATCTGTGCATCCCCATTTGTTCATGTTGGTCTTACACCGACCCATCAGCCTGAGGTTTCAGGAATTGTTGATGGACTGATGGGCAGGGGCAGTAATGTAGCGCCTTGAGCACTGCGATGTGGTGGATATGTGCGCTCTATAAATCTAAAGAATCCTTACACTTTGAACCCCTTGGATGTGATTTCCTATTCAGAATGGACAGGAGTATTAAGAAAATGTGATTTTAACAATGATGGTCCAAGATCACATCCACAGTCCAGAATCACAATGCGGTTTAAGCTGTTAAACCCAGATGTCACAATGTACTCTTTGTCAGGGTGGGATAATAGTTCACAGGCTTCAGGTGTGATTTTAAATGATTTTTTGACCCTCATTGTTAAAATCACATTCTCTTAATCCTCATGTCCATTTTGAATAGGAAATCACATCCAAGGGATTCACAGTGTTATTAGCATTATAACTATGTACATGTACAAGAAAGGGATTTTGAAACGTGATTTGTATCGATACACTGAGAATATAAAATATAAAAATTGCCAAATCTGAACAGATCCAGGAAAAACAAAAGTAACACTTTCAAAGTGTATGTAAACTTCCTACCGCTACTGTATCCCCGAGCTTGTTATTGATGGACTTGTTATATTCACGACGCCAAGCCAATCCAGAATGCCGCCTTAATTCGATAAGGTGTTAATTGAGATGAGAGCGGCCGGCCCCCTGCCACCGTATACGACCAGGCACCACAGCCCGCCTAGGCCCATGCCTCTTGCTGATTGGTCCTGACACGTCCAGGTGCTGCACTGATTGGGAATTAGTCACCAATTGGCACAGTGTAGGACATCCGACACGAGCCAATCAGTGCTGGGACTTCGTTGGCGGTACTCTGCAACGACTGTTGCATGATAGGTTACTTACATTTCTATTTTTATGTTCTATTTCTATATTGCAAGGACTACAAAACGACGTATGTGGTGTGAATTAAGTAGCAACGTTGTCTCGTCAAACGAGTCATTACCATCTTAATCATCTTTATCGATCATCTAACTTTAAACAATATAACTAATAATATTGGGTGACACACATCTTTGATGATACTTTGAATAACTTTGGTTTGGACCTGCTTTGGTTACTACAATAACAAGTTGATAATTCGTAATAATCGCCCACAGTGAATCTACGAATAGAATTTTTCCAAAACTGTACATGTCAAAAACATTTAATAATGAATAACCTTCACAAAAAATTCAAAAAGGTCCTATCCCCAAAACCTAAGTCATTCAAAATGGTTATTTCCCCATTTTAAAAACCCCGACGTCACCTTCATATTTATGCGTATGGAACCCAACCTGAATGTGCCTTTTGAGTGGGCTCGCCTGCACCAGTTAGGAAAAATTTCGATTATGGATTTTGTATGTGTTTTTTAATAGGCCTACCACATTCCAGTTTTCACATAGTTCCTATTTTGCTACATCCTGAAATAATGCTTAAAGTGGCGATGTTGGGTCTTAAATAACAGTGCATTTTACCATTCCCGTATTTTTTACGGTGAAAAGCATGTAAATATTTACTCTGAGTAACCGTAAATGGACTGCGCGTTACATTTTACGGGCAAACCGTAAAAGGCCGCTCATTGCGTAACAATTGCACGACTATTAAAAACTGATGAAATTTGGGTTCACAAAAGTCATGTTAAAAGGCAGTGTTTATTAAAAGAAAAAACTTTCTTGACCATAATATGTTTTTTTAAGAATTCCTTAATAACATTGTATTTTTTTACAAACATAAGTGAAGAATCTCTCATTACATCTCCTTTCGTATTCAAATATTGACATTGTTAATGGGAAACCATGACTTCATCATGGCGGGATAAGCCGAATATATTAAGCTAAAGCTAAATCACGACATTATTCAGTTTTTAGTCTTGAATAGGTTATCCTAGCATTTGTACACCTCATTTCTGTAAAGTTGCAGTTACTTACTGGCAACCTAGCTTTTACGGTAAAAAACGGTTTTTACCAGTAAATGCAAATACGGTTCCACCGTAACAAATACGGTCGAACGATAACACCTTGCTGTACGACTTTCGACCGTTAATTTTACGGGCATTGTTTTACAGTGTAGAAGTTAGCCTTCCTGGTCTGTACATCTGAAATTTGGACAATTTCTCCCGCTTCTGTTGAAAATGTACCCTCTTTTACGATCATGGCTTGGAAAAACCATTTGTCTACTGGGTTTAAAGCAACCCTGCTATTTTAGTTTGGTAGTCTTTTCCCTAGGAGCCTTCAGCTTTGTAGAGGATAACTTTATTTAAAAAGTATTCTCCAAACAGCCGTCGGGGACTCGACACCCTGAACCTGTTCCGAATCATGTTCCGAGGATGTCAAAAGTCGGAATCATTTCAGCTGCGGCGCTGTTTTCCTCCCGACATCCTATCCTAAGCGCGAAGGCATTAGCTTTCTGCCGGATCACTTACACCATTTCTTTCCCCCGTTTTGTATTAATGTGTTTCTTCTTCGGGTTGGTGGGCAGGGGAATGTGTTTGCCCAGCTGTTGCGGCTGACCCACTTTATTTTTTGGTATTTCGTTTCTTTTGTTTATTTTTTATTTTAATTTTATGTCTTATTTATCCTGGGTAGCCTGATCAGTGCAAATGCACTGTTTTCCCTCGGGGCCCAGTTTGAATTGAGAGAAGATGCCGAAGGAAATTTCAGTTTTAGTAGTGGGAGGAAAACCCCAGAACAATTATTCTTGGGGGAAACCCACGCAATCAGGTAGGGACTGAAAACCCAATCCACATTGAGTTTCTCACTCAACCCTCACAAGCGTTTCCAAAATCGGAAATTTTGTATTACAGAGCCCAACACAAGAAGTATTAGTTGCTCGATTGGCATTTGCAGTACTTCAAAGTCGTATTTTTGCGAAAAGGGGATTTTTGAACAATAGCGTTTCAAGCAAGATATCTTCTAGCTTTCGAGATAGCCATGCCCTTAGACAGCCCTGTCGAAAATAGAGGAATCCCACAAGGACGAGTTTAGCGCCACACTTCCGCGTTTGAAAACGAGGATCTCAATGTCACAGTAAACAACTTTATGCTAATCGTGCGCCTGCGCTGCCTTTTATGGCCTGATTAATTCATGCATCAATGAATATGATGAAAAGCGTTGTTTTGTTTGCCACTGACATTCTCGCTTTCAACCCGGAAGTGCGCAGAAGGGGCTAATGTGAAATTCCTCTATTGTCCAATAATTCACAAGCAGATTTAGATCCAGGTGTTTTTAAAGGAAGTGAAGCGTGATTTGAGATCGCAATTCCGTAGGCCAGTTGCTTGATTCAACAGTCTATCTCATCGGCCCATTTAAGGTCACAGTGTCGTTCGATCTCTGAATTGTTTAACTGATCCATTTTTCAAATTGTCGTTTTGTATAGGCGTATGATATCAGGGCCGTTCCCAGTATTTCACGGGGGGGGGGGGGGGGGGGGGGGGGGGGTTCGCCGCACCAAATTTACTAGATAATTTCGTCTAAAAGTATCTCCAATTTGTTTTTACACGACAACGTGTTTTGAAAAGCGAGGGGTGGGTGAGAGGGGGAGTAGGTTCCGCTTTCAATGGTATCCCTTTACACATACCGTCGTCGTTTTCACGAAGTGGCGAATCCGTCGAAAATCATCCTTTTTTGCAATATCGGTTTTTTCGATATTTTGACTTAATTTGATGTCCTTTACACTTCTGCAAAGTTTCAATACTTGAAACCGTCTAATTAGTTAATTAGGCTAATTGCAAAAGTGGCGAATCCGTTGCCCTCCGAAGTTTTCATTTTCACGAAGTGGCGAATCGCGATTCGCCACTTCGTGAAAACGCGACGCACAGAAGCTGCGTTTTCACGAAGTGGCGAATAACCTTTAACTCAGGGCTACATTATAATAGTGCGACAGTGCGGGTGCGGTAATCAGAACTAGCTCGTCTTCACCTCGTACCACCATGGCGACAAGAAATCCGAGGCTATGTGAAGCAGGTAACCACCAACACGTACTGTACGCTCTTTCCTTTTTTACTGATTGTAGAGTTAAACTTTGTACTGCCTTGATAATCCACATTTCTTTTCGAAACTGAATTTATAGTCAGATTAATGTTACTGCCATGTTGGTACTATTTTTTCGTGCTCGAAATAAATGTGTCGGAAATACACGCATTAGTATAGGAACTTCATGCTGTGTAGGCGAGGTACTGCAAATGCCGTGCCGTTTAATAATGTTCAATGCTTCCCATCTTTATGCATTAAAGGAAAGATTTTACTTTAATACTTCACCAAAATCAGTCAAGTACAGCAAATCTTGGAAAATAACCATCCACTGGTGTTTAGAATTGTATAAACATGTAAACATGTGGCACAAGCTTTAATTTTGAGAATTAGTCGTGCATTGTAGGAAATTTTAGTGAAGTGTAGGGGAAGAAAATTTGTGTTTTCTTTGTTAGATGGGAAAGATTTTACTATAATACCCCCCCCCCCCCCCACCAAAATCGGTCAGGAACAGCAAAATCTTGGAGTAACCAACCCTCATTGATAATAAGTGTCTAAACATGTGGCACAACCAGTTTTTGCAAGATTTATGTCTGCAAAATCAGTAAAAAATTAGACAGAAATTAACATGTACATGTATGTGAACACTTTGAGTATAGTACAGTGCCAAGTCTAGAACATCTAAAGGAAAGATTTTACTTAAATATCCCTACCAAAATCAGAATTGTATAAACATGAGGCACACAATTTAATTTTGAGAATTATAGGGGAATTTTCGTGTAGTTATAAGGGAAGAAAGTTTGTGTTTTCTGTGTTAGATGTTCTAGCCTTTGCACTGTGTATTCAAAGTGTTTACATACATGTTGATTTTGCTCACATAAATCTTGAAACAACAGGTTGTGCCACATGTTCATCAAGGACGGTTGGTTATTTTCCAAGATTATGCTGTTCCTGTCAAATTTTAGTGCAGGTATTAAAACAAATCTTTCCTGTTTCATTTTTTGAATTACAAGAACATTTGTGCTGTAATACTTAGATCCTGGCACACCATGAAAACTATTGTTTCAATGAAATAAACCAACAGTCGTAATGTAGACAACAAAAGATAATCACAAGCCTGAGCATCAGAAGTTTGGTCCAAGTAATAGGGGATGGACCAAAACAAACGATCAAATGTCACTGTCACAGTCTGAAATGTGTTTTTAGTTACAGCAGATGTTCAGCCTAGATCACATTACTCTTGGCCGTTGAATCATGGTCTTCTTCCAAAGACCCCGGGACCCTGTGAATGCAGAGAATCATCGGCTTCAGTTTCTTTGGCCATGTAACAACCTTGTCATCTGTGGACAACACAATCAAGGTAACCTTGAGTAAATGATACCACATCAGGCACAGAAATCCTTTAACTTGAAATTCGTCCACAATTGCTGTGATATCTGGAAAATAAGGATGGAACAGCAGCATTGCCGAGTCTTCCATCTCTGTGACTAGATATGAATATTGCATAGGCCAACAAGGGGTTTGTCTGTTCCTGCCCGATTTTATGGATTAGAATACCTAAGGACTTTCCTCCCCCAAATTGATCATTTGTTTATCATCTTGTTATGGGTTTTGGAGACTTCATAATGTGGTATATCTTGAAACCCCTGTTTTTTCCATAACTAAAAATGTTTCACAAAATTCTTTTGCTCAGGACTGGCATTTGGACATCGAGGACGACTCCTCATCTGAGAAAATTGGGATTGAGATCCTGATGCTGATGCTAAAAAGAAAGCAGGTGTGTAGTGTCTGTTCAGATTTTGCTTTGTTGAGCTCTAAATTGTTAGGAGTACACACAGTAAAAATGACATCTGGCATACTTCTACAGAATGCTTCTAAAGTGGGCCAAGTTGGTGACCACAGTGCTCCAGTAATTTATAGACATGCCTTTTGATTAACATATTCTTTGATGCAAATTCAATCTTTTAACAATGGCCAGAGCTAAGTATTGTTCACAAATGGAAGTAGTTGTAGGCCTAAGACTGACACATATCAACAAATTTAAGTTCGAAAAATTGAGCCTTTACTTGTGGTCAGACCGAGATCTGTTCTTTTAGAAGACATCTCATTGATGTTTTTTTTTCTTTCCCTTTATCTTCAGGTGACGATTCACATTCCACCAAGACTGACCAAACAAGTTAACACCAGTTTCTCGTGATAACTTCATCTGTGAAAAAGAAGTCTTTGCAGCCTGTCCGGAGTGCTTGTGTTTTTATGCTTTGAGCAACAGATGATACATGTATTTCGCATAATGTTCATCTCTATGCTGATAATGTAAATGGACAATGTGCAATTGAAGGTCATACTGAATTGGACCAAGATCACACCAGGCCTTTGCCTGTCTCTTTACCCAAAACATGTCTGCCTCCAGTTCATTTAATCGTTTCGGCGTAAACATAATTGACTATACGTGTAGTTTGGTCCAACAAAATTTTTTTTTATACTTTTGATGGCTCAATGAACATTTCATAACACTTTTGTGAACATTTGTAAAGTACCTTCATCACTTTTAATGTGATGGTGTCAGCTTGCTCTGTCTTAGCTGGCAAGCTGTCAAATTATAGAAGCCTGCAAGTTGTACCTTCACCACTGATTGAACGTTGTGGTTTTGTTGTTGATTTAAATTTGTAAATTTCTTAGGTGATTAGTTCACTTAAGTTAGTTCAGGTTTTCCAGTGACTCGAGACGTTTTAGGTTTCAACTCTCTTTGTATGTACAGCTTATAAAATAAACCTTATTTTATTATCGATTCCGAGGTCGTAAATATTTACCCTGCATCCTAAATTATATGTCTTCTTGCCCAGCAATCCTTCACCCCTTTTTTTCCTTCTTTTAAATCTTTTTGATTCTTAGCATTCCTAAACAATGAAAGGTTGTTACTTGCAGTTTTGCATACAAAATATATCCGCTTCAACCTTCAAAGCTCCAATGTAAAATGCTATTTCTTCTTCAAAGCAAGTGTGCATCTCAGAATGGATGTGTCACACTAGTACTTATATAAACATGTGGATTTAGAAATCCACTGCTTGTGGCACACTTTGATCTCGGGACACAAACTGTGATCATTTTTTAGATTGTTGTTTTTGTCTTTTTCTTAGTTCCTGTTTCCCCACGTTCTTGCACAATTCAGAAATTGCTATGATACACTAATTTTTGATTTATAAATTTAAGATGAATCACCAAGTGTTCCTCTTGGAAACGTTTGAGGTACTAACCTCAAAAGTAGCAGTGGACAAAGAATTCTCACCCTTTTCGAGCTTCAAATCACATACATTTGAGCAGAACTACTGGTGAATTACATTAAATTAATCAGTAATTTTTAAAGTGAAGCTCCAGAAATATTTGCAGTTAATTTAGAAACATTAATTTCTGCTTATCCTCAACTTCCGTTCAGGTTGCGTAATTGAACTCTATAACAATGAACATTTAAAAAATGAACTGATTAACAATTAACGGTATTTGTTAACACAGATATAGGCCTATAAGAAATGTCGAATGAAATTTATTACAGCTTTTAATGCACATTGCTCAATACTTTTCAATACTGGCACTTTGCTTCATAAAAGAAAAACGATAATTAAGTGCCGCAGATCTGGTTGAGAAAAGAAAATGTATTGCTTGACTTTGAATTGAAAAGGAAAAATATAATAGAAACATTTTGGCATTGTAATAAAAAAAAACATTGTCCCTTCAATCTTAGTTGTTTTTTTGTGTGCTTTGCTTTGGAGTTAACTTGTAGTGAACACTCATGAGTTGTAGTGCATCATCAGCATTCTGTCAAACAGTATAATTTCTGAAATTCTGGGCCACTGTAATAACCATAATCTGTTAGTACTTAGACTGATTTTGCCTAGGCCTAAGAACGAGCAAACTGCCTTTTCAAAACAGCATTTGCGATAAACCCCCCCCCCCCCCCCCCCCACCTCCCAACGAGCCAAACGCCCACTCAATTCCATCGCATCCCCATAGGAAAGCGTTCTGTGATATTCATTGGAAAAGCAGCACTTCACTGGCGAATCCATTGACCTCTGCGTTTTGCGTTTTCACGAAGTGGCGAATCCCCGCGTTGTGTGTGGCGAATCCATTGAGGTCAGCATTTTGCGTTTTCACGAAGTGGCGAATCCGCGCGTTGTGTGTGGCGAATCCATTGAGGTCCGGATTTTGCGTTTTCACGAAGTGACGAATCTGTTTGGCAATTCACAGCTCTTTAATTACGCACCCGATTGTATGAATAGGTATCTGGTCATGTTATTCAACTAATAAGCTGTCGTATCAGTGAAAAGATTTGGAAGTTTCGATTACAAGAAGGGCGAAATGACAGTTGCAAAAAGCGACCAACTTGAAAAGCGATTTTCTCAAAACGCAGTTTTTGTGCTGCGTGGGCGGATTCGTCACTTCGTGAAAACGAGGACGATACGTCCCAACAAAACAACTTATCATGGGGCGTCCTTTGATCAGAAACAAAAGTTATCAAATTGCAAAAGTTGATCTTTTTGGGGGAGTAGGGGGACCGCCCCACCCCCATCGAATGTGGTGTAACAGGCCTGTATATAAATCATACGCTATGGCTGAGAAGGGCACAATTGCCAGAAAATTGATTTTGGGTTTTAACGAAGAGCCAGTTCGGAACTCCGTGTTAATACAATAGGGCTGTGAAGGACAAAATTGCCAGAAAGTTGATTTTGGATTTTCACGAAGAGCCAATTCGGAACTCCGTGTTAATACAATAGGGCTGTGAAGGGCAAAATTGCCAGAAAATGGATTTTGGGTTTTCACGAAGAGACGAATTTGAACTCCATGTTAATACAGTATGGCCGTGAAGGGCAAAATTGCCAGAAAATGGATGTTGGGTTTTCACGAAGAGACAATTGACACTCTGTGGGGCAAAACAGGCCATTTCCCGCTTCTGAGTTTTCACGAACAGACAAATTTATTAATCAATGCATAACTCTGTAATTAATTGACTTATCGCTTAGCTGCCAATTACTTGTGAAAGACCGAGAACTGAACTTTAACATAGTGTCAACACTGAATCAACATGTGGTATGAACGCAGGTAATATCTTCAATTTAAAAAGTGAGCAGCTTAAAACCTGATTTTCTTGTAACTTTAGTTTAGTGCGGAGAGGCAACATTCGTCTGTTCGTGAAAACTGTGACGATATGTTGCACTGCTTTTGGTCAGTTATGGTGTTTGAGTATGAAACTCAGATTTCTGCCTGTTCCCACCAACATACACTATCTGTATCTTGATGTAGAACGAAGAGCTACAAGCCAATAACTTTCCCTAGTTCTGTATCTCTACGGAATTCTTCGCCTGGTCCATGTTTCCCTTCATCTTATGATCTTTCTTGCTTCAAGAGTAATATTAATTGCTACCTTTTGCATCATTGATTTTTTCCCCCCTTTGTAGCTCCATATCTCGAGCAGCTTTTAGCCTTGTTTGGGCCAAACTTGCATTAAGAAAGCCCTGATTTGCCCTATGTAGGCCTATCCTTGACCGTAGGACTCAAACAGGGACAGCAAGGAGTGTCTCTCGTCAAAATGACCATAATTACACTGAGCTTGATTTTGAGTGTCCCCGCGCCATGGCCTGACCTGGAATTCCGATTGGGCCAACAAGAATGTCCCGCCCCCCGCCTAATTCGCAACAACGCGAATGGGAAATAGTAAACGGTTAGGCTAAATTGCGCCATGGCTCGAGATTGTGTGTTGTTCACATCAGCCAATTGGACAATATCCAAAGTGACCGAGTTGCAGTGGACTCGCTGCAAAGAGTAAATGGGATGTGTCACTGTGTAATCAGCGCTGCGTATAATATTCTTTGGTCCTCGTTGTGTTTAATTTCTCAAACAAACAAGCGGAAAGTGTATTAGGTTGAAACAAATGTCATAACGGCGGTATTAATGTAAGGCAAGCCTTCCTTTGCTCTGAGCCATATTGCTGATACGTTTTTGATCGTCAGGATTATTTGAAGAATGTGCAATAGTTAAAGGGTTCGGGGATATCCATCTCTACCTATTTGCAGTGAAATGTTCTGAAAGTTTCCTACCCTTGCAACAACAAAATCGAGCTTATTGGACCAAACTTGGGTGACACATTTAATATACTTAATTCTGAGATACATTAAGAATACTGAATTGTACAACCGAAATTGGATTTTAGTATGAACAAAGCTTTCACTTGAATTGACACACACACAAAATTAGGATTGAAAATACAAATTTTCTGGAACAAAATCAAACAAATTAAGTTAAAGGAAAGCAAGTAGTCATTTACAAAAACAATTGAGGTCAAAATATGTACAACATATACAATTTATTTTACAATGTCTCTAAGATAGTGAAAAAGTTTTATACTTCCTGATAGATTGTTCTGATAAAAAAAACTAAGGGCAAATACATTGTAGATTTTCCAAATTCAGACTGAAAGTATTACACTATTTAATGAAATCTAACACCCCCCCCCAAAAACAGAAATTGTGAAATGTATCAGAATAAAACCTTCATGGAACTCTACGTGAACATGTTCTATTTCATTCCTCTCAAAACTTAGCAAGAATGTCTGTGATAAAAGCACAGGACTCCACATACAGAATCCAGCTCGCACAGGGAGTATGGAGAGCATTGCCATAAACCTAATTGTGACCTGTTCCAACAAAATGGGTAGAAAGTCGCAAACTTTGAAAATCAAGATGATGGTATTTCAGTAAAGTATGAGTTAAAAGTTTACATTTGATATATTATGTATTGTGTTTTGGGGGGGTTTCAAATCATACAGTTGTTAAAGTCCCAAAATGGACTTTTCAGTGACAAATTGTTGTTTCTGATTGTAACTTGGGAAAACTGTAATGCGACTTTCCGCTCATTTTGTGCTGCCAGGTCACATTTATAACGCTTCCAAGTGCCGTAACTTCACAATCACTTATTTATGTGAGCTTATTTATACCAAACAGGACTCATTTATTTAATGGCAGTGTGTATGATCAATTGACCAGAACTTGAAGTCAAATTCTCCAGAGTTGTAGTCGAGTCCCCGCAAGTCCTTTCACGAGTCATTTCCTAAGTCAAGTCAGACGTATTTTCATAAAGCTCGTCACAAGTAACTGGATGAACAATGACAAAGGAATACCTTTGTCAAAGCTCATTGAATAGCTTGTGATTGGAATTAGGACTGAAGGGCTTGTGATGGACTTGTGATGGACTCGACTACATCCCTGAAATTCTCGCAAAATCTCGATTTTCAGCATAATTACATGTACAAATGCATCCCAAGGGTATTATTCGCCAATATTGCTAACCTATGCATCTGCTGCGATAAAACTACAGTAACAATGACATAAACCCGTTCCGTTTTCGATGGATTTTGGCAGCAATAAAATTCACTATATGAAGCTATTAAATGTAGTATGCACCATTTGCTTTTGCTGTAACTTTCAGAAATATATTGATTTTCGGGTTAGTATTTTATAGCGTGCCCGAAAATACTGTACCACTGACCTGTTTAAAGTTGTGTGTGCATAGTTGCTGGGAAAACATAGAAAACAAATGTTCTAGTAGTCTGGTTCCCTGATCATGCCTAAGACAAAACAGAGCCAATTATAGACGTCAGGGAATTATCAGGTCAGGAACTAGAATATTTCTAACGATTGTCGCCCGCACACCAGGTGCCATGATTTCACAAGATGCTTGAAACTGCTGTTTACTTAAAAGGTACTTTTTTATGTCTGCAAATGTTGTATACTACCTTTGAGTTAATCTCAACTATTCAAGCCTGCAAGGTGAGTGAATAATAAGGGCTGGTTCCTTCCTCAGTCCCTTTTCCAAGTGAGATTATAAAAAGTCACGTACGTAGTTTCCGTTTCCGCTTTGAAAGCAAAAATACCACTACAGCCATTAAAGGCGTGGACATGTAATCCAATTTGGACATCCAATAGAACTAAATCTTCTAGTTTAATCTAATTTTGGAAATGCGACACACTTCCGTCTTGCAGGTCACGAGGTGTGGTGGTGTTTTCGTCATTACTTGGTAATATTGGTCCACTGTTATTTTATCCACAAACATTGCTTCACTCATGTACAAATTACGTCACAATGCGTTACCACGTATACCAATTAGGGACATGCAGAAAGATAATTAACATGTCGGAGTATTTTCTCTGACGAATATGCACATGCTTATTTTAAGGATTAATTTTACTTCGCATTACGGGGACATTTTTTAGTATGTCCCCAAAACAGCCAGAAACAGAAATGATCCTAACTTGTAAGTACTGAAATGAATGATGCCACAACGCGCTGTTCCGTGGCCACCTGGCTTTACGAATGCGGAGTCAGTTTGGCGCAGTGGTTACTGTCCCCGCCTTTCACCGCTGTGGCCCGGGTTCGATTCCTGCCCTGGTCCACATGTGGATTGGGTTTTCAGTCCCTACCTGATTCCGTGGGTTTTTCCCAGAATATTCTTCTGGGGTTTTCCTCCCACCTCTAAATCTGTAACTTTCTTCTCATTGTCTTCTCTCTAAAGGTTTCTTCATGCTTTCGAGCTACAGTGCCCAGGGCACTTTTGGGGAATCCTTGGTTTCATTACCAGAAAGGAAAAAAATAATAATAATGCAACGAGGTTAACACAATGTGGCGTCATTACGTCTTAGGCTATTACAGCTCCCTGCATCAAAGACTCGCCGATTTAGTGAAAAGTTATATGTAAACCAAATCACCAATACAGTTACTGGATCAGATTCTTTGTTTTAAAGGGCAACCTGCGTCTACAGATGAGTTAATTAATAAACGTAAATAAGAACTGGGATCACACTCACTCGATGTAAACATTGTACAATGCGATCGCAAATTAAATGAACTGCAATCCTGCACACAAATTCGAATTCAAGTCATCACAAAGCTGTGAACCTCAGGATTATACATGCATAGGGAAGGACGTTTCAGACATGAATTTACTGATATACCAAGAGTAGAAACATTGTAACAGAACAGTATCAGGAGCACCTGAAGGACAAATTCCCAAGTGTACATAAACTTTCCACGTCCGCATCCGTCATGACACTACTTTTCTACACGCTCCACGTACAATAATTTCCAATCTCGAGCGCACAGAAGTTCATGTTTTGACAATTATTGATTATGCAGATTAAATGAGATGGAAACCTGAAATTTTGTTGAATCATCATTCAATGTGGCGATTAGCACAGCAGCTATTACGTCATTGTGTCATGAACCGTCATAATGACAATGGGCGATGCGATATCACGACATGCATTTCAGTGATCAAGTCAATTCTGCCTGTTTAGCGACAATAAGACTAGTTTTTTAAAACTCATCAGGAAAAAGTAGTCTTTTCCATTAGACGTATAATGTGAAGTAAAAATAATCCTCAAAGTAAGAGGCTAAAGCCGTTTTTTTGGACTTATTTTTGTCAGTCTACCGCGACTTTTATTTAGAATAACAAAATTAAGTCCAATGGAGACACGCGGTAAACTAACGTCCCTGTCAACTTACCGCGACCTTGATGTAAAACAACCAGGCCGAAAGCGGTCGCGGAAGATATCCACGCGGCCGCGGAAAGTCATCACTAAACGTTCTTGTCGCAATAAATAGAAGTCCAAATGGAAACGCACGGTAGAATTACGCGAAGGCATGTCGCGTCAAGTTTCCGCGAGGCCGCGGAATAAAAAGTCTAATGGAAACACGACTCAAGTACAATATACATTTCACCTGAGATGTCACCTACTACGACGCGATAATTTTTCCGGATGTCCTCTTTTAGCCGCCCGTGGTAAACACTGTATGACGTAATTTACAGTGAAGGCTGTTTTATGTGTAGGTTTTTAATCAATAACAAGGTCCATGAGACAATGACACTGTGGCGTTCCTTCAAACGTGGCGTCCACAAGGGAAATCGGACATAAGTCGCATGACCTATTTTGGAGTAATTGCAATTTATATGAAAATCGTCAAAAAATCACGATTCCTGTTTTTTTTCAAAATACTGTAGTTTAAAGCATATTTAATTCAAAATACCTGATTTACTTTTGTGTTGAGACAATTAAATGTGTACATTTTGACATTTTAGCCTGGCGTGCTTCTGAAAAAAAACGTGTAAACTACGTATTATTTTCCATTCTCAATGCTGAATTTACGGCTCTATTCGAAAACCAACATATCGTATAACAGTATTTGTTTCACCATAACAAAGCGTACATTATATATTCTATTATGAAAAGGAAATATCAATTTTCTAAATTTCCTACTGATGTCTGATTTGGCTTGCTGGTGGCACACATTGCGTCAGGTATTCAACTTCTACATAACAACCAGATTCTACCAATTTATAACATTTCAGTGGCAGTGGCAGTAGGCCCTATGCAAGGAGAAATTCAACCCTTCAAAAGTACCTTAAATTAAAAATGAAATTGTAATCGACATCTAATTTTGAAAAGCATTGGCTACAAACCTGAACAATTATTCAAAGTATTGAGTTTATAATAAGCTTCCTTTTTCGCAATTCCAAATGCGCATGCGCACATCGTGATTCACGATTTAGTTCGCCTCACACATGCAAAATCATCGCTGGGTACCAATGGAATTGTTTTTTTAGGTAAATGTAACCTTTTTTACACCAACATTTGTGCGAACAAAAGTTTCCAAGGGCGCGCGCGTATTTTACAGAACAGAGTAATTTTCGTTTTCACGAACTGACACCCAAGTAGGGGAGCGCGCGCTAACCACATTTTCATTTTCACGAACTGAAACCATTCTTAATTTCACGAGTTAGAGGTTTTCAGTTCAATGTTTCTGTAAACCCACAAGTATACAGATGGAGTAGATTCGCGTCAAAGCTTTTTAAAGCGTTTTTCTTGGAATGGTATTTCCGCTACATGCTTGCGTGTCAATTCGTGAAAATGAAGTCTTCTCTAGCGAGTCAGTGCCCGATGTGCGCGCGCACACCTGGGTGTCAGTTCGTGAAACCGAAATTTACTCAGTACGCGGTTTCACGAACTGACACCCAGGTGCGCGTGAGTGTCAGTTCGTGAAAACTGTGACGTTTTGATTAGATTAAACATTGCAGAATGCGGAGTCGGTTACCAAGTTCCTCATTAACTTGTGTACAATTATCTGCTTTGTTCATCTCCCGAAACCAAATCGTTGAATCTGAGGTGCGCAAGCGCAGTTGAATTTGCGAAAAAGGTTTTCTCGTTCAGTCAACGGTGTAAACCAACAAAGGTTGAGGGCGCACTATAACGAGACCGCAGATGTCCCGTACGCCCCAAATGCACTTTATTAATTGTCAAGATTTCACATCGTGGCTCAGCTTTTTGAATATGCTTAGACTGGTTCCCGGTCCCTCCATTATCGTTCTGATTTAAGTCGCTGGTAACATTAATTACCATACACCCTAAACAAGTCCACAGTGTAAATGCTAATTAGGGTTTCCATATTGATATACCCATAATGCATTGCGATGTTCAAAACCACTGCAAAAACTTGCCAGAAGACACGTACATTCAACAAATACATTTTTCATAGGATTCAAACGTATCTAATCCGCAAATAAAAACAGCATCGAACTGCGGGCGGAACCAGTCTAGTATATCCCCGCACCAAGTACACGTTCTTATAAATTCATAAAGACCGCCAACACATTTTCGCTCATGCCCGCCGCCATATCTGGGGGCACTGGTGAGAGCTAATTTCTTTGAGTTCCCATTGGACAGATTTTGCAATACCTGTTACGCGGGGTCAACACTTCCACGTGTGCGTAACTTGCAGGCCATGATAAACTACCCACAATGCTCCGCGTTTCCTTCAAACTTTTTGTGGAGGAAGAGATTAGCCATCACCAGCGCCCTTGGATATGCGGTAGGCATGAGCGAACAGCACATTCATAAAACAGTGGAAACTCTGGAGGGCGCTGGTCCACACTATGTAAGTAAACTTCCATTGGTCTTGAATGCAATTTTATCGGAGCTAGATGATAATTGAATGATTATGGTTTTACTGACATACGGTAACAGATTCTGATTGCTCCGACATATTGCATTCATTGAAAATGTACAAGTCCTATAATAATATTTACAAAAGAAGTATATTTCCTCACAATCCCCGAATAGCACAAGAAAACTGTAATCCTCTCAAAGTAGCAGCTGTTTATATTTAGACACTTGGAGAAATGTTGGATCCAAAGTTTCAATTGATAAACTTGATGGCTAATTACACTTGAAGGTCACATAATATACCGAAATCTTACTTTTGTACACAGTACTTAGAATTGAACAGACAGTTGTAACCGGAAAATAGAATCGAATTTAAACTGAAATGTGTCAGTGAATTATTTTGGGGGGGGGGGGGGGGGGGAGTCGCTCAACTATACAAGACTAAAAGCTACTCTCAGTAAAGGGCTACAACAGAGATGGTGGGATTGGCAACATTTTTAGGTTGCCAGCCCTACCATCCTTACGGTTTTCCTGGGTCCAGATCTAAATACGGGATAAATCTTCAACAGATACTACATTAATTATCCTAATTTTCAGACCTGTAGACACAGGCGAGGTACCTTCCACCCTTGGTGAGGTCAACTCACCTTCCTCCTTTATTGGGTGCCATTTGCTCAAGCCGGTGTCATATGAATTTCCGACTCCATGAATGTTCGACTCTTTATAGAAATGGATGCACAACGGATGCCTTGCAACACAATTGTGCTTTTATAAGGAACACGGTAATTTTTGGCAATGGCATAGCCTCTAACCTCATCCAACCCTAACACACCCCACGGGGGCCTAGTGATCATGCACAACATAACCAGCAAGTCTGATGTTCACGCGACACCGGGCTTTCGTTTGTGGTGTTGTTGGGAGCACCGTGCATGCTTGGTATATACTCAGTACTTAGACTGAACCAACGCTTCTATCCTCCTATAAAGGGTATCATCACGTTCATAACAAGAAATGGGTTCAGTTGAACAAGCAGACATTGCATTAGTGACTAAAGTACGGCATTACCACGACTTTCGTGGTTCAACATGTTGACATACGATAGTCTTCTTCAAGAATTTCAGATACAACCACGGTTTGAAGGGAGTTCATGCCATGATATGTTTACACTGCAAAACTATGTTTAGCAATTAAACACCTTTTTAAACACTTTCATGTTTGTAAACATGTTTAATACCAAACGTGTTTAGAATGCTGACGGATAGTGTTTAGCCATTGAACATTGATCTTTAGGAATTGGACACGTAATGTTTACCTTCTAAACATGTTTACAAACTGATAGCAAGATTTATGTAATTACTAAACGCAGTTTTTAGAGTGTACTGTTCAAAAAGATCGTTTCAGTCATAATAGTTTTAGGGAAAACGCTTTGTGTAGCTCAAGTGGGCGCATCCAATTACGGTGTCCCTTTCACATTATTGTTCCTTCTGCTAAGCAGCTTTGTAAGACTCTGTGATCTCCCTGCTACTTTCACGAGTTCACATCCAGTGTCAGTGCGTCTTCCTGCAAGTGCGCGGAGCCAACGAGGTCGGACGACGATTGGCTGTAACACGATGACGTCGGTGAGGCCGGCGGTGACGCAGGAGTAGACGTCATCGGGGAGGGTGACGTCACTGAATCGTGGAAGTCACTCTTCTTGGGCCGGCCTTTGGGCTTAGTGGGCGCCTCCTGGCTTCCACCTTGTAGAACCTGAGATTCAGACACACGACAAGAAACGTCTGAAAAATGCCACTGAAACCGTATTGCCGACAGCATCATTTACATTGTTGGGTATGTGGAACAGGCCAGGTTTCATCAAGGCACAGTATTTTATATTTTAGTTATCATTATCACGACGATTTACATCGGTTCAGAACCATTATCTGAGCCAACTAACCAGCTCTTGCACAACTAAGAACATTAGATCATGAAGTTTGTCAAAACACTATACATTTGCCAAACAAAGTCCACGTTGTGCTGTCGTTCATGATGACATTTGTTTTGGTGCCAAAAACTGTATTGACGTCTTAGGGCCTGTTTGTTTCACTCGGATCCGGATCCCGATCAGTCGTGCGTGCGTTGGTTCACACACCAAATTCCGCCTGATTGATGGAGCGAACCGGCGGTTGGGTCGCTGATCGAGATCCGGATATGCGTGAAACAAACATGGCCCTTAATCAGAAGAGAATTCGCGTCATGCGTTTCCACCACAGGGCATCATAGATTTAACCCTCAGAGAGCCTGGGCAAAATCCACCCTTTGACACCTAATTTACACAAATTGGGGCTACAGTTCTCACGCAAGGCAACTTCTATTTCCAGCGATGGGTAAAAACTGCCATGATTGCTTCAATGACTTGGTGGTATATAGCAACCGTGCATCCACAGAACACGATGCGGCGTGTATAATGCATCATACCTACAAACCCTTTGGTTACTGGAATACAATTTTGCACAGGTAAATATCAGAGGTGACCTCGTGTCAATAGTTAATGTCTTAAAAATCCGTTTCCATTTAGCTGAGGTTTGTGTGCTGAATTCGCATACCGCTTGGGACGTGTCCCCCCCCCCCCCAAAAAAAAAAAAAAACTCTATTGGATAATGCAGTAGTGGAGTCCCGATCCGAATCTATGCCAAAGCAGTACAAAAGTGGACTAAAATCCACCAGGAGTCCAACTGAAATTACTTGACTAGAGCCCTAGATCAAACGTATGGACTAAAAGCGGGATTCTAAAGTACTTTTGTAAAATATTATTGTGATAATTATACTCATGCTGGACTCGCGAGTCCAGGCATTCTGGTATTGACAAAGTACTTCATAGAATCCACCGGCAAGTCTTCGTTTGAGCCAGCGCTTTCCCTAAGTCCAGATCTTGGCTCGTGGTTTCTATTTGTTTGTTTGTTGTTTTTGTTTGTTTGCTTTGTGCATTTTGGACTCCTAGTGGCCTTAAGTAAATTGTTGGTACTGTTTTGGCATCTGACTGAAGTCGGGTCTCGACTACAGCGCTGCTAGCCCTATCAATGTCAAATGGAGGATGTAAGTAATGGTCTCTATGCATTGTTCATTTCTCCTGGCTCCTACCTGTTTTTTCCACTTCATCCTCCGATTCTGGTACCACGTCTTGACTTGAAGCTGGCTCAGTCCCAGCGTGTCGGCTAGCTCCAGCCGATCCGGCGTGGACAGGTACTTCTGCCGCTCGAAGCGCTTCTCCAGCCCCATCAGTTGCAGCTCGGTGAACACAGTGCGGCTCCGCCGGCACTTCTTGGCTGAGCGGGCGCCGGCGGCGGCGTCGTGGGGCGAGCCGCCGGGAGACTTGCCCCGCAGGTAGACAGGTACGGGTACGGGGACGTTGAGAGCGTGCGGGAGCGGGACGTGGCCGGGGGCTGCCCCGTAACCAGTCCCGGGGGCACCGATGTGGTGATGGTGGCTGTGGTATGCGCTCGGACTGTAATGATGCCGCAGTGGATCTGCAAAAAAGCACATGAGGTGTGGATGATTAAAAGGTACCAACTTCAAAGGCACTGTGCCCTTAACCTTATAAACATTTGTTTTTAAATTCATTAAGACTAGTGCCAATTTAATCCCGTGCATTTTCTTTGTTTTGAACTGCTGCATATTATTAATAAAACAAATATAAAACCAAAAACAAAATACACACCCGGCTACGTATCAATCAAAGAAATACAGTATCAGTAGTGGTAGACAGGTTAATTCAAGACTTTTCAGAATGTGTACAGCCGAGGGCACCACTGTTATAAATGGGTTATTTAAACAAAATCAATTAACTTTGCGAATGTGTACAAAATGTTGATGTCGTTGAAGTGCATACAGCTACCGAATAGTGTACCAGTTCTTTGCCTAGTCATTGTATCCGGGGTTGTTTTCCCTTGATAAAAGAACAAATGCAATTTGGATTAATGATTTTATGATTACAGGTTTAAAACCAAATTGGAGCATTAAAGAAACGCCGCAAAAAATACTTTAAAAGCTTTGTAGACAGCCATGCCTGCTATGGCGGTTTTAAAGAATGGAAATATGATTGAAATGTAACCAGATCCTACACAATGCGCTTTTCAGACATTTTTGGCATATTTAGGTTTTTGCGTGCATTAGAAGAACATTACCAGCTCCTTAATGTGATATGTCACTCAGTTTGACATCCTGATGAATATGGACATTATATGGATGGAAACAGGTGCTACTTATTTTCTTTTTGGTGAGAGTTATTTAACACCCGATACCGAAAACGGTTCGAGCAACTTGCGGATTATTTAATTGGGATGACGTCACACTGTAAAAACCAACGGCTAACATTTTTTTAACACTTCAACGCGTTAATATGAATACTTTACACGTAAAGGTATAGGAGGCGTTGCACGCGATTAACATTAAAACACTTTTAAATTGGCGTTGGTTTTTGATTGATTATCAACGCTTTAGGTGTTAATTTAGGTAGATATTAACACTTTAGAATGTTAATAATCATTAACACTAACACCTATTTAAACGTGTTTTAGTGTTAATCGCGTACAACGCCTCCTATACCTTTACGTGTAAAGTATTAATATAAACGCGTTGAAGTGTTAAACAAATGTTAGTTGTTGGTTTTTACTGTGCACCCCTTTAATCCATGTCCCAACCGCTACCGTCGGAACCGACCATGATACAAGAACAATTCAACGAAGCTTTGTCCGAATTTTGAGGAGAATGGATATCTACCGTACATTAAATGTTTCTTTTTTTTTCGTATCTGTTTTATTCCGTGTGTGGATCTTACATTCGGTTTTGTCTTTTTAATGGGTATCGCCCAACACATGGCCAAAAGGCTACTAATTGGTCTGTTTCATTAATTGGTCTGTTTGACTTGTCAAGGTAATGTTTATTCTTCTTATACTATATATATATATATATATATTTATTAGTCTCTTAATTTTTACAGATTTTTAGTTTTTATTTAATGAGTGTTTCATCTTAAGATTGGATTGATAGGCTCTCGAGTTACAGTGATTAGGTTCGCTTTTATTAATCCTGGCCATCTTAGAATGAATTGTTTGTTTTGTCGTGTTTCTTTCTTGCCTTTACGATTAATGTTGCCTTTCATTATTAGCCTGTGTGTTCAATTGCTGCTTTATTAGTTGTTACTTGGACTTTCAATGTTTGCTCTCTACACCCATACCCATTCTCTTCTCTCCCATCCCCAGCCACTTACTCCTGCTTTTTAAATCAATCCATTTATTAATTTCAGTCTGTTCATTTATAAACTAGACATCCTGTTACCTATCCTATTATAAGTTGATTTATTTGATTACTCTCATGTATGTCTGTATGATTGTTGCGTATTTTGGCCGAATAAATAATAATAATAATAATAATAATAATGCTCAAGGTGTGGGATACAAAGACAATAAAAGCCAGAAATCACATGATAGAAGGTGTCCATTCACATTGCGTTTAAATTGTGAAAGATTACACTGGTCTACACATTTTGACAAATGTTGTGCTTCGGAGATTAAATGTGTTTCCCTTTATGGATTGTGGGATGCTGAAAATGAATAGGACCATAACAACAGTCGATTGGCTACAGTTTCCAAACAAATGTAATTGTCACATTTTACACTCTAAAAAAGCATTAGTCAAATTTGACTAGAAACCAGTTAAATTTGACTAGATATTCAGGGTCAGCTGGGTGCAACTGAAAATCAGTCAAACTGACTAGATTTATCCAGTCAATATTATTGACTAGAAAAAATAGTCACATAAATAACTAGAATTTTAGTCAAATCCTACTACTTTTCCTAGTTTGTATGACTAAATCCGTTGTGTTTTTGTTCATTTTCAGTCAATCAGAATTTGAGTCAAATCCTACTACTTTTCCCAGTTTGTATGACAAAATCCGTTGTCATTTTTCATAAACCTTAAAACAAACAACAATACAAGACATTGGCAGGACTATTTTTAATTTACCTTTTAATGCTCAAAGCAATGTGAACCATGGCATTGTCTATCCATCGGTATAAATTTGACCACCCTTTCCAATAGCATGATCCATCAGCCAAATACACCAATAGGAAACGTGCATATGGCCAAATATCACAACATCAAACAGCAGTATATTTTTCTCCAGCAACTATTTTCATGTTACTTTTGAGTCATAGTTGTCATTTTATTGGTCTTCATAAACACCATTCATACATGAACAATTTTCTGAAATGAGCAACATAACTTCTGCTTTTCAAAATGTAAAAAAATAGAGCACTAGAAAATGTTTGTTTAAAACCAATCACTTATAGAATTATATTAATTTAAAGCAGACGACATTTAGCCTATTCTCAGAAATCGACGCGCGATCGTGACATGCGCGATGCGATCTCGCCCCTTTGAGAAATGTTGGAAATAACCCGTCCGCCGCGTGACGTAAAATACGCAATGACTAGAATCATCGAACCTCGACGAAGTAAATAGGAATCTAGTCGAAGCAACTATCGGTCAACCTGAAACTTCGGATGCTTGACTGAATTCTTAGTCAGTTTTCAATAACTAGGAAATCTAGTCAATATTTTAACTAAGTTGTTTTTAGAGTGTATATGTATATGGATCTGCAACTGAGTGACATTATACAAATAATGAATGTTTATGAGTGTGATGGTAAGAATAATTTCATGAGGTGACAGATGGCATGTTCTATTCCACGAGGCGAAGCCGAGTGGAATAGAACATGCCATCTGTCACCGAATGAAATTATTCTTTCCATCGCACGAATGTGAAACATTCTTTTTTTGTTTTATACAACGCCTGAATAAATTCTCGTCATCTGATTGGTAACTTGTAAACTGGTGCTTACATAAATGTAAGAAACATGTAGTAACACTGATAGCTGGGGGAACACTTTCAATGCATTTTATTCAAGTTAAAAACTGTTCAGAATTGTAAAAAAACTGTTTCACAAATTCAGAACTTCCAGTAACTAATTACTGTCTCCAAAAGTCTCAAACAGTTAAAAATTTTCACTGTTTTTCAACAAGTTCAGAAGAATTATTCACTTCAGATGCAGAATGTCATCTAAAAATATCCGTTCCGAAGTCAGTGTTGAAGATCAAACTGTTCAGAATTGTTAACAAGCTGTTTCACAAATTCAGAACTTTCAGTAACCAATTAATGCCCTTTCATATCCAATTTATGGAAGTTTACAACTGTACTAGTCCAGAAAAGTAAAAAAAATGCGGATTGCATGCATGGATTTCTTTGTGTACAACGTGCCGTTTTCCTTTCTCAGTCCCGCATAAAACCGGGACAAAAAATTGTCGAGTTCCGAATTAGTTAAAGCTTCAATTGTTGTTCCTGCGTGTCTAGCAAATTCATCTAATCGTTTCACTGCATATTTGATTTGTCTCTTTGTATTTGGAGCGTCAGCATTGCTTACAAGTTCCAACATTTCGTCGTCTGTTAGGAGAACAAACCGCGGCAGTTCGGGTAACTTGGCCGCCATGTTGTGTGAATGACAGCGCTGTTGTAGCGCCACCTAGTGACCGTGAAATTAGAAAAGTTTTTTGGTTCTATCAATGCGCGCGCACCATGTGATAGACCCATGTGATAGAACGTATTGGGCGGGGCGGGTTCGCGTCGTGTGATGGGTCTAATAATTCAATGCACGTGATCGACTCTCCACCAATCGGATGGCGGGGATTTATTCAGGTGTTGTATAAACACGTATAATGCAGTCACTGATATTGATTCAACCTGACGCTGTAAAACAGAGCTCCCCATGAGAAACAATGGCAATTGTGCGTGTAGTTTTAACCTACAATGCATTGTGGGTTTGAATCAAGATCACTTCCCTCAGTTTATTCATCCTCCCTTCCCAAGTCAAGGATAATAGCTTCCGACCTGATTAAAAAATCTCACAAAATAGAGCCAATTGACAATTGTATGCATCATGTTCGTACTCAGTGACCCAAAATTGGTAAAGATTGACTACTTCTATTTCCGAAGCATTTTGGCTGTAGAACAGTGTTGTAGGAGGAAGGGAAGCAGGTGACAGATAAGGAGTTCCAAAGAGAGGCAGTACGATGAGGAAAATTTAGTATCTCACTGTAGGCCTACTAGCCTTCCAACAACAACTGTGAAAGGATGTGATCAGCCAGACGAGTAGTGTTTGGACTGAGAACTAATGATGAAAGGCCACTGGAACACCTTCCATGATAGAATAGATAAATGACGAAAGGCCACTGGAACACTTTCCATGATAGTGTAGATAAGTGTAGATAAATGATGAAAGGCCACTGGAACACCTTCCATGATAGTGTAGATAAATGAGGCTCAATGCAGCAATAGTACGAGTGTTGAACAGTCGGCTACAGTATACACAGGCAATCCTAAACACAAAAGTCAATCCTAAACACAGTGGGCTGTGATGTTAGGGGTACGAGCTTATCACTCTAAATTTGATCATTTGATTATCATAAAAGGTTGATCGTCAACTTTCAATTGATGCCTTTTTAGCATGCCCGCAGTCACGGATGACTGAACACCGTTGATTTAAAAAAATAATAGATATATTTCTATTGTTCAGTTTGCCGGATGCCCAACCAATGTTTTGTATCCATTCTGGCAGGAATACCGAATTTTAAATGACACACTCTGTGATTTTTTTTTTTTTTTTGGGGGGGGGGGGAGGGACATGGGAAGAAAACTATTTTTCAAGTTCCTCCCGTGCTGAGTTACAGACCCATATTCTTCGCGAAGTGAACTTTCTGGGTGATGTTCCAGCAGTGGTGAGACACGTGTTGATATATGTTGGATATTAGGCATTTTTTTTCACAATTTCCTGATAGTTTACAAGAATCAAATGCCACCAGGAATTTGCCTGCAAACTTTTCTTTTACTTCATTTGAGTAACTTTGTTTTATCTTTATCTTTGACTCTCATGTCACCCTTACTTGCCCCTACGTCGGTCACGATTGAGTCTAGAGACCACCCCCTTTTCCCGCTCCGTAGGCGCATCATGAGAAAGTAAAAGCAAACAATTTTCCTGTTATTTCTTTAATCCCGACCGACCCGTACAAAACACAGTCGAAACAATATTTATCCAAGCCAGACCCCAAACCGCTCGGCTGGCTTCCAGAAACGCATTATTGTCAGGACCGATTCCCAGCCGACCCATCCCAGGGCCATTAAAAAACAATAAATGTGACCCGCTGTCGAGCTGCCTTAGCCCCGACTACACGCTGGCCCGACCGGCGAGGTGAGTGCCGGACCACCGGGGAAAAGCGCGCTGGGCCCGGGCTGCGGTCCGACCCGGAGACGGTGGGACGCGTGCAGGCCGTGCCCTCGCTGGGACGGCTTTGTAAGCCGGGGTGAAACTGCTGCGGTGCAGAACCGTCAGAGTGCGCGTGACCTGGGCACATATCCGCATTAAGGTCAACAGTTTCTGGTGGAATACGGCAAAAACATTTGGTACGAATTTGAGCAGATCTGGGCCCAGTTACAGGAATCTTGTGTAATGCACTGGAAGCTTATTAGCAGCCGTGCGAGGGGTGGTAGGAAATATGTCTCGCCCCGCAACAGTGTTTGTCATTCTGTCAGCTCAGCTCGCTGTTTTCTATCGACACGAAACACATTTCCTTATATTTTTCTCACATAACTACACCTAATCACTGCAATCGGTGGTATGTGACTTAATTAGTAGCAGACTCGCCCTAGTCAAAAAAATAGCATTAATTATTTTTGCGGTCGACAATTGCATCACGCACTTGATTGCCTGTCATTATTTTCTCATGCATTTATATTAAACTTTATAAACAACTTTGTAACGTGTAGTATATTAAAAATCAATTTTAACATCCTGGTTTCACAGCGTTTAAATTTGATTTCACGGTGATCCTTTTGGATATTATTTTCCGTTCAAAACGGACAGGGAGATTTGAAAGTTGTGATTTCGACAATGGTCGTACAAAATCACATCCTAAAATCACATCTGAAGCCTCTAAATTATTGTCTAACCCGGACGAAGAGTACATTGTGACTTCGAGGTTTGACAACTTAAACCTCATTGTGATTCTGGGCTCTGGATGCGATTTTGGACCTTCATTGTTAAAATCACATCGACCTAATTCTCTGTTACATTTTGCATAGAAAATCACACCTGAGGATTTCACAATGTTAAATTTCCAATGCATTGTGAAGAATAAGAATGATGATTTTTAGGTTTTTTATGAAGGGATTGTCCAAATTCCGTGCTCGGTTTTAGTTGTAACAGTCCCAGTCACATCCTGTTTTGCACCTGTTCAATTGTTGCTGCAATAATTGACTTGATACTTTCAACGAGAATTTGGGAGCATTTGGGACGCAAACGGCTATATGTATATGCCTGTGTATTTCAGTCACAATGAAATACAGGCTCATTAGTAGTATTGCACATGCCTAAGTTAAGATAATTTTCAGAGTGACTGGTCACGTGAGCGGGTTTAACCAATAATAGGGAAAAGGAGTCCAATTTTCATAGGAGTCGGATTTTCATCTGACACCGGTTTTGAGTACAAATTGTGTCTGTCTTGACAAACTGATTTAGTCGACTTGACATTGTTTCCATAATGTTATTATTCTACGCACCTGCGTCAGGTGTTGTGATGGAAATGCACCAATTTTTCGTATTGTATATTGAACAACCATCAACAACCACTCATTGTGTGCGCATGCGTGCGCGAGTCAGCCAAGGACAAACTCAGCACAGAGAAGTCTTGTGCATTCAGGGGACTATTTCCTGGAGCTACTAAAAACAACAGCTGAATACTAGTTGCAAGCAATATACATCATATACAAATTTGTTGGTAATCCTTGGTTTTAACTCAAGAAAACCTCTCATGGAAAAGATATTTGTGCCAGTGGCGTGTACATCGGAGGGGGGGGGGGGGGGGTGGACTTTCCCCCCTGTTGATTTTTCTGTTTGCTAATCGTAAATATTTCGATTAATGGAATATTAGCGAAATCTGCTAATAAATATATAATGCTTAACAGCCCAAGTTAAAAATAACGTCAACAACATATCCAGTGATGTAGTCGAGACCGTCACAAGACCAGGCACAAAACCATGCACAAGACCATTCACGAGACCAGCTTGTTGCACAAGTAACAGGCATAAACCATGACAAAGCAATGTTTTTATTACAGTTCATTTGAATAGCTTGAGACTTAAATAGAGACTGAATGTCTTGCAGGGTCTTGTCTCGACTACATCACTGACATAAACTGGTCGCACGTTGTATGTGCTACCCACTTTCAAAACAATAGAGGACTTCGCAAACTTGTGTGTTTGGTACAGACTGGTGCCTCAGCATACCAAGCTGAATATTGCGCCTTATACGAACGGGTACTAGTCTGAAGTACAGAGCACTCCGCTAGCCGCGCGTGTAATTTGGTCATTCGAAATTCGAAAGTATTATACATTAGTAGCAATTAAGTGATGAGCGAATCCAGTAGACGTCAAACTATGGATGGACATTGGACAAAGAAATGTAGGCAAAAAGGAGGCCCAGCAGCACAAGTCCATGCGTTGGTTGCGTTATTTATTTTCTCAGAATGTAGGCCAATTAATAGTCGTGTTATGGTGAAATCCCCAAATTAAGGTATTTGCTCAAAAAAAAAAAAAACAGAATAATAATAATAATAATAATAATTACCGGCGATGGGTCATTAGGGAGACTTTCTCATAGACTTGTGCACAACTTTTTTCCGACTTTAATGTAACCTAACCCAAATATTACCAGTTGAAACCCACGAAAGTTGGTATATTTATGTTTTGGACCATTCTCTATCGATATAACTCAGTTCCGACAGTAAAAGTATCACTCCTTAAGGGGGCTAGATAAATAGGGAGACACCAAAAAGTCTCCCTAAAAGCAAATGTCTCCCTAAGTGATGATTATGAACCCTAAAGTGTCTCCCTATTGCCCTATTTAGTAAAATAATTATAATAATAATAAAGAAAAAAGAAATAACAAAAAATCGTGGCACAATGAGAAATTGAAAATACTTGATGGTGTCAAAAGATCCAAAACACAATATTCTAAAGACATTATAGGCGGTTCAAAACAATAGTATTAATCCCCCCCCCCCCCCAGCATAAAAAAGCACCTCCATTGAATTGGCCCCCAAACCAAGACGGATTCTAGCTCGCCGCCGGTCCAGGCTCGCGGCCCTGTCCCGAGGTGAAGGGCAGACGGTCTCGGGCGACCCGCAAGGGGAGGGCTGGACCAAATTATCGCCAACTCAAAAATAAATCATCCGGCCCACCAAACAAATAATTGGTCCCTCACGCAGAGACGACGCGCACAAACAGTCCCTGCGTGAAGATGAAATGATTTGTGTCATTCGGCCCATTGAACAGTAGGGATGGGTAATGTTGATACGGGGCTAGTAACCTTTCAGAACGCTAATAGAGAAACAAAATCAATGTGCTCAGAAATGTACTATTGGAAATTGTTACGAACTGTAAATAGGCAGGAAGCATGCATGTTGGCGAGCCATCTCATGCTATGTCGGTACCGTTACACTAGGTTGGTGTTGATGTCGTTGTTTCGCCGTGGACTGCATTTGCAAGTCATACAAATACTGTTTATGGATTTGCTTTACTCGAACACAAAAAACCAAAACATAAAATCTCTCTTTTTGGGGTTCAGGAGTCGTTATTTTTTTATATTTATTTACAATTTCAAATAGTTTATTTATAATTTATATGTAAATTAGTTTAATATTTGCAGTTAAATACAGTTAATACATACATTGCCATAACATGTTCTTTTAAAAGATTGAGTTTGGTTCCATGGCAATATGACATTTTTCACACCGTAAACATATTAAAAGCTTACATCACTTTACTACTTCCCAATCACTGTCAAGCTATTTGGGCTTTAACTGAAAACAGTTATAAAAATTGCCTTTTGTTATCCGACCAATCAAAATCTTCCTCTGAATTACCAGAACAATCAAAATGTAACTATTACACCTTTAAATATAACCTTGATTCAAAACTTGTATTATAGATGACTGAAATACTTTCCGGGTTGACTGACGATCCTGCCATTATGCTAATCAAAAATATCTATTGATTTTTAAAAGAGCTAGCGCAGGCAATTTGACTCTGGAAGCGTTCCGTTGAACTAACAGTTCCAGGGAATGTTAACCAGCACCGCGCGGAGGCGGGGCAACTCCGCCGTGCACTTAGCGCTCTGCGCCCGTGCTGGGCCGGCAAGCAGGGCGCCCATACCGAAGACACTCCATTAAAATTGCTGGGAAATCAAACCCCCGCCTGTTCCGGAATTCCGATGAAGTATCCGATATTGCCAGAGACTCGATTAATGCTTCTTAATGGAGGAAGTTATTTATATCGATGTTAATGGTTCGGTTTCTCCAATTTCTTGAAATGTTCGAGAATATGTAAACATTAATTGCGCCTTAGAAAAACTGCAATGCAGAAACGGTGGTGTTAGAATGTACACCGTCGGTGTAAACATTTAACTCTTCCTTGATGTCTATTTTGGGCAGGGAATAACTCCAGTTCAAGCGAAACATTTCTGTGAAAATCCCGGTGCCAATTGAGTCTTCTTTGTGTTAGGGGGAAATAGCACAAACTCTGTCATTTAATTCTACTGTGGTGTTTCTTTTGGACAAAGGTAATGGTATTACAAAACGCAGAATTCCCCAGGAAATCACAGGGTTTCCGTGATAAATTATTACGCTGTTTTTGTGTTGTTTTGTTTTGTTTTGTTTTGTTTTGTTTTGTTTTGTTTTGTTTTGTTTTGTTTTGTTTTGTTTTGTTTTGTTTTGTTTTGTTTTGTTTTGTTTTGTTTTGTTTTGTTTTGTTTTGTTTTGTTTTGTTTTGTTTTGTTTTGTTTTGTTTTGTTTTGTTTTGTTTTGTTTTGTTTTGTTTTGTTTTGTTTTGTTTTGTTTTGTTTTGTTCCATACATCGGCGTATCTCTCTTTCTGCGCAACAGTTCAGGACAACTTAATTTATATTTCAAGTCCACTTACTCAGTTTAACATAGCATGGGTAAAAAAGAAATTGTGACAACAGAGAAGAACAGGGGACGTCTCCAAAAAAGTAGTCTCCCTCAGAACTTGAATATTTTACATGAAAAATCAAGATTAAACGTTACATACATGTGAATGATAAATAGTACATATAGGCGCTATACTGCATGGACAGTAAAAATGGTTCATCTGTACCTGCAAACAAAAAATCTTTAAATAGAAATGCTGCATCGAAAATAATCCACGCCTTCTTCGCAGAAAACTATTAATCATCTATTTTCTTCGGCAACCACCGCATACCGGAAAAGCGGGATAGTTTTCACCTGACTTGCCCTGGGCTTTGGGAAACATGTCCGCTCAAACAGCAACGCGCTTTCATACATTGCTGTGATAATAGAATATTTCTATATATAGACATATTGCAGTATATTTTGTGATAGAGGAGATTTGCGCCTGAGGTATACATGGTATTCGCTTGTTTGCAGTGGTCAAAATGCATGGCATGCAATGGATAGAGATGGACTGGCTGTAAAGGTTGTTTACTGAATGTTGATTTAAGATTTGTGTTCGATTCTTACAATGCCAAAAACTGTGGTGTTAGAATGTACACCGTCGGTGTAAAATGTAACCATTCCTTAATATTGTTTGTTGGTCTTTATTAACTCCAGTTTCGGAATGAGATTAAAATCAATCCAAACATTTCTCATAAAACCCTAGTGTCAATCGAGTCTTCCTACAGTGAAAAATCATGGGAGTTAAATTTACCCAATTGTTGGTGAAAACTGCAACTACCCAAAATCGGGGTAAACAAACCCTCATCCGGTTGTGTTCAAATAGATTTACCCAAATTGTGGGTAGTTGCAGTTTTCACCAACAATTGGGTAAATTTAACCCCCCATGATTTTTCAGTGTAGGTGTTTCGTACCTTTGAACTCCAAAGTAGCCTTTAATTCTGTTGTGGTTATATTTTGGACAATGACATTGGTATTACGCAGCACCTACATTTGGAATAACAATTTAAACATTCGATAACATCATTTACGTTATCCAGACTCTAAAAATCATTTTGTATGGACGTCATCCATCCGGTTGTAAATCTAAATGGGGTGGTGTCTCAACAACAAACCGATAAATACATAACTAATTGTAAAAAATGTAACACCACAGTTTTCAGTATATCGGCAATAACAATAACGTGACAATGGGGTATTTTGAAATCATTAATACCCCATTCGACGGGCGCGTGATAATATTAAGTTCCCGTGCCAGTATAGATTGCTTGCAAAAGAGATGTGCATGATCCATGACACAATTATTAATTTCCACTCGTCACACATACACACTTTAAAACATTATCTGACTTCATGAGCACGAAATATTTAACATCTACCGGTAGTATGCCTGAGACATTTGAGACGATACAGATATGGAAACATGCTCATTATGTATCATTTCCACTGATCTCCATGTAAAAATAGATGTTAATGCTCTTTGGCCGTTGCGCGCTGTACGAACGACTGTCGAAAGCAGCCGCCATATTACCACTCGTGGAACATCCATAAATGTGCCATTCTTACAAGGGGATCAGTCGGAAGTCGCATTCCTCCGGTTTGAGCTAGCTACAGGCAAAAATCCATTGAGGGTCGAAATTTCCGATTTTCGTTTTATTGCTTACAATGCTAGTTTATGTAAAATAGAATCATACTCTGTTTTCGTATTTATTGTTTATTTAAGTACAATAAAATGTAAAAAAAAATAGATTTCAGTTAGGTAACTCACTGATAATCACCTGAATTTGTGTCATCTAATAGAACTAAAATTATAACTGTTTTAATACTGCTCCAATTTTAATCACTCTTTCATCATTTTAAAGCCGGTGATGTGTTCTTTCCAATGGTACATAAATCAAGAAAACAATTTTGCGATGGAAGACTGTTCTCTATTGAGAGCGCCACAAATCATTGCTGCCTAGCCTGGCGCCTGTTGTTATGCCTGTATAGTTTTACGTACGTTCGCGCATCGCGTGCAGTGGAAAGATGGCGGACACGGTGTCGCCAACTTGAACATCCAATGAGTTATCCAGATTTGTATACATGGAGATCGGTGATCATTTCAAGTACTAGTTTGTATACACATCTTGCGCATTAAGTTGGACATTTTTTGGTAAAGTGCATCTTTTGTAGCGTGTGGATGAAAGCCGTAGCAGCAAAGTGTCTTGCTCAAGGACACTGGAATAGCAATCCCCTTAAAGAACTCTCACAAAAGAAGTAACTGACACAGCAATCTTCAGATGGGTAAGTTATTAGCGTTTTTTCCCCCCGAAGATAGCCCATCACACATTGACATTTACTGAAAACGCCCATCAGGACCGCTCTAATGAACAAATATTGCCATGTGTGTATTCCAAAATATGATTTACTTCTGATTTAAGTATCGCTTCCCTGCGTATCATGACTCAAGATTGCAACTGTAACAACAGTGAAGTGTCATCTTTCATTTCATGGAACAATTTGATTCCCTGCGGATATTATGCAGGGTTGGTTTCTGTTTTATTCTCACTCTCGATTATTCACCGAACTTTCTGTCATACATAACATTTTGAGGAGACATAGATGGAAGTTAAATCACCATTTTCTTTTTGGTTTCTTTACCAATCTCTATTTTTGTGGTGATCAAAAACTTTGATCTGAATGAAAGCTATTATTCACTTTTTCACATTGCTTATTTTACATTTCGCTCTAGCAACGGGTTATATTCAACTGAAACTGTTTTATTTATCTATAGCCTCTATATGAGAACCATCATTTTTTTGTACAGTTAATTGTCGACTTTCGTTTTGATAATTTTACACCTCAACCTTTACATACGCTCTTTTGTTTCTTCTTGACAAACGACTGGGTGTGTTCCATTAAAACAGCAACGGATATGCAGGACACAAATTGAAGGCTTGATTTTCCACTGAATGTGAAATGTTCGCGTACAACGGTGTAGCCTACTGTTTGCGTTGTCGAACGCTGAGGAGTGTAACAGCGTACCGGTATAGGTAGATTTTAACGCTACTCCGATCGTTGACAGTACATTTTCGTCACGCGTATACACAAATGAAATATTAAATGACACAGAATGTATATCAAGCGCCCGCTGCGGTTGGTCCAATTGGCCCCAAACGGAAACAAAATGACTGTATTGTTAATGCACGTAATTGGTTCAGTAACCCGCCTTATCAATTATTCCAGGTGCGTCGTGTTCGCATGTTCCATTTCTTGATTCATCTCAGCCGAAGAGCTGCGGAAGTACCTGGGCCATTTAGCGTGGTTTTAGCCCTGGTGCCGCTAACCGTTCCCCGCTACAAAGGCCCCGCTGCCCGGCCATCGCCCCACGCGGCACGAGATAACCCCGGGGTTGTTTTATCGCCGAAATCGATCCTGATTAAAAGAAAGTCACTCCCCACTATAGTGCATTGTTCCACGGCCACTATTGTTCTGCGTGCTCAGAGTGCTAATGAGATTAATTAGTCATTGTTTTTGAGAGCCGTGACAGGGGGTATTGGCCAAGAAACACCTGCATATACGGGCTAGGGGTCCAATCTAAAGACTCGTTCACTCGGGTAAATTAATCACGATTTCTGACAAGTCCAGGCCTCCGTGACCTACAAAAATTGTATGTGCGTGATTGAGCAATAAACCGACGCACAAATGCATAGTATTTTGGACTTCAGAATGACCAACTACGAAGTTTACAACTATAAATTATATAAGCATTAATGTATCATTCTGGTGTGAAATGTACTCGGAATTGTTGCTCCAATTTATCTGTGTCAATAATGTAAAAGGCCAGTCACACTGGCCACGATAACACGACGATAACGAAAACAGTGAGAATAAACGCCACTGATTGGTGGAAATGTCGCGCGTGTAATACGCGCGCATTCCACCCACCGATAGAGAGCGCTTATTCGCATCGTTTTCGTCATCGTTATCGTGGCCAGTGTGACCGGCTGTTTAGATCTGCTTAAGTCAATAAGTCGAACTTATGCAATGTCACCGATATTTGACCAAGAAAGGACAGACATTGTACGTTTAAAGCAACTGCGTGATTTGTGCTAAATGCTGGGCAGGTTTTGCCGATCTTCTGGCGGAAGACCCAACTTGAAGGCCCACGCCAAACTTCAGCAGTGTCGAGCAGCACACTGTGTGTTCCGATTCCAAGCGGTAACTGGTCCAGACATGTGCGCCTTTTTCTCGCTCTTAGTAAATGTTTTTGAGTATTTACCGTCTTTAATCGTATCAAACGCTATCTTAATAAAACGCTGGGATACAACATTTGCTTTTCCTGTAATTTCCAGAATTGAGTGGGTTTAGGGATGAGTATTTCATAGAAAATAGTGTAACACTGACCTGTTTAAAGTTTCACGGATGTGTAAGCAATTGCCAAAGTAACTAAATACAGTTTGTAAATTGGGGCAGTATTTGGAAAGAGTCAGATTTTTCCAACGATGGTCAGCCGACCACCGCTGGAAAATGTATACAAATATTCAACTTTTCTTGAAAATGACAGCACACCAGACGCAATGATTTCACAGGATACTTGAGTTGAGCCTACCGGTAGTATTTACATGTACTTCCAGCCAAGTAACTTATTTCATAATAATTCAGTATTATTATTATTATTATTTTGTTATATTATTTTTGCAAAATGTTGTACAGTACCTATAAAGAAGTGCTTAAAGCAACTGCTGTATTTCTGCCTTTCTTCTGTCTAGTAAATATCATGAACTAGACACTGCAAAATTCTGCGTTTAAAATGGGCCTGTGAAACTGTCATACAGTATTGTCCAATATGCATGAGGGTGTCAAGAGCGAAGTTGAAATCTGCGCAAAGTTGGAAGTCCACTCTGTCCAGGTGGGCAACGTGGGAATTCCACTACTGCCCGGCAAAGTGGGAATGCTGATGGACAAGTTTATATTGACCGGGCAATTCACCAATGACTCCCACTATGCCCAGGTGACAGAAGCGCAATATGAGAATGTTGCCTATGAACGCTTTGCGCACCTCGCTTCGCCTATTAGTGTTAGACATAGGCCTAGCCTTGGAAAATTTGTCATTCACCACTGATTCCCACTTTGCCCGGGTTTTGCTACAAGATAAATGTGGGTAAGATTTCAGATATTGCACAATTGTATTCCCACTTTGCCGTGAAGAATAGAAATTCCTACTTTGTCCTGGACAAATTCCAAATTTGCCCGGATTCCCACATTGCGCGTGACAAGGATATTTAAAGAAAGAAGAACAAAACAAAACAAAAACAAATAGCATTTGTTATTTTAACTGGGAAAAGGAAAAACTTGTCTGGTTTTCAGGGTGTATTAACTTGTAAGTGTGGGGCTAAACAATTAGGAGGTAATGCTGAAGCTAACTTGTGACCAATGATCAACTTAACGCTTTGTGGTAAAATGAATATCAATAGATTTCAACTTTTGACTGTAACATTTTGACTTTATGTAAAACAAGTCAACAAAATTCAATATTGGGTTTTCCCCTTGACCCACGTATTTTACAAACACTGCATAATCAGTGTTGTCCCGAAAGATTATTTGGGAAAAAAGGTCGAGTGGTAAGACGACTGCACTGGAAAGCAGGAGGACGTGGGTTCGAGTCCCACCCGAGTGATTTCTTTTCCAAATAATTATCTCTCGGGACAACACCGAGTATACAGTGTTTGTAAAATACGTCGGTGAAGGGCAAAACCCAATATTGAATTTACATAACCCCGACGGAAATTCCATCTTATGAAAACAAATAAACAAACCAAAAAATCAACGACCGTGACGACGACGGCGACGACGACGACATCAACAACACCAGCATCAACAAGAACAAACCAATATAATACTTTATAATATATCTGAATTGTTTGTTGGTTTTTGTTTGTGGTTTTTTTGCACATGCATTTAGAAAGTATTGCAAAAATGGAATTGTGTTTATTCCACGTTCAAATCCAGTTCATTACACTTTAAATTAGTACAATTGTCACAAATCCATGCACGTTTGTACCACAGTAAGCAACAAATACGCATCATAAACCTTAGCAGCAGTCCCACGTTCGAAAATATTATTTGAGGCCTTACACATTTCAAGAACAAATCCACTGAGATGGTGTGAACATCGTTTCCATGCTGTTTCAGGTCGTTCTGCCGGCCTTAAAAGGAAAAGCCCAAGAGTTCTCGTTCGTGAATGTAGCTGGACTCGTTTCATACCGATAACAAATCATGACAACTCGCCACATGGGACGCTCCGTGTAACATTGAACCCCAGGACATTTCTCCATAGCGAGATATGATAACATTGATATGCAATTTAATTCTTTTACATGCAGCCGGGGCTGAAGATTTGAAGATTGAACTGCGGTTTTAAAGTGAAGTTTATGGTGAATCAAAAAGTGAATTTATCTAAACTGTCGTTAACATTACTTTGCCGCTGATTGACCTAATTACGTGAAATTAAATCTGTCCAGTCATGTATTAACAAAATAATCTGATATCTTTGAAATATATATATTTTTTAAACTGATATCGGTAGCCGATAACTATAGGCTTAAAATACTTTTATTGGATGCAGTTCTTTTAAAACTGAAAACAAAAGATAGCTCGTGGTTAGAGCGCCGGTACGGTATTAATAGGTAGGTCGCAGGTTCGAATCCCGCTCCTACCAGTTTTCTTTGAGAATGTATTCAAATTTACCTAGTCAGTTTCCCTTCTGGTTTGTTTGACGAATTGTAAGTTAAAAAGTCCTATCCCCACTGAGTGACTTTCGCTTTCAAGGTTGTATCAAAAAATTGGGCGTGATCCCTGGCTATGCTGCATTCTGGGTTTATGACTTCTGACAAGCGCCCCCAAACAGAGAAAACTGACAATTCCGAAGGTCGCAGGTTCGAATCCCGTTCCTGACAGTTTTCTTTGTTCACTTTGAAAAAGAATAGAACTGTATAAAATGGCTTGTATGTAAGGACGTTATATTTTTTTAATTTTTTTGGGGGGGGTATCTTTCTGTTGTATTTCTCATAGACTAAATTATATATCTCGTTTTAATTAATTGATGTGTGTGTCTTGTTTAATTGTATAATTAAAGTTTGTATTGCCATGGTACATATTTATGTTTTTATGGACTTTATGTTATTCTTAATTTGAATTCTATGACTGCAAGGAAGTACACTTCACGTTATGTTTTGGATCTTTGAATTTACTGACTCTTTGAAATAGGTAGTAATATCTATGATTGTCTGCTTTTAATTGTTTTGACTGAAATATTGAAAGTAGGTACTAAGTTTTGCCGTTTCTTTTAATGTAACAGTTCTTAAAACCTTTTTATAGAGATTGCGCAGATCTTTAAAAAAGCTCATAAGAATACAGAAAGAACGCTTATTAACAAAACTGTTGTTTTGAAGAAAGAGATTTATCGAAGACTGTACTCTTAGAAAAAGGAATAGTCACTTCCTTAATGCGCAATGGGTAGCCGGTATAGTAAAACCCGATACCTCAAATGAGGAAATCTCATTCTGTATCATCTCAAAAGCTACAAATACCAGATTTGAATTCCCCTTTGTACATGGAAATTTTGTGAGCCGCTGCAATCAATATGTGGATACACTCTAAAAACCGTGTTTAGCCATTGCAGACAAACATGCCATCAGTTTGTAAACATGTTTCGAAGCTAAATATTACGTGTCCAATTCCTAAACATCAATGTTCAATGGCTAAACACTGCCCGCCAATACTCTAAACATGTTTAGTATTTAAACATATTTACAAACTGATAGCAAGAAATTTTTTAGAAATGTGTTTAATTGCTAAACACATTTTTTGCAGCGTATACTTGTTGCACTCTTGTTTTCTTAAACCATGTAGTCTAGAATATATAATCTTTTCTGTCAACGTACTAATCTTTGATTGTCGTAAGACGGTGATGAATCTAGTCAGACATATTACAATATTATGTTAGTGCAACAGTATCAGTTTAAGTGTAAGTAATATAATTGGCTGCAATTCAACCAATAATTATAATAATTCTGATCGACGCATGAAGACTTTTGCTTTCGGGCAGGTAGGCTCTCAAATGATTTTACTAAGGATGTGCAGTTTACATACGCTTGGAAATTGTTCCCTCAATTTTTCCGTGAACTGTTCTGTTTCTTGCAAATTCCCAGTTTATCAATACAAAATTCAAAGATCCTTCTCCATGCATGCACGCGGATAATCATTTGGATGTATTTCATAGCTTTCTGGTGAATTAGGAAATTGCGTGCAGTACTACGGTATAAGTAAACTTTCGAACGCAACTGTCAGCGTAGATAAAGTTGAGCTTGAGGAAATTCATTCAAGACGATTGGAAAGAATTCAATAAACAATGAAAAGAGCGTGTTTACCATTGAGCCGAAAAAACGTTCTTGCTGCCGATGTCTGTAGTATTCTCGACGACAAGATACACTTGGCCGCCTCCTCGGCGCCGCCGTGTTTCGACGCGTTTTCCCGGCGTGCCCGCCGGCCGTCGCCGCTGCTGCTCACGGCGTGATCTCCGGACGAAGTATGGTGTAGAATGTCCTCGATGGTGAAGCCGGTTTTCTTGGCCGAGGTTGATGCGGGGAAGAGGGAGGGAGCTGCCCTCGGCGGTGTCCGGTGCGCTCCGGTGGATGGAGTCAGGCTGACCGGGTGCGAGGCTGGGTAACTAGCGGGCAAGAAGAGCGGATTCCCCCGTGCCGTGTCCATGAGAGCAATGCCGAAAGGTCCGGCCCGGCCTGTCAGGTCGTACATACTCGCAACAGCGTTCATATCATCAATTTCCCCTGAACCAAAAAAGTCTGCAGGAAATCTCCACAGAATGAATATCAGGCTTCGGACTCTCGTTAAAAGCTCTTCAAACTCTTAACACTGTTTGGGTTTCCAACAGTATGATGGGGTTTTGTCGAATGAGATTTGAATACATTGAACCGTTTCCTAGTTGATGTAAAATCTTTTCTGTAAACAGTGAACCTGATTTAACATTCAAGTACAGAAGGGGTACAACCAGTTTCTATTGCTGCCAAAAGTTCAAACCATCCTCCACCGAAACTAACCTCTCTCAGGAAAGCAATACTTTCTTGTCAAGTACATGCCAGATTTGCAGGCCCTTGTCCGTGCAGATTTGAAGTACGATAGTTCTTACAGAGTGAATACAAAGAGTTTACGGACTGACGGTGTGCACAAGGGAAATTGCCCGCGAACGCTGTGACAATCTTACCGGGAAAGACCCCTGCGGATCGTCTGGCTACACTCAACACTTAACTCCACCGATTACCAGAGAGATGAAAACTAAACTCAAGCGGGTTAATACTTCGACTCCGCTGAGCACTTTCTAACGCATTGTAGGACTGGTATCTGCTAAGCGGCTATCTCTGGATTGGTCAATCATGGGTCTACCAACAAGCCTCAACATTTTAGCTTGCCGGTAAAAAAAAACGCCAGTAGTAGGTATCCCGTTGGTGGCTGTCCGCAGTGACCTTCCAACACACCAATCAGAGATCTATAATGGGCTACTTATCGACCCTGGTGACTTTACCCTCGATCATTCTGGTAGAAGCTTAAAGGAACATACCAGCGATTAACATTGAACTGCTCGTTGGCTACAATTGCGGACCTGCCAGTAGATCGACGTTGAAGGCGCGCTTCACGCGGGCTCCATTTTATTTCTTTAAACTCAAGAATGATTATTAGGCGCTATTCAAGCTTTGATTTCTGAAGAACTTCTTGCCTTGGAAAGGGGACAGTGTAGTAAGGACAATAATGTGTGGAATTTATTTGCAGAAAAGAAATGTATAACAGGAAATAATACGTGAAGTAATTCTTAATTTCAGAACATATAGAGAACCGTGGTGTAATTGTTAGAATGTCTAACTCATGTGCATTGTTAGTAACCCTTTGCACGATTGGATTGAAAGAGACTATACAACCAAGCTTCAGTCGGCTACGTCATTGTTTTCTTACTTGATAGTTAGCATCTTATGTAAAAGCTCAGTAACATTAATAGTAACGCGAACTGGTCTTAAATGTGCTTGCACGCATAGCCTCGCTTTCATTCAAATATGGCGAAAGCGCACAAAGGGTGAATGTGCGTACGAACTCGACTGGGGATTGTGATGTCTGTGAGCGTGGGCAAGACACTTTACCACAAAAAAGTCGTATCCTCATTGAGTGATCCCCACAATGTCGCTTCCCAGGTTGTATCGTAAAATTGTGTGTGATCCCTGGCTATACGGCATTCTGGGTTTATGACTTCTGACTAGCGCCCACCTGAACAAAGATACTGACTATTTTGGAGACAGCCAACATAGGGCAAGATAGCTCAGTAGGTAGAGCGCCGGTACGGTAACATTTATGATGCAGACTCAATATTGCATTCAAACTGTGTGTACAAACGTTTTCATTAATGTCAACACTAAACATGGTTTTCAAAACTGCTGCTGAAATCGTGAGGTGTTACACACTAATCAATAAAGTTTTATCTGAAATTTTATAAAAAAAATTATAAAAAAATGTCACTTCTATTTTTTGCACCTAATTCGACAAATCATTATTTCTTCCCTAAAACAAACGTCGTGTGCCATAAATGATGCATCATTAGAAGCAGAACCGTTTTTTTGCATTTATGACTTTTTGAGATGTTTAAAATGATTACAGTATTCTTGAGTTATTCAAAAAAGTACAAGGCGGGAACTTTCTTTTTGGCCGAGTGTATTTTATCGGTTGTACATTATAAAACATTTCCGTAAAATAACGGGTTTTTGCCCTTGTTAAAAACAGACCATCACCGTATTTTATTTTTAACGGGTTTTGGACGCAAAATCTAATTTTTGCCGAGTGTAGGAAACGTGTTTCTTTTTTGTCTTTGTTGTTGTGTGTGAGTATGTAAATACCGGCAATCGTGGACTAGGGACAAAAGGGTTAGAGCATAGACACAGGGTCCACGTTTGTTTTTGCATTCAATAGGGGACCTTTAACAAAAGAGGACAACAGGGTCCTCTATTGAGAAAGGTCCCCGTTTGAAAATCGTGTACAAAACCAATGGGAGGCCTTCCGAAAAAGTTAAAGTACAAACAAAAGAGGGACAATAGGAGGTCCCCGATTGCACCCGTTTACACACACATCCGCGTGTTTGCATCCCTGTGGAGACATGGCATTGTTCTCCCCTTGGTCCCTGTACTTAAGCAAACCCCCATACACTTTGTACACACAATTCCTTGTGGATACAACCTAACCCATAGAATTGCCTAGTGGAACCTATTCAGTCTCTTTGTCTCTATTGTTTTGATGTCTCCACAGGGTACGGTATATCTCTTCACACATTTGTTTTTATGTGTTTGTTTGTTTGTTTGTTTTTCTTTTTCCTCCGCTTTTCGTTGGGAGAAAATCCTTTAAATTTACAGAGTTATGGAAGGAATAGAGAAGCTTTAATACACCTAAAGGTTGTCGGATCCACGGGTGGACCCAAACGATCGGCGTGTTTTTACAGGTGGCATGCGTCAAGCCGTGACGGCCGGGGTGTACGCGAGCGCGCCGGCCCGCTAAAGATGGCACTCGGTAGGGTAGGGGCCGTATCATTGCCCTGTCCACGCCATGGGGGAGGGTTCGGGCTTCGAAACAGTTGACATGTCATTGGGGAAACTCGTCGAGGGGCAAACTTCCCGTGAACTTGCGAATACAGCGTACGGTACCGCGTGTTTTTATTCAGTGTATGACATTATTATGAACTGCCAGTACAAATTGAATTAAATTTAATTAAATTTAATTTAATTTTACATACAAAGATTGCACGTGTGTAAATGAGCAACAGACGCACTAATTTCGAGTGTACTTGACTCCAGAATAACCATAAACAGCGAAGCTTATAACCCTACGCATTGATGTGTCATTCTGGGCTCAATTGTTTTGTTTTGTTATTATGGAAGTCGTCCAATACAAAGCTAAAAGCAACTTTAGGTAAAGGGCTACAACAGAGGTAGTAGCCTGTGGTTGGCCACATTTAGGTTACCAGCCCCATCCCTTTACGGTTTTCCTGGGTCCAGATCTAAACAGAGGATAAATCTTCACTAGGTACCCGAAAGATTACCTCAACTTTCAGACCAACTCACCTCCCTCTGTTTTACTCGGATTTGTGCGTCTGTTGTTTATACAGTTTTTGTGTATGTTGTAATATATTTGTATTGACTGGTGTACAGTATGACCATAATCGTGCTCAAATCATGTTATGACTCGTTTATAATTGTATAGTATTTTAGTACATTTATAGAAGCAATGTTATTTGTCATATTGTACTGTGTGTCTACATTGCATTAGTTTTGGTCTTGAAAGTGTCATGGGTTTTGTGTGCACTACTAAGAATGAGATAATAACATAATAGATGAAAGAACGCGGTGTAAACTCAAAACCTTGTATTTATTTGATGGACTACGTACAGGATAAACAGAATTGACATATACGTTTGTAATCTTTACAGATTTACGAAAGAAACTGTATTCATATTAATATAGGTTGTCTTGGTCTATTTCGGCAAATAAGCAGCCAATGGCTTTAATGTGAATGCATGCAAGTGATATTGGATGCTTATTTACCGAAACTGACCAAGATAACATATAATTCGTCAAACAATCCACAAGGTAAACTGATTAGGTAAATTTGAATATATTTTCAAAGTGAACAAAGAAAACTGGCATGAGCGGGATTCGAACCTGCGATCTCCGGAATACCGTACCGACGCCCTAACAACTGAGCTATTTTGCCCTACGTTGGCGGTCATCCAAATTGTCAGTAGATAACATATATTTAGCATTATCAAATTGAATGAGCTGTAATTATGCGTTGGCTTGAGGAAGGCGGTCCAATATGGCGGCATTGGTTTGAGCATGGAATGATGACGTCACGTGAAATGGGTCTTTGAATTGTTGTAAGGCTTCTGAGCTACCTGTTCAATCTTCAGGTAATTATCAAACTGTAATATCAAACAGGCCAGTCAGTCTGCGCAGTTGTTTTATTATCCACCCTTTTTCATGAATATTCATGGTCATTTGCACAATTATGAGTTGTCTTGAGGTTTTGGTTTCATGTTGAGACCAATTGGCCAATACATATCCAATGTCAGTTTAATGAGTCCATAGACTAACCACAACCTGGCATTTGTCGCACCAGGCACCTAGCTAATCTAATCGGAGTACCTTGGTCCAACTTGCGCCAACCACCAACGAGAGTTTACGAGGACCACATGCCGTTTCCCCCCAATCACCTGACCGGTTGAAACGGCGACTCAGCCCCACGGCAACGCACAAGCTGACTCGCTCCACTTGCCTTTTGTTGTGTACTTTTTGGGCATAGTGAAGTCCATCCGCACTTATTGCAGTTCTCCTGGAATCATTTCTACAAAGGTTCATCTTCGTAGTTGTTGGAAATGTTCATTAACACGAGATTGTTACCTGCTGGTTTTCCTCAACCACTTTCTATTTGAAGGTTATTCGTGGTTCTACATGCATGTTTTGCTTTGGGAGGAGGGACCCAATTTTGGGCAGTATTGCAGATTATCGATTTCCAGCCATGATTTGTTTTAATTCTCACTGAAAAGTAGCCACAATTCGCTCTTATATCTTAAGTTAAAAACATTCAACAATTACACAGTTTTTATAGGGAGTTCTTTTAAATTGTTAAAGAGTACAACATTATGTTTAGGTTGTTATCTAGTATACGAGTTATTTGCAAATATATTTTTCTGACCTTTTGAAAAAGAAAATTTTGAAAGAAATCTTGAAATTTAGCTATTTTATGAAAAGAAGACATCATTATTTAATGATTTGAAAAGTTGAGTGACACACACTTACAACACTTTTATTAAGAATCGTCCATTGGTTGACTCAATAGATATACAAGAGGAAAAGAAAAGAAAAGAAAAGAAAAGAAAAGAAAAGAAAAGAAAAGAAAAGAAAAGAAAAGAAAAGAAAAGAAAAGAAAAGAAAAGAAAAGAAAAACAAAGAAAAACAAAGAAAAGAATAGAAAACTAAAAAGAAATGAAAAGAAAAGAAAAAACAGAAAAGAAACAAAAACAAAAAGAAAAGAAAAGAAAACACCAACCGCCATTTTGTAAAAGTAATAGTCGGTCAAGTTGAAACACGATCTTCCCATCCCAGCGGGGGCCTTCTCGACTCCCCAATTGTATTTAACTCCACCGCTAGCTTCGGAAGTCAGCCTACACGCATACACGGCTCACCTGTGCTTGTAACCCCCAGGAAAAACAACACCCCGGGCCTGCCCTCACCTCCATTTATTAAATGATATTATGATATTTCGGCAGTATATTTTGATTTCGGCGGCCCTTTTTATTCCTCTTAACATACTGGAGGGGTTATAACAATATTGGGATTAATTTGATTGCTAGAGACGGAATGGCTGTTACACGTGCTTGCTGGACATGCCAAGTCGCTACATGGTAGGAGCACAGTATGGATAAACTTCCCACCCGACGGCTCTTTAATGTATCATTAAATAGAATAGCAAAAACCTTCATATTCACCTCTATTGGAATGTCACATGGTTCTGTATGCATGTTTTATTTAGTGCCGAATTAGGGTATGTTTTACAGGTGATCAATTTATCGGCCAAGGTTCTACATTTATTGACAAAAATAGCCTCATTGCGATCTTCTTTCTTTTAAAAAGTAAAAGAAAAGTCAAACAAACCACAAGGGAAACTGACTAGGCTAACTAATTTGAATACATTTGCAAAGGGAACAAAGAAAACTGGCATGAGCGGGATTCGAACCTGCGACCTTCGGTACCATATTCCGGAGGTAGCAGGTTCAATTCTCGCTCCTGCCAGTTTTCCCATTTCACTTTGAAAAACAATTAAAGTGATTAGTTACAATAATTGTGTTAATGACAACCCATTCGTTAAAAATCCCTGTCCAATTCCCTGTTAAATGTTCATTCAAATTCATAACATTTAAACGTTCATAAAACACCTAAATTTGCTCCTGAAATTTGATCGCACTTTCTGCGTCTGCATTACAATCACTTTAACATTCGTTCGTGTGAACCGGATGAATAGCAATTGTCCATTCCTCTTAGCAGTGGTGCACCCGGGAATTTAATTGAGGGGAAGCTCACCAATTTTGTTTCAATTTTGTTTCCCTGATTACTTTTTCACAACATGTTGCCCCATTTTTCTTTGGCCCTCACAAAATAAATTTTGAAAGGTGGGGGTGGGGTTGGGGGCGGTGTTGGGGGTGGGGTGGGGGTGACTGGAACTATGTTGACGTTGGTGGCGCTATTTACACCTACCTGTATTACACTACTCGGAAAGAGGCCATATACATATCGCCGCCGCCAATTCGTACGACTAAAAATGTAATAATACATACAAATTAAATCAAATACAAATAAAATAAAAACAAATACAACCTCGGGGGAGGGGGGGGTGAGCACCCTCCCTGAGGCCCCCTTCCTCTTGAGTGTGTCACTGAAAAATTGTAAGATTGATAATACGAGTGATAACTTTCAAAATCTGTTTTCAGTAATCCAGAGCTGATTTCTTCAATGCCACTGGCTTTCCGCTTTTTAACATAAATAGCCCAAGACCAAACCCAGCCCAGCCCAGCCCACCCAGCACAGCCCACTCAGCCCAGCCCAGCCCACTCAGCCCAGCCCAGCCCAGCCCAAATGGCAAGCAGCCCCTTGAACATTTACATGATCGAAAGAATGAAATAGACAAGGGAGTGACGTAAACCAACGGTTTGTCATGTACCTAGCCTGGTACGAATTTGCTATGATCACCAAAACACGTTGTGCAGGGGTTAAATCTTGGAGGAAAACTGGTGATGCAAATTTTTAAGCAACCTGCATTTTCTAGTGCACTATGCTTTTGTCAAATGCCTCCAGTATATGTATGACTAGAGTGCAAGCTTAGATCAACACTCCTGTGTATGAATATACTCCCAGGATACATCACCTTCCACAATCATGTCAGTTGACTGTGTCACCTAACATTTGCCAATGTTTTTTGTTACACCGTCTTGGATACTGTATTTTGATTGGCCTACAACGATCACGTGTCCGGTCTATAAAAACGACTGGCACACCCCAAGCATGAGGCAGCTAGGGCTTTGTTGAGCTGTATCATTGGTACCCACGCAATTTTCTCCTGAACTGTTAACAATAGTAAACTATAATGGTATCAGCGGACTAGCAGACAATCAGCTGTTTTGATCGCGTAGGCCTAATTTGTTTGAGTTAATTTCAACCGAGCAAGGCAAGTTGAACTGAAAAAGAAATGGGTTTGGCGATATAAAAAAACTCGCCTCGGGTGCTATACGTCCCCGAGGGTGTTAATAACGTCATATCCCACATCACAGCAGTCAACAATGGTTAAGTGCTATTTACATCAGATTTTGCTGAGTAATTGTTACAAATAATGGTGTTTTGCTGATAGCCAATTCCGTAGCCTTATGTCTATACTCCGATCCCATGGACCTCTCTGTCTGGGCCAATTTCACGGAGCTGCTAAGCACAACAATCTGATTAGCATGACAAAGTCTTCCTTGCTGAAAACAGGAATATCCTTCAAATGTCCATGTGATGTAAATTGCTTTTGTGCTAAGCAATTGTTGATGGTTAACAGCTCCGTGAAATTGTCCCTGTATCAACCCCTTGCGGATATCAGAGGGTAACAGTCGTCTGCTTGCAAGCGAGAAGACCTCACCGCGTGCAAAGTGCACTTCACCTTGTCCTCTTCACACCTGATTTTTTTTCATCTCTTGCTCTCCTTTCTCTCTCTGAAAAAAGAGAGACATTTCTTCCTCGGAGTTATACCTGTGTGGTCGGTCGGTGCTCGCTCGGCACCGTTGGGTGTCCTCCTTAACTCCCCATTAGCGGTTCCATGAGTCGAGCCACTTCCCCTCCGCGCCGTGCGCACTAAACCATACCGTGGCCTACCGCCGAGGCTAGCCCCGTCCCCACCATCACTCGCTTCAGTCACAACATCAATTCATTACCCGGGCCAAATTGAATTTCCCAGCAAATGTTTTTCTCCGGAATTGCAACCGGCAGCGCTCCGGCAAAGAAAAGGGAAAAACTCTGCGATTATGAAATTGAATTTATTGGCTCGCCACGCAGTTTCACGGCGGTGGAGCGCCGGGGGTCTGGTCCTGGACCACGCTGCCTTCAACCGGTGAGCGTTGTGGCAGTCTGGCGTACGGACTCGGTGACTAGCAAGGATATGTTTGTCCAAAATGTGACTCGTGTTTGATCTTGCAGGGTTTAAATGCCAGCCCAAATTATGTTTTGATGATGAAATTGCTCAATGAGAAAATTATCTCCTGGAAAATTGCCCAATTTGGGAAAAGACAACCTCTCCGTCTCAGTACAAGATCCAGCGCCGACGGGGCACGATCTTGACACATATCTCAGAGCTTAAAGTGGCAATGTATGATCGGTCTCATGCTGTCCGTACAAAGTCAGACTGGCATAAGCCTTTTCGCAATTACAAATCCGACGGTAGAGCGCATGTTCAATAGACCACTTTTAGATAAACACAGTGCAAAAGTCAATGGGAAAACCGACAACCTAATTGCCACTTTCCACTAATTTCTTTTTCACTTTAACACCAATCTCAACACACAAGAAACTGACATAAATTTGCTTCGGCGTAGCCAGGATTGTTTTCTAGAGCGGGCAAAGCACTCACCAGAAAGCAGTAAAGGGAGAAATCACCGGCCGTCGAAAAATCGAAAGGGGAGGGGGTACTAGACATCACTCGACGCTTTTCCTCGATCGCGACTCCTAGGCATATTATAGGCTATAGCCGCATTTTAGGCCCCTTTCAGCAGGCTTCAAGTGTTTAATTAGGAATATACATTCAATTGATTACGACATTGAATCCGCACGTCGTCTTTTTTGAATATGTTTTTCTTGTTTCCTTTGTATTTCGGGGTGGGGGCAACTCCCCCCTCCCTCCCGCCCTCGCGACGCCCATGTAAATTTGTTGTTGGTAACACCTCTGTTTTTGCAGTGTACTGCTCAGCCTCTAACTCCGTCTCGCCGTCATCGTGAGTTTGTCTGCCTTTATATATTACAACATTCGATACATAATAGGTGTACAGGGGAAACTGTTGAATAGAATTAATGAAATATTTAAACGTAGTATACAACATTTGCTTTTGCTGTAATGTTTGGAAATGAATGGATTTGGGGATAGTGTTTTATAGCAAATGCTGTAACACTGACCTGTTTCAAGTTTTTGTGTGCATAGACGCTAGGAAAAAATAATTATAAAATGATGTTCTTGTAGTGTGGTTCCCTGACCCTACTTCAGACAAAACAGAGCAATTTATAGACGTTAGGGAATTATCAGGTCGGTGTACTAGACTAGCTGGCTTGTACCCGTAACGCATGCGTAACCAAATGCCCAACACAATGGACTAACTAAAGTTGGTAAATTTGGGGCAGTATTTTTAAAGTCGGTTTTATTTTTCAGCGATGGTTGGCCGATGATCGCTAGAAATGGATACAACAATTCTACTTCTCTTGAAAATGATTTACTTAAAGTCAAGTAAGGTTTTTCATAATGATTCAGTAGTTCTATTTTTTTGCAAATGTTGTATGTTGCCTTTAAACCGTAAAGAACGCTGAGCGAACACTGCCACTCATGGAAATCCAGGACTCTTCACCGCCTTTAATCTAGCAAACCAGACGCTAGTGAGGATCTTTGCCACCCATCAAAACTACCAGCGATATATAAGATGGCATATATCGGGGGCTTTAGTCTCAAATCGCGGTGTTCGGAATCACCGTGCCTAGGGCCTATTATTGGGCCCGGGGCCACCTCGTTTTGACGGGAAGAGATTACCCGGAGATAGAGATTTGTCATCTTCAGTTTGCCGAGATGAGATGAAGACTGTGTGACCGCTGTTGACATTCTTTCTTTCAACCCCCCCCCCCCCCCCCCCACCCCCACCCCCGACAAGCTTTAAATGCTACAAATATTATCAGTATTTCTAAAAAAAACAAATAGAAGATTCACCATTCAGTTGTTGTTGTTCGTTTATAGACCGTATTGAATACCAACGTCGCCATAGCAACAACAGTAGTCCGCCATATTGTGGGAGAGGCATATGATAATATTGGCACCACGGCAAATATTCGATACGCTCTGTAAGCGAGCTGCACACTCGCAGTTGGCTACAAGGCATTAGCTCCGTTACATTATGTGTAGTTTGTTTTCATGTATTCTTTGAGGCAGTTAGTCTTTGTTGAATTGATATGGAAGCCGAGTTTGTGATTGTCCTGCGTATTTTTCAGTTTGTCCTTTGGCTCTTCTCACCCCTTTTTAACAATGTCCTTGAGCTCAAGCCTCCATGAACCTTGTGTGTGAGAATTTGTCTATTGTGATCACTGGAACAACTTCAGCTCACATAATTGATCAAGTCTCGAAAGGAAAATTACTGTTGCCTACATAATGTTGATGAAGAACCCACCACTTGGCCAACATGGAGATTTGCATATCGATTATTTTCTAATATTTTCCTCATTTGTTCAGACACATTCTCAAATTCTCTATGGTAAATTCTCAATGTATCAATGAAATTATGTTTCAAAACTTGTACTTATGAATGCATGTTTAATCATTTGGATTTGGTTCACGACTTTGAGATAAATTGGGATATTTGATTGCAGGATTGTGGTGTATATCTCCGGGTATACCTTTCTTAAAATGCAGAACTTGTCAGTAGCCAATCACTTTACATAATTTGTCACCTCTTGTCAAAGTGCCAAATTCTCTGAAGCATATACATCGAACATTAATATGACATGCACTATTGAACCATGACTTAAAGGGACTATGGTGTCTTAGGTGCGGTCATTCTGGGTTACAATACATGTTAGCCATAGGTCTAAAATTATTCAGGACGAAAAGAAAATCTGCAAAGTTAGCACAAACAGCTTCTAAAATGTTTCTTTTTTTCCTGAAATTTGTACCGATCCGTAGCATATCCAGTTACATTCTTTGTGTAATTAATTAAAAGTGATTATACCGCATTACAACCGGTACTTATCTCCCCTCTAGCTTGGGAATATATTTCCGGTGTAGCGTAAATTTCAGACTGTTATGAAATACGGGCTCATTGGTAGTATATGCATTAGGCCTATAAGTAAAGATAGTGAGGAGAGTGGCCGGTCACGTGAGAGGGTTTAACCAATAATAGGGAAAAGGCGTCCGAATTTTCAAAGGAGTGTGATTTTCATATGACACCGGACCTAAAAGTCAAATTTCAAAAATACCACACGAAAAATCGGCGCAACAAAATCGGGGTCACCTTTTTTAACATTTCCTTTTGCAAATTTAACAAATCTGGATACCGTGATACGCCACTGATACCCATAGGATTTTGGAGCCTTCGAAATATTACTCTGAAATGGCGCGACAAACTTTAGTCACTTATCAACGTGCATTTGTTCAGTCATTGGTCTGTGGATAAACTAAAGCCTGTTTAGAAAATGAAGGAATTAAAGTAATTCGCGTGTAAAAGCAGAGACACTGCAATAAGATCGTCGTCACCAAAAGAGGGCGCTGTCCACATAGCAACCGCACTTCCATGGGGAGTACGTCGCTGGTATTACGCACTGCGCTCCTCGTTCATTTGATACTCGTATACCAGTGGGATTGCTTTGTCTGTTCGCTGACTCTCGATAATTGCTTTTTCAATAAGAATATTACAGCGGGAACCAGACACTTAAATTGAAGTCAGGTAAGAGCAAGTTCGGTTGGGCGACAAGAGTGACTAGACTTAACCATAGTCGATCTAGATGTCACCCGAACGCTGCGCGGTTTGACTAGCTAGTGCAACTGGATCAACCTAGCTCCGGACCATGGTTTCTCTAGTCACTCGCGAGTTTACGTCACGGTTTCAAGATGGAGGATCAGTAAACTGGGCAAGTTTTGCAAACGTTTACGATAATTTGTTGGTTTTGTCCAATGATAATAACTCTTTGCAATAAGATAATTAATTATTTATTGCACCAAAGTTAAGTACAGAAAATAATAGAAATAAATAATAGAAAATAAAAATGACGTACCAACATTTGCTTCGTTAACAATTAGCAGACGACATTCTTTACAGTTTGTTGTTGCTACACAAACTAGATTTGACGTAGTTGATCGACTAGATGCGTTCGAGTGAAAACAGACCACGCATGCGTGATTTGAATCGCAAAATTGACAAAAGGGACTAGATCAGCAGCACCCGAACTTGCTCTAAGATGGCGTCGATATTGACCCCCAACTCGCCTTTTCTTTCCGCTGAGGGGGTAGTTGTGCACGGAGCCCATTGCGGTAGCATTTACTCCTACGATGGCGCCTGTGATTACAACATATCATGTTTGTTTTATTTGGCCAAGCCATGGAAAAGGACATGTTTTTAAAGATATTTAAGGAAATTACATCAATTTATAGATATACTGTCTGTCCCTTTCCCCAATACCATTCTTTTTTCTTTGCAATGTTTCCATCTAGCGCATTAATGTTAATAATACAAAAATCACCCTGTTTTACAATTTTGGGCATCTGTAGCCCTCCAAAAAGGGCTTTTACTCCTGTCGCTTTCGCGCATCTAGTGCATCTAGATATACCTGAAATATTGTGGGGCCGGAAATAATTTGACATTTGTAAGGTACCGGCAATTATTTGATAACTAAACGCAGGTGATTTGCTTTTGTTCGATGGTTTTTCAAAAGTGAAAAACTGTTGTATTACTAGAACAATTGCAATTAAAAACATATTTTTCAGGGTGACACTAAAAAGAAAGAGCATGGAGAGAATAATTATCTTTTTGGTTATTATCTAACGCGGTAAATCGGCTTCATATTTCACCAACTCTTCATGCACGAACGCGTCGAGGCAATATACGAGTTCGTGATGATCATGTTCCAAATGAGACACGCTTCGCTCGTCAAAGAGCCGCCGGACGCCCACATGCGGTGCAACTAAAATTTACAGTAGCTGCTTCTGCTTAACAGAGTTGCGCCTCAATAAAACACGACGACTGATATATGTAAAATGTTGGATTTCACTCGTCTATACCCAAAATATTATCAGTTTAAATTTAAATACGCAATGTCAGGCGCAGTACTGCAAATTTTCGATGAGGATAACATGGGCGGATCCAGGATTTTTTGCTGGGGGGGGGGGGGGGGGGGGGGGGGTTATGATTTTGTTCGTACATTTGCCAACAAAGTTGACTCCCAAAATGTTTCGCCTGCCAACAAAATGTTACAATGTGTGTGTCAGTTTGTTTTTGCATTCAATATAGGGGATCTTTACCAAAAGAGGACAATAGGGTCCCCGATTGAGAAAGGTCCCCGTTTGAAAATCGTGTACAAAACCAATAAGGGCCCTTGCCAAAAGTATGAACAATAGAAGGACAATAGGAGGTCCCCGATTGCAGGTGTTTACACACTTGGGTGTGTGTGGAGGGGGGGGGGGACACACTTTCTCATTGTTGGTGCCGCCATGCATTTAACCTCTTTGTTTTGTTCTTACCCGTACACGCAAAAATAGACCTTTACAGGTTTTTTTTTTCTGGTTTGCTACGGTACTTTAGGCGTAGGCCCTTAAAAGCTATATAAAAAAACCGGCAACGAGCGGGGGGGGGGGGGGGGGGGGGGGGGGGGGGTTCAACCCCCAAAACCCCCTCTCTGGATTCGCCCCTGGATAAAGTACACAAATTCAGGTCATGTTATTGTAAAACCCCCGTAAAATGCATGCACCCTGATTGTTTTAAATATTAATAATATAACCTTTTCCGGTGGAGGGTGTAGTTGAGGGAAATGGGGACAACTGACCAGTGGCGTAGTCAGGTTGGTTTCACTTCTGTCAATGATTTGAATGAAATTGATCCAATGGTTACAGAGCTGTGATGCAAATTATTGGGCATGGACAATTCAGGGTCATTACAATGCTTACCTGCACATCCACATTTGACATGATTCAGATTGTCAGTTGTGTGGTATCATTGCCCTGCCTTCCACTTGTCGTCCATTCAGCTGCACACAGACTTGGGCCCTCCATCTCATATCCATCACTGTGACAGCTCTTCGCACCATTCAGGTTCTTCTTAATGTTTGGATCTCACGGGTTATCCTGTCACGCAGATCCTGCAGATTTGCAGCACGGTAACTTAAGGCCAGCAAGCATTGTTGTGGCCCTGAATTGTCCATGCCTAATAAATTGAATCACAGCTCTGTAACCATTGGTCGGATCATTTTCATTTAAATCATGACAGAACTTGCCCAACAGATGTAGTTATGATATTTTGTAGTCGAATTTGTGTTACTTTTGGTTTATTTGGCAAATTTGAGTGATTGAAAGAAGAGGGACATTTCTTTGTATATTTGCACAAATGGTTGGATTGAACTGAAGTCGGCGCTCCATGGTAGAGCGTTATAATTTAGAGCACGGTGCTTGGGTTCGAATCCTCTTTCTTCTGTATGATTCTTTTTCTTGTATTGAGGATTTTATTTCAAGGAAAGTGAAGTCCGAGAAGCTGTCTTGCAGCCCCCGTAGCCAACTACACATAAACACTCTGGCAATTCTGACAAGAAAAAGTATTGCATCCGCAATAGTTTACTAATCTTCAGTTAATAATGGTATCATGCATTTGAGATTATTTAAATGTTCGCCTCTAACACCAGGCCTTACTGACATCCTAAACACACAATTGCTCATTTTTTTGGAGTGTGTAAATTAAAGATAAATTGTAAATACATTTCAATTCAAGTTCAATTGCAATTTTGAAGTGAAAGTGAGTTGGTCTAACCAATGGTGGATATTTTGTTTGGTATCTGTTGAAGATTTATCCTCTATTTAATAATAATAATAAAATTATTAATTACAGAGAATTTATAAGGCGTACAGTATCTGGCGAACCATTCAAATGCGCCGGTCACTTGTAAATCACTGTGGTTCAAATGAAAGATTGAAGAGATGAGTCTTAAGATCGCTTTTGAATGATGACAGATCAGTTGTATCCCTTAACTCGTCTGGCAAGGAGTTCCAGAGACGCGGTGCACAGCTGGAAAAGGCCCGTTCCCCTTAGCTTGCCAGGCGAGTTATGGGAACAGAAAGTATCTGTGATAAAGAAGATCTGAGGCCTGGTCGCAGGTTGTGGAGTTGTAACATGTCTCGTATGTAAGATGGAGCTAATCCGTAAAGGGCTTTGAATGTAAGGAGCAGGATTTTGAATTGTATTCTGTATTTAACAGGAAGCCAATGAAGATTGTATAATATAGGTGTTATATGCTCGGATGATCTTGTTCTGGTAAGTACGTGGGCAGACGCATTTTGCACTTTCTGAAGGCGTTTTAATGATTCTTTTATTTAGATCTGGACCCAGGAAAACTGTAAGGGTGATGGGGCTTGTAACCTAAAACGTGACCAACCCCACCACCTCTGCTGTAGCCCTTTACCTATAGAGTGGCTTTTAGACTTGTATTGGGCAGCTTCCATGTAAAATAAATAAATAAATAAATAATTAAATAAATATTAAACTTTTCTGAATTTACAGTTTTATTCTAAGTAGATAGAACTGCAAATCTGGAATTAATTTCTTTTCTATAATTTCTGTGTCTGCCAATTCACTCTTAAAAGAACGGCAATTTGAAGAAAAAGAAAACACAAGCCGCGGTTTGGCTATTGCATGCTTCAAGGTTTCAGACACTTTGTCCATTTCTGGAAAAGAAATGACTGCGGACCTGTCCCTTATTACAATCCGGGTATTGGAAACTAGCTGCATGATGTACTGTAAAGGGATTCATTTGTGAAATTATTGTGATGGACAGATTGTAGGCTTGTGTTATTTACTCAAACTTAATATAACCAGCAGAAATCACAATGAAATCAGCGTTGAAAGAAATCACACGGTCATTGCAGCTGGACTGAATTAAAAAGCGTGTTTTATTACCACAGGTTTTGCTTTAGGCGAGCCAAGACTATCAGAAATTGACCGAGCAAATTAGCAATCAAGCTAAAGAGACAATATTATAATGAAACTATACAAAAACAATAGGAACAATTCCCGTAAACTCTGGAAAAAATGAAAGGCTTAATGCCTATAACAAGAAATATACTCAAACCTGTATAGATCTAATGGATACAAATACTAGTAATGATCTGGCAAATGTTTTTAACGAACATTTTGCAAGTGTTTGACAGATTCAAGATGACCTTTTCGAATTGACTGAAACTGACTACGATATTTTCGAAGGTAATTTAACTTTAGCCCAGTTTCTACTTGTCAGGTACGGAAACTCCTCCAAAAAATAATGTAATTGCAGTTTGAAAAGCTTATGGTTAGGATTTGTTTTTAAATCAGGTGTCTCCATTCTTGCTAGACCTCTTTCTCACATTTTTTCAATTAAGTTTACAGAGTGGGACTGTACCTGACGAGTGGAAATTAGGCAAAGTAATCCCTATTCATAAAGGTGGTTCAACTTATAATTATCGACCTATTGCCGTTATATCTAGGGAACGAGACACCCAGTACAAAGAAGAAATTTAAAAAAAATACATAAATACTGATACAACATTAACAAATGAATCATTTGACATTGTGCCAACTTCGCTATAACATGTCACAACTAAAATAGTTTTTTAAATACTCACGTTCTTGTATACTCACGTGTCATTTTATTATTCCGAGATTACCTGCTTGTTGACAAACATTTTTTAATGACTTTCCTTTGAATTACCTTCGATGAGCCGACAAAGAAACGGAATTTTTTTTTTTTTGGTATTATCCTTGGCTCGCTCCCCCAGGTGCAATTTCCCTGCACTCCAATTTCAACATAATTTCATAAATCCACATTTGGCGTTATTATTCCAACCTCCATCGGAACCGTGCCAAGCACCCGATATTAATTATAAAGAACGCGAACTCCGTCTATCTGAAGTCCGAAGGGGGCTGGAATTTGTTGGGATGTGCCCCGCGGGACTGATCGGCTCGTGTCCCTCCACGCGATGATCTTGAAACGCGCGCTGCAGTGTGTACCTTCCCGGTCGGGGAGGGGACTAGCTCTGCCTCCGGGCTGTTGACGAGTCATTGGAAGGGTGTTTAATTGTTATTATTGTTCCTAATTTCTTGTTGACGAAAGAAGCTAGACAGCGTGTGTTTGTAACCGACCGAGTTTATTCACCTTACAGCCAGGGAGAGCAAATTCGTTGCGAGTGGTTGTAAGTCGACGTGAACATTACTAAAATCTGTAGTTTCTCCCAAGGTTACGTCACATATCTCTCCTCATGAAACGGCGAGCCGTACATGAGATCTTTCCCTGTGAATTCCAACCCCTGAATGTGATATTTAAACTGAACAGGGGGATTAGGAATATATGGCCGTCCAAAATCACACCCTACTTTTTGTAAACCACGTCTGAAGACTTTAAACTATTAATCAACCTTAAAGATCATGTTGATTGCAGAGAGAAATATGTGTCATTGTGTATAGTTTAATGTATATTGCGTATTGTAAAATAAAACAGCCAATTATTTCTGCCATGAAATAACAAAAAGTGACTTTTGATAGCTATTTTTATCAAGTCCCCTCTAGCCCGCTGGTACCATTTGTCTAAAAGTCATCGCTGCGGGCAGCAAACAAATCTGACGTCATAGGACGTACTCCCCGAAAAGGGGAATTCGTCTTATAACGTCAGATTTGTTTGCTGCCCGCAGCGACAACTTTCCAGCAAACTATGCTTCGCTAAATGGGGACTTAATAAAAATAGCTCTCAAAGGTCACTTGTTTGTAAATTTCATGGCAGAAATAATTGGCTGTTTTATTTTACAATACGCAAATCTATACATACAACTACAAAATGACGCAAACTTATACACTGTGACTTCTGGATTTGACAGACGTCATTGTGATTTCGGGCTCTGGTGTAATTGTTGACCCTCGTTGTTAAAATCGCATCCACCTATACTCGTCCTCTCTATTTAAAATAGAAAATCACATCTAGGGATTTTACAGCATTTGCAGCAACATTAACCCGATGTAGCGTGAATTTCAGTCACTATGAAATACGGGCTCATTGGTGGTATTGCACATGCCTTGGTGAAGATAATTAGGAGAGTGGCCGTCACGTGAGGGGGTTTAACAAATAATAGGGAAAAGGAGTCCGATTTTCATAGGAGCCTGATTTTAATATGACACCGGACTATTTCTCAAATCTGGTTCTGCTTTTGCTTCGGATTCCATCGTCTCCAGCTATTATCCCGCTCCATTGCCAACTGAAGCCTTGAATAGCCTACTTGAATAAACTAAACAGCTTCTACCTTTTGGTTCCTTAAACACTTTGTGCGTTTAGAATATTTTATTCCAGATCTAACAAAATCTTATGACTTTAATTAGGAGAAGCCAGAGCCAAAGCCGTTCAAGAAGGTTTGAGAAGTGGTACTTTGAAAATCACGGTGTCAGGTGAAAATCAGACGCCTATGAAAATCGGACTCCTGTTTCCCTATTATCTGTTAAACCCTGTCACGTGACCGACCACTCTCCTAATTACATTAGGCACGTGCAGTACTACCAATGATCCCGTATTTCACAGTGGCTGTGTATGGAATTGACGCTACTACCCAGCAAGACAATTATGGGATCGAGAGGTACCCCCCCCCCCTCCCTTTGTCCTTATACACTATACAATGGAGAAAGGCACCCCCCCCCCCCCCCCCCCGACCCGGATATCAGAAAAGAATTCATATTCCGGGAACACAGTGACCAACACAAAATCGGGGGTTCCCTCTGTTCCTGATCTTGCTTGAAATGCACGCTACACAGGTGTCATATGAATATCCGACTCCCATCAATATCTGACTCCTCTTCCCTATTATTGGTTAAATCCTCTCACGTGACCGGTCACTCTCCCAATAATCGATTCATCGATCACTTAAGGCGTGTGCAATACTACAATACTGAGTATACAGTGCTTCATATATTACGTCGGGACAGGGCAAAAGAGAGAACATCTCTGTTCTAATTTACATCATCCCCCGACGCAAACATTCCATCTTCTGACATGAATACCACAATAGTTCATGGTGACAACATTTCACGCTACACCAGCACCAGAAACTTCATCAGTGGAGAGACCACGAGCCGGATTAACCACCACGGCAAAATGGAATTAGCATTCTTACTGTAAAACTCTTGATTATGGTTTTCTATTCAAAACGGACAGGTGGATTCGTCTGACGTGATTTTAACAATGAGGGTCCAAAATCACATCCATAACCCAGAATCACAATGAGGTGTTAGCCGTTAAATCCAGCAGTCATGCACAATGTACTCTTTGTCAAGGTAGGACAATAGTTTAGGCTTCAGATGTGATTTTGAATACAGTAGGGTGTGATTTTGCACGTTCATTGTCGAATTCATATCACCCTTGTTCATTTTGAATAGAAAATAACATCCAATGTGTGTTCAGATATGGTGGCCTCAATAGGGGATCGACATTTGAGTTGATTTCGTCCATTTGTATTTACAAAAATTAATTTACACCAAGTGAATATAACTTAATTTAATGGGCGTCTAAAATCACAGAGGAGGGCATCATCTAAAATAGAAAGAAAATAGACTAGGCATTCAACATGGAACTCGTATTCCACAACTCGGTCTGAAGAATATTTTTTTCTTCTCAACTCTATTCAAAATGAACGTGATGACGAAATCTTATTCTCATTGGAATTTGTCCATGTGTACTTTATTCTGCCATACTGTTTGTATAATTGTAAGGGTTTGCGGTAACACAATGTGAAATTGTATCTCTTTGGTGAGTTTGTGTGGTTCTAAAAAGAACCGGGGAAACTCAGAGTTTCCCCGGTTCTTTTGGAACCCTTACCATTATTGTTAACTTCACCATGCAAACCTTCAAATCATATTTGTTTTTATCAGTCTTACGAACCTGTCTACAAATGTAACAATGAACAATACAGTTAATTAAAAGCATCTTTCCAACAATTGATATTGTTTTAAACATTCACACATTCAAGAAAACAAACAAGAAACGATATTACAGACATCCCGCAGGCAGAAAATGCCTATTGGAACAATTAAATCAAAGTTGTTTAAATTGCCATTTCCTCTACAATGAAGGCTTAATACATTAATGGAATTTTAAATGTTGAAATCCACACCATAGACATGTACATCACAATTTACCAGCACTTTCAACCTTTGGTTTGCCATTGTGAAGGCGTTTATGCCCAAATCTCTATGTATTTATGCTGCATGTAAATCTACATATTCATGAGAATAGGAATGATGTCACACAAGTGAAAAAGAACTGTCTCTAAGCTGATTTGCGCATGAAAATTGTAATTGATGTTTTTTGTTCGTGTCAATTTTCTAAATGTTTGTGATTATGCCTCATGTGAGTGCGTAGTAGCCATTCAATAAACAAATTTACCATAAAAACTGTGAGAATTAGTAATTTTGAATGTATTTTTCGTACCGTATTTTTACCTAAACTGCAAACTGAGTACATGTACCTTAAGTGGCATCATAGCAACAGCGCCTGACAGGAAATAGTTTTAACATTTCTATTTTTGAATAGTGATGTCAAGTCCACAAAAATGGATTTCCTTTATGTTTACACAGTTCAGAAGCATTGATATTTATGCAAAATATGTCTGAGAATGATTTCAATTTTGCTGGCCTTTAAGAATCTAGTTGTAAATCTGAAGTAAAGCAAGACGATACAACATTGACAAGGAATATTCTGAAAGTGTAATGCAGATTAACGTCGTCTGAAACAGCCGTTGTCTGTCGACAGGTTATCCAGGTCTTGGGAAGCCAGTTCGGTATTTCTACTGCACATGTGCAGGAGTCACGGGTCATTCGGGATAACTAACGCGTGCGTATAAATGCGCAAGGTGGTCGCACAACGCGCACGTGTTAAATTCGATCAGAATGGGCGCTCACGTAACATCGCGTGACATGTCAGCAATGTTATCCCAAATAACCTTTGACCTGGGATACTTCATCGAGATAGTGAATTGGCTTACTGTGGGGACTCAGATCTTCTCATGGTGACTCTCATAGCCAGCTGGCGTCAAATACATGGCTTCCTCGTACAATCCAATTGCAATGTAGTCCTGTCAAAAAGACATTGAGCGGGAAAGAGATCTTCTTGAATAAACAGCCTGACTGATTTTCATTTATGAAATCTGGATAGCTCATTGGCCGATATGCGCTGTAAGAACAACTGTCGCCAGCAGCAGCCACATTACCACACCTGGAACCTCCAGAAACCATTGCTGTCTAGTCTATAGCCTACTTAAGCTGTGTTCGTACTAGTTTTATGTACGTTCGCACATCTCGTGGAGTGGAAAGATGGAGGATGGTGTCGTCAACTTGAACAGCCAATGAGCTATATAGATTTGTATACTTGGAGATCAGTGGAATGAATAAAACAAAAATAATCATTGTCCTGAAATCTCTTTAGCTAGTAACATAACCTAATTCAAAGGTCTGAGTGTAAACATTATACCATAATGTATAATAATACTGAGACATGTGGACAAAAAACGAAGTATTGAAATCCGGACATTCAGACTAGCACCGCGCGTACGCAGGCTGTACACGCAACCAAAAGTTACAGACCAAGGGCACCACTCGAATTTTCCAAAGGTCTGACTTTTCCGAACCTGTACCAAACTGGCTTCCACAAAATGATTTTCGTCAATGATTTTTCAGGCAAATTTTCCAGGGGTAATCGTGTACATTTTTATATTACACTTTTGAATGATCTTTCCAGTATAGGCCTATAGCAGTTTTAGGACAAACGCTTTTTGTAGCCCAACTGGGCTCTTCCAAGGCGATGTGTTCCTTTGAAAAACCCACTTTATCATGCCGTTGTTTAAAATGAAATGATGCCTCTCAGATAATGTCAGGTAAAAGTTTCCAAGATGGCCGCCCCATGTTTTCCATTATGGCTTGCTCTGACACGCGGCCCCTTAAAAAGAAGCAGGCATATAGAAGCTAAACATGTTTTCATCTCCAAATTGGCTATTATGATGATCAATTGCCCATGTAACAAAACAAAACAAAGCATACGCTGCTGTTATAAAACGCACATGAAATCGATATCGAGGAAGTCAGGTTGGCCTAGTGGTACTTTTCCTTGCCTACCACCGCTGTGACCCGGGATCGAATCCCGCCAGGACTGATATGACGTGTGGATTCGGTTTTCAGTCCCATTCTGCAGATTTTCCCATTCATCACGAATGAAGAGTTGGATATTAAAGGGCAACCCCAAGAGACGGATTATAAGCAGGCCAATCTCTTTTAATAGAGTTCCTTCCAGTCGTTTTATCTATGTTTGAATAAAAAGGCGTTGCTTTTTAATGTCCCGTTTTTCACCATGTCCCATCTTGCTCCAGTATACCCTAAATATAAAACTCCTAATTTGCACAAATACATCAGAATTCTGGCAGGTTTAAGCTATTTAGCGTTACCCGCTACCCATCCCCATATTATTAAATCGAAGTGAGAAAGGGGTAGACTGGTTTCCGGTCCTACCCCTTTCTGAAAAAGCGCGCCATTATGTCTGCAATGTGTCAAAAGGCTAGTCAACAGAACACGGTCAAGTGTGAGACACCACTCGCATGCGGGCCAGAGTCATATATAAAGCGAGTTATGACATGAGGGGGTCCAACATGGCAGATTGTGCATCAATGTACAGGAACAATTGGTAAACAATAGCCGTACGCTCCACTGTACACCAGAGATGTAGTCGAGTCCATCACAAGCCCTCCAGTCCTAATCCCAATCACAAGCTATTCAAATGACTTTGACAAAGGCATTCATTTGTCATTGTTCATTCAGTTACTTCTGACTGGCTTTATGAAAGGACTTCTGACTGGGCTTGCGAAAGTACTTGTGAAAGGACTTGCAGGGACTCGACTCCAACTCTGCTGTACACATAACGAGCGGCCATATTTGGGTCAAAGTCATAAGTTGTCGCAACTCTATCCACAGCTCTGATGCGGACAGCTGTAGGGCGCCACCAGTGGCGTATCCACGTCTTAGGTGCAGGGAGGAGGAAAATGAAGAAAAAAAGTGGGGGCAGTGAGAAGGTCAATGTAACAATTGCGAAGTGGTGGCGTATTAAAAAGTGAAGTGGTTTCCGCGGTACCACTTACTGCCTCCGTTTCTAGGAAGGTTTCCAAGGAAATCAGGAGCTCCGTAAAGCTGGGTCGTCGATTGGGGTCAGCGTCCCAGCATGCTTGCATTACTTCGTATCTACAATAAAAAAGAAAATGTGGAAACATCCCAAATTAAGCACAACATTAAATGTAGTATACATCATTTGCTTTTGCTGTAATTTACAGAAATGAATAGATTTAGGGGTTAGTATTTTATAGCAAAATCAGGTTGGTGTAGTGGTACTTTCCTCGCCTTCCACCGACATGTGGATTGGGTTTTCAGTCCATACCTGATTCCGTGGGTTTTCTCCAGAATTTTTCTCAGGGGTTTATAACTGTATCTTTCTTCCTCATTTTCAATCATAGGACCCCACTGAAAAGACTTTCCGGCTATCAAGGCCAAATAATAATAAATTAAAATTATAAATAAATAGATACTGTAACACTGACCAGTTTAAAGTTGTATGTGCATAGATGCTGGGAAAACAGAGGGGAAACAAATATGCTGTTCTTGTAGTCTGGTTCCCTGACCCTACTTTAGACAAACGGAGAAATGTATAGACGTAATTTTCCTGGCATATTTGCCGATGCCTTGTGGCTATTTTATACCCATTAAAAAAATAAAACACACCATTCTCATCAAATGTCCATTTCCCGAAACAAGTAGGCTATTGACCATGTTCGATATGTACAGTACTAACAATATATTATATGTATTGGGGCCGGAGCTTAGTTTTTCAAAAAGAGGTACAGAAAATAGAAACTTACATTTCCATTGTTCTTTATGCTGTGAAATACACTTGGACACAAGATTCTTACATTCTTACATTATAACACTTGTTATTTTCACCCTTTTGTGGGCGTGGCCTAAATATGTCAGGCAGAGTGTGAATAAGAGCACTTCAAGCAAGGACAATTTGAGATTTTGCTGGCAAAACACCAATTCTGCATTGTTAACTATGTTAATTGTGCACTATGTTAATTGTGTACAGTTAATTTTTAAACATATTGTGTAAATCAATAAAATAAGCTGGCCTAACGTTTTGAACTTAGGCAAGTTTTTCCTTAAAGGCAAATGACAGTGTGATACTCTGGGGTGTGTATACGGTGTTCATATAAAACACGTCGAAGGGCAAAACTCTAAATTGAATTTACATCACTCCGACGCAAATTCCATCTTAGGAATAGTTTGGTTCCGGTTCCCGCTGGTAAATCAGATTCAAACTAGGCTGCCGACATCGGCTAGTTCTGCGGTCGAATGGTAAGAAATCTGCACTACAGAAAGCAGATCTCGAGTTCAAGTCCCACCTGAGGGAGTGATTTTTTTCTCATATCTCTCTGGTGAATGTGTGTGAACGCACCCGGGAGCAAAGGGGCAAAATAGGGACAATGGTACCCGGCAAGTCGGTCTATAGAAATTGATGGACCCGACGAGAAAAACGCTATGTATTTGTATACATTGTATTTCCATGGGAACAAAAGATAATAGATGGGAAGTAGGGTAGAACAATGGAGGTACCCTGTAAGTGGGCAGGTGTATATTCGTGTGAGTACAAACAGTCGTACTTTCCAAATACTTCCGAACAATGACGCACCCAGGATTTGACTTTGGGGGGGGGGGGGGGAATTGGCGGTGGGCTCAGCAAATTTTGTTTACATTTTCTATTTTTAATGTTGAATTTTTTCACAATATGTTTCCCCAGATTTTTTGACCCCGCAAAATAATGTTGAAGGGGGGGGGGGGGGGGGGGGGGGAGGGTGGTTGCAGTATGGACCACTGCTTCCGAGGACAATGCTTTGTGTTTCCTATTGTTCCTTTAATAAAACCCAACCCCATAGACTAAGCACGTATTTTTACTTCCGAGGACCGATTTCAACAAAAGACTTGACTTGCGAGGACTGAAAGGTTTTCTTGTATGTTCTTTCTTATTTTGTCCTCGGAAGTATATACAGAACCTGTAGGCCTACACAGTGTTTATAAAATATTATATTTATAGAAATGAAGGGCAAAACTCAAAATTGCATTTACATTAATAACGTGCGGGGCATATAAAAGAGAGATTAAGGACTAGAGGAGAGCTCGACAGGTGAACATCAAATGGAGGGAAATGACCCGCAAGGAACAAAAGAGTTTTGTTTGGGCGAGGATGAAAGAGATGGGTGGGAGATAAGGATGGCGGACAAAAAAGTGACAAGAAGTAGGATTAATAAAGTACCGAAGTCTGACGTCAGTTGGCGCGACAACTGGTTCCAAACAAATGCAGTTTAGAATGTGGTTCCAAACATTGCATTGATTGACGTCATCACTTCGGGAGATGGTATAAGTGTGGCAAGGATTAAGGGAAGGGGAAGACATTAAAGGAGGCAATAAGTCCTCTGAATGGTGTCAGACTCCTGTATGCGATTCTGGCAAACCAATAATTTAGAACTTCTGCACTTAAATGTACCATGCTGGGTGGGAAGAGGGGCATCCATGGTGTGACTTCAGCTCCAATAATCAGGTATCGTAGGTTACGGGACGCCTATACTCCAATACTGGTCTGTCACTGTCAGGGTTTCCAGGGGCGGATCCGAGGAGGGGGAGGGGGGAGGGGGGGGGGGGGTGGTCGAAACCCCTCCTGCTGTTACCAAAAATCAATTATAATAATTACAGTAATAATACAAAAAGATAACATTCTGCAGGGGTTATTATCTTTATGTGGTGAACGTAATGGTAAGTGCATCAGTCACAATGTGCTGCATTTACCTGTATGTCCGACTGTCCGCAAAAATCGGACAATAACAAAAATCTGACGGGTCTGCCCCCCCCCCCCCCCCCCCCACCCCCCGCAATAATTCCTGCATCCGTCCCTGGTTTCTTTCCTTCTTTCATGTCTTCCCTTTCCTCTATTCCCTCCGTTGCCTGTTAACCACCTCGGGCCCCTTTTTGCCTCTCCTGTGCCCTCCTCCTTCCCAAGCCACATTCTTGCTGTCAGTGTCACTTCCCCACTCCTTACTCCCTTTGATGTGCCTCTCCCCTCTTTGCTCTTTATCTCTTATGTTTCTCCATCCACTCCTACATGTACGTGTGTCCCCCATGTGTTTTTTCTTATACCATGTACACCACTGTCATTTGTCATTGAAAAAGAACTTGTGTAAGTTTAAAACGTTATGTTATTGATTTACACAATCTTTTTTAGAATCATCTTTTCATTGGGTTAACTCACAAGTTAGGCTAGCCCAATTTTGGGGGCCCTTTGTCATGCCCCTCCTGACCACACCCACGACAGTGTGCTCGGCAGACGTCCATTTCCTTACATCAGCATGCATGTAGACCATTGCTATATACATGGAAATTTGTTAACTTTCCAGCTAGGCTGACCCCCCTGGGCTCCCGTTCTAATAGCCACACATGTATGTGTGTGCATCTATATCTGCATGCCGTGTGCGATGTGCGATTGAAATGACGCACATGTACTAAATTTCAGGATGCCCAGCGGCGCGACGCGACTGCACGCCATGACGTCATGCATGTGACGCATACACCTTTTCGACATTAAGACTTTCACCAAGGCCCAAAAGGTTGGACAATAAAAGTATGTCTAATGTAATGCTGCCTTTATGGCAGAGTTGTAATGACTCCAGTCAATGACTCGACTCGAGTCCGACTCGAGTCACAAATTTTGGGGACTCGACTCGAGTCCCGACGGGTAAATGACTCGAATCGACTCGAGTCACTGGAAGCAAATGACTGGACTCGACTCGAGTCTCTCACCAGAAGACTCGACTCGACTACACTCCACCCGAGCGAAGGCTAATGAGACTCGAGTCCCAATAACAAATTGAAAACTTTGCGAGCAATATTTGCAATGACTTACGTAGTCTTGGTTTCAAGACGTTACTATTGTACTTTCGCAGTTTCCATGCACAGGCCGACAGCGCGATCAGATTTTGGATCTGTAACGTCTTGAATAAGTTGGTATTTCGGGGGCACGACCAGACTATGGTAACTATATGCAGTATTCCATCCTCGACTCCATCGGCGCGTGTGCGTTCCTTCACTAACCCCTGGCCGTGAGGAATACGTAAACGACGCTGACTGGCTATATGAAATGAATATTTATGTGCTGAAAGTGAACCGCGCGCGTAATCCGAATATTGAACGCCCTGTGTGCGCTCGCGCCCGCGTTAACATCCTGTTCGTTACGTCACATCAGCAAAACGACTCCGAGCACTTTTTTTTCCATTATCAAGACAAGGCCACTAGTCTTGGTGGCTACGATAAACGATATGGATCTTTTCTGTTCAGGAAATACATGTATGTTATGTTTAAACAGAGATAGAAAAGGCACACATATTATATATTCGAGTCGAGGCCGGAAATCAAAATTGTTCCAATCGATAGTAAATTTACTCATTTATCCAGTTCAAGAAAGCAGCTCATTCTCAATGACAGTGTTTGCCGCCGCTGCAGAAGATGCATCGAAAGGTTTGACAAATTTGCAAAAACAGCTGAGAAAAACATTTGGAAAATTACACAACTGACATCCGGCGATAATGGGCGGAAACGGTCATGACGGTCGTCATACTTTTCCTTCCTCCCGATCCCACCAGGCCGGCTGTTACTACTCAGTGCAGTGTTAGATTTAACGTCAGGCGGGAAAAACATTAGGCATCATTATTACTTAGTAGCTAATCTCATCCTTCTAAAAGATTGATTCTACAAATAAAACCTTTCTACTAAAAACACTGCGTCGCGCGTTAAACACATCGACTGCAGTCCTAATTACCATATCCCACTATTACCGCGTTCGATTACTTACCCCGCGCTTACTCGTGCAAGCGCGAGGTCGTTCGATTTAGCTCTCACGTGACTTCTCGCGCTTACTCGGGCCTGGCCCTACTAACCGACTCGCCGAGCCGGTTAGTAGGTTAAGTATCCCATAAGGCCATGCTTAAAACATGGGTGCCTCATCCGCCGATGCGGACGATTGACGTAAATGTGTACATATTGCGAATGAAGCACCATGGCTTCATTCAAGTATGTCACCATATTTACAACAAATCCACTTTAAAATGGGGCTCCGATTATGTCTGTCCACCAATCAGGGACACTCCGCCTAACAAGGCAGATTCATGAACATTTTAAGTTGCTTAAATGTTTTCTTTAATATTATATCACCGGAAAGAGTAAAACAAATAGAAATAAATTGAGGAGCCAATGGTCATGATAGGTTAAACCTATGCAAAGCTATGGATTTTTGTTGATTACATTTTTGGTCATTTTGGAGGACAATTTCAGTTAAAAAGTTGTGACCATATTGCTCTTTGATAAACAAATTTAATTGCAAATTTGAGACTCATTCATTTATAATCAAAAATAAATATAATACTATGAGTCATTTAAAATAGAAACAATTAACAAACACCAATTATTTGTCAATAAATGATCAAAACATAAATAGAAAACAAATTAAAAGCATGTCACAGCGCTGACAGAAAATTTGGCATCGCAAATAGCGCCACCAGGCCTACATAGATGTTGTCACTTGCCGCGTTGACGTCACTCGAGTGACCCGAGATCGTTCGTTTACTCTAACGTACTGCGCATGTGCAACTTTCCCTGATTTGGAGGCACGAGTAAGCGCGGGGTAAGTAATCGAACGCGGTAAACGTTAGTGAATCTGGCGCGCGGGAGCCGAAATAGCAACAAAAGGATCTTGGGCTCAAGACTATGACTTGCGGTACAAAATCTATGTTCACGTTACTTCGCGTATAGAGGAATCCTACAACGACGAGTTTAGCGCCGATCTGCGCACTTCCGCGTTTGAAAACGAGGATCTCAATGTCACAGTAAACAACTTTATGCTGATCGTGCGCCTGCGCTGCCTTTTATGGCCTGATTCATTTATGCTTGAATGAATATGCTGAAAAGCGTTGTTTTGTTTGCCACTGACATTCTCGCTTTTTAACCCGGAAGTGCGCAGAAGGGGTTAATGTGAAATTCCTCTATACGTGTATACGACATGTAGCTGTACGTACAGTACGCGCACATCAGCCACTTATTGTGCACAAACAACCAGGAACCGGATTTTAAACGCATTTTCCAATTTCTGGTGTCATCATTGGCCTCGGGCGATTTCTTGTCTTTTGGTGGAAAGCCGGCTAAATTTATGCTCTGATTTTAAAATAAACAGATGATTTTTTAATAATCAGAAAAGGTTTTGCATAATGCAATTTGGTTTTGACATTGTCAGCGATCAGCGGGTAAAAAATCTACACCGAACCCGGCTTCGTCGTGGACGTCGGCTTAAAACAAAATTTAGGCTCCCACTTTAGGGACAAAATGTTGGTGCCAGATAAAAATAGCTTACAAATGACTTTCGCTCTTGTGTTTAGTTATTGTGTGCTGTTAAAATGTTCATCACTCGAATTGACTCGAACTAAATATTTTACTCGACTCGACTCCACACTGTGACTAGACTGGACTCGACTCGACATTCTTGACCTAATGACCCGAGTCCACTCCACTCGAGTCACTTCTTTAAAATGACTCGACTCGACTCGACTCGACTCAAGTCATAAAACAGTCAGTGACTCGTTACAACTCTGCTTTATTGACATCAGATCTATAGATTAAGGCCAAAAATAATATCACATTTTTTAACAGAGTACTACTTGGTCTTTAAGTGCCTCTTGCGCAATTCCAGGTAATAGGGCAAGTATGTAAGTTATTTCTTACACTTGTTCATCACAGTGACTAGGTTTTGGCATCCGGTACCCTCCTCGCAGCTTCTCGATGACGTCACGGACCGCCATCTCCGGAAAAGGGCGGGCACCTGCCAACATTGGAAATGTGTAGCAATGTTTTTACAATAACCGATAAGTGCATGTGCAGTAACACATGATGTCAGTCTCTTGTCAAGGTGAGACGATTCTCCATTGGGTTTTCACTCTGTTTAAGAAAAAGAAATGGAATAATGCAATAAAGGACGTGTTTTAAAAATACAAAGTTAAGTGACCCTCACCAAACGTGACAATTTCCCACAGAACGACTCCAAATGACCAGACATCGCTCTTTGTTGTAAAGACGTCATTGTCAATCGACTCAAGGGCCATCCAACGAAGAGGAAGTGCATTCTGAAATAACAAAAGGATCAACGATTGATCTATTTTAGCTTCATGTTCAGGGCATACAGGTATACTGCATAGCCATCTACGACGTGCGTTGCTGATTATTATGTTACTTTGCGGTTTGAGTATTGTGGGAACATCCCTGCAATTTTGTTTTAGTTTGAATGAATGGGACTAATGACGTCCTGGTGTCTCCTGATGACAAACAGAGCAATTTGTTCGAAACGTCAAATTGAAACAAACCGGTTCTTCTCAGAACCACACAACTCAAAAGAGATCAATTTCACATGGTGATACCGCAAACCCTCTTTACTTAGTTTGAATGGTTTGGTTTGGTTTGGTTTGGTTTGGTTTGGTTTGGTTTGGTTAGGCTAGGCTAGGCTCGGCTAGGCTAGGCTAGGCTAGGCTCGGCTAGGCTAGGCTAAGCTGGGCTAGGCTGAGTTGGGCTACGTTGGGCTGGGCTGGGCTGTGCTAAACTGGAATGGGCTAGGTTTTATATTTGGGTCGAGCTGGGGCTGATTAAGAATGCGTTTGGATCAGTTATTCTCAAGAGTTAGCTTACAGTTGCAGTCTTCCGTGAAACACGAGGGTTGCTGGCGTCACATGCAAGGCCAAAGTCAGATATCTTGCAGACTTTTTCTGCAGAAACTAACACATTACGGGCAGCCAGGTCTCGATGAATGCACTGTAAAACACAAACGAGTAAAAACCATTACAATACACATCAGATACACGCCAATATTCATATTCTCATGTGTATACACACTGCATAAACAGTGGTGTCGAATTAACACAATGCGGTATTTGCAAGTTGGGCCTAGTTGATCACACTTTGCTAGCAAGCAGATAATAATGTTGCTGCGATCGAGTGCCGGACCAGCAGTAGTATACCTACACGGATAGAGGATGCGAGGATGAATAATTAATCAAGGCACCCGACTATTTCCCAATTCGGAATATATGGGCATTTCTCAAACCTTAGCTTCGGCTTAGGCTTCGGCTTTGCGTAATTTTATGTCCCCGGATTTGGCAAGATCTTGGACATTGTTTTTGCTACATGTACATCAAAGTCTTATGTTTTAATCCGCAGCCAGAGCCTGATAATTTATTTACATATTCAAGGCTTCAGATTGGCAATGGGACTGGGGAATAGTTGGAGACGAAGCCGAAGCCCAAGCCGAAGCCGGGGTTTGAAAAATGACCTATGGTGACGTTGTCATTAAGGGGGTCACCAACCTTATTGGAGGAGAGAAACGTCATGCCTTTGGCAATATCCCTGGCGAATTTGATCAGGTCTGCGCAGCTAATGGATTCGTTGAGGGCGTCTATGTACGTGTAGTCCTTGGAGCGGTTCTGCCTCAAGTATTGCTGCAGGTTACCATTGGAGAGATACTCCACAATCACATACAGTGGCTCTGTTCAGATTAAGGAAAATAGGGTAAATAAACGAGGAATTTGTTGTTGCCTTTTAGGTGGAAAATACATGCAAGATTAAGACTGACTGTATTACAGATTACACTTACTGTATTACACGTGTTAACATGATCCACACTATCACAAAACCGTGAGAATCCAATCCAACCCAACTTACACCAATCCAACCCGTCCCGACCCGACCCGACTCGACCCGACCCGACCCGAACCGACCCGAACCGAACCGACCCGACCCAACCCAACCCAACCCAACCCAACCCAACCCAACCCAACCCAAACCTTCTATTGATCATACCTTTTGGCAATGACCCTCATTGGTTTTGTACGCGATTTTCAACCGGGGGCCTTTCTCAACCGGGGACCATATTGTCCTCTATTGTTAAAGGTCCCTATTGAATGAAAAAAAAAACCCAACCCAGCCCAGAACAAATCCATCCCAGCCCAGCGTTGCCCAGCCCAGCCTAGCCGAACCAAGAGCCTTTAATTCCACAATCACGTTGTTCTGCAAAGAGACAAGATCCGTCGTATTTTCTTTACAGAAAAAAAGTACAGATACAAAAAGAAAGAAGCAATGCTTGTCAGTACGCGTTCAATAAGCACATACTTAAGTGATTTGTGTCAGCTAATTGCCACCAATATGTTTTGTCCAACCTTTTTCCAGGCAGCAGCCGAGGTAACGCACCACGTTGGGATGTGACTCCATTGGCCTCATCATGTCAACTTCCCGGAGAAGATTCTCCCTAGCGTTCTTTCCAGCATTTTCTAGCATAAGAAAGACAGTGATCATTTTCCACTTTCAAATGTGTTGTTTTATAACACTTTGTATAAACAAGAATGTATACAACGCAAAAACAATCTTTTTTTTATACAAATCGCCCCAAAAAAGCCACTCGAGGTACGGAGCTACATCAAAGACGAAGAAGATGTAGAAGAATCAAAGATGTAGAAGGTATGAATTGAGATTCCTCTTGAAGCAGAAGAGATCGTATGGCGAAGGGAAGTATGCAGCAGACAAAGAAGTCTATAGACAGAACCAGGGAAGAAGCTATTGGCATAGGCCTACTTCGTTCTGCATCCAGGTATACAGCTAGAGTATATTGGTGGGAACAGGCGGAAAGCCGAGAATTCTGTCAGGACCAGTAGCTTTGAAGGAATTCAGACAATGAATTATTCTGGCAACCTGTGATAAGAGGAACAAGAACTACACTCTAAAAACTGTGTTTAGCAATTAAACACAATCTTGCTATCAGTTTGTAAACATGTTTAGAAGCTAAACAGTACCACATGTCCAATTCCTAAACATCAATGTTCAATGGCTAAACAATATCCGTCAACAAGCTCAACATGTTTAGTATGTAAACGTGTTTACAAACTGATAGCAATAAAGTGTTTAGAAAAGTGTTTAATTGCTAAACACTGTTTTTGCAGTGTACTTTTATGCCCCCTCGTTGAGAATAGACTTTGAAACAAAGTTATATGTATCAGGAAAAAGGTTAACCATATTCAATGGAGAAGTAAGGAGTGCATGCAAACTGAAACAAGTACATGTATTGTAGAACTCCCGTTCCGTTCCGTTCCGTTCCGTTCCGTTCCGTTCCGTTTCGTTTCGTTTCGTTTCGTTTCGTTTCGTTTCGTTTCGTTTCGTTTCGTTTCGTTTCGTTTCGTTTCGTTTCGTTTCGTTTCGTTTCGTTCCGTTCCGTTCCGGTCTGGTCTGGTGTATAGATATGCCTTGGTTTGCGATATTTTATAACGAAAACAAAGTTTTGTTTGAGGTCAGAAATGATCGTTTGGTTTGGGTTTTATCAATGTGACAACTTACCTTTCAGGGTCTTGAGCGCAACGTATGTCAGTGATGCGGTCTGCAGTATGTCAGCTGCCGACGCCAAATAGACCAGACCGAAATTGCCTTGCCCAATCACGTTAAGGATCGTCAGTCTGGAGCGTGGGAAGGGCTGAGTTGCAGGCAAGATTGTATACCGCGAATTACCATCACTTGTGTCCGGGTAAGCACAAGGTCGCTCGCTAACCGGTGGGCCTGGAGTGATGAGATATTAAGGTGTCCATCCTTAATTCTACAGTTCCCATCCCATATTGTTTCCCCATTTGAAGCAAGGTAGATCGGTGTGAACAAATATTTAAAATACGCATGTTGTGGTGTTATGTTTTGTTATTTACTTGCCCTCACTGCAGATACAAGTTTTGAACTATTATATTGTGTCTTTTGCTCTTTAAATTCATTAATATCAATTCGATATTGGATAGAATAACCTCGTCTGGCTGAAGAAAATGCAGAAATTTCAGTAGTATTAGTATAAGTGTTTTTACAAACGTTTCCAGTGGATTAGTGAAGAAATAGTGAATTACAACGAACAATTGATTAAATTGACTTGTTTAACTTGTTTAACTTAACTAAGTATTTCAGTAAAGCTCTGTTATTATGTAAATCTAAGAATTCTTGTTAAAAGTAATATGGAACATTTGCAAACATAAAACACAAAATTACCGAATTATTATGAAATACTTTACTTGATTGTAAGTTAACGGTAATACATGTAATAGTCTCAAGCTTCCTTTGAAATCATGTTACCTGGTGTGCTGCCATTTTAAAGAAACTTAGATTTGTTTTGTATCAATTTCTAGCGATTGTCGGCCGACAATCTTTTGAAACTGTCTAGTTCCCCCGACCCTATAAATAACTTCGGTGTGTATGAAGCATTTCCACCTTTGTTTTCTCTGTTTTCCCAGACAAAACATTAAACAGGTCACTGTTACAATATTTGCTATAATATACTATCCCCAAAATCCATTCATTTCTGAAAACTACAGCAACAGCATATGTTATATTACCTTTAAAACAAGGCAAATGAATTCCTTACCACATAAATCACTAGAGGTCCTGCACAGTCTTGGAGAAGGTTCCTTGGGTCTGTATTTTGCGTTTAAACAGAACTTCATTAAGCAATAATGCGTTAGAATAATGTATAAATTATAAAAGGCTTTTCTATTTCAACCAACATCTTATAAAACGTAAAAAAAATAAAATAATAATAAGTAGAAATGTCTCCATCCTTGTTTCCAAATATTGTTTGAAAGCGGTCTAGGTCGTGCCATCTGCTAAAGCGCCAAAGAATCGTCTGTTCTTAATCAAACCAAGGACATAATTCAGAAAGACTGACCTGTCATTGAGACGTATGGTGGACACTTGCACATCTGCGTGAATCAATAATGACAAAAGATCATAACATTTAGTATCGCTTTGTAAATGAAGGGGGAACACAACATAACACAACACAACACAATACGTCTCCAAGGGGAATCCACCTTGGACTATTTTACAATGTGATTCTGAGGTTAAAAAGTAATACTTCTAAGATTGTTCAGTATTAAATTCTGAAGTCAGAGACATCGATGTTTTCAAAGGGAATTTTTCCTGAGAACATTACACAGTGTGAGTCTGAATTTAAATAGTAAACGAGAATGTTTTCAGTATGTCTGCTGAGTATTGAGCTGAGATTTACCCACAGAACCCACTCGAAAAAGGAATCATCAATACGCATCAGCCCGTTTTCCCGTGGCCTTTAATTGAACAAAGGTTGCTACGATGACTTGCAGTGTTGTTTACGGGGATGTGCAGCCATCACATGTCGGGATTCTTGTATAGACACTATTTAGTCGAGGGACAAAACCACCACGTCTGGATTGCCTTTGGGTTCCCATCGTAAATATGTATCGTACTGCACGTGGCATGCTTGACTGCACTGTAAAAAGAGCACCGTTTTTTACGGGAATTTTCTGGCAGTTTGGACGCTAGCGCAATCCCGTAAAAAAAGGTGAAAGCTGCAACTCATGAACACTGTTATTTTACGTTGCTGTCCCTTAAAATAACCCTGATATTCCTGTAAAAATACAGGGTATAACAAGTATCACTCCGTTACCGAAAACTTGGTGTAAGCAATCTCGAATTTACAGACATGGGAACCAGACTAAATAGACGTGATCTATTACACATATACATTACTCTAGATATGAGTTGTACAAATGCTACAGTAATTTACTAAACACTACACACTGAATAATGTCGCGCTTTAGCTTTATATTAAGCCTTGAAGTCACGGTTTCCGATGAACAATTTCAATATTTGTTTACGAAAGAAGATGTAATGCGATTCTTAACCTCTGTTTACAAAAAGTCTAAATTCCTATGTGGAATTGCTTAAATAGTTAAATATTTTAGTCAGGAAATCGTGTTTTTGGACGAAACGCTGCAATTTAACGTGACTTGTGTGAACACAAATTTCCTCAGTTCTGATTGGTCAGTTGCTGCGTAATGAGATTCGTGTAGGAGAACATGAGATTTTACGTTCAAAACCCATTCAAACGAAAATACGGCGATAGTCTGTTTTTTACAGGGGGAAAACCCGTGATTTTAAGGGATGTTTTTACAGTGTGGTTTACTTGAATAAGCATGATTCATGAATCATGATAATGACAATGATAATGAATAAGCACCATTAGCATCACTACACTAAGGGAATACAAGTGTGATGACCGGCGGGGCCAACTTCATGAAGCTGTTAAGCACACAAAAAACTTATTCTTTTGTTGATGACGATGGCACATTTTTCAAGCCCCAAAAACAATTGCTTAACGGTTGCTATGAAATGACAAATTTGTTAAGCGCGCCCGTTAAGCACAGAATCGGCCGTTAAGCAGCGCAATGAAATTGGGCCCAGTACATCTTGTGCGCGCACCTTCTACGCTCTCCCTGTTGCGTATCGGCTGAGAATAGCTGGTTATGACGCGCCGTGTTTAAACAACTTCCAGCCGTGTTTAAACAACCGTTTAAACACACCCACGTGACAGGATCTCGACCAATAGGGATATTGAAACTCGCTGAGGCATTTATGAATACACTCTAAAAACTGTGTTTAGTAATTAAACACAATCTTGCTATCAGTTTGTAAACATGTTTAGAAGCTAAACATTACGTGTCCAATTCCTAAACATCAACAGGGGCGGATCTAGGTTTTACCCAAGGGGGGGTTTACCTGAGGTGATTGGCCTACACACCCCAGCGTGCCGATTTGTCGACACCCGACACTGGTTTTTTTTTTTTCTCAGCCCAAGGGGGGGGGGGGGGGGGGTTTAAACCCCCAACCCCCCCCCCCACCCCCCGTAGATCCGCCACTGATCAATGTTCAATGGCTAAACACTATCCGCCAATTGCAAACGTGTTTAGTATGTAAACGTGTTTACAATTTGATAGCAAAAAGTGTTTAGGAAAGTGTATATTAAACACAGTTTTTGCAGTGTAGGCGGTCCGTGACGTGAACAGATCTATAGAGCTGTAATCAAAGATCATCGCGAGGCGCATGCTCAATGACACCCAAATCACGCGTGAGTTTGTATATGCCGGCAATCGTGGACCTAGGACAAAAGAATTCGAGCGTAGACAAAGGGGTCCACGTTTGACCTAACGTCCACGATTGAAAATCGTGTACAAAACCAATGGGATGCCATCCGAAAAAGTTAAGAGTATAAACAAAAGAGAAAAAATGGGAGGTCCACGATTGCACCCGTTTACATGACTGTGTGTGTGTGTGTGTGTGTGTGTGTTGTCCAATGGGGGTCTAGAGCCGTCGTAGGTTAAACTTGGTAAAACCTGAGGAAAATAGACGTAGGCCTAACGGTTTTCTTACAGTGATTACAAGTGAAGTAACGAGACTTAAATGCTCTATAGAGTACCGAAGTCTGACGTCAGTTGCCCCGGCAATGGTTCCAAACACATGCATTTTAGAATGTATTCTGGTTCCAAACATTGCATTGATTGACGTCATCACTTCGGTACTCTATAACCCTGTGTATTGATGACGTGTTTACCCATTGCCTCACGGGGAAAAACGTATGGTTCCAAGCATGCGCGGAGATTTCTTGTTACATGTGGGGGGGATGATTTTTGAAAGGCCATCCTTGTGTGGAGCGCGACACGGCACGGGGTCCAAGGGACCGCTTAAGGGCCCCCTGGTGGGTTGCAGGCGTAAAGCCCCCTGGAGCCCCTGGGGTTTACACAATTTTAGGTGCAAAATTTTGTCAAAATTTAACCTTTTCTTGAGCTTGAATTGCAATAAATGACAATAATTAACACCTTCAAGCATTCAAAAATACAAAACTCAAATTTCTCATCCAATGTATTTGGAAGCGTAAGCGTCTCTTTGCACAATGGAGCTCTGGTCACAAATAATGCCTATGCATTATATCAAGAATAAATTATTTACAAAATAATTATTGCAAAATAATGCCAAGATGCATTTCGGTAAGGCATGATTAGAATGTCTATGAAAACATATGAAAACATATGGTAGACAATGATGTATACTTGACGACATTATAACTGGAATGCCGGAGATGCAAAACTCAGGCTCTAACAAAAGTTCCCAAACACTTGTTTGCAGGACGCACAAACGTTTGTGTGTGAGTGCGCGCCGATTCCCAGTGAATGTCAGTTGAAGTCTGCTATCGGTATTTTAATTACATTGTATTACATGCGCCGCACGTGCGTTCATACCGTCTGTTAGCGCATAACAAAATCCGTTTGCCGTTGCAACTTTCTATTGCCTTTGTTGGGTTGTTAGTTGAGTGAAAACAATAAAACAAAAGGCCACCATCTTTGTTGGGATCTGAACTTACGGCGTGGGGTGCGGGGCCCGGTTAAGGGGCCCGTAAAAATTTTGATTCTGGATGCTCTGTGGTGCAATCTGAGGCGATTCCTGGCCACTTTCACCTAACTTTTTTTTAAACAAAAGTTTTGACGATTTTATGGAGACTATATATATCCTGATTTTAGGCATTATTTTCTAGCCATTATTTTAGCCATGTCATGACTACAAAAATCTAGACGGGGGCAAACCAAAACGGATAAATGCGAGCGCGAAGCCCTTACGGCGTGGGGTCCGGGGCCCGCTTAAGGGCCCCAGAAAATTTTGGATTCTGGATGCTCCGTGGTGCAATCTGAGGCGATTCCTGACCACTTTCACCTGACTTTTGTTTTTAAAAAGTTGTTAAGATTACATTGTATATTGAGAATATATATATCAATATGTTAGCCATTATTTTTTGGCAATTTTTTAGCCATGTCATGCATCACTACAACAATCTAAGTTTCTCCCTCCCCCATTTTTGGCGTCTAATTTGCAGTTTTTCCCCTTCATTTTTAATTTATCCGGATTTTTTCTTGGTTTTAATTCAGTTCAGTTGAAGTTTTCAAGAAAAGGGCTTGATTTCAGACTGTTCCTTGCCCTGTGTTAAAACCATCGGCAGAGGATTTAGGCACATTTAGTATGTCATTCAGTCAAGTGATCCATTGTTTCCTGCTGGTTGGGCCCATTTAACCTGTAATAAACTCCCCAAGGGGATTATATGTTGAGATGCACCGCGTTTACACTAGATCCGGCAAAGGGATTAAAATGGGATCGAACCCGGCAAGGAGGATTGAAGGGGGATCGATGGACAGAGTTGAAATCCCAGGGATCCGAGAAATACTCCGGTTTTCTCTTAAAAGAGGGATTCAGTTCCATGGCATGATTGATAACCTTTTTTTTCTTATTGCATTTTTCAGTAGTTTTATGCCAAAAAAGTAGACACAGCAGATGTTAAATATCGGCGGCGGTATTCTTTTTTCCCCTCTTCTTTTTCTCTCTCTTTTTCTTTTTTGGGACTCAATTTACCGGGGGGCACGTACCCCGCGGCCACCCCCCCCCCCCCCCCCCCCCCCCCTGGATCCGCGCCTGTACATACCGAGCTCTTGCCCACAGTGCGTTTAAACTCAATGCAGGGAAAGTAAACGAACGACACTCGCACTTGCTGGGCTGCGTGGTGCTGGCCTGTCAAGGTGTCATGGTATCGCATTACACGCGAGGACAGAAAAAAGGGTATAACAAAGGGAACAATACTGTCCTCCATTTATTTCTTTGTTCCGGAAAAAGTAAGGACAGGCAAACTAGTGCTTAGTCTATGGGGATGGGTTATATTAAAGGGAACAATGGAAAGTCATCACGTGTATAGCGAAACAAAAATACATGTATTGGCAAGTTACGGACTCTGCGCAAGTTAGTACGCCTACCCTTAAAAAGTGGGGGGGGGGGGGGGGGGGGGGGGGGGGCGGGGATGATTACATTGGTCATCCCCCCCAGGTCAAAAAGTGGGGGGGGGATATATCCCCCCCCCCCCCATCCCCCCCGGGATCTCCGCCCATGGTTCCAAGACGTCCTTAGCGGTGCGACGTATGGCGCACAACGGCCGGCCGACAGCGCCCTCTAGCAACACACTTACTGACACGCCAAGGCCAAATCGCTAAGAACGTCTTGGCTATTTCGCATGGGAGCGCGCGCGACCTGCTTATGCATAATTTAACAGGCGGGTCAAACGAATATTCGCGCTTGCGCACTGGAGGAAACTCATGTTTCAGTAATAACTTACTAGTCAGTTAACGTTCTGAGCAGAGTGATTCTGGACTGACTGGCAAACAGGATTGAAAAATCTTCGGATTGTTCCAAAATGTGATCTGGAATATCGGACGTTATCTCTGCCGACATCAGTCCCAGATGTTCAGCACGATGTAACTGATCAACGGCCAGGGCTTTCAATGGCACGACAACAATAACCCGCGCTTTCTCCTGTTTGCATTCGGTTACTTCGTTTCGTTCAAGCATAGCTATGGTTCAGTAAATGGAGCAGCTTGAAAAATTACACTCTTGCCAAATCCCGTTTGTAAATTGACAAACAAATCATGGCCACGTAGCCTACAAATTGATGAATGACACTGATCTAATGACTTTTTAGCTTTTCAAAGCCCAGTTTTTTGCTGTAAAATCCATCGCTTTGTCCACGCGATCAGACATCTTTTCCAACAAACTACGAATGGCTTGGTACTGCGCTGCACCAGGAAGGAAGGCTGCACGTACACACGTACGGATACCCCTATAACTTAACTATGAGGCTCCTACCATGTACCAGAGCCCCATAGAAAGAAGCCCAATTTTCACATAGGCTACTACAGCAAGAATATTTTCATGCACTGTGTTTACACTGTGCACACAAAAACTGCTCCAAAGTTTACCCCAAAAATCTGTCTGTTGCTTTCTTTACATCCTCACCTTGTGTGCACCAAGCTGAGGATCGGTCGAATCTGTCCCAGTTTTTGAAAAAAGTGAAAAAATCCCTGTTCCAAACTGAAGCATTTTGAATCTCAAGAAGCAATATGACAAAGTACAAAGGTCAGACATAAGCCAATCACTCCACAGGGCTGTTGAGATTAATCATGAATAATCAACAGCCCTGTGAAGTGATTGGGTCATGCCTGACCTTTGTACTGGGTCTTGTTGCTTCTTGTAAATTCATATTGCTTCAGTCTGGAACTTACAGGGATGTTTTCACCTTTTTTTCTGAAATTGGGACAGATTCGATCGATCCTTTGCTTGGTGCACACAAGTTGAGGATGTAAAGTAAGCAACAGACAGATTTTTGGGGTAAACTTCTCAGCGGTTTGTGTGTGCACAGTGTAAACACAGTGCATGAACATTTTGTTCTTATTCTTGCTGCAGTAGCCTATGGGAAAATTGGGCTTCTTTCTATGGGGCTCTGGTGCCGGTAGGAGCCCCATATAGTTCTAGGGGTAACACGCGGACACGTACCCCCGACGTGAGTAGAGAAACTAAACTAGTGAGTGTTTGCGATTTACATGCAATAATGCAGCTACGTCACACGCGCATGCAAATGCCACGCAGTTCTGATCGCGAGCAGAACTTGCGAAATAACCAAGACGGTCTCAGCGATTTGGCCGTGGCGTGTGTGTGTAGCGAGAGGGCGCTGTCGGCCGGCCGTGCGCGCTATACGTCGCACCGCTAAGGACGTCTTGGAACCAAGACTAGGGAAAACGGGGGTCACCGCCGCGGTTCGTATACGATGTTTACATACACTAGCATTGTCCACGCTCATTTGTGGACCTTGTGGAAAATCTATTGCACAGTAATCAGCTTTTATAGTTTATGACGGTGTTATCTTCCACGACAGATAGGGCTAAAACTGCACATTTGACTGTCTTTGGTCGAAAACAGATGGTACGTTGGCATTCTACACGTATCCAGCGTTGAGCGATAACCCCGACGTAAAACTGCAACGTCATGTGGTAAACACTGACATGACGTCATCAATACATAGGGCTGTTGGTACAATACGAATTGCAGCTGCTTCGTACCTTTAGGTCTCTTCCGTATTTTTCTCCTCTTCATCACGATGATTGCAACGACCAGCGCCAGTACAACACCGCCCAAGGTACCGAAGATGGCTCCAATTATAACAGTCGTAGATGTATCATCTAGGCCCAAATAATGTGATAGAAAAATATGAGACATAACATTGCTGTTTTAACTAGATCTGAAAATCCTCTCCCAATGTATGTTGTATTTGTTTCAGGGCTAGCACGGCTCTTGCATCTTAAAGGGACACATTGCCTTCTAATGTCATGAAATGTTGCTGTTTGGAAATGTTCCTTATCGTTTATAAGAGTTGTTCATGCAAAAACACGTATAATGTGTTGTAATTAGTGAGTAGTGATTACAAAACAAAACAATTGCCTCTGACCCCTGACATCAGCAGACCCGCGAAACATAGACTTATTTCCAGTAGTAAATCGTCCCCTATGTTCACGTCTATTTGGCAATAAATGTAGAGGCCTGATGAGGCAGACGAACCGATATCTATACTATATCATCATGATACAAAAACAGCACTGGGAACAAGACCTTCTTGCACCACACAATGCGTTGGCGCCAGGCTGGCCCCGCGGACATCCACTGCACGAGTACCGTCCGTGTCCCGCGACGAGACAGTCCCGATATCCCTACCATATATCACCCAAGATGCAGGGCAGGCTTCGCTTCACCGGCCAGGCTACACAAGCTCCTTACAAGGCTTGCGGCTTGACCATAATGGAATAACAAGTTTATTCCAACATGTATTTGTGTTTATTAACTATACAAAAAAGTAATTGAATGTCACAAACAAACGGTTATTGTAATAATAATTGCCCAGACGTACTTTAACCAGCTGCGACTTGAAATACGACTGGTGAACACAGTCCGCCATTTTGTGGAGTCAACAATTTGGTTCTACAAAATGGCGGACCGTTATTTGTCACGAAATTAAACAAAAAACACGCAATTTGAAGGGATAGTTATGTGAATCTTCATATTCTACTTTTAAAAAAGCTTCCCAACCATATCCATTTTATTTGTATAGCCCAAATCGCCAAATCCAAAGCAATGTGTCCCTTTAAAGTTGCGTTAACTTTGTAAATGTTCAATAACAATTCTAGTATATCGGCTAAAATAACTGCCGGGCTGAGGCCAAAAAAAAAATAGTCGGTCTCTGGTCAGACCAAAGTTCTGGAATTGATGCGGGCTTCCCCCCCCCCCTTTTTTAAAGCTTGGATTGTACAGACAAGGAGGTACTATTTTGCTTTGTTTGTCTTGGTGACCTCCCCATTCATTGGTACGCCTCATGTGCCTATATAGATACTCTCCCCGTGCCTTGGTGCCCTCCATGTGCCTTGGTGCCCTCCACATCTGCTTGATGCCCCTCATTTGCCTACATGTAGGTGCCCTCCTCGTTTGCCTATATAGGTACCGTAAATGCTTTCCTTCACATTTTCCATACAGCCAAGGCAACTTTTATGACTTGGACTTTGCCTCCAATTTGTTTTTTAAACAAGCCCTGCTAACAACAACCTGTTTTTTGTCTTTTTGTTTTTAAATTAAAGACTGCCAATGGTCCAAGCCAGCTTTTAGACATTGCTTATTATTTTTGTAAATGTGAGTATGCTGCATTTATGTTTAGACCATAAAAAGCAATGTGGTTTTAATCGCCAGTTCTGACCAGAGGCATTTTAAAAATGATAAACACAAGCTTTTAATATTAATTTTAGCATTTATTTAAGCATTTAAGCATTTATTTATTTGAGCTGTCCACGAAAATTTAAGGCAATGCGGCAATAGATGTTGTAGCTATACTGCGAAAAAAATGGGTGAAAAAAAGTTGACGCGCATGATCAAAATCGACGCGCGCGCTGACCAGAGACTGAACATATATTCTGTGTCTTGATTGGCCGAGTGCGAGTCACATGGCATTTTCTATTTTGCTATCTTCCTGTGCACGGCCAAAAGTACTATACCCATAGCAACCAAAGTACTATACCATTAGCAACCAAAGCACTATACCCATGGCGCAGTATTTGTGTGCAGATGCATGCGGGTGTGCGCGTTGAGCGTTGCGCGCAACGCGTATTGTTCCGAAGTGCCAGCGCTACAGAGCTGGGTTCAAACATTTCGTTAAGGGGTGGTTTTGAAAAGAGCAAATACATTTTCCACTAATTTTGTATTGAAATAGAAGTCCATTTTAACTGTATTTAGATTTAAATAATGTTAAAATTGTGAAATCAAGCAGAATCTGTGGGTGGGGTGTTAAAAAAAAAATATTTACTGCTTTTATCTCGTGGTGTGGTAAAACTAGCTTCCCTGGGTGATCCATGGAGCATTCTAGAATGCTCCATGGATCACCTCGGGAGGCTAGTTTTACTACACCACTTGAAGCAGTAAATATTTGTATATTGGCCTTATCGTTGCTTTCTCCCTACAAGCTCCGAATTCTGGCCGAGGAGGATTTGTTGATGGGTGAAGTTCCAGTTAAGTATAAAGTAATAAAAAGACGTTATGAGCATGGAAATGAATCCTGTAACATTGCGCATGCTAGATGACAGCTGAATACTGATTGGCGAATGAACCTACGAAGTATACGGTACATTATGGCGTCGCACCGTGTACGAGGGTCGGCTGAAATGCTCGTAAACGAGTTCAAAAAGTGTTATCAAACAGGTTTCTATTTTAACATTAAAATATACATTGTGTTGTTAGACTGCAATGTTTTAACAAAACAGCCTAGCTTCCACTGTCAACAGGTAACAATGGATGTTCATTGTAAGTGCGCCGTTTTTCTTTTCGTCAAACAATCCACAAAGGAAACTGACTAGGTGAATTTGAATACATGTTGTTAGTGAACAAAGAAACTGGCAGGAGCGGAATTCGAACCTGCGACCTTCGGGTTACCATACCTGCGCTCTACCAACTGAGCTGTCTTGCCCTATGTTGGCGGTCTCCCAAATTGTCAATATCAAAGATACTGACAATCTTTGATACTGGCAATTTGGGAGACCGCCAACATAGGGCAAGACAGCCCAGTTGGTAGAGCGCCGGTACGGTAACCCGGAGGTCGCAGGTTCGAATCCCGCTTCTGCCAGTTTCTGTGTTCACATTGAAAACCGTTTTTCTTTTGTTAGATGTTCATAGTGTTCCCCAACCCTCAATTGAAAAGTCAAGGCGGGAGACTAATGAAAAAGTACAAGATCCTTTTAATAAACGGGAAACAATCTTGACGGGCGATGATGCACCGGGTAAACATTCTCATGACAAGTAACTGGTAGGTCACTTATTTTAATTAAAACGGTGATGAATTAATCTGTATGCGCTACGTTGGTTCTCTGATCTATCACCAAAACTAATGGCTTGTTAATGTTTTGGAGTCGACCTAGTCAACTTAACAAATTCAACAAAGACGTAATACCGAACACAGATTTATAAGCGGGTAAATGAGTTTGCACGCCGGTAACTCGAGTCCATCAAGCTTGATCGCTTCCATTGGGAGGGAAGGTTAAATTGAATCCTGTCATTTATGGGAATAAAACTGCTGCTTTTGTTGTGCAAGCACTCAAGTTAATTGCATCGCTTAACAGACAGTATCTTATTGGCAGCTATTTATTACGTCTTGCTTTTTAGGCTATGTGTTTATCCTGTGGACAGTTGTCAGGGGACAAAGTCCTCACTTCATCCCACTGACATCTGTTTACCCCACTGTTTCCGTGTACACTGGATAGTTAATTGTCTCTTGCGCGCTGTACGAAAAAAACAAGTACGAATTCGTGCAGGAGCCGCGTCGTCCACCTATGAATCAGTAAAGCATAGTAAATGTTGTAGCGCCCGCTTCTGTTGAGCCGTGTCGCGAAAACGAATTTGGAACAAGAAGAAGAAGAACAAAAACAACTACTGTATTGGGTGTACTAATATGCAGCGGCGGCGATTTCTCGTCAAGGTTGGGGGGACGGAGAAAAGAAGCCCACAACTAATAACAACTTTGACGCGCTATATAGTTGTGCAATGAAGTCACCTTTATTGTATTTGTTTAATTTGTTTGATTGTTATCAACCACGTACAAAGTACTATGGGCATGCTAAAAATAGGTAAACTTTATACTTACCTCTTGAAATACAAGCAACAAATATTGGATATTACATATCCATTCCTTACCAATACTTTTTCGGAAGAACGCACAATCAGTTCAACTGTTATTAGAGAGATACTGTAATCGGAATTTTTGTATTTGGAGTCTCTTGTGTCTCCTGGAATTTTTTTTAAAACATGTGCTGATGTTTGTGTTTGTGTGCACACTGGTGAGAGTAAAAATCAATGACCCATGGCAAAATATTGGGGGGGGGGACACTGCCATAGCCGTCCCCTCCACAAAAAATATTAGGGGGGACATGTCCCCCCCCCCCGTCCCCCTCCCCCCCCCCCCCCCCCCAGGATCGCCGCCCATGCTAATATAGCGGATGGGGGCGGAAAAGCGCTGTGGTATCAAGGCGCGCATTTCAGTACCGTACGCGTTTTTACCTGTTTTTGTTGTTGTTGCGAAATCGGACATAAGACGCTGTCGGCATATAATGACGACTATTTGGAAACAAAGCTTTACAAAAGCTACCGGATCATTCGTGCATAGCCTACTTACCTCCCTGTACGACCAACGACACAGAGATCGACACTTTTTGCAGCATGTCAGGGGTCTTCGCGGCACACGTCAGCTTCGCCAAGTTCTTGCGTTGGTCAGCCTCGATTTCGAGGAATGCCGTTGTGTCGTGTAATTGTAGAAACTTATTACCGTAGTCGACATCCGTGCTGCTGTAGGGATCGTCTCCGATTGACCAGGAGATTTCTGCCGCCGGCCGCGTTCTCTTCGCGGTACAGCTGACCATTTCTCGCTGGCCCTCCTTGAGTTGCAAAGCGTCGCCTGACGTATAGTTCTCGTTGTGGAAAGTTATGACAAGACCAGATACCTCTACAGGGACTGAATAAGGAAGAGATTATGTGTGTCGTTATAACTGAAACTGCATTTCCAGTCCAGACCAGACTCAACCAGACCAGACTCGACAAGACCAGACCAGACCAGACCAGACCAGACCAGACCAGACCAGACGTGATACTCACCATTTACATGTAAACATAATCCAGCTGTCACTCAAAACCCAAATCAAACCAAACCTCGCCTCACCTTATCCAACCTCACATAAGCGCCCCTCACCTCACCACGTCTCAAAGGACGTGAAACTCACCATTAACAGCTTAATGGAATGTGGTCGTCACTAAAAACAGACCAAACCCAACCAAATCAAACTTCACCTCACCTCACCTCACCTCACATGAATGGGCGTCATACTCACCATTTACATCCAGAAGGAATCTGGCCGTCACTCCAGAAGCTACGTCATTCCTGTTTGTTGCAGTACACGACAGTATCTCTTTGTGATGCTTCCATTCAGCCACGAAAGACAGCTTGTTCGAGCTCGTCTCAATGCCCGTCTGCGTGCATGCCTCGTTGATGCTCGATCCTTCGGGTAGGACGTAGTTCCCGATCAACCACTTGAAGTTGGCGGCTGGGCGGATGCAGGTCACGGTGGAGCATTCCAGCACGATCCCAACGCCTTTTACTACGGCGAGTTTCCTCAATTGTGTCGTACTGTTTGAAACACACAGGCCCGAGCCGTCTTTCTCACTTCTGCACAGCTGCACTTTTTCCACCGGAACTGCATCAGATTGAACCACAAACAAACAGATCAATGAAAAAGCACAGGCGTGCAAACCCTCGCACTACCTGTTCTACCCCCCTCCCCATTCATCCCCCTCACGCCCAAACAAATAATCATTCTGGGTTGAACAAACATCATACGAGGTGCGATCAAAAACTTCCGAGACTGTTCCTGTTGCGAACGAACGGAGCGCAGCAAAGCAATGTGCATATAGCAGGTGTATAAAGCAATAACTTTCGTCGCTTGATCAACATAAGCACCTGTGTTACACGCATTTTTGTGACCACTGGTACGTGCGCATTTGCAATTTCACCATGGACCTGAATCCCGAGCAGAAGCAGTGTGTCGAAGTCTGCGAGGATCTCCGTCAACAGGCCCCGGATAACCCAAACTTCATGTCGAAGATCATCAGCGGTGAGGAGAGAGGGGTCTATACTGCTACGACCCAGACACCAACGAAGAAGGCGCGTCAGGTCAGGAGCGCAACCAAGAGCATGCTGATCGTTTTCTGACATTCGCGGGGTTGTGCACCGTGAATTCCTCCCCCAGGGTCAGACTATCAACGCTGAGTTCTACTGCACCGTTCTGTGGCGTCTGAGGGAGAATATTCGTCGCAAACGTCCTGAACTGTGGCGCGCTGGCAATTGGGTGCTCCAACATGACAACGCGCCCGCTCACAGCGCGTTGAAAACGCGCGAGTTTCTCGTCCGCAACAACACAATCGTCGCTCCCCCACCCCCCCCCCCCCCACCCCCTACTCTCCGGATTTGGATCCCTGCGACTTCTTTCTGTTCCCCAAAATGAAGTTCAAGCTGAAGGGTCGTCATTTTGACACTGTGTGGATGAGATCCAGCGAGAATCGCAGATGGTGCTTGACGCACTTACGGAACGGGATTTCTAGGGAGCGTTCCAAACGTGGCAGGAGCGCTGGGAGCGGTGTATCGGTACACAAGGGGACTACTTTGAAGGAGATGGCGGTCAGGTTTAAACCGCGTACGGGTTTTGCTTGTTATAGGCGCAGTCTCGGAACTTTGTGATGACACCTCGTATTTAGTATGTAATCGTGTTTACAAACTGATAGCAATCAGTGTTTAGAAAAGTGTTTAATTGCTACACACTGTTTTAGCAGTGCAGTCATTGATCTGCATCGGGTTGTAAAACGTCCTGCTCACCTCGAATATCGGGTTTAACACAATCCGTACCCGAGCACTTATAGTTACAGTTCGGAAGGTCCGTAAATTGCCCGGAGAAGCACAAATCAAACTCATCATCAAGTGACACGTCATTGATGGTCAGTGAGCCGTCTGTAGAGTCCAAGGTGAAATGGTCATCGTTGTAGTTGTTTCCGTACTCGATCGTTCCCGAAGGGTCAAGCTTCACAATCAAATCTCCACCTGTTGAATATCTGTGCCAGCGTATAGAGTCGACTGTTATGTTGACATCCGATGAGGACTTGTAGCGAACATCCAGAGTGCAGCTTTCCCCAATGAAAGACTGGCAAGGAACAGCTTCAAAATAGCCATAACCACAGCCGCAATATCCATGTGCTATGCAGTAAAACAAATAACATTTGAAAATCGTAATCGCCATGACATTTGTTTCCCTCAATGCAAATGGAGACTTTGCACGGTGGAAAGTCTAAACCGAGAAAAGTGCTGTGGATACATCATGTGAAGATAACCTCCGAGGATGAACACTCTGAATAATTGCGTGACGACGCCTCCTTTACGGTAAGCAAATTCAAACTAGTTAGTGTGGTGTGACAAACCAGAAATATAGGAAAAAAAGTCATAATTTCCCTTGCTTGATTTGTCCAAATGAGGATAGCTCGTCACTCGATATAGATCGTATCGAATGCCTTATAGGCCATCATATTGTGGGACAGGCGTATGATAGTATCGGCACTTATTATTGTAAGCGGCTGTCATTATTCGATACGGTCTTCACAATTTTAAATAAACCCAGGTTTTCGAGTACCCGTCAAACAAATTTGGGTTATAGTTTGTTTACTGAAAATTGTATTGCAACCAAAAGGCTGAATTACATGAAATTGACAATACATTTCAAACATCACTCGTATATATAAAATTGCTATAATAAAAAGGACTTTTATACAATAACATACACAAAAATATCAGTTAATATTACACCGATCATATCTAAAGAAAATTGGTAGCAGCAGGGGCAGAAAACAACAATACGAACAGCTGCACCAACAACTAATTATTTAATAATGGCCAACCCCCCCCCAAAAAAAAAAAAAAAAATTATAATAAATATAGAGAAATACAAATAGTACCATAGCAGAAACATCAAGCAAAACAACCACTGATTTCATAATAATTGAAACACCCCCCTCAAAATAAAAAAAAACAAGAAACAATAGCAGCACCAGCAGCACCATGAACCCAAAACAAACCAACAACTACCAGTACTACTACAACCACACACCTTGATTCTGCAGAACCAACACCATCGCAATCGCAGTCCAAGCGTAAATCATGACGACAGGGCGAACGGGCGATGAACACTCACCACAATGCTGCTGCTATCTTCACAAAGTCGCCCGATGAAAATGAGACAACCTCCTTGTCCCCACTCACCATGCCAAGCAAAGTCTGCTTCTTTCCTATGTCACTGCGCAGCCCACTCACAGTGATGAAAGAGGCATCTGATTGATTACATCCACAAGTGCCTTTGGTTATTCAATTTCCAAGCAAATCCGCCATTAATCTTCAGTTTAGTGGGAGTGGTCAATTGCGTGAAAACTCAACTCTTTTAACATATGCTAGACACAGGACTTGACAGGATAGTAAGGATTTATGATTATTTAAATACAATCTTCTTCAAATTTAGCATTTCATAAACTCAAAAAAATCCGTTTACTAAATCATTACTAAAAGTGTTTTTTGTTAAAGGACAAGATGTGGATATATGCGAATGCGAAGCGAATTTGATGTCATGAATCATTCGCGTCGAAGATTCGCACAAGTTGAAACGTGTTCAACTTTTGCGAATTTCGGTCGATTCACAACTCAGTGCGCCGCCAGCGGCAAGCAGGGAAAGGCCAATTTCCGACTTTCGGGGTCGACATCGCGTCAATCGTGTTGTATTAGATGGTGGTCAGTACAGCAGTATTTTTTCGCGCGAATGCGAGTGGATGAGTTGAAATTGTTTTTACTAATCGGGGAATACTTTGTGCGGGAAAGAAGAGAGAGAAGTTGATATATTAAGCAGAGAAGGGGTGTAACAGGCGCGGATGCAGGAATTTTGTAGACGGGGGGCACACCCAAAACAGACAAATGCGAGCGCGAAGCGTGAAGCTCTTATACGGCGTGGATTCTGGATGCTCCGTGGTGCAATCTAAGGCGATTCCTGGCCACTTTCACTTGACTTTTTTTAAACAAAAGTAGTTAAGATTATATGGAGAATATATATATTGTGCGATAAGGTTCTTTTCAGAACCCCTCTCGTTAGTTGAGATAAACACATGGTGTTACCGCAAACCGAAACGATATTAATATAAATTTATATATCATTATTTTAACCATTATTGTTAGCCATTATTTTAGGCATGTCAAGACTACACAAATCTAGACAGGGAAACACCCAAAACGGACAAATGCGAGCGCGAAGCCCTTACGGCGATTGTAATTTCCACACGGTACCCTGACCCTCAAGTTCTTCAGACGAAACGGAGCAATTTATAGACGTCGAGGAATCACTGTCAGCAAACCAGACTAGCTTGCTTGCTCCTTCTCCTCCCCTCCTTTTCTCTCACCCCCCCCCCCCCCCCCCTTTGTTCCTCACCCCCCCCTTTTTTTACTCAATTTACCGGGGGACACGTGCCCCCGCGCCCCCTCCCCCCCCCCCCCCCCTGGATCTGCGCCTGAATATGCCATCCAAGTATATGGAGCCCATATTGTAAATGCCGTTTCTGTTATGAAAGTAATGAATACAATGAGCTATAGAAATAATACATTCTGTTTGGTTTCCCCCTTGAATATCCTTTCCCCTTCAGCTGAAATGTGTTCATTCCAAAAAAAAAAGTCTAATGTCATGAAGTAACTAACATTGATATACTTGTGGCTATAATGATTACAATAAAGATATTTTCTCATGCTGAATTTCCGGACAGTTACCACGTGCATAAAACTGGACTGTTATCTACACAAAATGTCCATGTGTATTATGGGCTCTGTGCACAACTACCCCCTCAGCGGAACGAAAAGGCGAGTTGGGGGGTCAAAATATCGACGCCATCTTACCTGACTTCAATTTAAGTGTCTGGTTCCCGCTATGATATTCTTATTGAAAAGGCAATTATCAAGAGTCGGCAAACAGACAAAGCAATCCCACTGGGAAACGAGTATCAAATGAACGAGGAGCGCAGTGCGTAATACCAGCGACGTATACTCCCCATGGAAGTGCGGTTGCTATGTGGACAGCGCCCTTTTTTTTGGTGGAGCACGGAGCCCATAGACTAACCAACAGACGCACTTGTTCCAAGTATGTATTTGTCTCTGTAATATCACACATCGTGCAGATAACGCATTGATTCTGGAGTCAACTATACTCGGAATTATAGTGCGTCTGCTATACTCATTATACCACATGTGCTCCATTCGGATAAATACATGCAACAGATAAACTGATTGAAGTAGGGATTGCAAATAAATTATTGAATTTTGTTTATTTGTACTAAATCATACTGTGAACCTTCTCTTCGAACTTGGCCTAGAGGTCGAACGCAACGAATTTAACAGGGGTACGATAAACTCGCTGGCATCAAAATTCGGAAATATCAATTTCAGTGTCAGAGTCAGTGGCTGGTGTTTACGTTGCAAATCTTGAATAATGCACTTATAGATGTATATTGTTTTGCCTTTATAACGGGTCATTTCATTGAGAAACTCATTAGTATTGGCGTAAATCCGTGTCCAAAAGTATAGATGGGGAATAATGAAAATGTTGTCCCTGAAACTACGGCAGAGTGCATGACATGTTGATAAAGGTGGATTAGCAAGCTATGACGCTGTTCAAAACAGGTATATAATTACATGGGGATTGGGTTTTCAGTCCCTGCCTGATTCCGTGGGTTTTTCTGAGAATATCATTATGGGGTTTTCCTCCCACTTTTAAAACATTACTGAACATTTCTTCGTCGTCTTCCTACAGGTTTCTTCAGGCTTTCGAGCTACAGTGCGACATATGTACTTTTGAGGAAATGTTGCTTTCATTACCACTGAATACCAGAAAGATTTAAAATAAATTAGATATGAAATTATCAGGCCTAATAACTTTATTTCACTTTTACTGCATAACAGGAACTTTGAATGTCTACCGCTCGTATGGAGTTTATCATGGAGATCTGCCCTTGTCCACACCCACGGGTCAACAAACAAATGGAACTACATGGTTGGAAGCAGAAGTGTGCATAGATAATCTATCATCTACCAGTTTTAGAATTGCGATTGAAGCTGTGCATGGGAATGATTTCAGGGGGGACATTGCAATTGCTCAGATAAGTGTCCGAGGTACGTATCTCACCATGCCCAATAACCCTAATATCCTAGGCATTCACTTGAGGTACGGTACACTGTACTTAAGTACAAAATACTACTCAATTCTCATAGGCCAGTTCTCATAGTATTTTGTAGTATTCGGTGACGTTTGGGTTAAATAAAGCTTTTCGACATTTTCAATGCATTGTGGGTTGGAGGCCAAACAAACCATGTAATTTATACACAAACCTATAACACTGTGAACCATGCCAGTCCAAATATGAATTGATTTCATGCGAAATATCTGTCATGAGTTGAGCGATACCCTTTTCACATATCTTTGCATATAACATAAGGAAAATAATAACCGGAAAAATACATTTTAAATGGCAAAAATAAACGAAATAATTGGGGAATTCCTCTCAGGTTACCAGTTACTGATGAATGCAATTTTCTGGAATTAGAACAGCTAATAATGTCACACTATTAGCCAATCAGAAGAGGATTTTTGCAAGCATGACAACGAATGCGACCAATCATGTCCGTTCCAATGTGCTTGCTCTTCTAATGCCAGTTAGGGCTGATGCAGTTCCCATGATGCTTTGAGAATGTCGAAAAGGTTTATTCATTGGTATAGAGCTGATTACAACCAGTTGCAGGCAGTGTTGATACTTTGTGGGATTCAGTGTACGTGAAATATTAAACAAACCTGTGAAAGATTGAACTCAATCCATGTTGTTGTAACAGAGCTCTCAATAGGGGAAAGTGGCGAGGGGACGGAGGGTGGGGGGGGGGGGGGGGGGGGTGTGCCCACTGCCCAATTTCTTTTAAACCAATTACCTTGATCACTTATAGGACTTTAGTGTTTCATAGTGATGCAGTAACACAGGTTTTACTTGGCACTCACAGTCACAGTATGAGACTCCGTTTTCGAAATTTACAGTTGGGGAGGGGGGACTGGGGAGGGGGGACTGGGGAGACGATTTTGTATGGGGTGGGGGGGGGGGCGTGTGTCCCCCATGCTCCGCCCCTCTTGGCTACGCTGCTGATGGTAACAAACTGTTTTGATATGCCTTAAATGACACGAATCATAGCGGCTAAACATCAAAGTGTCATCTTGCACAGAAAGCAAAAGCATCATGTACCAAATAATTCACTGAGAAATGGCAGGAAAATTGTGCTTGGAAAAGCACTTTTTCAACCCTTCCCATAATGTATTTCTCGCTACTCGCCTGGTATAAGACGTTTTCGGAACGTATCTTGGCACGTACATTACCGAATCTGAATACCTTGATAACGCGATGGAATCTTTTGTCAGTAAATAGACAAGTGATAAGTTAGAAGAAAAAAAATCAAGATTTCAATTCCCCGTTTTTAAGAAATCACAACGGAGAATACATCACACCCTTGAGTAGAAGAACTGTGCTGCAAGATGTGAGTCAGCGGTTCATATGCCAGACATCGTACCCTGGGGCTGTGTTTATTTGGAGACGCTAGGTGGTCAAGAAGAAACATCAGATATCCGTGACGTCACAGGATTTAATGGATTAGAGGGAAACATTTAAAGTATTTTTTATAATGTTCTTTTGATCACATATTTTGTTTTGTTTTTGTCTTTGTCTAAAAATTCTTATCTTTCACTCTGTTCTAGAAGGGTAAAGATCACTAATTGCCCCATCAGAGCCGTACCGGGTACCATGGAAACACTCAGCTGTGTATCTGAAAGCAGTAACCCATCAACCAATCTGACATGGTTGAGGGATAATGTGGATCAGACTAGCTCAGATCAGCAGGTGCTTACTGATGGTGACTACGGTGGTCAAGTGTCAGCACTGGACGTCACGACAGGTGTACTGACCAGGGCAGACAATGGAGCTGTGTCTAGATGCTGCACAAACAGAACTACCACCTGCACTGAATATGTCTGTGACACATGCTTATTAAACATGGAATGTAAGTAAACGTCACAAATGCCAGTTAAATGACTCAATACCCCACGACGTAATGACGTCACGCTTTGTTTACATGTGTGCTTTCCCATGGGAGCCAGGTGGGGACGATGATTTGGCGTCCCGACCTGGCTCCCATAGGAAAGTGCACATGTAAACATTGCACATTACGTCATTACGTCTTAGGTATATTGCTTTTTGACACACATGGTATATGGACAAGTTAATGTATTGTCGTTATTTTCCAAAATCACTTTTGCCTTCCTGTAGCACTTTGAAACCCAAAGTCTGTCTTATCGTGCACATTTCAGTATTCGTTAGTGCATTCCTATTTGCAGTTTGGAATTAATTTTACTAGATTCAAAAACGTCATTTGTCAGTTGTGCTGTTCTGCGCAAGGGGTAACTAAATCCCTGTACTTGATAATTCAGATGTGCATCAAGTACCACATTTTAGTTAAAACTCTTCCACATCAAGTCAAACAATTCTTAGAGTATGTAGTTTAAATGTAGTGTACCGGTACATGATTGGTCATTGTTGCAATTTTCAGAAATGGGTGGATTTGGGGGTTAGTATTTTATAGGAAATATCGTTCCACTGACCTTTTCAAAGTTTTGCGTTGTTGGATGGCGAAAAACAGGAGAAAAAACAGCGCTCGTTTTCAACCGTCGGGCAGATGATAGCCTTTAGTCAAGGCGCGTGGGGCTACCTGGACACGTGACGCGCCCCAGATGCCAGCATGTCCGGGGCGCACCACTCGTTCGGGTAGCCACTCGCGATTTGACTAAAGGCTACAGGGTAGTTTTCCAACGATTTCCAGCTGGAAATCGTTGGAAAACGATATAAATTTCCACTTTTCTTGACGACAGCACACCTGGTGCCATCATTTCACAGGATGATTGAGACTACTATTAACATACAGTCTAGTAAGGTATTTCGTAATAATTTAGTAAACAAATCATTGGAGGATTACTAATCGTGTACACTACCTTTAAAGATTACTTTAACTCTGAGAGTGTTGAGGCGAATCCGCCCCATCCTGTAGTTTCCTTGCGATACTGTCGCAATATGTACTTAATTATACTAATGTCATTTTGGCAGACCAACCTGCTTTTGAGAAGCTAACAGCCCTTACGCCTAATCCCGTGGAGGAGGGTGATAACGTAGTCCTGTCCTGCACCGCAGACGCCAATCCCAAACCCCCTGACTTCATCACTTGGGAGAGGGTTGGCTCTACTATCCCCCTACCCTCTGTGTACAGAGACGGTACAAGCATCGATCGTGACTCTAGGCAGCCTCAGTTGGGACCAAGCTGGGCCGTACAGGTGCCGCGGAAACAACGGCGTGCCACCTGTTGTCTATTCCAGCTCTATCGACGTCGGTGTCTACTGTAATTCACTCTTTTTGCTTACAATTCTTGGCTTAGTAAAAATTAAATTTTTACCAAGGTTCTTCTTCAAAAGCCGTTTTATCTGAGTTTTCTGAATGTTTCTAGTTACTTAATGGTAGAACATTCATTATCGTAAAAAAACAACAATGTGTCTTGCAACAAATTTGCCCGCCAAACGTGTGAGAGTTCTGTTATCAAGTTGGTCTGATACATGTGTTTGCTGCTTTTCGTCGAAGCATGGATCAAAGATTAATGTTAATTTTCCTTTCCAAAAGATGGAGTAAACATCACCAATAAGGCTGACAACTACGTTGGTGCTGTTGACGGTGAGGGCGCTGTTCTGGTGTGCATGGCTGAAGGCAACCCGGCACCTTTAATAGCCTGGCTAGGTCCGACGTACGCAGAGATTACCAACCGTACTGACCCAGGCAGATTACTTCGAGTTGATGCAGTCCCCGGTGGTGATGATATCTACGGATACAGCGTCGTGAGCAGCTTGCATACCAGGAGAGTGACTGGAGAAGGAGACTACGGCACCTACTCATGTTATAGCGGAAACGGCGTAGGACAAGTGGATGTGTTAGCCATTGAGTTGAACCATAAATGCATATTTGTTTAAGATTCCATGCCATTGCTTAATTCAGTGTGACAAAAGTAATGTTTCGGTTCTCTTCTGAGTGAGTGTTTTATTTAAAGAATTTTGAAACAGCAGTTGATTTGGTAAAAAAATAAGCATTTCATATGAAAGGAAAAGTACCGAGGAATCAATCATATTATGGCCTAATGTATCTGTTTTGAATTCCATATTTGCATTGTTATCTTCAAAGTGCACAATGACTTACACAAAATACTAACTGTGAAATTTAAGGTGGGTAGATTTCTATCTCTCTAAAGGGTGATTAGGCACCTTACAAATAATTCAGGAATTATTCGAACTCAATAAAAAAATACAAGCCAATTTTCTTATCTTGCATATTCCGAAGAAATCATATAAATCTCTCACTTTAAATACTTTCGAAAGTGGAACGGTTCAAAATCTTGGATAGTATTATCAACAAACGTCAGGTATTTTCTTATTATGATTTTGTTATTCCCTTTCTTTGTTGGTTTTGGTAACAGTTCGACCATTACCACCCTCTGACGTATCAATCGATGAGGACCGCAACACAGCTGATTCAGTGACAGTAACATGGACACCAGGGAATGATGGCGGGTACCAGCAGTGGTTCTACGTCAATTACCGTGAGGTTGAATCTACCACAGTCTTCGACCCCAGGACAAGAAGCAGCAGACTATATGATGTTAATGAGTTCGAGGTAGTTGGGTTGCGTCCTTACACCGTGTATGAGATCGAAGTTTATGCTGAAAATGCCAACGGAGGAAGTGAATCTGTCAGGAAGATCGCCAAGACTATATGTGAGTCAGCGCTGCTTGTATTTTGGTATTGCTAAATATGCTGTGTCCGCGCATTTCTGGGTAGTCTGAGTATCATCTGTTCTACATCTGTTCTACGGAGCCGGCCGCATGCTCCAATACGAACGTCTGATAAATGCGTCCATGCACATTTTATGCAACGCAGCACACCAGCCAATCACAGCCGATGTAAAGTATATTTTTCTGCAGGATTGTGATGAAAATTGTTGATTGGGTAATAGCTGTCAGCTGACCTGGCAGAGTACAGACAATGTATCTGTAAAAGAAATAGAATTATTCTGATAATATTTTCGAGAAATTGTGGGAAAAACATCGTGTATTTCCTAAGATTTCACATTTTTAAGTTGTCTGTAATTTTGAGTGTTTATTTGGCCTTGTCATGACGTAGGCCTATTGTAAATTTGTCCCAAAAAAATATCAAAAGATAGGCCAATGTTTTCCCACACTAATCCAAATCCATAATGACATGGTTGGACCCGAGAGGCGCCAAGGTAACCAATCAGACTGATCCTGGGAGGATATTCCAGGTTGACACCATTACTGGCGGGGATGATGTGTATGGATACATGTTGACAAGCTCCTTGTATATCAGCAACGTGGATGGAGAAGTGGACTTTGGATATTACATGTGTGGCTGTGGTAACGGCGTTGGGATGGTAGACACGTTGGTGATTCTGTTGAACTCCAGAGGTGAAATTAAGTTCACTCTTAACCCTCTGCATGTCATAATAATAATAATAATACTTTGTTCATGTTGTTTCTTTTTACATAAAAACAATAAATCAATATTTCTATTGAAAAAAGAGAGGGAGATTGGAACGATGTGTCCTCGACATTGAGCGCCTAAAATCATACAGGGTTCCCACGGTCATGGAAAATCCTTGAAAATCCTAGAAAAAAAGTTGTCCTAGAAAGTCATGGAAAAGTCATGGAAAATTGGGAAAAATAGTAAAATAATGGAAAAGTCATCTTTTTTATTAAAGTGGGTAGATCGGATTGCTGTAAGGGGAGGAGGAGGCCATTATTAATTAAAAATTATTTTCAAAAGCTAACAAATGGTTAGCCCAACATCAGCGGTTCATCAGTATCATAATACCAAACAACTTTTCTCTGCAAAATGGCATTAAAACCCTCCTATACTTATAACTATCACAGCCTATCAAAAACTCTTAACACCAACTCTCACAGTTTGTGTGTGTTTCAATCTGACATTTGATAGGTTTTGATCTGTACAGCAGCTGGGTCGATTTAGGCCCTGAGAACAGGAGGGTAGTCCTGGAAAGTCCTGGAAAAGTCATGGAATTTGGTTTTCAGATTTATGTGGGAACCCTGTATCTCTAAAACCTGCAAGCTATTGTCCCACCTTGACAAAAAGTACATTGTGACTTTTGGTTTGACAGCTTAAACTAAACTGTGGAATTCTTGTCTCTAGGTGTGATTTGGGGTCCTCATTATTACAATCACACCCCTATTTATTGTGAGTAGACATCCAGATAAATGAAATCTATAATGCTGGACGTTTAGTTTGGGTCGGATCAAGTAACACCCTAAAATCTAGTACTTGGAGCACCTGTTTCACATACAGTGCCTCGTTTAAAACTGTATTAACCAACTGTGCTTGAAATATTTTACCTGTTGTGGTCGCATGGTCTCGTGTACCGGACTCAAGATCCACCGGATCCAAGAGTCCAGCAGGTGCTTGTGTCCTTGAGCAAGACACTTTGTCACAACTTGCTTCTCTCCACCCAGGAGTAAAATGGGTACAAGTGGGGACAGTGATTGTTTGTGTTTGATTAGCCAATGTTCTCTTAACTTGAAGTCGGGGCTGTATACTCCCCAGGGAGCTGAGGAGGTTTCAGGAATGATTGCTGGGCCCGATGAACAGGGGAAATGTAAACAATAAACGGTGTGATTACATTTAACTAAAAAGAGAGATCAACTGGTAATATCTATTTGGCGTGTATGATGTATTTTTCTTACTGAAAAACAGTCATGCCCGCCCCTCCAAGCAACGTATACGTTGACCAGCGTCAAAACAAAGCTGATTCCCTCACCATCAACTGGGCTTCTGAGAAAGTTCTCGGACCAAGACAGTGGTTCTATGTGAATTACCGAGACCTCGTAGCTGCAGCAGACTTCGACCCCAGGACTCGAAGCGACAAACCGTTCGATGTCAATGAGTACACTTTGGAGAGTTTGCGTCCTTACACAGTCTATGAGATCGAGGTTTACGCTGAGAATGCCAACGGCGTGAGTGAAGCTGTCAGGCAGACAGCTGCAACTGTACGTGAGTACATTGACAGTTACTTTAAGGAAAAATATTTCAGAAGCAGTTATTAACTCTGCCATTCACCAAGTTGCTTCATTGAGCCCTTTTTATCGATACTATCATGGAAGGTGTTCCAGTGGTCTTTCATCATTATTTACCCCGTCCAAACTTTTAGGCACTCTGCTCGCCTGGCTGTCTCATCACATCCTCTATTGCAAATTGTTCCAAACGTTACCCAAACGACCCCCCGATAAACCTCACAAAAAGTCTTTATGCTTGAAACCATCGGCCCTAATGGTTTTGTTGACAAATGGAAGAACCAATCAGACCAAGGGTAACGCGGTGACTCGAACCGGTTAACCAATGAAAACACGGATTGTATGCAGTGGGCGGGACTATCATCCGCTTTTTGCACACGGCATTCATGCGAGGTTTTATCGAGACGGTTCGGGTAATGAAGGCTGGTACTGTAAGATGCTCTCTTGTCTTTTGAAGCCATTATCTTGAGTGACCTTGTGGCCTTGTGTTGGGCGATACCCATAAATATAAGTCTGTTATGGTGAAGGGGGATAGTTACATATCGTAAAATGTGCCTAATCCTCTGTTTTTAGTTAAGCGGAGTCGGCGAATTAAATACATATTGTAATGCGCCTCGCCAATCAGGCTTCATGACCTTAGTCAGATCTAGATGGCGTTCAGCACCTGAGGTTGTAGGCCACAGTACTTGGTGACACCAGATATCCAGCGTCCATACAGTAGTGTCGAACAGGACTAGCCGGTGTATTGATAGGGGGTGGCGTAGATTGAGTGGATTGGATAACATGAGCATTGGGTAGATATTACCTGTGGATTGTGTGGATTAATTGGGTAGATAGCTTGGGGATTACTAGTGGATTTAAGTGGATCATATTCAGATCGAGTGGATCACACCCTTGAGACAGACATTTTAGGCGAAGTACGAAGCAATTGCACCCCTCCCTGCAAAAAAATCCTGGATCCGCCCCGTCTATATGGGTTTTGGTACACGCCTACTAAACAGTGCTGGCCAATCAGATTTTTCTATTTTAGTCCGAGTGATTTAGCACTAAGAAAATGTCACTAGTTGATGTTAAATGACACCTTGCAGTTGGTGAGTCACCACAATATCAATCATAATCGGTATAATCGAACCAGCTGATATCATAATAATAGTAATTGGTATCTGTATCAGTAAAATCGTTATAATCGATAATACTTTGAATTTCATTTCCTCCATGTGGTCCTCAATGCAAAGCAGCTACCTTTGAGTCTGTGTTAAGGTTTTTCCTTTTCAATACACATGCTCTATTTTTGCTTACTGAAAATTACCCAGAGCAAGACTTTTGCTCTCTTTTGCAAGCATTTGTAATATTTTTGCAAAATCGCCCCAATCACCATATACAGCCCGAGATAACTCTTTGCCAGAGACTGCGGCCCCAACTGGAGCCAGCCCGTGTGACTCGAGTGACGATGACTCCGCTGCAGTGCCGATTGTTGCACCTGCCGTTGGCGCAAAGTCTCCATCAACAGGTACAAACTATATCAATAATAGAAACCTTTTTCAGAGGCAGGGTGGGGGGGGGGGGGGGGGGGGGGGGGGGTTATAAAGGGTTTTCACTAATGGAATAAAAATGCGCTGAACCAACATCTACCCTATCAATTATGACACACTTGTTCTTTTATGTTAGATGTCAACACGAATGAATCTGGTCTGGTTGTTGGTATAATAGTCTTGGCAGGTGTTGTAGCAATCTGCATCATTGTCATCATAGCCGGAATCCTCGTGCACCGAAAGTCCAAGATGACGCATAACCAAGGTGAGTGGAAAATCTTCTCCTACTTTAAGAAATCAATTCAGAAAACAACCAGCAGGATACCTTTCCGAATGATGATGCTGGAGCTGTAGCCTGAGACGGGATAATGTCTATAGTCCCCCGTCTCATTGGTCCCCCGTCTCATTGGTCCCCCCTTATACCTAGTTCCTTCTTCTCAATAGCCCATCCAGAAATTAATTAATTAAATAATCACTAAATAATAATTAATTAATTGATTACCAAGCTAGTGCATGATGGCAGTCAGCAACTGAATATACTTCAGATAGCTGATTGAATATAATCCATTTATTAAATGGGGGGGGGGGGGGGGCCAATGAGACGGGGGACTAATGAGACGGTGGACTATAGAGCGGGCCCCCCTGAGACTACATTGCAGACGTGAAAGTAATTGTTTGGCATATTTTACCAAATTTTACCAAAACACCTTTTTGCTCCATTGAACAAAAAGGAGCAAGAGGGAATGACCAGCAAGTGAAGACATACTTTCATGTCAAAGCCATACCCCCCCTCCCCCCCCCCCCCCCCCCCTCTGGTACGACACTGTATCTGCACCATCCCTTACATTTAGAGGAGTGTGGGGCGCCACCTATTGGCTAGCCACGAGTGCCTTTTTTATGATTTTTGTCTGAAACTGTTTCCAGTCCCACCATTTTTGTTCCGAAGTAGAAGGTCATACTAATTTGCATACCCCGAAGAAATTCTGCTCGGTTTAAAGGGACACATTGCTTTGGATTTTGCGATTTGGGCTATAAAACTGAAATGGATATGGTTGGGAAGCTTTTTTAAAAGTAGAATATAAAGATTCACATAACTATCCCTTCAAATTGCGTGGTTTTTGTTTAATTTCGTGACAAATAGCGGTCCGCCATTTTGCAGAACCAAATTTTTGACTCCACAAAATGGCGGACTGTGTTCACCAGTCGTATTTCCAGTCGCATCTGGTTGAAGTACGTTCTGTTGATCCATTTTGATGTACTGTGGCACGGCGCACAGCACTGGCGATATGTATGTGTCGCGAGGTAGAGAATTGTACCTGGCGATCATCTGATAGGTTCACAAGGCCACTGGCTGCGGCGCCAGCCTAAAGACTCTTACAGCGTATTTTGCGCATTATTTAGACGGTGGTATTTAGTACTGAAAATAAGTCTATGTTTCGCGGGTCAGATGTCAGGGGTAAGCGGCAAATTTTTTGTTTTGTAATCACTACTCACTAATTACAACACATTATACGTGTTTTTTTGCATGAACAACTCTTATCAAAGGTAAGGAACAAATTTCTAAACAGCAAAATTTCATGACATTTGAAGGCAATGTGTGCCTTTAAGCTTATAAGAGTGTTTATATTGATACATGTACATCCAAAGATATTGATTACCTACTCAGTGATGGGAAACCTGTTTTGTTTGTTTCTCTTTGCAGACATACCGGTGAAGGTGATATGTCTACATCGCCTGAGAGCGGAGATGCAACCTTTGACCCCGGACCGAGCTAATAAACCAATTGTGTTGGTTGCTTTAGTTTCGGCGAATACGTTAAATTTTGATTAGGCGCAGCGTGTCTTAGTATTAATTGCAGTCATTAGCAAAGGATGTTTGTTGCTGTTCTGAAGATTTTAATCAAAATCAGTATTCAATATTGAAATCAGTTGGATCTTCTCAGACTTGGCTTAAAGTTAATTAAGTCATGAACATTTGTTCAAATCAATTTCTCCATTTAGTATGCGACCGTTTTTGATGCACATTATGATTGTAAACGTAGATTCTTCCTTGATAAACTCGACAATTTCATAGTGAGTTTAATTGGCATTTTCCGTTTCTCAGATGCAAACAGTATAATTCACATAAAAGGAGCTATTATGACAGCAAAGATCGTACAGTTAAGTAAACGGAAACCTATGTTTGCAACTATATATTCACCTTGCATTAGACGACATCTTTCTAGAAATGGCCCCAAATAGTTTAATACAGAAACATTAATGGAAAGGATAACGCGCTTTTGTGCTTAATATATATTTTTTATTTTGCCAAATATGGAAATGTCCAAACAAAAGGTAGTTCATATTATGCTTTAATGTATTTAGCTTGTTAAACAGTTTTGTAAATTCTACATGTATCTGCAAAACAGAGGACCAGTTCGTATAAATCGATTGTTCAGTGTGTAGTCCATTAACCCTAACCCCCCCCCCCCCCCCCCCCCCCCCCCTAGGGTGCATGCAAAATCATATTTAATTTGATGGATTTAGCAGGGTTAGGGTTCAGGGCCGGTCACACTGGTCACAATAAACGACGACAATAACGAAAACGATGAGAATGAACGCCATTGATTGATGGAATTGTCGCGCGTGCAATACGCGCGCGTTCCACCCACCACTAGAGAGGTTTATTCGCATCATTTTCATCATCGTGACCAGGGTGACGGGCCCTTTATGCTCGTATTATTAGTTACACTAATTACTCAGGCGCCCTTTGCTACCCCCGCACTATAAGCTGCTTTTGAACTTGTCTACAAGATATATCTTTAAAGCGCTACCATATAAGTAATGTATATGAAAACTCCCTGCTATTATAGTACTATCATCGATGCAAGCGTAGGCCTATTAAAATTAGCTCCTCTATGTTAGATACAAGAACGTCTCTCAAGAAGACCTGTCACACCTTATTTCTAGCTGACGGGTGAATTGCAGGGGCGTGTCCAGGTTGGGGAGATAAATCAGCAAATATGTCACCGGGGTTAAGTCCCACCCTCCCCCCCCCCCCCCCCCTCCCCCCGTGAGACATAATTTGCATAAAAATAGAACATTGATTATGTCAGATTGCAGTATTAAGAACATTGGTTTACCGTACAAAGGAACCGGTTTCAAGTCAGTGATTGGTTGTAACGAAATAATCCAATAAGGAAACACGCGTACCTTTGTGTTTGAAGTTAAGAACATTGGTTTACCGTACAAAGGAACCGGTTTGAAGTCTTGATTTGTTAACGAAAGAATCCAATAGAGAAACACTTGTACCTTTGTTTTTACCAATTTGTAGAGCTCTGCACATACTGTGCTAAACACCACGCCGGACAAGGAAAGAATCCCTTAATTTAAAATCATTAATTCCTGGCCCAAATTTCCATCTTCTGACATTTCCGCAATATTCAGCAGTCAAATCTAAAGCTATAGTTCCTAAACAAACATCAGACGTCAGTACTCTACGGCTGGGTTCGGGCGGTCTGTTCTTGACACACGAAACTGTTCTTGCAAAACCCCGATGGATGGGTGATGTGTGATCCTGTTCCGATTGCAATGTTCTTGGGTCGCGTTCCCGCCGTTCGAGTGCGAGAACGAGTCTTCGCGTGTCAAGAACAGACCGCCCGAACCCAGCCTACGATAACACTATTGTGCACCTGGCCAAAATCGACCCAGTTGTTGTACAGATCAAAACCTATCAAATGACAGATTGAAACACACACAAACTGTGAGAGTTGTAGTTTAGAGTTTTTGATAGGCTGTGATATAAGTATAGGAGGGTTTTAAGGAACATTGGTTCACCAGTGGTGGAGTCGCTACACCTGCACAATGACGTAGCGAACAATAGCCAGACGAACTGGTCCCCGCTGCACTTGTCATAGTTTAGTACGACAAATGTTGCTATTGATAACCAGCGTGACCATGCCATGTAGGCTGGTTCATGACAGTCGACCAGCCGGCGGTCCATCAAAGTTAACTATATAGTCCTTGTTCGAACTTGCTCTAACTTGTCATTGAGAGCGTACAGACCATTGAACATCAATTATAATGCATGTAACTTTTAATTTATGTAAGAGAAACGCTTTCAGCATATCATGCATTCCGAGTACATTTTATGTAATACATACACTGTAAAAACAGTGTTTATCAATTTAACACTTTTATAAACATGAAAATATATTAAACTGTTGCAAACTGCTGACTGACTGAATGGACCTGAAATATACAAATATAAAAGAATAGCTGGCCTGACGTTTCGAACTTTGGATTTGGCAATTTGGGCTATAAAACTGAAATGGATATCCCTTCAAATTGCGTGGTTTTTGTTCAATTTCGTGACAAATAACAGTCTGCTATTTTGTAGAACCAAATGTTTGACTCCACAAAATGGCGGACCGTGTTCACCAGTCGTATTTCCAGTCACAGCTGGTTGAAGTACGTCTGGGCAGTTATTATTACAATAACCGTCTGTTTGTGATATTCAATTACTTTTTTGATCCATTTTGATGTACTGTGGCACGGCGCGCAGCACTGGCGATATGTGTCGCGAGGTAGAGAATGGTACCTGACGATTATCTAATAGGTTTACATGGCCACTGGCTGCGGCGCCAGCCTAAAGACTCTTACAGCGTATTTTGCGCATTATTTAGACGGTGGTATTTACTACTGGAAATAAGTCTATGTTGTGCGGGTCAGATGTCAGGGGTAAGGGGCAATTGTTTTGTTTTGTAATCACGACTCACTAATTACAACACATTATACGTGTTTTTTGCATGAACAACTCTTATAAAAGATAAGGAACATTTGCAAACGGCAAAATTTAGGCAATTTCTTTCTCAAAGGCAAATGACAGAGTACAAGAAACAAACATGTAAGGAACACACATGCGTGAGGGGGTTGGTGGAGAAACACAAAAGAGGGATGCAAAGGAGCCTGGCAGTGGGTAAACATCAACGGGAGGGGAAAGGACAGCCAGGAAGAAAGGAACAAAGAAGTGTGGTTAGAGTAAGGATGAAGGAGGGGAGGGATTAAGATGAGAGGGATGAAGCTGGGGAAATGGGACGAAGGGAGGGGGGAGGGGGTAGAAGGTGGTAATAGGGCAAGAGAAGGAACAAAGGGAAGTGGCAAGGATAAACATGAAATGGAAAGACAACCCCAAGTGGGCAAGAGACTCCAAGAGAGTTTGCAAGGAGGATGATCTGTAAACAAATGACAATGGGGAAAAATTTAGAGTTAATCGTTCCCTTCCTGGATGTTGAGACCATGTGGTTGAATAGTCCAAAGACGTTTCATCCACACTTTCTCTCTGCTAAGGCGAACTGAGTCATTGCGGTGGCCAAGTGGTTCTATGCCCTGTAGAATCATATCAGAAATGGAATGGTTAGGCAAGTTGAAGTGATGACCAACAGGGGTGTCCATTTTCTTGGTGTTCACAGTCGATCGATGGCCATAGAAACGCTTTTTGAGCGTGTTTTTTGGTCTCCCCGACATACTGGATTCCACAAACCCATGCAAGAAATGAGATATATGTTACAAGTAATGTTGACATTGGTTATGTGAGCCAGAAAAGGAGTCAGACTCCTGCATGTGAGTCTGGCAAACAACACACCTGGAATCGCACTTAAAAGTACCATGCTGTGTGCGAGGGGATGCAACCAAGGTGGGGACCTCGGCTCGGACAATCAGGTCTCGTAGATTGCGGGGGCGCCTATAAGCCAATACTGGGTTGTCAGGGACGGCACGGGCAAGGCGATCTGAAGTATGAAGGATATGATGGTTGTCACTGTTATTTTACGAAGGGGAGGGAGACTATGATGAAAGGTGGTGACCAAGGGAATCTTGGGGTCGGCATTAGTGCTGGACGTCTTTTCCTTGAGAGCCAAATCTCTGGAGATAGATTTTGCTCTGGCGATAGCTCGTTAAACTTGGCGGGAGCTGTGGCCCCTGGCAACCAAGTTATTCTTCAGTACCTGTACATGATGGGAAAAGTCAGAATGATTAGAACAAATCCTTCTGATTTCAACTGCCTGGCTGAATGCTATGCCTGTCTTGCAATGCCTGGGGTGACAACTGGAGGAGTCTGTGGGTTTAGAATACAGATCAGTGGTTTTATAAACATTGAATTGTGGATATCAGTTTATAAACATGTTTACATACTAAACATGTTTAGCGTATTGACGGACAGTGTTTAGCAATTGAACATTGATGTTTAGGAATTGGACACGTAATGTTTAGCTTCTAAATATGTTTACAAACTGATAACAAGATTGTGTTTAAAGAGAGTGCATACATATAATACTTTAATTAGAGTAACGCTTTGAACATAGCATGCAGTGAGTATTAATATTAGTTTATAATCCAATTGAACGAAGAAAACAAATTGGGCTGGCGGCTTTTTTTTTGGGGGGGGGGGATATATGAATGCCATAGGTACAGTACAATTATGTTTATTGACGAACACTGATCTTCATGTTTAAAAATCTAGATGGGCGGCAATTTGTTTTATTTTTTGTACTCAAAAATATTGTTCCCATGCGGTCAGCAAGAGTGATGCGGGTGGGGATGATAAACTAATACATGTAATCTATCATGATCACGGGGCCTTATGTACACGTTATAGCTAGTTATGCTTGAAAAGCTGAGATTGCTGCGTATTTTCTCTAATATTTTGCTCATTATTACAGATAAACCTATCAGTAATAAAACTTCTAAAGATTTTCGTGCTATTTTCGTGTCATCAAAGCATATCTGACACAAATATTTCTACAGTTTTGGGAGAAAAAAAACATGATTTATTAAAAATGATGAACAAATTATTGTTAATCCAATCTATAAAATTGACATTTAGAAATCATTATGCCTAGAAAATACTTAGCACAAAACTGTCGATGCATTTTTCTTAATTAAACGAAACGCAAAAATGACAGTACAGTAGGTGCAATTAACAGTTCACAATAGCTTGCACCGGAGAGGTACTTTTTTGCAGTGTGTCGTGGGAAAGGTTGACATAAAAGAGCCGCATTTGTGGCTTTGCAGTAAATGATGAGTGATGGTTGTTAATATCTGTTAAACTTCCAAAATCCCTTTTAATACTGCCAAACTGAAATAATCCGAGAAATATTCCTGGATGAACAACTTGTAGGAGCGATTTGTCAACTGAAGTTTGAAAATGGCCTCTAACTCCGTTGTATCCGCTTCGTGGCGCACTGTATAGTGAATCGCCTCATTCGTAGGCCTGTTCCTTTGGTGCGGGCTCACAAGTTGCACGCTGGAGTTAATTGATGGCCTCCATCTGAATTTCTGCAAGACAAGAATCAATTTCATCATACACGGTCAGGTATAAAGAAGATAAACAACATACGAATTCAGGCAATGTTTGGTACAGCGAGGCCATAAGATGGAAAATTCACGGAAGTAATATGAGGAATAAAAAACAAAGAGGAATGTACAGAATGGAATTTGCGTCAAAGAAGACACATATCGGCAAGTCCACAAAAAACTAAGTTTAAACACAGAGGACTTTACCTCTTTTCCTCGTAACAAGTTCAGTTGGCATTCTACTACACACAATGATATTAGAAAATGTAGGTTCTACTTACCCTCCTGATGTGCTGTTCCACCCGTGACGTCACTTTCCACAGTTTCCTTGCAATATCCACTTGAGCTGTGTAAACCAACGACACTTGGATTCAAAGCAATATATCCAACATTAAAATCAAGGTGCTCTTTTTTCTGATCGCAATTGAATATCGTCAATATAAGGAAAATAATTGGGATAACTTTCCCATTTAGAGTTAGAATGATCTGATGCAAAATGTAAAGAACCATAATGTGAAACACGTAGATATCTTGAAGACACGACACCGGCACAGGTTTAGGTATGTGTGTGGTGCGTATCGAAATGTTCCGGACGACGGTTTAACATTTCTGTAAAAAATGTATTCCGAATTTGTTGTTGGCCTTACAAGTCAAAACAGTTTTTACAATTGACCATCAGACATTTCAAAGGATAAACAAAGTAATAAGGAGGTGAAAGAATTGAAAACAAACGCACATGTGTTGACACAAGGCATTCCTGGCTCGACTATTGGCCAGTAACAAACGTTTCTTTTAAACTTTACAAACACAAATGACACAGAAGCACTCGACCAAGACGACCCTCCCTCACAAAAACCCCTGATTTAGTGAAAACAAAATAGAATCAAAACGAGACTTAACTTACAGTTTGGGATCCAGGTGCTGAAGATCTGAAAAAAACAAAAACCGAAAAGAACAATTCAATATCTTTGTGTAACTAATACTATTGGGTAACCACTGAATGAAGTTTGCAATAACACACTGGAAGCATCTGCGACAAAGGGTGGCTCCAATTTTGAAACGGAACGCACGGCAAAAATAAAATGAACGCATACAAACTGCATCCGTCATTGCACACGGAAACCATTCTGTATATAGTTTCCTATATCATTTCCGCAACACTCTGCCTCACCAGATTGAAATAATATTACTTCCGTGTGTCAGCTGATAAGCTATCACACAGTTGTTTTGTTGCAGTGCGGTGTGTATAATGTATCATAACATCATAACTACAAACAAATTTTACCGATTAGCCAGTTCAGTATCTCAAAGGTCAAAGGTTATTCGGGATAACATTGCTGACGTAATGTCACACCATGAGCCTACCTCCATGGTCACACCATGTTACGCGAACGCCCATTCTGATTGAATTTAACAGGTGCGCGTTGTGCGACCACCTTTTGCATTCACACGTGCGCGTTAGGTCACGTGGGTCATTCGGGATAAAATGTCATTGTGCACATGCGCAGTTGAAATACCGAACTGGCTGATTGGAGACTTTTGAGACGTTAATTGGTGGAAGCAGACATACGTGCGTACACTCCGAACAACGCGCGCATGCCCAGAACCACACGCGCATTGTCAAAACAAAATTCTACCATTGGAATGAAATTTTGCACACGTTATTTAGTATTTCTATTTGCATACTTAATCTCAATTTTCAATTTCAATTTCAAGAACATTTATTTCCATTAAAAGCAAAGTAGAACAAATAAGGCAGAAAGTAATTTTATTAAGATGGAGGCATGATTTGAAAAGCCGAGGCTTATAGGGGCATGCCTATAGATACTTCCAATCAAAGAATGTCCACCTTTTGAGTCCCTTTCACATCCATTGTCAAGATTTCAAGGGAACAAAAAGTGTCCATTATTAGTAATGCTTTGAGATGAATGAAGTGAATTAAGTCCATTGTTCAGTGGTGAGCTAGCTACGTGAAAGCTTTACCCCGATGATCCCTTGTTGTGTAACGAAACAATGGAATGAAAGGCTCGGTTCTTGAACGCGCTCAATCGAATTCAATAATGGCGTTTGCAGTCATTTGCTGCCATATATCGTCGTGCGTTGTCTGTGTCTCTGCTAGCTCTGCCAAAATGTCTTCCAGTGATGACGATTCGTACATATTTCTGAGTTGGAATACGTTTCCAGATAATGTTGTAAAAAATTACTCAACCGAGACATAGGCCAATTTATTAGAATTCGTTAGATTCAAACCAGTGCAATGTACTCTGTATTTTTGGACATATCCGATGATGAATTAATTGCTACTTGCAAAGCGGAAGAATCAGAGACGAAGAAACGTCATACCGGTATACTCTCTGATTTGCAAGGCCCCAGCCGATATGGAGTGTAACAGATCAAGAAATGGTGGGGGAAAAAAGCAAGAAAAGGTAACAAGAATTTTCGTTTTCAAAATTTGGCGTAGTAATTTTGCTCTCAGTAACTCATTTTGGCTTATGTTTAGACTGTCAACATACACAGCTCTTACTGTTAATATTAACCATTAGAATATCCAGCCAGATTGATTTTTCGCCATTGATTTTTCGCCAGGTGTCGAGTTAAAAAACAAAAGAATGTACAATACATTCTTTTTAAGAATGTAGGCCTACAGTTAGCTGTACATAAATGTAGGCCCTACATTCTTCAAAATAATCGACACTTTTCTCAATAGAGTGACGTCACAAGAATAGTTTAATGAAACTGAATTTAAATTTGCCTACAGAGGACTGCAATTTAATAGACTGTGGAAGTCTATTCCACAAACGAGGCCCGTAGAAACGTAAGGTGTTTAAAGATTGTGATGTGCGGGTGAATTAATAAATACATATTATTGCTTGATCTAGTATGGTACTGGTGAGTATCGCAGACTGAAGTGAAATAAGAAGAGAAGGTGGCCGGCAGTATATTTGTACAATATACCAGTTTGTATAATTTGTTAATATCAGAAAGTGTCAATGTGCTTAATTTATAGAAAAGTGGTGCATGTGATCGCGTGGATGAGACAAGGTGCAAATACGTGTAGCTCGTTTCTGGGAAGTGACAAGACAGTGAAGTGTATTAGTGTTCGCACATGCAAAGACAATACAGTAGTTTAGATAGGGAGAATAAGTGTGTTGTATAGCATCGATAGAGCAGTAGTGGGAAGAAAAGATCGAAGCTTGGATAGTACGCCAGAGTTACGACTAATGACCCTAGAACAGAAGTGATGTGATCAGACCACGAAAGCTTATCATCGATGATGACCCTAGAAATGTCGTTGAATAAACCTTATTGATGGTGGCACCGTCAATCTTAACAGTGTCATTTACTGGGAGATTCTTGGACGTGCTGAAAACCATATTTAGTTTTGTTGGAGTTGAGAGAAAGTGTATTTGCTTGAAACCAGGTGGAGACTTTAGAAAGCTCAGTATTGAGAATATCTTCCAAGAAAGCTAAATCAGAATGTGAATAGAGAATTGTTGTGTCATCAGCGAACAAGATAAAAGACATTAAAGAAGAACCGCGGTGAAGATCATTAACATATACAAGGAAGATTTTTTTAAAAGCTTCCCCTTAGCTACGCCACTGCATGAGTGGCCCCCAAAACCCTTTCCTCATTGGGGTTAGATTAACGCGTACACCATGTATAGCTTTCAGCTTACCTTGGTTATGTTTGTTTGACTTTCGATAAAAGAGGGCTCCGCCAACAATGAACACGATGCAGACTGCTACCACAACAGCCATGACGATCAAACCAGCAACGAACCCAGATTTGTTCGATTCTGTACCGGTACCTAATTATGTACAATTTAGGGAGACAAAACTATCGGAATAAGTTTAAAATCTCGAATAATCACATTATTAATTTTACCTTTTTGTGTTTTGAAAGAACACACAAATGAATCATGGCAGACAAACCGGAACCATTCACTCCTGGAATTTTTTGTGAATTGTTTTGTAATACCATTATGCAAAAAGAAATCTCATTACTTGGTATTTGAGCTGTATTTTAAATAACACAGTAAACGATTTATTGCATGTTTAAAAGGTCACCACAAGAGGGGGCTGTTTAGTTAAACAAAATATTTTCTTTTAAAATTGTATCTACTTATGGAATTAGTTTGTATAAGGATCAAAACAATTTCTTTGTGAAATATGTCGGGCATACGAAAGATTCGAACCAGGTTTGTCACACAATACAGAATAAAACGATTTCTAGTTTCTTTCTAAATTATATATACAAATCTCTCTTTGGTAGATGTCCTTCTTGATTATTTAAATTTTACAACTTAAATCTTCTTGCATTACTCACCCAACCTTTCAGAATTTGAAGCTTCCTGTTCTGCTGTACATAAAAAATATACATAAAATGACATTATACGACGCAACATATTCGTAATACATGTATAACATAAGCTGTTATAAGCCGTTTATAAATTAAAAGCTATATATCTTTATACAAAACATAGAGTGTAATTGTTTTATTTTTAACTAACCTGAAGGGAGAGTCCTTTCACTCCGGGGTTCAGCTGAAAGGTAAAAGAAACTTGCTCGTCAATGCAAATATCAAACTGATCAATCTGAAGAAAAGAACATCAGCACTATGCAAGTCAAAAAACTCAAAATTGCAAAGAAGTGTTCCAATACTCGGTACAAGCCTTTTGTAGTGTGTTATTATTTGTTAATTGAATGAAATTGAAATACACCTACGGAGAGTTCTGCCCATCACCTTCACGACTTCACTCGAACCAAGTGCATTTTTAGCATACACCTCCATCTCATACACGGTGTAGGATCGCAAACCAACCAATGTATACTCGTTGACACCATAGAGTCTGTCGCTCCGTGTCCTTGGGTCGAATCCAGTAGTAGTTAAAACCACGCGGTAATTAACGTGAAACCACTGAGTGCGACCTACATCATTCCCAAGGGTCCAGGTTATAGTGATGGAATCTGATCCTCTCCTGGTTTGGTCAACTAACACGTGCTCCGGTGGGGATGGCTTAGCTGTGAAGATAAGTCAAGATTTCTAAATATTTTGGACAGTTCTTACTTCCTTCTGGTAGAGGTATGGTTGACATTTTCCAGATCAAAATAGAGCCGGAGGAAAAGGTAACCTTTGAATAGTAGCGAGGAAATATAGAGTTAGTAACAAAGAGTAGGAGAATAAATTGTAAATGATATTTTCAAAATCCTTTCAGAGTTATGGGAAAGGATTTATAATAGGGAAATAGAAATCTTCAGAAGGGGCATGGCTGTTGTTGGACCAGCCTATAGACCAAGGGCAAAGTCATAAAATAATGACCACGCCCCTCCTTGGTCAATATAGAGTGGTTGAACACACTCATTTCTTTATTGTACACACGCACATTGTATATGAGCAACAGACGTACTAATTCCGAGTATATTTGAAAACTTGGCGGTTTATCACTCTGGCATCAAATACACTCGGATGTAGTGGGTTTGTTTTTGCATTCAGGGTCCCCAGTTGAGAAATATCCCCGTTTGAAAATCGTGTACAAAACCAATTATATGAACAATAGGAGGTCCCCTATTGAAGGTGTTTACACACTTGTATGCGTCCGTTGCTTAATTACACACATAGACCTGTAATTCTTGTAGATATACCATACAATTTTGACTGCATTTTTGGTTTGTCCAACAATGTTTCCAAATCAACAAACAAGTCTGTAACTGGTAAGTCTGGAACACACTAGTATTTATAAAGGGGGATAAAACTGTGGTGAGACAAACCAATGCACTTTTTGTACCTGGTAATGAAGATGTCACACCAACAACCCGGTCTGGTGTTGCAGAAGATGCAACAATCGGCAATGCAGTGGCTTCGACCCCGCACGACACACACGGGCTGTCTTCCGTCGAAATCTCTGGAAATAACCAACATAATAGGAAACTAGTTTTTGTCTAATGTGCTCAATTTTGATATTTGTCTCAGGGTAAGTATAATGGTTGGTATTTGGGAAATACAAACCTTGAGAACTCGTGCTGGCTTGACATTATTTTACAGCAAATGTGGTCAAAGGATCCTGTGGTTTGAACTTGTGTTAATCCACTGGCGTAAAAAAAATGGGTGAAATTTGCTGGAGGCACATGGGGTGCACCCATTTTTTCAAGGGGGCACTGAAAGTACATAAACTGCAGCTTGTTTAATTTGTTTGTACATTTAAAGATTTAAAAATGGGGGCACCTGGGGGGGGGGGGGGGGGGGGGGGGGCGGATGTCAGCTGGGGGAACGTGCCCCCCGTGCATCCCCGTAGTTACGCCACTGTCGTCATCAATGGAGAAGTACACTAATAATATGCCACATGGACTGAAATCAGACTGTAGGGGTGTCCTATGGTACTAAGTTTTATTTTTCGAAATAGACCTATCAGTTACTATTACATTTGCCAGTTCTCCGCCTGACCGTGGGATCAATTTACCGGCTGTCGGCTAATTGCCTTTAACTTCATGAAACGGAAAGTTATTGGCTTTTGTTGATAACTGCCATAGAACTTACGTAGAGTTGTAGCAGTCTTCCTGACAGTTTCACTCACGCCATTAGCATTCTCAGCGTAAACCTCGACCTCATACACTGTGTAAGGACGAAGACCCTCCAACGTGTACTCATTGACATCGAACAGTTTATCGCTTTGTGTCCTGGGGTCGAAGTCTACTGCAGCAACGAGATCTCGGTAATTCACGTAGAACCACTGTCTTGGTCCGAGAACCTCCTCAGAAGCCCAGGTGATGGTCAGAGAATCAACTTCGTTTCGACGCTGGTCAATAAGTACGTTGGTTGGAGGCGAAGGCATAACTGTCATTAAAGAACACGTTAACCTGTGTCTATTTTTTCTTTTTGTGCTTTTTTAAGACAGAAAAGTACAATGTGGTTGCTTTTTTCAGTAAATATTAAAAATCTTGGCTGAAAATTGATTGCCTATAATTATATAATCATCAATTTGTCACAAAATAAGATACGCATGCGAAAATTTATGATAACTTTCTGATAGAAGTAACTGATAAAAAAACAATTTAAAACGAACGCGTCAAACACGTAATATTATAATTGCATGATTTATGGTAATATTTTAATGGCAACATTCGGTCTTAACCGAGCTTAGCAGAGGTTGATAAAAGTCAGTATTCTTTTTATCCATTCCAAATTAAAACAGTAATTAGAAAAATATCATTACAGCTACTTATAATGAATCATCATAGATTGCTAAATTGTTACCAATCCTCTGAAGTGATTCAACTTTTAGGAATTCTCACCTCTATAATTCAACAGTATGATTAAGCTTTCTACCATACCGACGCCATTTCCGCAACTGCACATATAATAGCCGTAGTCCCCTTCCCCAGTCACGTTCCTGATGTGCAGGAAGCTTGTCACTGTGTAGCCATACACGTCATCCCCGCCAATAATGGTATCGACCTGAAATATTCTTCTAGGATCAGTCTGATTGGTTATCTTTGTACTAGTCGGGTCCAACCATATCATCATAGGGAGGGGATTGCCCTTGCCCGTACAAACAAAAGTAGCGTGCTCTCCACTATTGGCTTCAAGGTAGGTGTCAGCCCCATTTGTAATGGTGACTCCATCTTTGCAAGGAAAAAACAGATATTGCAAAATTGAACACTCTATTTACATTATTTAAATACTTAATTACAGGTTTGCACAATATTCAGACTGTGCCTCAATCATTTTCAGCACATTAACTTAAATAAAAGCAGACTTTTCTCAGTTTAATAAAGAATAACCAAACAATTTACAGAGTATAAAGGAGATGGAAACCACGAAGAATTTGTTTCACACACGGTATGCTTACAGTGTACGATGACGTTAATCTGGCTCGAAAAGACAACGGGTGGCACGCCGTTGTTTCCACGGCACCTGTACGGCCCAGCTTGATCCCTACTGATGCTGCTTAGTGTCAGGGTACTTGTACCATCGCTGTACACGGAGGGTAGGGAGTCAGTAGAGCCAACCCTCTCCCAAGTGATGAAGTCAGGGGGCTTGGGATTGGCGTCTGCAGTGCAGGACAGGACTACGACACCACCCTCTTCCACAAGATTAGGCGTAATGGATCTTGGCACAGTAAAGTACGGTTGATCTGCACAGATATGAAAACAAAGGGAAATGAGGTTAGGAATCAAGTTCTGATACTTTTGTCGTGGCCTGAACAGTTTGAGGTCAATTCGTACAAATGGACTCCCTGAGATATTGCTTTTAAGTACCGGTATATAATTGCTTATTCAAGCCCACAAGATTACTTACACTTTCATTTAATCATGAGCTTTGGAACTGTGTAGTTTCTTACTTTCGATTTGTGTCGTTAGCTAACTTAAAAAAAGGCCTACTTACAGACAACATTCAATAAGCATGTGTCGCATACACCTCTGCATGCAGATGGTCCTATAATGCAGCACTTGTACACAGCTCCATTGTCTGCCCTGGTCAGTACACCTGTTGTGAAGTCCAGTGTTGTCACTTGACCACCGTAGTCACCATCAGTAAGCACCTGCTGATCTGAGCTAGTCTGATCCACATTATCCCTCCGCCATGTCAGATTGCTTGCTGGGTTGCTACTCTCTGCCTGACAGCTGAAGGAGGCCGTACCACCCGATACTAGTCTACGTGGGCAGCTGGTTATGCTGACCACCCTGGTACAAACTGAACGAAATTCAACTGCCATAATTGTTACTGCTGATTCTGCTTTCGTGTTTGTTACTATGTATTTAATAGGCCTACATTTCTTTACCCAGGGTGTGTGCCCAAACTGTTTAAAACTGGTTCGAAATGGGGCACTGCATACATTTTTAATGGAAAATGAAAATGTACACAGATACAAGAATATATACAGAAAGAAAATTATTTTTACCCAAATATATATATTTCGGGTTAAGTTTTAAACATTTCTAGTATAAGGCTATTGCTGATTTACGGGATGGGCGAAATACCTGCGAATGAAACATTTTGGAAAAACAAAAACAAAGAGAAGATTCTTATCCGGCTCCAAATTTAGTTTGGCAACTAAATTTATATAACTCCGTAGATCCGCGCAAATGTCAGATATCTCACTAATGGGTATGGCTTTACGTAGCTCCGATTTAAAGGAGTTCGTGGTTCTCAATGTTAGGAAAATTATTCCATATACTGGCACCACTCACAGCGAAACTTGTGGAGGGGCATTCTTTTTGGGGCGAAAGGAACTTTCAGTGCGATGTGGGTTGATTGCCCTGTTTTACGAATCACGGAATGGATGTCAACACAATGGATAAATGGGTATAAAATGTATATCATTTTAGGCTTGATGAAGTTGAAGCAAAATTCAAGTGCGCTGGGATCGAAGTCTGCTATTTTTCAACCTCCCGGTATAGTTAACGTAGAACCACAGGTTTTAGCCAATCTCAGTTTCCGACGGTCCATGCTATTGTGATTGTTGTAGCGGTGTTGTGATCCTCGTTGATTATTACGTTAGTTGGAGGCGCCGGTAAAACTACAATACAACGAATGTGTGGTTTCAAGATATTTGAAAGCATCAATCATATAGCCATGTGTTGAAGTCGTGCGCTCCTCTGTTGCAATTTAAAATAATGCTATAGCTAATCAAACCGTTTTGTGAGTAATCAGTAAAAATGAAATATCAGACAGTCAGCCACTGCAGCGCTCCACATGGACATTTTGCGGTAGGGCACTCGGGTACCCTGTTCGAATGCACAGCCCCAGCCGGAGGAAAATGTAACCTCTGAATATTACCAAGGAAATATCAAGACGTTTGTCACAGGTATTTAGAAATCCTTTTAGAGTTCTGGGGAAATGATTTATAATGGGGGAATCCAAATCTTTAGGAGTGTCATAGTCGCTGTTGGACCAACCCATGACAAAGGGCAAAGTCATAAAATAATGACCACGCCCCTCCTTGGTCAGTACAGAGTGGTCCAACACGCTCTCGTTTACTTATTGTACACACACAAATTGCATGATCAACAGACGCACTAATTTCGAGTATATTTGCCTCCAGAATGATACAACCATGCGTAAAGTTACTTCACGATATGTGTCAGTCTCGAGACAAATATACTCCGAATTCGTGCGTCTGTTGCTCAATTATTACACACATTCAGTGTTGTAAGTGAACCATACATAACGACATTTTTGGTTTGTCCAACAATTTTCTTAATCACCAAAAGGTACAAGTCTGGAACTGGCAAGTCTGGAATACAATAGTACAGATGAAAGGGAGATAAAACAGTGGCGGGACAAACCAATGCACTTTTTGTACCTGGTAATGGAGATGTCACATCAACGACCCGGTCTGGTGTTGCAGAAGATGCAACAATCGGCAAAGCAGTGGCTTCGACCCCGCACGACACACACGGGCTGTCTTCCGTCGAAATCTCTGGAAATAGTCAACAGAATAGCAACCTGCCAGTAGTAGTTTTCGTCCAATATGCAATAGATATTAAGTCTCCAATTTTGATATTCGTCTCAAAGTATAACGGTTGGTATGTGGGAAATACGAACCTTGAGAACTCGTGCTGGTTTGACATTATTACGGCAAATATGATCTAAAGGATCCTTTGGTTTTATGTTGAAATCGATCGTCATCCATGTGGCGTAACTGGGTGTCGGAAATTTATAAGGGGAACCTGGGAGCGCGCACATTTTTTTCAAGGGGCACTGAATGTACATAAACTGCAGCTTGTATAATTTGTTTGTGCATTTCAAGATTTCAAATGGGGGCACCTGGGGGGGGGGGGGGGAGGGGGACGAATGTCAGCTGGGGGAACGTGCCCCCGTGCATCCCCGTAGTTACGCCACTGTCTTCATCCATTAAGAAGTACACTAATAATATGCCACATGGCCTGAAATCAGACTGTAGGGGTGTCCTATGGTACGACAATATAACAAGCAAGACTGGTACTTAGTTTTGTTTTTCGAAATAGACCTATGAGTTACTATTACATTTGCCAGTTCTCCGCCTGACCGTGGGATCAATTTACCGGCTGTCGGCTCATTGCCTTTGACTTCATGAAACGGAAAGTTAATGGCTTTTGTCGATAACTGCTATTGAACTTACGTAGAGTTGTAGCAGTCTTCCTGACAGTTTCACTCACGCCATTATCATTCTCAGCGTAAACCTCGACCTCATACACTGTGTAAGGACGAAGACCCTCCAACGTGTACTCATTGACATCGAACAGTTTATCGCTTTGTGTCCTGGGGTCGAAGTCTACTGCAGCAACGAGATCTCGGTAATTCACGTAGAACCACTGTCTTAATCCGAGAACCTTCTCAGAAGCCCAGGTGATGGTCAGAGAATCAACTTCGTTTCGACGCTGGTCAATAAGTACGTTGGTTGGAGGCGAAGGCATAACTGTCATTAAAGAACACGTTAACCTGTGTTTATGTTTTATTGTTGTGCTTTTTTAATACAGAAAAGTACAATGGGCTTGTTTTTTTCAGTAAATATTAAAAATCTTGGCTGAAAATTGATTGCCTCCATACAACCATCAATTTGTCACAAAATAAGATACGCATGCGAAAATTAATGATAACTTTCTGATAGAAGTAACTGATAAAAAACAATTCTAAACGAACGCGTCAAAGACGTAATATTATAATTGCATGATTTATGGTTATATTTTAATAGCAACATTCGGTCTTAACCGAGCTTCAGCAGAGGTGGATAAAAGTCAGTATTCTTTGTATCCATTCCAAATTAAAACAGTACATAGAAAAATATCATTACAGCTACTTATAATGAATCATCATAGATTGTAAAATTTTTGCCAAGCCTCTTAAGTGATTCAACTTTTAGGAATTCTCACCTCTATAATTCAACAGTATGATTAAGCTTTCTACCATACCGACGCCATTTCCGCAACTGCACATATAATAGCCGTAGTCCCCTTCCCCAGTCACGTTCCTGATGTGCAGAAAGCTTGTCACTGTGTATCCATACACGTCATCCCCGCCAATAATGGTATCGACCCGAAATATTTTTCTAGGATCAGTCTGATTGGTTATCTTTGTACTAGTCGGGTCCAACCATATCATCATAGGGAGGGGATTGCCCTTGCCCGTACAAACAAAAGTAGTATGCTCTCCACTATTGGCTTCAAGGTAGGTGTCAGCCCCGTTTGTAATGGTGACTCCATCTTTGTAAGGAAAAAACAGATATTGCAGAACTAAACACTTTATTCATATTATTAAAATACTTGATTACAGGTTTGCACAATCTTCAGACTGTGCCTCAATGATTCTCAGCACATTAACTTAAATAAAAGCCGACTTTTCTCAGTTAAAGAATAACTAACAATTTACAGAGTATAAAGGAGATGGAAACCATGAAGAATTTGTGTCAAACATGTATGCTTACAGTGTACGATGACGTTAATCTGGCTCGAAAAGACAACGGGTGGCACTCCGTTGTTTCCGCGGCACCTGTACGGCCCAGCTTGATCCCTACTGATGCTGCTTAGTGTCAGGGTGCTTGTACCATCGCTGTACACAGAGGGTAAGGAGTCAGTAGAGCCAACCCTCTCCCAAGTGATGAAGTCAGTGGGCTTGGGATTGGCGTCTGCAGTGCAGGACAGGACTACGACACCACCCTCTTCCACAAGATTAGGCGTAATGGCTCTTGGCCCAGTAAAGTACGGTTGATCTGCACAGATATGAAAAAAAAGGGAAATGAGGTTAGGAATCAAGTTCTGATACTTTTGTCGTGGCCTGAACAGTTTGAGGCAATTCGTACAAATGGACTCCCTGAGATATTGCTTTTAAGTACCGGTATATAATTGCATATTCAAGCCCACAAGATTACTCACACTTTCATTTAATCATGAGCTTTGGAACTGTGTAGTTTCTTACTTTCGATGTTTGTCGTTAGCTAACTTTGTTCTAAACAGGCCTACTTACAGACAACATTCAATAAGCATGTGTCGCATACACCTCTGCATGCAGATGGTCTGATAATGCAGCACTTGTACACAGCTCCATGGTCTGCCCTGGTCAGTACACCTGTTGCGAAGTCCAATGTTGTCACTTGACCACCGTAGTCACCGTCAGTAAGCACCTGCTGATCTGAGCTAGTCTGATCCACATTATCCTTTCGCCATGTCAGATTGCTTGCTGGGTTGCTACTCTCTGCCTGACAGCTGAAGGAGGCCGTACCACCCGATACTAGTCTACGTGGGCAGCTGGTTATGCTGACCACCCTGGTACAAACTGAACGAAATTCAACTGCTATAATTGTTACTGCTGATTCTGCTTTTGTGTTTGTTACTATGTATTTAATAGGCCTACATTTCTTTACCCAGGGTGTGTGCCCAAACTGTTTAAAACTGGTTCGAACTGGGGAACTGCATACAATTTTCATGGAAAATGAATATTTACACAGATACAAGAATATATACAGAAAGAAAAGATTATTTACCCAAATATATCTATTTCGGGTTAAGTTTTAAACATTTCTAGTATAAGGCTATTGCTGATTTACGGGATGGGCGAAATACCTGCGAATGAAACATTTTAGAAAAAAAAACAAAGAGAAGATTCTTATCCGGCTCCAAATATATTTTGGCAACCAAGTTTATATAACTCCGTAGATCCGCGCAAATGGCAGATATATCACTAATGGGTATGGCTTTACGTAGCTCCGATTTAAAAGTTTTCGTGGTTCTCAATTGTTAGGAAGATTATTCCATATACTGGCACCACTCACAGCGAAACTTGGCATAACTGTTATTAAGGCATAACTGTTATTAAAAACACGTTAACTTGTATTTCTTTTTCTTTTTTGTGCTTTTTAAGACAGAAAAGTACAATGGGCTTGTTTTTTTTAAAGTAAATATTAAAAATCTTGGCTGAAAATTGATTGCCTCCATAACCATCAATTTGTCACAAAATAGATACCCATGCGAAAATTGATGATAACTTTCTGATAGAAGTAACTGATAAAAAACAATTTAAAACGAACGCGTCAAACGCGTAATAGTATAATTGCATGATTCATGGTACTTTTTCAATAACAACATTCGGTCTTAACCGAGCTTCAGCAGAGGTGGATAAAAGTCAGTATTCCTTTTATCCATTCCAAATTAAAACAGTAAATAGAAAAATATCATTACAGCTACTTATAATGAATCATCATAGATTGTTCAATTTTTACCAAGCCTCTGAAGTTATTCCACATTTAGGAATCCTCACCTCTATAATTCAACAGTATGATTAAGCTTTCTACCATACCGACGCCATTTCCGCAACTGCACATATAATAGCCGTAGTCCCCTTCCCCAGTCACGTTCCTGATGTGCAGGAAGCTTGTCACTGTGTATCCATACACGTCATCCCCGCCAATAATGGTATCGACCTGAAATATTCTTCTAGGATCAGTCTGATTGGTTATCTTTGTACTGGTCGGGTCCAACCATATCATCATAGGGAGGGGATTGCCCTTGCCCGTACAAACAAAAGTAGTATGCTCTCCACTATTGGCTTCAACGTAGGTGTCAGCCCCGTTTGTAATGGTGACTCCATCTTTGTAAGGAAAAACAGATATTGCAGAACTAAACACTTTATTCACATTATTTAAATACTTGATTACAGGTTTGCACAATCTTCAGACTGTGCCTCAATGATTCTCAGCACATTAACTTAAATATAAGCAGACTTTTCTCAGTTAAAGAATAACCAAACAATTTACAGTGTATAAAGGAGATGGAAACCATGAAGAATTTGTGTCAAACATGTATGCTTACAGTGTACGATGACGTTAATCTGGCTCGAAAAGAAAACGGGTGGCACGCCGTTGTTTCCGCGGCACCTGTATGGCCCAGCTTGCTCCCTACTGATGCTGCTTAGTGTCAGGGTACTTGTACCATCGCTGTACACAGAGGGTAGGGAGTCAGTAGAACCAACCCTCTCCCAAGTGATGAAGTCAGGGGGTTTGGGATTGGCATCTGCGGTGCAGGACAGGACTACGTCATCACCCTCCTCCACAGGATTAGTCGCGATGGCTCTTGGCTCGGAAAAGTACGGACGATCTACAAATATCAATAAAGCTCTTAATATTTAGTCTCTTATTACAGTTGCGTTAATTTTCAAATTGCTAATGCGAATTTTGTTTAAGATTCCCGAAAATTGGGGGAACATTTATAATTGTTTTTCAGCTGAATGAATTGTAAGTGACTACTAATGCTTAACTAACTTACACTCTACATTAAAAAAACATGTGTCGCACACATCTTCTCTGCATACAGATGGTCTAATAGCGCAGCATTTGTACACAGCTCCATTGTCTGCCCCGGTCAGTACACCTGTTGTGAAGTCCAGTGTTGATACTTGACCACCGTAGTCACCATCAGTAAGCACCTGCTGATCTGAGCTAGTCTGATCCACATTATCCCTCAGCCATGTCAGATTGCTTGCTGGGTTGCTACTCTCTGCCTGACAGCTGAAGGAGGCCGTACCACCCGATACGAGTCTTCGAGGGCAGCCGTAGATGCTGACCAATCTGGAACAAACTAAAACAGTTTACAAGTTGTAAGTCCTACGATGTATGACAAAACTGGCAGGTTTTTCATCGAATGCCTTTCGATTTAGAAGTTTGCTTATGCATAAAATAAGTTTGAAATAAGAAATAAGATCGAAACTTACATAAGGTTGTGCCCATCACTTTGACCACTTCACTCGCACCGTTGACATTTTCAGCGTAAACCTTTATCTCATAAACGGTATAGGGGCGCAAACCGACAACCTCGAACTCATTAACATCATATAGTCTGCTGCTTCTTGTCATGTGGTCGAAGACTGTGGTAGATTCAACCTCACGGTAATTGACGTGGAACCAGTGCTGGTACCCGCCATCGTTCCCTGGTGTCCATGTTACTGTCACTGAATCAGCTGTGTTGCGGTCCTCGTCAATTGTTACTTCAGAGGGTGGTAATGGTTTAACTGTAGATAAATCAAGCATGAGAGAAAGGATAGAGACAAAGTAAAGATAGTGCTTGGAAATAGATTGTTTGTCAAACCACACCACTCATGAAAGTAGTTCTTTTCTTAAAGGAAGGTACGTCTTTTGAGAAACAATATAGTTACTTTTTCTGTAATCTTTCATAGATCCACCAGTATCTAGTGTTTTTATTTTGGAAGACATTTATACTTCTGAAGAACGATGAGCCAGTATTTTACCTTTTATTATTTCACAGAAAAGTACTCATTTTGGTTAAATCGGCTTCTTTTTTATTATTAGTATCAACAACACTTTGCAGAAACACCAATCCAAAAGAGATCCGAAAGCTATAATTGTTTTTCAAACATAAAAACATCATAATAAATCATACCTGCATGATTCAAGTCAATGGCTAACATGTCTACTCGTCCTATACCGTTTCCGCTGTAACACAAGTATGTGCCATAGTCTCCTTCTCCAGTCACTCTTTTGAAAACCAAGCTGCTTACAACACTGTATCCGTAGATATCATCACCACCGGTGACTGCATCAGTTCGAAGTATTCTCCCAGGTTCAGTACGGTTGGTAATCTCTGCATACGTCGGACCTAGCCAGGCTATTAAAGGTGATGGGTTGCCTTCAGCCATGCACACCAGAACTGCGCCCTCACCGTCAACAGCACCAACGTAGTTGTCAGCCTTATTGGTAATGTTTACTCCATCTTTTGGGGAAAAAAATAAAATGAAATTACCTTGATCCCTGCTTTGAAGTAAACTGAGCAGAATACCAAGAGCAAAGTAAAATCATAGCTATGCCGATTGTGTGAAGGTTGATATTATTTTCAAAATGATATAAAAACAGTAGTTTTCAGAACATCCAGAAAAAAACCCAGCTCTTAATTTCTAGAGATAATTCTTTCCAAATAAAACCAACAAGCATAACTATAAATTAGAAACATTTAGAAAACTCTCAGATGAAACGACTATTGAAGAAGAACCTTGATAAAAATTAACTTTTTCTTTGAAACCAAGAAATGTACGCAAAAAGAGTGAATTACAGTAGACGCCGATGTCGATAGCGCTAGAATAGACAACGGGTGGCACGCCGTTGTTTCCGCGGCACCTGTACGGTCCAGCTTGCTCCCTACTGATGCTGCTTAGTGTCAGGGTGCTTGTACCATCGCTGTACACAGAGGGTAGGGAGTCAGTAGAGCCAACCATCTCCCAAGTGATGAAGTCAAGGGGCTTGGGATTGGCGTCTGCAGTGCAGTACAGGACTACGTCATCACCCTCCTCCACAAGATTAGGCGTGATGACTGTTGGCTCGGAAAAGTATGGTCGATCTGGGAAAAAAATATTTTGATCAATCTTACATTTCAGAAGCGAAGCACAATCATCTGTTATTAAAAAGTAAACAAATACATCAAAAACAACAAGAGAAAAATACTGATTTAAGTACTTTTGTTTCTAGGCTGCAAATAGCAATTCATGATTAGAATTTGAGGAACAATCTCCTGCAAGGTTTGGGTTCTTTTATTTTGAAGTATGGAGCATATTGACAGTAACTGCTTATGTCCGCACTTAATATAAGTCAATGAAACAATAGGTAGTCGTTGTAATATTTTCTGAAATAGTACTTCATTACATCAGAGACTTACACTCCACGTTCAATATGCACGTATCACACACATCTACAGTGCAGCTGGTAGTTCTGGCTGTGCAGCATTTGTACACAGCCCCATTGTCTGCCCTGGTCAGTACACCTGTTGTGAAGTACAGAGTTGACACCTGACCATCGTAGTGACCATCAGTAAGCACCTGCTGATCTGAGCTAGTCTGATCCACATCGTCCATCAGCCATGCCAGATTGCTTGCTGGGTTACTGCTTTCAGATACACAGCTGAGTGTTTCCACGGTACCTGGTACACCTTTGATGGGGCAGTTAGTGATGTGCACTCTTCTGGAACAAACTAAAAAGGAACCTATCTTTAAAAACAGTCTGTCAAAAGTCCTGCTAAATCGTTTAAATTGTCATTGTTTCAAAAGTCATAAACAGTATGAATGCCACTTTTAATAAGGGTGGAATTTGATCCAACTCGTTTTATGGCGAGCTGTTCGCATAAGTACGATGACGGCCGCCACTATTAGCCCAAATTCTGGACCGCCCAAAGACTAACTCTGTATTCATAGGTTTGTCTTAAATTTGATACTTACACTGAACATTGATTGCACCGAATAGTCTCGTTGGACTAGCCGTCCATGACTCCTTCCGCGCGGTGCAAGTTATGGTCTTCATGTTGTCTTCTCTGGTCGGTGTGACATTGAAGGCGCTGACTGACATGAATCGATCACCTGAGTCTGATACCGTTGTTGTTAGGTTCGCTATATCGTACATCTCACCATAGGACCAGTACAGCAACCAGTCATCCGGATATCCCTGGTCAGCCCTGCATACCAATGTAGCTGTTTCATTCTCTATACTTGTCAAGTTACCGATGATCGCAGGTGTATCCGGAGGACCTGAATAAAACAAACAATTTATACTGCGAAGCCCTTGGATGTGATTTTCTATTCAAAATGGACACGAGGATTAGGAGAATGTGATTTTAACAATTAATGAGGTTTAAAAATCAAATCCAGTGCCCACAACCACAATGAGGTTTAAAGTGTTGGATCCAGAAGTCACAATCTACTCTTTGTCTAGGTAGGACAATTATATAGTTTACAGGCTTCTGTTGTAATTTTGAACAGAGGAGGAATGACTTTGGTTGTCCAATATCAAAATTATACCGTCTTAATCTCCTTGAGCGTTTTGAATAGAAAATCAGATCTAAGGAGTTCACAGTGTTTGTAGACTTTGTCAGACTTGCAGATTTTGAGACTTTTGCTTGCCTTGTTCCACTACTAGCCCGACTGCCTCAGCTCTCTATTATAGGCCCACACTCTAAAACGTTGTTCTGTTTCGTGCGCCAGAGGTATAACTAGCAGACTGTTGATTTCAGGCTCTTGGGATAATTTAAATGAGCAGATTTCTTTATCTAAATCATCTCAATTACCATAAGGCAATTGAGCTAATTTACATGAGCAGATTTCTTTATCTAAATCATCTCAAGTACCATAAGGTATTTGAGATAATTACATGAGTAGATTTTCTCATCGAAATCATCTCAAGTTTAACCTCTTTCATATCAAATCGGAAATTGTTTTGGAGTGCAATGTAATCTGACGATCGCCATTTTTAAAGGTCTGTCGATGTGGGCGTTGCAGGTATTCTTACAGTCGAGGCGCGTACGCGTTTAGCCAAGTTGCGAACACATCATTGGCCGATGGGGCACGAAGTGCGTGGAAAAAAATGAACGCTGCCGCTTAAAATGTCAAGACAACACCGCAATACTAGCTGCATGCTTCAATTACGGATTAGTCTATACATTTTGAGTAAATCGAACCCAGTTCCGCTCAAGAAACCCGTCCATACGAGTTAATGCGCTACGTACCATTGACATTCAGTGTAAGTGCCATTGACGGAAATGGTTGCTGTGATTCTGCAGTGCTCACTACACACTTCACCTCCTGTTTGTGATTGGCCCTGATTGGAGTGAAGGTCCAGGTTTCCGTAGTGTTGACCAATTCATCGCCTGCTCTTGGACGGGGGTTGGTTGTTTGTTGCAATAAACTATTCAAGAGCCACTCGATTGTTACTGCTGGTCTTGTACCCTGTACCTCACATGTGAAGTTGTATGCTGATCCCTGGTCAACTGTCAGAGTAGTTCCATGTCGGGTTCCAGTCGTATCGTATAAGGACATAAACGAGAGCTTCGGTGGGACTATTGAAACAAATTCAGAAAGAAGAGTAACCAAAAATATTAAAAGCGAAAATATTTAGGCCAATAAACTCAGGTTTTGGTACGGCGTAAGTCTTTTCGCCTAGATTACTTTATTTAAACGCTTAAAGGGGCTGTGTCGTCGCGCCATCTCGCGTTAACGAATCAAATATTGGAGTGCGCCCCCTTGCGCTTCATTTCGGTTATGTGGTATTTTTAACCTCTGTTGTGTTTATGGGTCCTTTCAAACCAGTAAATATGGAACGAACTCACCGTGTCTTTGTATAAACTCGTGCCATGGGGGCCGCCATTTTATTACACATCTTTTCACTGTAACTTATGGAACATTCAGTTGGTGTTACTTAAAGAACGTGCAGTAAATGCATGGGCATACGTCATCTCCCCCTTTAGGCTGTTGACAAACAAAACTTGTTAAGAACATTAGCAATGAACAAATACATGTTGTTCACAGTAAACAAATGACAAAACTATTCTGCCATCAAAGCATATGTTGTGAGTGTTGCTGTGGAGGTTTGTTTTGGTCCGAAAGCACATAAAACTATTCAAGTACCAAACTCCTGAAAATGTCCAGATTTATGTTTAATCCAGAGTCCAGTTCATTACGGTGGGGAGTTTAATGTTCCAGTTCCATGTCAGGTTTAGTAGATCACATAATCATGGTGCCAATGTGGAGGTTTTCCTGTGCGACGTGGTCTGACCATTGTTGGCTTAGGATCCTGTGGGTGCGTTGGTTCAGGTGGAGTCTGGACTTCAAGAACTGGTTCTGGTTCCGGGATAAGCAGTAAATGGCGACGGTTACGGCGATACTCTGCACCCTGAACGTTGACAATGTAGGAACGCGGAGGACCTGCTTTTCGTACCACTTCACCCACCGGACTCAGACGTGTTTTGTTGCGGATACGCACTGGGTCACCTGGGTGCAGCTCACACAGCTGGCGGACGCCATGCTTTTGGTTGAAGTAAGACTCATGTTTGGCCTTACGTTGCTTGTCGGCTGCCTTCAACTGGTGAGTGTTGACACCCCTGGGACGGAGATTTTGAGGGAGTGTTGGCAATGTGGTACGTAGTTCGCGGCCCATCAGTAGGCGTGCAGGGCTGAGGTTGAGGCCGGGGATCGGTGTGGATCGGTACGTCATCAATGCACGGAGAGGGTCAGACTGTCGTAGCATCGATTTAGCAATGTGGACTGCCTTCTCAGCCAATCCATTCGCCTGTGGGTAGTTTGGGCTAGACGTATGATGTTGGATATCATACTCACTGGCAAATTGGTCAAACTCAGTGAGGAACTGTGGCCCATTATCGGTGACGATGACCTCTGGTATTCCGAAACGGGCAAAAGTGGCCTTCAAAAAATTAATGACGGCCAAAGATGTTGTTTTCTGGAGATGATGGACCTCAATCCATCGCGAATAGTAGTCAACTAGAACAATGTAGTGTCTCCCATTGACCTCTGCCAGGTCACAGGCAAGACGTTGCCAAGGTCGTTCAGGCAGCGGAGTTGAGATCAAGGGTTCCGCCCGCTGTGCTGACTGTTTGGTCTGACAGAAGGGGCATTTCTCTATGTACTGGGCAATGTCGCTCCCAATACCTGGCCACCAAACGGCTTGGGCAGCTCGGGCTCTTGACTTGGAAATTCCTTGGTGACCTTCGTGGATTCTCAACAGCATTTCTTGGCACATCTTTGCTGGAATAACGATGCGGTCTCCATAGGTGAGGATTCCCTGGACTAAGCTGAGGTTGTCCTGTCTCTCCCAGTAGAACTTCACTGTTGCTGACTCAATGTCTTTTGAGTACTTTGGCCAGCCACTGGTAACATATGATGCAACTTGCACCAGTACTTCATCGAGGGCAGTTTCACGTTTAATCTCGTCCAACTTCCCCTGGGAAACTGGCCAGTGGCTTGTGACCATACGGACATGTGCTTCAACTTCGTCTGAAAGGTTGTCGCATTCAGTGACCGATGACTTCAGGGGTGCTCGAGACAGGGTATCGGCCACAACAAGGAGTTTGCCAGGTACATACTCTGCAGTGCAGTGGTACTTCATGAGACGCATAAGGAGCCGTTGACACCTCAGCGGAGCATCGCACAGGTCCTTTTTATTGATGAGTGGAACCAGCGGTTTATGGTCAGTCTGAATGGTGACATGAAGGCCTCGAAGGTATACATAAAACCTTTCGCATGACCACACCGAGGCTAACAGCTCTTTCTCTATCTGTGCGTAACGTTTTTCAGATGGAGTGAGACTTCTTGAGCAGTACGCCACTGGTTTCCACTGATTGTCATCTTGTTGCTGCAGAATACAACCACCCAGTCCATATTCGCTGGCATCAGCACTAACCATGGTTGGCTTATTTGGATCATAAAAAGCCAGAGCAGGAGCTGATGTGAGGAGTGTCTTGATGGTGCGGAAAGCCGACTGCTGTTGTGATCCCCACACCCAGCTGACATCACTCTTCAACAGGTCATTGATCGGTGCCGCGATTGAAGAGACATGGGGAATGAACCGAGACAGCCAATTGATCATTCCCATTAGTCGTTTTACTTCGGCTTTGGTGGTTGGTGGTACCATTTGAATGATCGCTGCTATCTTTGCAGGGTCGGCATGGATGCCATCTTTATCGAGCTTCATGCCGAGGAAATCCACATTTGTTTGGGCGAATTTACATTTGTCCTTGTTCAGCTGTAGTCCGACGGTCTGTGCCATTTTGAGAACGCGTTGAAGTCGTTCATCATGTTCTTCCTTTGTGCGACCAGTGATTAGCACGTCGTCCATGTACACCACGACCCCGGGCATGTCGGTCAGCAGGTCGCACATGATGCGTTGGTATATTTCTGGTGCTGATGTGATGCCAAATGGAAGGCGCTTGAAGCAATAACGCCCGAATGGTGTAATGAAGGTGGTGAACTTCTGGCTTTCCTCCGTCAGTGGTACTTGCCAGAAGCCTTGCTTGGCATCAAGCAGGGAGAATATCTGGGCGCCAGCGACTTTGCCGAGGACTTCTTCTACGGTGGGTATGGTAAATCTCTCCCTAACAACGGCTTTGTTAAGTTGTCTGAGGTCTACGCATAGGCGAATGGCACCATTCTTCTTCGGTGCTATCACAATAGGCGAGCACCAATCAGTGGGGTCAGTGACACGCTGGATGATGTTCTGTTTCTCCATCCGCTCCAGCTCCTCTTTCAGTTGTGGCATGAGAGGAATGGGGATACGGCGAGGAGTCATGACGCAGTACGGGGTGGTCGCTTCAGCTATCTTGATACTGACTGCATGTCCATGCAGACATCCGCCCCCTTCAAAAACACTCTCATGGCCCAGTAGAGTGTAGACTCGTTGCACCAATCCAAGCGAGTCACAGGCATGCTTGCCTATGACAGGTTCCCCCTGAGTCAGGATAAGGAACGGCAAGCTTTGAGTTTTGTCCTTGACTTGGCATAGTAGTCTCGTCTGGCCGATTGGTGTGGCTTTTCCCCCGAAGAATCCCGTAAGATGCATTGAGGACGGCTGTAGCGTCTTATCAGGGACGCTAAGCGCCTTGAAGACGTCAAGCGGGAGGATATTGACCTCCGAGCCAGTGTCAAGCAGGAATGACACAGTCTGTCCATGGACATACAGGTCTTGTCTCCAAACATCATCGATGGGCAGTTGCTGTCGGCGGATGGCACCGACAAAGAACTCATTTTCGGCAACGCTACCAGTTTCATCCTCCCATTCAGGATCAGTCTGGTGAACTGCTCGCATCTGTTTGGGCCTTGATCGGCAGACTTTAGAAAAGTGGCCAATCTTATTGCAGTCCTTACAGTATTGTCCTTTGGCTGGACATGTTCGGTGGGTAGAAGCATAGCCACAATTCTGGCAAAGGGGCCCACTCGGCCTGGGGTTCGAGGATCGCTGATCCCTTCTAGTTGGCGGTTTGGTGTAGCGATGACGTTGCTGCTGGCGACGCTGCACCAGGTGGACCGCCTGGGCTGTAATACTATCTCCCCTGGCCTTAATGTCCTGCTGATCCTTTGTCGCTGTTTCAAGCGTTTTGGCAAGTTCAATGGCTTTGGAGAATGTCAACCCATCTCTAGTGAGCAAGTGTTTCTGGACGAACTCACTGTGTATGCCACAAACTAGCCGGTCGCGGAGGGCATCATCAAGAAAAGCACCGAATTTACAAGGCCCAGCCAAGGCCTGCAATTCTACAGAATACTGTGCGACAGTCTCACCGGGCTTTTGATTGCGCTGATAAAATCTGAAACGTTCAGCGATGACCAGTCGTTTGGGTCCGTAGTGAGATTTGAGCATAGCACAGATTTCAGTGTAAGTTTTCTCACTGACCGCCACGGGTTCTGAAAGGCTCTTCACAGTTTTGTACAAATTTGCTCCGATAGAACTCAGCAGAACAGCCGCCTGCTTGGCTGGAGGAATGTCATTGGCCTTGAAATAAAGGTCCAATCGTTCGAGATAGTTGGTGATTTCCTCTACTTGGTCATAGGGATCTAGTCGTCCGATCAAAAATGAACTAGAGGGCGCCCCCGATGACTGTGACATGTCGGTGTAATGTTACGTGGCGAGTCGGACGAAAATTACAAACGTTTGTTTGGCCACCAAATGTCCAACTACTCAATTCATGCTCAGAAATGTCACTGAGTATATCTGCTAACATTTACTGGGACCGCCGCTGCCACCATGTTGTGTTTATGGGTCCTTTCAAACCAGTAAATATGGAACGAACTCACCGTGTCTTTGTATAAACTCGTGCCATGGGGGCCGCCATTTTATTACACATCTTTTCACTGTAACTTATGGAACATGCAGTTGGTGTTACTTAAAGAACGTGCAGTAAATGCATGGGCATACGTCAACCTCCATCCGTTTGTTATGGCTGTTCTGAGAATTGGCTTTTGGAAACTATACCCCCTGGAACACGCACGCATGTCCACGTATACTTATAAACAAGTAGCACACATCGTGGCACTCAGTTATCTAAGAGTATGATTATTAGAAAAATACATTCAAATTTCATCTGTTTATTTCATAAAATGTCATTCACATGTACACAAGTGCCATGGAATATTTGTCTGAAAGTTGCATAGAATTGGAGGTTGGCGATATAGAAGTAGAACCTTACGCTGGATGGAGAACCTATGACATGTACATGCCGAAACTCTTGCCAGAGAGGACGACTCGGCACACGGGGTGCTTGTCCATGTAAATGTGCACAGCAAAACTGCAACGTGTCTTGTCGCTGTGGGACAGTTCGCGCTAAATTTTGTACACAAAATCCCACAGGCGGGGTATCCGTAAAAGTGTCTATGTATTTGTACATTCACATGGATGTATCTTGTTCGTATCTTGCTTGTAAACTTAGGTCGATAAAAAGCTTCAGGCTTATTTTGACCCGTCACTTCAATAACAAAATTATCATGCTACTAAAAGAGGGGTAGTGGCTGCAGACAGTTCTTTAGCAGCGAAATTTTTTTTAATCTAGAACTTAAAAGTATATTTTTGTTTAACAGTTGATGGATGGAGCTGAAACAACTTCACTTGGTCGCTATTCCAATGGCACTTGTCAACAACTCGCTGTGTGAAACAATATTTCCGCACATCAAGTCTACATGTAATGTAGTCAACATGTACAGTACATACATTACATGTACAGTACATCCGATCCATGTACTCGGTATGTGAATTGTTCATGTCATAAAATGTAATAAGCGAATAATTCGTGCAAAACAGGTGAAAATTAGGGTTGTTTGAATATTTGTCGGGGTGTTTATTTCTTTGTTTCTTTGGTAGTCATCTTTATCATAGTGATGTGGGGATCTGTGCGCCAGTGGCGTAAACACGGGGAAGGAGTTCAGGGGCCCGCCGATTTGTATTTCTTTTTTGTTTCGTAAATTTAAAAAGGGGAAATTGTACACAAAGTGATGTTTCAAATTTCAAGCGGTGTTTGGGGCGGGGGTATCCCCCGTTGAGAAAAGTTCAAAATGCAGTACTTCGTTGACAAATTCAATAATCATCCCCACTTTTCGACACGGATTTACTCGCCACTGGTGAAATCTCATTTCATTGGCGTATATTAGTTATTGGTATTTAAATGGTAATAACTGTTATTATTGTGTTTATTATTTTATAGTGTTGAAATAACTCTTATGATGTAACTTTCCATAAAGTCCTGCCGTCAAATGTAACACAAGGTCGTGGACTCAATATCGCCATCAGTATAGCTGTTTTATTTTGATTTGCTCATCATTGCACGCACAGCCGATTTTAGTCGAAATTTATTTCGATACATAGGCCTACAACTTTATTTTTGTATAGGAAGGGGCTTATGCATTATTTATTTTACAATTATAAATACAGATTTACTTATTTACTTATTTTCGTTTGGTTCTGTCATGGTACATTTTGGCGTTTGGCGGGTGGGGTGTGACGGACTATGTTCGACTGTAGGCCTATCGTATATTTTTGGTGGCACAAACACATACAAAATACTTGTACATGCAGTATGTATCATAACTACAGGATCATGCATGCAGCAGTCATTGCAATTGTAATCTGATATGGCGCGCGCGCCCTGTGGGTCAGCGCGCGCGAGCCCTGTAGGTCAGCGCGCGCGCGCCCTGTAGGTCAGCGCGCGGTCGTGTGGTATTATTTGCAGTTACTGGGTTCATCTGCGTTCATCAGTTCGGAATTCAGTGTACAGCCGCAAGCCTGCTATGATCGTGATGACACAGCCCCTTTAAGGCTGGGGTTTTGTTTCATGTATATTTCATTCTTGGCGTTCTCATGCATTAAGGTTAGGTTTTATCTACCTCGGGAACCACATCATAATTAGGTTAAAAATGTTAGTTTCCTAATTATTTCTCGTCATCTGCAACTGCTCGTCGTACAAGAGCTTCCTATTCAAGGCTTTTAATAGGAAAGTAAATGCACCATGCACCGCGAGGCAGCTTTGGTAAACCCCGCGTATAACTGCAGAGTTGTGGCTCGAGTTACATGTACCCCTTCTTTATAGTTCTGCATGCATTTAGCCCAATGTTCATAATCACAACTCAAGTCCTCGTTCACCGCGAATCTTCGAGATTTCCGTGGAAACCGAGATCGCCTGTTATTTCCTCTTACCTTTCACATCGAGTGTCACACTAGAGTTGATGCCCAGATGCCCAGATTCCCTGTTCGTGGCCTGGCATCGTAAAAACTCTCCGTGCATGCTCCATGATGGCGACAATATGGCGATACTTGTACTACTGATCAAACCATCTTCTCCAGTGACGATATCGCTGCTGTGAGACGTTAACTCCAGGCCGCCTAGTGTCCACGTGAACGATGCACCGGGGTTGATGTCGGGCACCATGCATGCGAACGAGTAATCCACCTCTGCTACCAGGTAGGCGGTTTCATTTGCGGAATAGTTTCCAGTTGAATCGGACAGAATCATCCTTTTGGGGAGTACTGAGCATGAAAACAAGAAAAATTCTAACTACAAGACAATGTGTAGCTTAGAGAAAAAAATGTAGGATTACTTTAAAAGGATTTAGATGGCCAGTATTTTCCACAAAAACGTGTAACCACCATTGGTGGTTACAATGCAAAATCTTCACCGGCGAAAGTTGGTAATTCCTGTCAAAAAAGCGAACCATTGCATATGCATATATTACTGTTGTGTTAAATTTACAATGGTGTTTAATGAACACTATCTGGTGTTAATCTAAAACTGTACCTCTTGCAAGGACCTTCAACGGCCAATCGTATTTATACTCGCCAGACTCATCTTTTACAAATGTCGTCGAGACACAGGGCAAAAGGCCATAAATATGCATGGCTCCTTACACTGCAAAACTGTGGCGTGTAATTAACTAAATTACCGGTAACTTCATTTTATAGGTCAATATAAATGCCACATGGTGTTAATGCAACACCAAGGTTTTTTTGCAGTGTAGTGTATAAACCATGTTAAAAAGTACTAACTTCGGACATTTAGAGAAACAGCCACTGACGGGAATGGCTCCTGTGAATCTGCCGTACTTGCTGTACACTTAACTTCCTCTCTAAGATTGTCCTTGCCCGGGGTAAATGTCCAGTTTGCTGTAGTGTTGACCAGACCGTTGAGTCCTTCATCGTAGGGACCGATTGTGCTTTGTACTACACCCTGTAGAGACCATGCGATAGTTGCAGCTGGTCTGGTTCCCTGTACCCTACATGTGAAGGTTTGTGTGGCTCCCTCATCAACATCCACTGTTGTCCCCAGTCGAAGGCCTGATGAATCTATCAGTGACAAAGATGAGTCCCGAGGTGGCACTTGGAAAGAGAGAAAAAGGGAATTTTCAGCAGGATTTGAAAATTGAAGTTTAGCAGTGTCAATCAATCCGCGTTTACTTGAACGTGGCGTGTATGATTTAACGCATTGTTTTATAGACCACCCGAAAGCTACTAGAAACGAAATATGTTTTTTAATTCTTCCATAAATTGAGAGCAATCATAAATATATCTGACTTTTTATTAAATCCTACCAAAATCATTGGACCCAAATTAAATTTGAGTATATTAGATAACGCCACCAGTTTCTGTCACAAGACTTCGTCTTGAAAGATGTGATACGATGTGATGTTAGTACTGATTCTAAAATCAACTAGGTGCAAAAAAACAGATGTGCAAGTCGATGAAAATTTTCGAGAAAGAAAAAGATAAAACAAAGAGGTCTGAAATGAAAGATTATGTTTTACTGTATGCCATGGGATAGGCTTTGTGTTGTCATCACTACCTTTGAAATCAAGCGTCAAGTAAAACCAGACCATCTCGTTAAATAATACATTTCTTCTTTTTCTATTGCCATAGTTGTGTCGACCGTCAACTTTGGCATAAAACAACTTGTACCTTTTTATACAGCTATAATATTGCACATTGATAGGCCCAAATATTCTCAATAATTACCTTTGACGTCAAGCTTTATACTGCTGTTAAGCCCAGGATAGCCGTCCTTGTTTAAAGCATGGCACATCAGTAACTCGCCATGGTTGCTCCACGTGGGGGAAACTGTAACATTACTCGTACTGGTGGTCAATCCATCGGATCCTTTGACGTGTGTGGTATTATCTGGTAATATTTCCTGGCTCCCTAAAGTCCATGTGAACGATGCTCCTGGGTCAATGCCCGGTACCTCGCATACGAACTCACGATCCACATCCTCTATCAGATGTGATGTACTATCGTTGTAGATGGTTTCAGTCAACTCGTGCAAGGTTATTACGGTTGGTAAAACTAAAGTCCAAAATAATAAAAAGTTCACTATGAGAAATCATTCGATGCCATGCACAAGAGGTACCTAAATATTGTCCGTAAGACACTGGGAATGATAAAAAAGAACACATTGCCTCATTTCCATCATCCGCTGATCTCCATGTATAAAACACCAATCTGGATAGCTCTTGGCCGTTCCGCGCGGTAGCGCCAGTATCACACCCGGAGGGATGACACTTATCATAAATTATGCTTACGTCACTAATTTATTGCAGTGGTCGTAGCCGTCACTACTGTACTTCATGAATTATGCAATATGTGCATGCGCGCATGGTGGCTCTCACGTTGATCTCCATATACATGTGTCATGGTATCGCATTACACGTGAGGACAGAAAAGAGGGTATAACAAAGGGAACAATACTGTTCTCAAATTTATTTCTTTGTTCCGGAAAAGTGAGGACAGGCAAACTAGTGCTTAGTCGATGGGGATGGGTTATATTAAAGGGAACAATGGAAAGTCCTCACGTGTATAGCGAAACAAAAATGTCGGGAACTTGATATGGTACAAACAATTTTGTAAAGGCCATTTCAGTGCGTGAATTTCTTTAAAACACTCACTGAATAACAAGAAATTGAAAATACAAGAAATTGTACACGATATTTTTCCTATTCGAGGTCTCCGGATGCGCGCCACCTAGGGTGAACTTTCAGGCTCTACGCCGCCGGCCGGGCCGACCGCCCACCAGTCGAGATCGCACTGGCGTGCACGAACACAACGCGTTGTACCGCTACAGTACTGATTGAAAATAGTATTAAATGTGAATGTGAATATGATGTTTGTTTGAATTTTTAATTTTTTATTTAAATTATAACCCTAACAGTCCCAAATCCTCAAATTTTAGTATGATTTTGCAAGCACCCTAGGGGGTTAGGGTTCTTAATCTAATTATATAATTTTTTTAATGAAATTTGTATTCTAAATTTTAATTCAAATTTTAATTAATAAACATTTTAATTTAAATTTTAATTATTTTTGTTTTGGGGGTTTTGTTTGTTTGTTTTTAGTGTTTCTGGTTGAGGTCAAAATAGTCATTGATCGCAGTCGCCATCTCCTCACACTCGTAACTATAATTATAACTGCATGCATCACCTTCTTCCACCCACAACCTATGTTTCCCTTCCTGCGGGTGTGATACTAGAGACCCTCCAGCAGCAGCAGTATCACACCCGGTGCCGAATTCCCCGGCGGAAGGGATATCCGAGCCACCAATATGCGCGCGCATCGCGTGTGTGCAAAATTGCATAATTCACGTTCCAGTTTGACCTCTTTAGTAAAATACTGACGTAGGGCATAAATTATGATAAGTGTCAGTCCTCCGGGTGTGATACTGGCGCTACCGTTGCGCGCTGTACGAACAACTGTCGCCAGCAGCCGCCATATTAATACTCGTGGAACATCCATAAATCATTGCTGCCCAGCGCGCGCCTGTTACATTATGGTTAAACTAGTTTTACGTACGTTCGTGCATCGCGTGGGGGTGGAAAGATTTGCCGACGGTGTTGTCAAATTGAACACAAAGATCTCTCCGGATTTTTAATAAAATATAATATAATAATATAATAATAATAATAATAATAATAATATAAAAAGATACTGACAATTTGGGAGACCGCCAACATAGGGCAAGATAGTTCAGTTGGTAGAGCGCCGGTACGGTATTCCGGAGGTCGCAGGTTCGAATCCCGCTCCTGCCAGTTTTCTTTGTTCACTTTGAAAGTTTGTAAACATGTTTCGAAGCTAAACATTACGTGTCCAATTCCTAAACATCAATGTTCAATGGCTAAACACTATACGTCAATACTCTCAACATGTTTAGTATGTAAACGTGTTTACAAACTGATAGCAAGAAAGTGTTTAGAAAAGAGTTTAATCGCTAAACACTGTTTTTGCACTGTACTCTCTGACATGAGAGTCTGTTGTCTATAGAGCAGTGGCGTATCCAGCATAAGGCGGAGCCGGCGTACGCCCCCCCCCCCCCCCCCCCCCCCCCCCCGTTTGCAGGCCTAGAACAAAAATCAATAAAACTATAAAAAAAATACTTGTTAGTAGAATATGGCCCACAGTATGCCTCAGATTGCAGGAAAATGGCTTAAATATTTCAAAACTTTCGGGGGCGGGAGCATGCCCCCAGACTAGCGCTGGCGTGCCTACGGCACGCGGGCTGCCTTCGACAGCCCAGGTACATTTCGCCCCAACCTCGTTCCCATGGTGTCGAGCAGCGCCCTCACCGACACCACAGCTGCTCTCTCACCCTGGTATGGGATCATTTAAATGTGCAAGATTTTTGAACACGCATGCAAATTAGGCTCCCTGTGAGCGATGTATTCTGGGCACGTAGTAGTTTGATGGCAATACTTAAACTTCACTTCTTCGTCGCATTCACAGCATAGGCTCTTTGGTACTAGATTGATTAGCTTGATTGTAAAATCGTTCAAAAAGGCCGCAAACTACGTGCAGTTCATGGGTTCTCAAAATGGTTGACATGGTTGGGCATCAACGAAGCGTCATTTATCTCAAAATGAAAAGAACAAAAGAAAAATATACATACCCTTGTGATACCAGTTTTCCTTGTGGTGTTTCCGTACGTGGCGCACACTCGAGACAAATTAGGCTTCGGACTTCCTTTTAGTTTTGATAAAGCCTAAGAACAGGCTTTCGGAGCTAGCAACAGGCCTCGGACTGAATCATGGCGGGCGGCGCTGCCGTTGGTATTGACATGACCAAAAACCCACCGTTTCGCAGCTGGAGCACTCTCACCAGGAGATCTTAGGAATTATTTGCTACAACAACTGCTGCTACATGCACGCCTGTTTAACGATGTTGACCCGTGCATCCTCCACCGTTTTATGGACCTTCGTTCCGCAACTTCGGCATATTGTGTCATTCAGTGTGAAAGCTATGGTGAAAGCAATTTGTTTTGTCCACTTACTCTCCAGATGTGCTGCGTCCCACGATTGTCGCTTTTGGAACACAAGATGCAAGCATCAGATTTGACAGGTGTATTTTTTGAGGGGCTGGGCGTCGCCATTGCAGAAATTTCAGAGGATATAATACTGCAGAAAAGTCACTAACGTTAAAAAATACAAACAAAAGTTTCACTTTTGGCGGGCCGACAAACTTTCATCAAGAAATACAGTGGAATCACCAACTGCACGGTTTTAATTTCTCTATATGTTAATAAGCTAATGCTGTATTTTCACTATCCAATCAGGGCACGAGTAAGGAGTTCCCGTCCCAGGGCTTACTATTGGAAAAGAGGTTGAAATTAAAGTAAGCCTTGGGAACGAAGTTGATTTCGCCCCCCTTCCCCTGTTTATCAATTTCTGGATACGCCACTGTCGAGCGTGTAAGTTGACCTCGAGAACGAGAGTTTACGAGAAACCGAACTTCCGGGCACCTCGAATAAGAGCTTCAACGTGTAAAGCGAGTAGTTTTCTTGAAATAATTTGTTTTGACGCTGTTCTTTTTACTTAAAGGTTTATAAAATCATTTAGCAAAATATTATTTTTCATTTCATTTTACAAAATGTGAACGATATATAAAATTAGAGAAAAGGAGAACGAAAAAGTCTAGTACGTCATACGTACGTCATTCGCCATTGTTCTGGTTCACGCGCCAGTCTTAATAGCGTAGACCACGAGTGCAGTATAATAAGGCGGTCGTCGCATATAATGTATGTACGTACGTTCGTTCACTTACGTCTGCAGCGCCAGAGGATGCAGTACAGGGGTTTTGGGGGCTGGGCTTTCCCGACAATGAGCCAATCACGTTGCAACCTGACGCTCAGGTCAAACACTTTTTCCGACTTTTCTTCAATAATTTAGACAGTCATGCATGTTTTCATATATTGTAAAATTCATTTTGAATTTATCATCCATATTTATGGCCGTTTCATGGTTCAGATCTTCGTAAAAACAAAGTATTATAGAAAACAAAATCAACCAGACGTAAAAGTCCTATAGCCGGCGGCTCGGAGGTGCCCGGAAGTTCAATCGTGGCCTTTATGCGCGAGACTTACACGGTCTATTACACGCCTACATACATACCGTTGACATTGAGTGTCGTGATTACAGCTGGCAATGGGTCACGTGACTCTGGCGTGCTCGCCACACACTTCAATTCCTGGGCGTTATTGGTTGATCTGTTTGGGGTGAATGTCCACGTGACTGAAGTGTCGAGTAACCCGTCACTTCCTCCAGAGGGCGGGCTGACAGCAATTTGAAGGACATCACCAAGAAACCAATCGATAGTTGCAGCTGGTCTGGTTCCCTGTACCTCACACGAGAAGTTGTACGACGTGCCTTGATCAACATCCACTGTGGCTCCCAGTAGGGTTCCTCTTTCATCGTACAGTGACAAAGATGACTGCAATGGTGGCACTAGGAAATAGTGAAATTTTCTCAAACCTGACTTACTCTAGACTTAGTGACAATTTCATCCTTCAACAGATGTTTTGGGTTTTAAAACAGTATTCAATTTGGAAACAGAAATTGAAACCAATAGATAAATAATTTGTGCTACCTTTTACGTCCAATGTTGCGCTGGCTTCAATGCCCGGTTGGTCATCACTGTTTGAGGCCTGGCACCGTAGTAACTGACCATGGTTGCTCCAAGAAGGTGTAAGGGTCATAACACTTGAACTGGTGATCAATCCATCAACTCCAATGGTGTCATTCTGACCATCATGTGAGATCGCCTGTCCATCAATGGTCCAATTAAACGAGGCTTCAGGATAGATCCCTGGAATCGTGCAAGTGAAAGAATGCTCTACTCCAGCCACTAGGTAGGAAGTACCGGTGGAGGTGAAGTTTCCACTGGAGTCGGATAATTCTATAGTTGCCTGCAGAACTATAGAAATGGAAATCAATAATTAAAGGGCAAGATGTGATTTTACATAGAGACACTGGACGTGGCACCCTTATTGAGGTCTTGCGTTTATAATTGTAACGTCTACTAGAAAGCAATAACTAGTTCAGTATCTTAGTTTCAAAACCAATCATATTTTTCTTACAAATCACAATTTTAATAACCAGAAATAAAAACAAGTCAAATATGCACATAAGCCAAAAAAGCTTTTAAGTAAAGTATAGAGACAAAATAATACAGGTTTAGATTTAGACAATAAAAAGTCAGTATAGCTGTAGGGGGTAACAGTCTTTAAAAGCAACGTTGGAGCAGTGTTTACGTCGATATTCTATTTTAAAACGACGAGGTTGACCTGTGTTTTTCGACACTCAAAATGAAACCAAAACATAATATTTTTTTTGTACATATCATTGGTCTTGTTTTTTGTTTTTAATTGTGATTAATTGGGGTCCGATGTTTCTAAATAATCCACAGGCTGCGCCTTCGAAAACCTTTCAGAATTGCCACCTGGAAGTCGAGAGGTGTACAGAAGTGAAGTCAACATTGCCGGTCTTTCAGATGTCAGATGGAACGGGGAAGGACACCAGATCCGATAAGGGAGACATTTTTTACAGCGGTGGTACAGGCTCAGAAAAAACGGAGTTGCTGTCGTGGTAACTGGTGAAATTGCCAGTGGTGTACTGGGTTAAGGTTACAGAGCAATCATCGACAGAATAATAGCTGTCAGAATTGGTGGGAAGCCTTTTAACACTGCTATAATCCAGCTATACGCCCCTACCTCTCAGCACAATGATGAGATACTTGAAAGATGTTATGACCAAGTGCAACAGACAATTAATCAAACTCCGAATAGAGACATTGTCATTATCATGGGCGACATGAATGCTGAGATATATATAGTTCGTCCTTCGAAACTCGAAGATGACAGCCAACATTTCCATGCTAGTTGGTGTTGTGTGGTCGCTGATGGCTAATAGTCAGGAAGCTGCGGTCACACACTGGACTCACTAGATCTTGGGGGGGGGGGGGTTTGGACACGCAGGGAAGCGTCTAGCTGATGAGATTTCCGTTGCAGTTGTTTCAGCTCAGCCTCCCTGATGCAACGTGCTTCGAAGCTTGATGCACCTTCGTGGGATGATTTTCGCCATGCCGTTCGATCCTGTGCATGTTCCTCCCAGCTACTCACATTGATGTTGCACTGCTTCATGGTTGCTTTATCTTAGGACAATCCTTGTATCTCTTGAATTGACCACCAGCAGATCTTTTGCCTGTTGTTAGTTCACCATAGAATATATTTTTGGGGAGTCGATCATCAGGCATTCGTACTACATGACCTGACCAGCGAAGCTGAGCTCTCATGATCAAAGCTCCTACACTGGGCAATTCCGCTCGCTTGAGGACTTCAGTGTCAGGGACCTTGTCTTGCCATCTGATGCGTAAGATCTTGCGCATACAGGAAAGGTGGAAGTGGTTCAGCTTTCTGATGTGGCGGCTGTAGGTTGTCCAAGTTTCACAGGCATACAACAGAGAAGTCAGGACTGCAGCTTGATAGACACGCAGCTTTGTTTTCAAGCTTATGCCTCTTCTATTCCACAGGCGCTCACGAAATCTTCCAAATGCTGAGCTGGCTTTGGATATCCGGTGAGCGATGTCCTCGTCTATGTGGACCTCTCTTGACAGGATGCTGAACAAGTATGTAACCTTGTCCACAGAATGAAGAATGTGATCTCCAATGGTGATGACTGGAGGAACATACGGCTTTCTGGGAGCAGGTTGAAACAACACCTCTGTCTCTTTTTAGACTGATTGAAAGCCCAAAGCGTGAGCAAGCTGTTGCGAAGCAGTCCATCATGAGTTGTAAGTCCTCCTGAGTGTGGGCGACAAGAGCGCAGTCATCGGCATATAGGGGTTCACGAACTATTTCATCAAATACCTTTGTTTTCGCCTGAAATCGTCTGAGATTGAAGAGTTTTCCATCAGTCCTGAATCTCATCTTTACGCCGATGTTGATGTCACGGAAAGCATCAAGAAGCATGCTACCAAACACGACACTGCAGAGCGTTGGTGCAAGGACACAGCCTTGTTTAACTCCATTTGATACAGGGAAGGGTTTTTGAAGACACCCCATCGTCCATTACTCGCGCCATCATACCATCATGAAACTGCTTCACCATCTCGATATACTTTGCAGGGCAGCCAATTTTGGACAAGAGTTTCCAGAGACCTTTTCTGCTGACAGTGTCGAATGTCCGGTCAAGTCGACGAAGACACAGTAGAGGTCGGTATTATGCTCTCTGCATTTCTCTTGTAGCTGCCGGGCTGCAAAGATCATGTCGGCTGTACCTCTTCCTTTTCTGAAACCACACTGGCTGTCAGGTAGAAATGTGTTGGCAATGTGTGTTCTGAAGCGATTAAACATGATTCTGGACAGGATCTTACCAGCAATGACCAGCAGGGAGATTCCTTAGCCCAGGTTGGACGACGTCTTCATTGCATTACGACTGACGTCCAGGATACGAAGTTACCCGTATGATGCGAACAAATCAAGAGGGCGGGCTGACAACAATTTGAAGGACATCACCAAGAAACCAATCGATAGTTGCAGCTGGTCTGGTTCCCTGTACCTCACACGAGAAGTTGTACGACGTGCCTTGATCAACATCCACTGTAGCTCCCAGTAGGGTTCCTCTTTCATCGTACAGTGACAAAGATGATTTTCTCAAACCTGACTTACTCTAGTCTTAGTGACAATTTCATACTTCAACAGATGTTTTGGGTTTTAAAACAGTATTAAATTTGGAAACAGAAATTGAAACCAATAGATAAATAATTTGTGCTACCTTTTACGTCCAATGTTGCGCTGGCTTCAATGCCCGGTTGGTCATCACTGTTTGAGGCCTGGCACCGTAGTAACTGACCATGGTTGCTCCAAGAAGGTGTAAGGGTCATAACACTTGAACTGGTGATCAATCCATCAACTCCAATGGTGTCATTCTGACCATCATGTGAGATCGCCTGTCCATCAATGGTCCAATTAAACGAGGCTTCAGGATAGATCCCTGGAATCGTGCAAGTGAAAGAATGCTCTACTCCAGCCACTAGGTAGGAAGTACCGGTGGAGGTGAAGTTTCCACTGGAGTCGGATAATTCTATAGTTGCCTGCAGAACTATAGAAATGGAAATCAATAATTAAAGGGCAAGATGTGATTTTACATAGAGACACTGGACGTGGCACCCTTATTGAGGTCTTGCGTTTATAATTGTAACGTCTACTAGAAAGCAATAACTAGTTCAGTATCTTAGTTTCAAAACCAATCATATTTTTCTTACAAATCACAATTTTAATAACCAGAAATAAAAACAAGTCAAATATGCACATAAGCCAAAAAAGCTTTTAAGTAAAGTATAGAGACAAAATAATACAGGTTTAGATTTAGACAATAAAAAGTCAGTATAGCTGTAGGGGGTAACAGTCTTTAAAAGCAACGTTGGAGCAGTGTTTACGTCGATATTCTATTTTAAAACGACGAGGTTGACCTGTGTTTTTCGACACTCAAAATGAAACCAAAACATAATATTTTTTTTGTACATATCATTGGTCTTGTTTTTTGTTTTTAATTGTGATTAATTGGGGTCCGATGTTTCTAAATAATCCACAGGCTGCGCCTTCGAAAACCTTTCAGAATTGCCACCTGGAAGTCGAGAGGTGTACAGAAGTGAAGTCAACATTGCCGGTCTTTCAGATGTCAGATGGAACGGGGAAGGACACCAGATCCGATAAGGGAGACATTTTTTACAGCGGTGGTACAGGCTCAGAAAAAACGGAGTTGCTGTCGTGGTAACTGGTGAAATTGCCAGTGGTGTACTGGGTTAAGGTTACAGAGCAATCATCGACAGAATAATAGCTGTCAGAATTGGTGGGAAGCCTTTTAACACTGCTATAATCCAGCTATACGCCCCTACCTCTCAGCACAATGATGAGATACTTGAAAGATGTTATGACCAAGTGCAACAGACAATTAATCAAACTCTGGCTGTCAGGTAGAAATGTGTTGGCAATGTGTGTTGTGAAGCGATTAAGCATGATTCTGGACAGGATCTTACCAGCAATGACCAGCAGGGAGATTCCTTAGCCCAGGTTGGACGACGTCTTCATTGCATTACGACTGACGTCCAGGATACGAAGTTACCCGTATGATGCGAAAAAAATGAGAACCGACCCCCCCCCCCCCCCCCCCCCCCCCCCCCCTCCCCAGGAGACGGAAACTGAACGTACCTCAACAGGTCCCTGGAGTTCTAAGCATTGCGGGCAGCTGAATTGATAAATTTCAAATCACATCTTGGATGAAAATATTTTAGAGAATAAATCCTCTTTCAACGTAAATCGCTGTCTCTCAACGTATTGAAATCGCTGTCAAGTTCGTGTGTAGTCGGGCGCGCATGCGCGTGAACCGCATTGCAACCAGTCGTCGTGTACGCATGCGCGCGAGGGACGTGGGCGCGGTCTACTGGTGCATGTAATTATATATGTACATGTGTCGATCGTGAAGTTTTAAAACCCGCCCACGCACAGTTTCTTTTGCAAACTTCGCTGTAATTTTTGGTGGATAGGCGACAATATTATGGTCCAACATGTCTGATTTCTCAAGCAATGTGTGTGAATTGTCAGACCTCCTTCGAGAAAGCTGAGAGGCGCGGATCGAGGAATTTTGTAGACGGGGGCACACCCAAAACGGACAAATGCGAGCGCGAAGCCCTTCCGGCGTAACATTTTGGATTCTGGATGCTCCGTAGTGCAATCTGAGGCGATTCCTGGCCACTTTCACCTGACTCTTTTTTTAGCAAAAGTTGTTAAGATTATATGGAGGAATATATATATCATTTTTTAGCCATTATTTTAGCCATGTCATGACTAAACAAATCTAAGTTTCTCCCTCCCCTATTTTTGGGCGGTTTAATTTGCAGTTTTTGCCCTTCATTTTTAATTTATCCGGAATTTTTCTTGGTTTTAATTAGTCCAGTTGAAATGTTCAATAAAGGGCTTGATTTCAGACTGTTCCTTGCCCTGTGTTAAAACCATGGGCAGATTTGGCTGCAAGTCTCCAGGATTTTTTTTAGACGGGGGGCACACCCAAAACGGACAAATGCGAGCGCGAAGCCCTTACGGCGTGGGGTCCGCTTAAGGGCCCCGGAACATTTTTGATTCTGGATGCTCCGTGGTGCAATCTGAGGCGATTCTTGGCCACTTTCACCCGACTTTGTTTTAGCAAAAGTTGTTAAGATTATAATAACTCACTAACTAACGGAGAGACACGACGATTATTTTTTTGAGCTGCTGTCCGCAGCTAAAAACATTTAGGCCATAGGCCAAATACAGTGTTTAATCGACCTACTTATAAAAACCGAGCCGTTATAATATGCGTTGTTTTTGCTCGAAGTTTGCTTTGGAATGGAGGAATAAAAATACAGTGCACGATCTCACCTTTTTCGCCGGCATCCGTATGGCTTGGCTCCGAGTATCACTTCAGGAATGGATAGGCTGCACTGGCGGACCGCCTCGCTACTTTAGGTCGCTCAGTTTTTATGTCATACAGCCTCACACGTACGCGTGCACAGTACGTGAAAATGTACCGAAACTGTATCAAAATTTTGGCAAGGAGCCCAGATAAGCTGCTCAAACGAAGTATACTGTACGTGATGTACTTAATTGGTGAACCGTTCGTGGTTTTTGGATACAAATACAACTCTATAGCTGATTTTTAAAAGTCAAGGTCTTTCTATTTTTCCCACTTTAACATTATCTGGTTAATCTGAATTTGCCAAACAGCAGGTGGCCAGTCCATCCTCTATGGACACACACATACACCATGCGATGCACAATACACGTATAATTAAGGATTTCCGTTGTTTGTGCACCAATTTCAACGATCAAAAAAATAATACATGGTTTCATTACTAGACATGAACAAATATGGCACTGGATATTATATTGATTGAAACAAATGTGTGCGTTTAGGCCACTCAAAAAGGATTTGGGCACATTTAGTGTGTCATTCAGTCAAGTGATCAATTGTTTCCTGCTGGTTGTGGCCATTTAACCTGTAATAGACTCCCCCAAGGGGATTAGATGTTGAGATGGAGAGAGTTCAAATCCCCAGGCTCCGGGAAATACTCTGGTTTTCTTCCATGGCATGATTGATAACCTTTTTTTAGCTGCTCCGGCGCGCAGCGCTGCGGAGCAGCTATTGTTTTCGATAAGATTGATTTTTTTGGCTTTTCCGACAACAAGTCGGAAAAGGCTTTGTTTTTGTTCTGATTTTTTTTTATATATCTTCTTATTTTAGTTCTATCCTAAATCCCATAGACTTTGTACACGAATTTTGTAACAGGCACTTTGGTCACTAAACAATCTCAGATCTTAATCAAACTTAACACAAACATAGACCCTAACCTGAAATTGTATACCGAAGAGTGACGTCATGATGACGTCATCACGTAATGTTTTATGAATTTTTGAATATTAAAAATCGTAACATTCTTTTCAATATATGTAGCGAACAAAACAAGATATTTTCAAAATTATTTTTGTTATAGCATTGGTATGTCTCAAAGATATGTCCTAAAAGGGAAACATTTTGTGACGTCATGATAACGTCATAAAAACCAAAACAATTGTTTAACGCATGTCAGGGTCGGTCCGAAAATAAAAATATATACATTGAATTTTTCTCTACCTAATTCCAAAATTTCATGATCGTGGCTCACTCAAGTAAGAAATAACAGCCATTTGAAAATTTAGACCAAATTCAATATAACAGAAAGGAATTCTGGGAAGCGTAGATAACCATGGCTAAAATGTGCATGCTGTTTATAAAAGGGGTTGATTTCTAGTCTTTTTTCAAGTCGCTAGACTATTGCCCATAGCATTTGTAAACGTTTTCTTTCTTACCAGCCACTTTGGCTACTTTTAAACTTGGCAGACACTTACACCAACCGCTCACAATGTGTGCCGAACTTTTACGTCATGTCATGATGACGTCATCACATGTCACGTGACGTCATGTTAAAGGTGCATTTTTCAAGGGCCCATATCTAGAGAACGGTAGGTCCGATTGCATTCATACCTGGTATGTTGGTAGATCAGCTCATGTTATAGATAAAAATTGAGGTGACGTCATGATGACGTCATCATACGATTTTATAGTAATGTTTAAGTTTTTCAATCTTTAAGTTTCTTAAAGCCATATCTCATCAACACAACATGCTAATTTCAAAATTCTTTTTGTAATAGCTTTGTTAGCTCCTATTAGTCCATGGGCCAGACCAGATATCGGTACCACCTAAGGTGGCAAAACATTACGGGTGCCAAATGCTTTGTAGGATCGACCTAAGTACAAAAACATGTGATAGCACCTCCAAATGAGTAGCTTAGTCTCTTTTTTTCTTAGTTTTGTGTTTTGCCATTAAGTTACATTATAATAGCATTGTATGTACATCCCTTAGCATATGGGTTGGGCTAGTATTAATTACGCTGTTATTGCACGTGATGTATGACAATAAAATAAAGACAGGCAGTTGGTGAACAATGAAACTTATGCCAGTAGTGCATGTTGATTGTTGCAATCAATTTTGTTTCGGGGGGGGGGGGGGGGGGGGGGGGGTGGTATGTTACAGTACTCTGGCTTGACAACTTATAAATATCCAAATCAACAGAAACACTGTTGTGTAGTGCCTGTTAGTTGCCGAATTTCAAGCAAGTACTGTTTTTGTTTACATCTCCCAACTCGCCCATATGAACCGAACGAGATTCATCGACATTCTCAAACTGGCATCATCAATTGGGAGCAGTGTTTGTAAAGCCCTGGTTGGGTTTCATGCAATGACAGGTTGCGATACTGTAAGTGCTTTTGCAGGCCGTGGAAAGTTAAATGCATTACTTACTACTTACTTGGAATTTGGTTGGTATCCTCCAAAACATTCCATCAGGGGAATTTAAGTTTTGTCGCAAAGAGCATTCTTAAAGGAGTCTGGGTTGATGAGTTCCAATTTTCCAGTGTTCTTGGGAAAAATAAAGAAGCATATGTGTCAGTCCTGGCCTGGTGAAGTTCAGTGGCGTATCCAGCTTTTTGTGCCAGAGAGGGCAAACAACGTCTGAACCGTCTTAAAACCGTCGCAAAAACACTATTTCCTTTTGTTTTTTATGATGCCCCCCCCCCCCCCCCCCCCCCTGGATACGCCACTGGTGAAGTTGGAACTGTCTATTGTGTCCTCGTAGTGATCTTCCAGTTTTTGGGGTGATGTATTCGGTATGATCAATGTCCATTAATCCATTCAGAATAAACAAAAGATGCGATACTGTTTTCTTCTTTCTTCCAAGGGTGTCCAATCAAGATCATTAATGATAGTAGAGATGATAGTGTCACGTCCATAGGTGTTTGAAACGAACCTTGCAGCTCTCTTCTGGACTTTTTTCTATTTCTTTAATGTTCTTTGAAGTGTGAGGGTGGTCCCACGCTACCGTAGCGTACGCGTAGTCAAGATGAGGTCGAACAAGGGTAAGGTACAGTCTCTCTTTGATGGAGGATGAAGTATGATGACAATTTCTTTTGATGAAATTAAGGATTTTTGTAGCCCTGGCAGATGCATGCTGGACTTGCTTGTTCCACCGGCGGTCTTTTTGGAGGACTATTCCCAAATACTGACACTTGTCTGTTTCATCTAGCTGAACTCCCATCATGCTGTAAGATGTAGTTCCTGGTGATCTGTTTCTAGTGATGCGCATGGTTGTACATTTCTTGGGATTAAATCTCATTCCCCAGGTCTCGGCCCAGTTTACCATGGTATCAAGATCTTTTTGAAGTACAAGGACGTCGTCTGGTGTCTGGATGGATCTATACACCAGACAATCATCGGCAAATAAACGGGTGGTACTGGAGACTTTTTGATGAACATCATTGATGTGAAGGAGGAAGAGATGGGGTACAAGAACTTCCCTCGAGGAGCACCACTGAGAACAGGGATCCAGTTGGATTTTCTACCATTTACGATACGTTGGAACCTTTGGTAAGGACGATGGCAATCAATTTTTTGGTGTCAGAACGAATTCCATAGTAGTCCAGTTTTACAAGCAAGCGATGGTGTGGCATACCAAGTTTTTTTGCGAGGTCGTGGGTTGTCAAAATTAGTTGTGTTTCACAAGATCTAGCTTTTCTGAAGGCAGGCTGATTGTCTGCAAAGATGTTCCACTCAGAAAAATGTTTCATGAGGCTACTATCAATTATATGCTCAAGTAGTTTGCAACAAACACATGTTAAAGACACTGGTCTGTAGTTAGCTGGGTCTGTTGGTCCTTTTTTATAAATCGGGGTAATGTTTGCCATTCTCCAATCTAATGGTAGATCCCCAGAATCAAGTGACTGTTGGAATATGTGGCAGAGTATATGTGAAATTTCGTCAGCAGCTATCATCAGAGCTTAATTTGGTACCTGGTCTGGGCCGATGGCTTTGGAGACATCAATATTTTGTAGCTACTTCTTTACACACTGTATTGTAACACTCACCATACTACTACACACGTAACAGTGATGGCAGTCATATCTGGATATGGACTTGATGGCATAGAAGGTATAGTTTATCTGGACTGCTATCTTCATGAGTGAAGACACTCTCAAACTGTTTGGAGAGAGCTTCTGCTTTCGCTTGATCTTCAGAATGCAACTTCCCATCCACTTTCAGTGTTTGGACTCCAGTGTTATCCTTCCTTCTTGATCGTATACCACCGCCAGAAGTCCTTGGGATTTTCAGATTCAAGTATGTTGTTGACATAGTGTCTGCGGGCACTTCTAATAACTTTGTCAACTGATTTCCTGACTTTTGTAAACTTTTCCCAGTCAGAGCTGGACCCAGACTGTTTTGCTTTGTTGAAGAATTTATATTTTTTACTGCAGAGTCTCTTGATTTTTGTTGAAAAGTATGGGGTGCGGTTACGACCCCTAAATACTTTATGAGGAACATTCGAAGAGACAAGGCTACAGATGGAATCACGAAACCAAGTCCAGTTCTCCTCAACAGAGCAGTTGGAGGGATTTCTGTTAAGGAGAATATACGAGGAAGTGTGGATTCGTAATTTAAGAATTCACGAGGCGCGAAGCGCCGAGTGAATTCGTAAATTACGAATCCACACTTGCGAGTGTATTCTCCGACTTAAACCATTGCGTCAACAGAAGTACATGTATTGTCATTAACTATCCAGTTGAGTGAAGATGAAAAGGAATGCATATCTCGTATCGTGGCCATTAAGATACGTAATTTACATAAAGGAGTTTTTCTAGGCTCTTACGTAATCAAGCTCTGGATTAGGATTGAGGAAATGAATAACACTTTACTAAAGATTCGTAGTTCCGAATCCACACTTTTGGACCAGTATAACAGATTCGTAGTTCCGAATCCACACTTTGAACAATAGTGTGACGTCATAGCAATGGTTTAAATCAAAGTAATCATTTTGAAGAACAGCAGCTTTTTCTTTGAAGTCTTGTTCGTCCACTTTCTTCCACAAGGGAACTCTACGGGGTGGCTTTTGGCTAAGAACAGCTCTTTGTAGCAAGCTTAGCCTTAATGACGCAGTAATCACTAAGTCCAGCATAGGGCTGCACATCAGATATCAGCGATTAATAGCCCGTCAATAGTAGATCCAAAGTGTTCTCAGTACCATTGGTGTCACGTCTAGTCGGAAATGTAACAAGTTGGGACAGATGGTTGTCATTGATGACATTTATAAGAGTTTGCTAAAATTTCCTCCAGAGGCAGAGGTGGTATCACTCCATTCAATACCTGGTACATTAAAGTGACCACCAACGATGATAAAATGGTGACCGACAGATGTCAGTGGTCTTATTTATAGATTCATCGAGTCTTTCAATAGGCAAGGATATTGCATTTGGTGGACTGTAGAACCCGCCGATCAAGATAGACTGACCTGAAGCTGTTAAGAAAAGATCAGACTTACCAAGAGGCGTTTGGTGAGCTTGGACGCTCTTGGGAAGTATCACAGGAACTCTTTGGTGAGATGCAGATGTTTACTTGCTAAATGTAAGCTCCTGCCAGCCGCACCTCTCAGGTCAACCAACTACGTGACAAGCTGTGTTGGAACTGATGTCCTGCAACTGTGCGCGCTCTTGCAAGCTACCAAACTGCACATGTCTTGCCAATGGACTGAAGTACACAGATATGTGTAAATTCCAAACATGTCACAAACTAGAAGGAAGTGGAGGATGAATTGGATGCTGAAGATGAACTAGATGATTCTGATGACGATGATGAAGATGAGGAGTAACGTGAGTGGACAGGCAGTCGATATACAGAAACAAAATGCTTTGTTGCCAACTTTCAATCTATTTTAGTAACCCTTCACTGTAGCTTTCACTTTTCATATACAATTTGCCTTACCATGCAGCTGACAATATGTACCACTGAAGAGGAGGTTATTTTGTAACTATTGATGTGAACAGGATGTTGTGTGGTCATAAAATTTGCTTTTATTTAGTTCCATATACGTGCACATTGACACATGGCTAATGATATGACTTATTAATTACATCTAAGTAATACTCATCAAAGTATAGCGCCCTCTATAGACAGCTGCCATCACAATAAATTGTGTCATGTGAAGTTCATCATTATGTGAAGTATGGTTAGTTGATTCGAACAATTCTATCTATATCTTTGAAAGCATATTTAAGATATAGGCGATAAAACCAACATGTACACATGATGCTAATATAATTATGAATACTATATGAATGATATACAGGCAGTTTATGTTACTCTGACAGGTGCTATAATGGCAATTTTTCCAAATTTTACTTTTTAAATAGTTAAAAGAGACCTAAACCAACACTTTTGAACTATTAATTAAGTTTGGTTTGTTTCACAGGGGACACAAACAAAATATGAATGCTTCAAACAATGTTTAGCCATCTGAAAAACTTATTTATGAGTACATAAAATACGTCTACGAACAGCGCCCTCTAGATGTAATATATATTTTTACGAGAAGTCATTTTAAAAACCTATAGCTAAACAATAATTTGACCAAGTTTCATCTTTATACAACAAAGCATAATGGTGTAATTGCGAATTAATCAATCGTATCCTAACCTAACTGCTAAGGATTTATGTCGTAAGCTCATTCTGACTGGGCTTAAAAAGTGGGCAATTACTACCACTAAGCTACCACCCTGGGATTGCTATCATATCAATTTATCATCCTTAGCCATAGACCTTTCAAAAAAATGTTATTGGATTTTGCCACCTCAGGTGGTACCAATAAGTGAAATTTTGGCCTCTGGCCCATGGACTATATATTCTTTCACAAAAATGTGAAAAATGTGTGACGTCATCAAGACGTCATCAAAAATGTGCTTTTTTGAAACACATAAGGGTACGTTTGATGGTCATAAAAATTGGTGGGTAGGTGGATAGTGCCACCAGCATGTAAAATCCAAAGTGACGTCATGATGACGTCATCGGCTGATTTTCTATTAATTTTTTTGTTCTATCCCAAATCCCATAGACTTTGTACACGAATTTTGTAAGTGGCACTTTGGTCACTAAACAACCTCAGATCTTAATCAGACTTAACACAAACAAAGACCCCAAGCTGAAAATGTATGCCGAAACGTGACGTCATGATGACGTCATCACGTGTCATGTGGCGTCATCTTAAAGGTGCATTTTTCAAGAGCCCATATCTAGAGAACGGTAGGTCCGATTGCATTCAAACCTGCTATGGTGGTAGACAAGTACGTGTTATAGATGAAAATTGAGGTGACGTCATCATGATGACGTCATCATACGATTTTATAGTAATTATTAAGTTTTTGGAATCTTAAAGATTCTTAAAGCCATATCTCATCAACAGAACATGATAAATTCAAGATGACGTCAATCATACGATTTTATAATAATGTTTAAGTTTTTAACTTTAACATTTGTTAAAGCCATATCTTGTCAACAGAACATGCTAAATTCAAAATTCTTTTTGTAATAGCTTTGTTAGCTCCTATATTCTTTCACATCAATTTGAAAAATGTGTGACGTCATCATGACGTCATATAAAATGTGTTTTTTTGAAACGCATATAAGGGTACGTCCGATCGTCAAAATAATTGCTGGATAGGTAGATAGTGCTACTAGCATGTAAAATCCAAAGTGACGTCATGATGACGTCATCGGCTGATTTTCTATGATTTTTTTAGTTCTATCCCATAGACTTTGTACACGAATTTTGTAAGAGCCACTTTGTTTACTAAACAATCTCAGATCTTAATCAGACTTAACACAAACATAGACCCTAAGCTGAAATTGTATGCCGAAGAGTGACGTCATGATGACGTCATCGTGTGTAAAGTGACATAAACTGCTACGTTAAATTTTTTAGTTTGAATTTTAGGTCCTACTAACCTAAGGTCCTTATTACATTTACCATACACATTCGCCGTATAAAAAATGACCCTAGTTGTTTCTTCACTTGATAATAATCAAGATGATATCCATTCAATAGTAAAAATAACGGAAAAGCCCTCTGTTCTGTGACCAACAGACACACAGAGCTCTAGTTTTGTTTTCTGCCATTTTTGCCATAGGTTTTGTACACAACTCCCTTTTCCACCTAATTTCATACTATTAAAGCTCGTATTGTCCCCTCGAGTTGTCACAACAAAGACCACATAGCGTAGATGGTCCTAAAGCAATGACGTCATGATGACGTCAGTAGTTTTCAAATTGTGGCCTCATGAATATTTAATTTTCGACGCTTGCAGGCTCAATATCTGAAAAACCAATAGAGATGTGAAGTTTATATCTATTGCAAAGTATTAGTTGGGCGGCAAAAATGTTTCTGTTTGAGTAAAATGTTCGTGACGTCATCATGACGTCATCTGGAGGCCATTAACTTAAAGCACAATTTTGCGTGTTTAGCAACCTCCTATGACAGCAAGCATAAGACAATTCATACATTGTATTTTGGTCGACCTTACTGCAAGCGGAAATGATCGTGGCTCATTCCAGTGTGAAATAAGGCCCATTTCAAAATTTAGCGAAAAGCAATAAGATAACATAAGAATTACCGTGGGTATTTTGTAGCGCGTTGTGAATTTATGTGCAGACTGATTTAGACTCGTAAACTGGTCCTTCCATTGTCCTTCGGACTTCTAATGCAGGATTTCGTGTGCGTTTTTCTCTCCGAGTATTTTCCCGTCTTTCAGCGTTTTTCGAGTGGCATTTTGCCCAATTTTTTTGCAGGGTTGGTTATTTACAGTTTGTAGACCACCCTGGTCATTTTTTTCGTTGATATTTTGGTATATCTGTTGAGTTTTTAGAGGGTTTAGGTGGTAGTTTTGGTTGCTGCTGTGGTGTATAAGTTCTACACACAGCAGCGTTTCTTTTGTTTGCACATAGGGCTTGTGGCAGTGCACAGCCCTACGTAGCCTTTGTTAAGCCTTTTTGTTCAGTGCACAGCCCCAGTCTTCGGTTACGTAAGCATCCGGAGTACTGTGTGGGCTGTGTTATTTCCTTTCAATAGGCGGGCACAGGTGTTGCCCTGCTTTCTTTTTTCAGCACTGTCAAGCTAGACAGTGCCTGTAAATACATATACGTATACATAGTCCTGTTCGCCTTGCTATCTGCAGTGAGATAGCAAGGTAGTTATTTTCTTTCGGCACCAATACAAGTGTTTATTGGTGCCATTTATATTATCCAAGTAGGATAATTATTTCGTCCAACCGGACTAGGCAGCTGCTAGCCGGTTGTTTTCCCTACCCCAGTTGGGTTAGTTTTTCTTTGCTTTTCTCTTCGCCTTTCTTTTGGAATGCCCCAACAAGCATTCTCCCCCCGGCGCCTCCGAGCCTTCGAACTGAAAGTCGATGGCAAAGAGGCGCCTAGTGAAGTCTTCAAGGTCCTCCGAGAGGTCGGGGTAATCCCCAAAGACCACTTGGAGGCCTTGCAACCTCTCCCTGGCGGCAGATTTGACGTCACTTTCAAATCTGCCGCATTAGCCCAACGTTTTGGGCCAGTTTTGGTAGAGCGTCCTGGTTGCCATGTATCATCTTTTGGCGCCGTGACGCTCGTAACAGTCAAGTTCGTGGAGGTGGACTTGGACGACAATGTCGTCCGGTCCATCCTCTCACGCTTTGGGAAGGTTCAGAAGGGTAGGTTTCAAACCTACCCGGATGAGCCTTCCGTTTTTACTGGCACCCGGCAGTACCTCATGTCGGATGTCAAGTCCATCCCCTCGGTTCTCCGCATCGGGAACCGCAACGCCTGGGTGTCCCACTTGGGACGGACCAGGACTTGTGCCCGATGCGGGGACCCTGGCCACACGGCCAATAAATGTAACACCGTTAGGTGTTACAAGTGTTTGGAGGTGGGGCACACGTCCTCCGAGTGCCCCAACTCGGTTAAGTGTACATTTTGCAGGGGGGGGGGGGGGGGGGGGGTGGGGCACAACTTCCAGCGGTGCCCCAAATCCAACGCCACCAAAGTTAAGCCCACCAAACGGTGGGCTGATGTAGTGGTGCAGCAGCCAACTTCTCCTGCACCACCCCTTAGTCAAGAGTCCTCTGCCGCGCCTGCACCCACATCTGCGGAAGCAGGCGTTTCGGAGGGCGCCTCGCCTGTTTCGTCCTCGTCTTCGGACGGGGACACTATTTCTGGGGACGACAGCCCTCAGACGTCCTCGTTTAAATTGCCTCGAGCGTCCTGCCTTGGATGTTCGGGGATTGTAGGTCCGTTTGAGGCGCGCTCCGAGTGGAATTGTTTCCACTGCGAGCGTGCCATCATTCGGACCACTAGTTTTAGCCTTGTCGGTTGCGCCGGGTGTACGGGCGTTAACTCGCAGCCAACTTTGGTCTGCGACGAGCCCGCGTGCCTGGGGGCCGCGACCGATAAGGTTAATCCCTTTGTTGTTCCGCGGGGAAGGAGGAAGAAGACGAAGAGGGCTCGTCCCTCCTCAGATTCGGACTCCCCATCCTCCGGGTTAATTCCCCCGAAACGTTCTTCTGGGAAGCCCGTATCTAAACTGTCCGAATCTTCGGACTCGGAAGAGGATAGACCCGGGAAGGAGATTCTTCCTCCCGTCTCACCTTTGTTTCCTTCTGTGGAGGTTATTCCTCCTAATAAACCTAGCCTGTCCGGCTCCTCGGGGTCCGGGGAGTCGGACATGGACGAGCAGGGTGGAGATGAGGACGCATTTTTGTCCTCGGCAGAATCTCCCCCTAGCCCAACCCCTGGGGCGGAATCGCCCACTTAGATTTTTGTATCCATAACTCACGATATGGTCGCCATTCTTACGCTTAATGTAAATGGCATGCGCGATCCCGTAAAGAGGAGACAAGTTTTTGAGTTGTGTGGAGATTACGATATTTCCTGTCTTCAGGAATGTCATATCTCCTCCAACTCCGATTTAGCTGCTTGGCAGGCAGAATAGAAGGGCAGGATGTTTGCCAGTTTTGGCACATCCACATCCTGTGGCACCATCATCCTTCTGCCTGCTAAAAGCCTCTGCGTTTTTTCTGATCCTTCCTTCGATACTGAGGGGAGGGTCGTTTCTGGTATTTTGCGTGGTCCTGGAAGCGGGCCGGGTGTGCGACTTTGCACAATTTATGCCCCCACCAATCCCAGGTCGCGCCGTCTCTTCTTTGCGGGATTAGGAACACACCTGACGGGTAACTTTCCCGTTGTCCTCACGGGAGATTTTAATTGTGTTTTTGATGTAGAGTTAGACCACCGAGGTTCCGATAACACACGTTGTGGAATCGGAGCCAAGGAGCTCGGACATCTACTTTCTGCTGTTTGTCTTCGAGACTGCTGGCGGTCTCTTAACCCGTCTGACTATTCTTACACCTGGCGCAATGCAGCGAACACATTTTCCAGCCGGCTAGACCGTATTTACGTGTCGGACCCGGTTGATGTTGTGTCTTGCCAGCATAAGCCCTGCTATTTTAGCGACCATGATTGTGTAGTTTTGGATTTTCCTTTACCGGAGAAAACACGTGTTGGTGGAGGTTTTTGGAAATGTAATGTTTCCGTCCTTGCCGACGCGGGTTTTCAACGGGAATTTCGTTGTGCTTATGCGGGTTGGCGGTCTCTCAAGGAGGGGTACGATAACGAGCTCCTCTGGTGGGAGGACGTCAAATCCCGCATAAAGCGTTTTATTATTTCCTTTTCTTGTCGTTTGCCAAGAAAGAAGCGGAAGCGTAGGGAGTCACTTTTGTCTTCCCTGCGCTCCGTTACTTCTGATCTAGATGCCGGGAAGTGTGACGCTGCCACTCTTTCCCGGCATAACGAAATCAAGGAGGCCCTTCAAGAATTGGACGACTTCGAAGCGGAGGGTGCCCGGATCCGCTCGCGGGTCCGGGAACTCGAGGAAGGGGAGAAGCCGTCCAAATATTTTTTTCATCTGGAATCCTCCCAGGCTCAGAAGAAAATTATTTCCTCCGTCCGTAACCCACGGGGTGACATTGTTACATCCTCCGGCGGAATTTCCACGGTATATCGAGAATTCTTTCTCGACCTTTTTACTGAAGAGCCTGTGGAGGTTGACTCCCAGGGACCTTTTCTTGACTCTTTGTCTACACTTGTAGATGAAGAGAGCCGCATTGACTTAGACAGTCCACTTGAATTGTCTGAGCTCGGTGCGGCCCTTCATAGCATGGCCAACGGTAAGACTCCCGGCGGGGACGGCCTGCCCAAGGAATTCTATGTGATTTTTTGGGACATGGTCGGTCCTGACGTTCTCGGGGTCTTCCGGTGTGCCTTTGCACTGATCCATTTAGGTGATTCCCAACGTTTCGGAGTCATCACACTTTTGGAGAAGGCTGGGGATCAGCTTGATCCCAAAAACAAGCGCCCCATCTCTCTCCTTAATGTGGATTATAAGATCCTGTCGAAGGCCTTGTGCCTCCGTTTGGGTAATGTTTTACCTGAAATAGTAGGTCAATTTCAGACTTGTGGCGTCAAGGGGAGGTCCATCCATGATAATATCAGACTCCTTCGGGATCTGGTAGCATACGTGGATGGAAGGAACCTTGACTGCCTCGTTATTTCCCTAGACCAGCAGAAGGCCTTCGACAGGGTCAATTGGGATTTCCTTTTTATGGTCCTAGACCAATTTGGTTTTGGGCCGCATTTCCGGCACTGGATTAAACTGTTATACACAGATATATCCAGTGCAGTCTTGGTGAATGGGGTTGTTTCCGACCCTTTTTTAGTCACGAGGGGTGTAAGGCAAGGTTGCCCTCTCTCCCCTCTTCTATATGTCCTTTTTATCGAGCCTTTTGCTCAGACAGTCCTCAATGATCGCCGCGTGACTGGTTTGGCAATGCCCGGGGCCAACGGCTTGCAATGCAAAGTGTTGCAGTACGCTGACGACACGACCTGCATTGTAAGGGATTGCCAATCTCTCAGGCGGCTTTTTGGGATCATTGATGTTTTTTTCGCGTGCGAGCGGGTCTCGCTTAAATCTTGCCAAGTCGAAAGGCTTGGTCTTTGGCTCATGGCCCGATTGCCTTCCCGATCTGGTCCCTATTCAGTGGACCAACGACCCGATCAAGATCAACGGTGTCTGGGTTGGCAAGGGGGACATGGGCCCTTTTAATTGGAAAGCGCGGCTTCCCAAACTGCTGTCCTCTTTGGACAGCTGGAAAAGGGGGACGTTTTCCCTCTTAGGTAAGGTATTGCTGGTCAATACCTTAATTCTATCACCTTTGTTTTTTCTGGCTCCGGTTTATCCACTTCCACTTGCAGTAGAGCGGACTATAAACCGAGCTATTTTTTCCTTCATTTGGTCGGGCAAGACTGAACTCGTCCGGAGGACAGTTCTTGTCCAGTCCCTAGCCAAGGGCGGGTTGGGTGTTACCAACCTCCGCGACAAATGTGACGCCTTTTTCGTTCTTGGGGTGAAGGCCTTGTTGGGCGATGGGGGCCCACCCTGGAGATTTTTTTCTCTCTACTGGGTGGCCTTGTCGCTTCGCCGGGTCTTTCCCCCGAATTGGTGGCGGAACGATGTTCCTCACGCTTTTTCGCCCACGGGCTATTATAAGCAGTTTTGCAAGCTGGTCTTGCTGGCTGTTGAGATTTCCCCGGACATTGATTGGGGGCCGGCATCGGTTCGCAGTCTTTGCGAACTTTTTGCGGGCCAACATCCCAACCAGCGTCCGGCTTGTGACGTTTCTGACACCGATCATATGTTTAACGTTTGTCATGCCTCCAATTTGAGCAACCGACTTCGGGACTTAAATTGGAGGATCGTTTGGGGGGCACTCAAGACTTCTCAACGTCTTCATCGCTGGGGTATAGGGAATGGCAAGTGCCCTCGGGTCGGCTGTGCCGCTCCCGAGTCACTTTATCATACCTTTTGGGACTGTTCTTTCGTTTATAATTTGTGGGCTTGGGTTGAGCATCTTGGATGTAAAGCACAAGCCCGACAATTTTCTCTTACACGTTCCTGTGTTCTTTACGGGTCTGGTGTGGACACTAGCCCGGAGTCCCTTTTGATTTGGTTTATAATTTGCACGGTGAGGTGGCTGGTTTGGCGTTCGCGTTGCGAGACATTGTATGATGGATCCCGACAGGACGCCGACCAGGTACTTCTCCGTGTCAAGAGTTCAATTAAGGCACGGCTCCAAGCAGACTTTGCCCGGCTGGACCGGACAAAGTTTCGCACCACTTGGTGCGTGCGGGGAGCCGTCTGTACTGTCAGAGACGACCGATTGGTATTTCACCTTTGAAGTCCCTTGACCGAGTCATTTTATGGAGCTTCTGTCTCCCGTCTTTTATCTGCTTGTTCTTATACGTCTTGTTTACTGCTTGTTCCTTGTGATATTTTAGTTCACCGTTTTGGTTGAAGACAGGGGGGGTCGTACCCCCTCATGGTAATGCATGGGTAGCGAGGCTACACTGTCTTCGTGTAATGTTCTTGTTTTGTGTTTGTTTTTTGGTGTTCCAATGTAGTCCGGGGTAGGGGGGCTCGAAGCCTCACGATTCTAGGTATAGCGTGGCTATCCTACCCCGGGGACTTTAGAAGTCCCCGAAACTTAAAAATAGGATTAGGATATAACGTATGGTGCGGGAAGTAGTCTAATTCATCCCGCACGTTAGGGCATATCTACCAATGTGTTGAGGGCAGCAGACAACCTTAGCGGTTGCACAATTTGCACGAATGAGGTGGAATTTGGGGACTGTGCGAAAGTGTCTGAGCTGGAAATGTGTATAGCGCCCTCTCGTGACTATGATTTCAGACAATTCCAACGTGATTACCGTTTTCAATTGTTTACCAAACTTAAAACCTCAGGTTAAACCCAATTTCCTAATCATCTGTGTGCCGTTCCACGCGGCTGTGCGTAGATATAAGTGAGTACATTTATGAATGATTAATTTAGTATAATTTAGGGCTCATGATAGCTTGCCTAACATCTCAGTTTGTTAGATGAGTTAGTTGATTTCGGAAAATGTCTTATTTATCAGGCTAAATCTTGTTTTTCATGTCACCTCATAATTTATCCTACAAAATTAATACCATAATAAATAAAAGAATTACAACAACAAAACAATCACACATAAAAAAACAAACAGACAAACAACACAAACAACCTAACAAACAAATGAAACCACACCAATATGTTCCACGGCCTTCTCTTTCCTTCTTTTTATAAATAAGAAAGAGTGATTTCTCTTTTTCGTATCGGCTTCAAGCTGCAGAGTGGGGTTGAATCTTGGGATGTGCCCAGACCATCATGTGTGATACATCCCGTGCCATACAACGTCACATTTAAGGTGCATTTTTCTAAGTCCTACATCTAGAGAACTACAGGTCCGATTTGGTTGAATCTCGGTATGTGCTCAGACCATCATGTGTGATAGATGAAAATTGAACTGACGAAATGATGACGTCATCACGTGTCATATGACGTCACATTCAACGTGGATTTTTCTAAGGCCTAAATCTACAGACCGACAGCTCTGAATGAGTTAAATATCGGTATGTGGCCACACTTTCACCTGAGCCATATTTACGTGTATGTGTGCTAGAATATGGATTTATACGATGCACATCATAAACATCCTTGAGGAGCAGCTTTTTTCGTCATATTGACGAAAAACCTCTCGTTTTTTTTTTCTTCTGCCATTTTTGCCATAGGTTTTGTACACAACTCCCTTTTCCACCTAATTTCATACTGTTAAAGCTCGTGTTGTCCCCTCGAGTTGTCACAACAAAGACCATATAGCGTAGATGGTCCTAAAGCAATGACGTCATGATGACGTCAGTAGTTTTCAAATTGTGGCCTCATGAATATTTAATTTTCCACGCTTGCAGGCTCAATATCTGAAAAACCAATCGAGATGTGAAGTTTATATCTATTGCAAAGTATTAGTTGGGCGGCAAAGATGTTTCTGTTTGAGTAAAATGTTCGTGACGTCATCATGACGTCATCTGGAGGCCATTAACTCAAAGCACAATTGTGCGTGTTTAGCAACCTCCTATGACAGCAAGCATAAGACAATTCATACATTGTATTTTGGTCGACCTTACTGCAAGCGGAAATGATCGTGGCTCATTCCAGTGTGAAATAAGGCCCATTTCAAAATTTAGCGAAAAGCAATAAGATAACATAAGAATTCTGGGAAGGCAGTAACCGTGGGTATTTTGCAGCGCGTTGTGAATTTATGTGCAGACTGATTTAGACTCGTAAACTGGTCCTTCCATTGTCCTTCGGACTTCTAATGTAGGATTAGGATATAACGTATGGTGCGGGAAGTAGTCTAATTCATCCCGCACGTTAGGGCATATCTACCAATGTGTTGAGGGCAGCAGACAACCTTAGCGGTTGCAGAATTTCCAAGAATGAGGTGGAATTTAGATATTCTGCTAAAGTGTCTGAGCTGGAAATGTGTATAGCGCCATCTCGTGACTATAATTTCAGACAATTCCAACGTGATTAATGGTGCATTTTTTAAGGCCTACATCTACAGAATTACAGGTCCGATTGGGCTGAATTTCGGTATGTGCTAAGACCATGATGTGTGATAGATGCAAACTAAACTGACGAAATTATGACGTCATCACGTGATATATGACGTCACATTAAAGGTGCATTTTTCTAAGGCCTAAATCTTTAGAACTACAGGTCCGATTGGGTTAAATCTCGGGATCTGCCCAGACCATCATGTGTTACACAGGAAAATTAAACTTACGTAATGACATCAGCGCGTGCCATATGACGTCACATTAAAGGTGCATTTTTCTAAGGCCTAAATCTTTAGAACTACAGGTCCGATTGGGTTAAATCTCGGGATGTGCCCAGACCATCATGTGTTACACAGGAAAATTAAACTGACGTAATGACATCAGTACGTGCCATATGACGTCACATTAAAGGTGCAATTTTCTAAAGCCCACATCTAGAGAACTATACCGATTGGATTGAATTTCGGGATGTGCCCAGACCATCATGTGTGATAGATGAAAATTGAACTGACGAAATGATGACGTCATCACGTGTCATATGACGTCACATTAAACTCGGATTTTTCTAAGGCCTAAATCTACAGACATACAGCTCCGATTGGGTTAAATATCGGGATGTGGCCACACTTTCACCTGAGCCATATTTTCTTGTATGTGTGCTAGAATATGGATTTATACGATGCACATCATAAACTTCCTTGAGGAGCAGCTTTTTTCGTCATATTGACGAAAAACCTCTCGTTTATTTTATTTTTTTTCTTCTGCCATTTTTGCCATAGGTTTTGTACACAACTCCCTTTTCCACCTAATTTCATACTGGTAAAGCTCGTGTTGTCCCCTCGAGTTGTCACAACAAAGACCATATAGCGTAGATGGTCCTAAAGCAATGACGTCATGATGACGTCAGTAGTTTTCAAATTGTGGCCTCATGAATATTTAATTTTCCACGCTTGCAGGCTCAATATCTGAAAAACCAATCGAGATGTGAAGTTTATATCTATTGCAAAGTATTAGTTGGGCGGCAAAAATGTTTCTGTTTGAGTAAAATGTTCGTGACGTCATCATGACGTCATCTGGAGGCCATTAACTTAAAGCACAATGTTGCGTGTTTAGCAACCTCCTATGACAGCAAGCATAAGACAATTCATACATTGTATTTTGGTCGACCTTACTGCAAGCGGAAATGATCGTGGCTCATTCCAGTGTGAAATAAGGCCCATTTCAAAATTTAGCGAAAAGCAATAAGATAACATAAGAATTCTGGGAAGGCAGTAACCGTGGGTATTTTGTAGCGCGTTGTGAATTTATGTGCAGACTGATTTAGACTGGTAAACTGGTCCTTCCATTGTCCTTCGGACTTCTGATGTAGGATTTCGTGTGCGTTTTTCTCTCCGAGTATTTTCCCGTCTTTCAGCGTTTTTCGAGTGGCATTTTGCCCAATTTTTTTGCAGGGTTGGTTATTTACAGTTTGTAGACCACCCTGGTCATTCTTTTCGTTGATATTTTGGTATATCTGTTGAGTTTTTAGAGGGTTTAGGTGGTAGTTTTGGTTGCTGCTGTGGTGTATAAGTTCTACACGCAGCAGCGTTTCTTTTGTTTGCACGTAGGGCTTGTGGCAGTGCACAGCCCTACGTAGCCTTTGTTAAGCCTTTTTTGTTCAGTGCACAGCCCCCAGTCTTCGGTTACGTAAGCATCCGGAGTACTGTGTGGGCTGTGTTATTTCCTTTCAATAGGCGGGCACAGGTGTTGCCCTGCTTTCTTTTTTCAGCACTGTCAAGCTAGACAGTGCCTGTAAATACATATACATATACATAATCCTGTTCGCCTTGCTATCTGCAGTGAGATAGCAAGGTGGTTATTTTCTTTCGGCAGCAATACAAGTGTTTATTGGTGCCATTTGTATTATCCAAGTAGGATAATTTTATTCGTTTAACCGGTCCAGGCAGTTGCTAGCCGGTTGTTTTCCCTACCCCAGTTTTTCTTTGCTTTTCTCTTCGCCTTTCTTTTGGAATGCCCCAACAAGCATTCTCCCCCCGGCGCCTCCGAGCCTTCGAACTGAAAGTCGATGGCAAAGAGGCGCCTAGTGAAGTCTTCAAGGTCCTCCGGGAGGTCGGGGTAATTCCCAAAGACCACTTGGAGGCCTTGCAACCTCTCCCTGGCGGCAGATTTGACGTCACTTTCAAATCTGCCGCATTAGCCCACCGTTTTGGGCCAGTTTTGGTAGAGCGTCCCGGTTGCCATGTATCATCTTTTGGCGCCGTGACGCTCGTAACAGTCAAGTTCGTGGAGGTGGACTTGGACGACAATGTCGTCCATCCTCTCACGCTTTGGGAAGGTTCAGAAGGGTAGGTTTCAAACCTACCCGGATGAGCCTTCCGTTTTTACTGGCACCCGGCAGTATCTCATGTCGGATGTCAAGTCCATCCCCTCGGTTCTCCGCATCGGGAACCGCAACGCCTGGGTGTCCCACTTGGGACAGACCAGGACTTGTACCCGATGCGGGGACCCTGGCCACACGGCCAATAAATGTAATAAAGTTAGGTGTTACAAGTGTTTGGAGGTGGGGCACACGTCCTCCGAGTGCCCCAACTCAGTTAAGTGTACATTTTGCGGGAGGGTGGGGCACAACTTCCAGCGGTGCCCCAAATCCTACGCCACCAAAGTTAAGCCCACCAAACGGTGGGCTGATGTAGTGGTGCAGCAGCCAACTTCTCCTGCACCACCCCTTAGTCAAGAGCCCTCTGCCGCGCCTGCACCCACATCTGCGGAAGCAGGCGTTTCGGAGGGCGCCTCGCCTGTTTCGTCCTCGTCTTCGGACGGGGACACTATTTTGGGGGACGACAGCCCCCAGACGTCCTCTTTTAAGTTGCCTCGAGCGTCCTGCCTTGGATGTTCGGGGATTGTAGGTCCGTTTGAGGCGCGCTCCGAGTGGAATTGTTTCCACTGCGAGCGTGCCATCATTCGGACCACTAGTTTTAGCCTTGTCGGTTGCGCCGGGTGTACGGGCGTTAACTCGCAGCCAACTTTGGTCTGCGACAAGCCCGCGTGCCTGGGGGCCGCGACCGATAAGGTTAATCCCTTTGTAGTTCCGCGAGGAAGGAGGAAGAAGACGAAGAGGGCTCGTCCCTCCTCAGATTCGGACTCCCCATCCTCCGGGTTAATTCCCCCGAAACGTTCTTCTGGGAAGCCCGGATCTAAACTCTCCGAATCTTCGGACTCGGAAGAGGATAGACCCGGGAAGGAGATTCTTCCTCCCCTCTCACCTTTGTTTCCTTCTGTGGAGATTGTTCCTCTAATAAACCTAGCCTGTCCGGCTCCTCGGGGTCCGGGGAGTCGGACATGGACGAGCAGGGTGGAGATGAGGACGCATTTTTGTCCTCGGCAGAATCTCCCCCTAGCCCAACCCCTGGGGCGGAATCGCCCACATAACTCACGATATGGTCGCCATTCTTACGCTTAATGTAAATGGCATGCGCGATCCCGTAAAGAGGAGACAAGTTTTTGAGTTGTGTGGAGATTACGATATTTCCTGTCTTCAGGAATGTCATATCTCCTCCAACTCCGATTTAGCTGCTTGGCAGGCAGAATGGAAAGGCAGGATGTTTGCCAGTTTTGGCACCTCCACATCCTGTGGCACCATCATCCTTCTGCCTGCTAAAAGCCTCTTCGTTTTTTCGGATCCTTCCTTCGATACTGAGGGGAGGGTCGTTTCTGGTATTTTGCGTGGTCCTGGAAGCGGGCCGGGTGTGCGACTTTGCACAATTTATGCCCCCACCAATCCCAGGTCGCGCCGTCTCTTCTTTGCGGGATTAGGAACACACCTGACGGGTAACTTTCCCGTTGTCCTCACGGGAGATTTTAATTGTGTTTTTGATGTAGAGTTAGACCACCGAGGTTCCGATAACACACGTTGTGGAATCGGAGCCAAGGAGCTCGGACATCTACTTTCTGCTGTTTGTCTTCGAGACTGCTGGCGGTCTCTTAACCCGTCTGACTATTCTTACACCTGGCGCAATGCAGCGAACACATTTTCCAGCCGGCTAGACCGTATTTACGTGTCGGACCCGGTTGATGTTGTGTCTTGCCAGCATAAGCCCTGTTATTTTAGCGACCATGATTGTGTAGTTTTGGATTTTCCTTTTCCGGAGAAAACACGTGTTGGTGGAGGTTTTTGGAAATGTAATGTTTCCGTCCTTGCCGACGCGGGTTTTCAACGGGAATTTCGTTGTGCTTATGCGGGTTGGCGGTCTCTCAAGGAGGGGTACGATAACGAGCTCCTCTGGTGGGAGGACGTCAAATCCCGCATACAGCGTTTTATTATTTCCTTTTCTTGTCGTTTGGCAAGAAAGAAGCGGAAGCGTAGGGAGTCACTTTTGTCTTCCCTGCGCTCCGTTACTTCTGATCTAGATGCCGGGAAGTGTGACGCTGCCACTCTTTCCCGGCATAACGAAATCAAGGAGGCCCTTCAAGAATTGGACGACTTCGAAGCGGAGGGTGCCCGGATCCGCTCGCGGGTTCGGGTACTCGAGGAAGGGGAGAAGCCGTCCAAATACTTTTTTCATCTGGAATCCTCCCAGGCTCAGAAGAAAATTATTTCCTCCGTCCGTAACCCACGGGGTGACATTGTTACATCCTCCGGCGGAATTTCCACGGTATATCGAGAATTCTTTCTCGACCTTTTTACTGAAGAGCCTGTGGAGGTTGACTCACAGGGACCTTTTCTTGACTCTTTGTCTACACTTGTAGATGAAGAGAGCCGCATTGACTTGGACAGTCCACTTGAATTGTCTGAGCTCGGTGCTGCCCTTCATAGCATGGCCAACGGTAAGACTCCCGGAGGGGACGGCCTGCCCAAGGAATTCTATGTGATTTTTTGGGACATGGTCGGTCCTGACCTTCTCGGGGTCTTCCGGTGTGCCTTTGCACTGAACCATTTAGGTGATTCCCAACGTTTAGGAGTCATCACACTTTTGGAGAAGGCTGGGGATCAGCTTGATCCCAAAAACAAGCGCCCCATCTCTCTCCTTAATGTGGATTATAAGATCCTGTCGAAGGCCTTGTGCCTCCGTTTGGGTAATGTTTTACCTGAAATAGTAGGTCAATTTCAGACTTGTGGTGTCAAGGGGAGGTCCATCCATGATAATATCAGACTCCTTCGGGATCTGGTAGCATACGTGGATGGAAGGAACCTTGACTGCCTCGTTATTTCCCTAGACCAGCAGAAGGCCTTCGACAGGGTCAATTGGGATTTCCTTTTTATGGTCCTAGACCAATTTGGTTTTGGGCCGAATTTCCGGCACTGGATTAAACTGTTATACACAGATATATCCAGTGCAGTCTTGGTGAATGGGGTTGTTTCCGACCCTTTTTTAGTCACGAGGGGTAAGGCAAGGTTGCCCTCTCTCCCCTCTTCTATATGTCCTTTTTATTGAGCCTTTTGCTCAGACAGTCCTCAATGATCGCCGCGTGACTGGTTTGGCAATGCCCGGGGCCAACGGCTTGCAATGCAGGGTGTTGCAGTACGCTGACGACACGACCTGCATTGTAAGGGATTGCCAATCTCTCAGGCGGCTTTTTGGGATCAGTGATGTTTTTTCGCGTGCGAGCGGGTCTCGCTTAAATCTTGCCAAGTCGAAAGGCTTGGTCTTTGGCTCATGGCCCGATTGCCTTCCCGATCTGGTCCCTATTCAGTGGACCAACGACCCGATCAAGATCAACGGTGTCTGGGTTGGCAAGGGGGACATGGGCCCTTTTAATTGGAAAGTGCGGCTTCCCAAACTACTGTCCTCTTTGGACAGCTGGAAAAGGGGGACGTTTTCCCTCTTAGGTAAGGTATTGCTGGTCAATACCCTAATTCTATCACCTTTGTTTTTTCTGGCTCCGGTTTATCCACTTCCACTTGCAGTAGAGCGGACTATAAACCGAGCTATTTTTCCTTCATTTGGTCGGGCAAGACTGAACTCGTCCGGAGGACAGTTCTTGTCCAGTCCCTAGCCAAGGGCGGGTTGGGTGTTACCAACCTCCGCGACAAATGTGACGCCTTTTTTGTTCTTGGGGTAAAGGCCTTGTTGGGAGATGGGGGCCCACCCTGGAGATTCTTTTCTCTATACTGGGTGGCCTTGTCGCTCCGCCGGGTCTTTCCCCCGAATTGGTGGCGGAACGATGTTCCTCACGCTTTTTCGCCCACGGGCTATTATAAGCAGTTTTGCAAGCTGGTCTTGCTGGCTGTTGAGATTTCCCCGGACATTGATTGGGGGCCGGCATCGGTTCGCAGTCTTTGCGAACTTTTTGCGGGCCAACATCCCAAATCAGCGTCCGGCTTGTGACATTTCTGACACCGATCAGATGTTTAAAGTTTGTCATGCCTCCAATTTGAGCAACCGACTTCGGGACTTATATTGGAGGATCGTTTGGGGGGCACTCAAGACTTCTCAACGTCTTCATCGCTGGGGTATAGGGAATGGCAAGTGCCCTCGGGTCGGCTGTGCCGCTCCCGAGTCACTTTGTCATACCTTTTGGGACTGTTCTTTCGTTTATAATTTGTGGGCTTGGGTTGAGCATCTTGGATGTAAAGCACAAGCCCGACAATTTTCTCTTACACGTTCCTGTGTCCTTTACGGGTCTGGTGTGGACACTAGCCCGGAGTCCCTTTTGATTTGGTTTTTAATTTGCACGGTGAGGTGGCTGGTTTGGCGTTCGCGTTGCGAGACATTGCATGATGGATCCCGACAGGACGCCGACCAGGTACTTCTCCGTGTCAAGAGTTCAATTAAGACACGGCTCCAAGCAGACTTTGCCCGGCTGGACCGGACAAAGTTTCGCACCACTTGGTGCGTGCGGGGAGCCGTCTGTACTGTCAGAGACGACCGATTGGTATTTCACCTTTGAAGTCCCTTGACTGAGTCATTTTATGGAGCTTCTGTCTCCCGTCTTCTATCTGCTTGTTCTTATACGTCTTGTTTACTGCTTGTTCCTTGTGATATATTAGTTCACCGTTTTGGTTGAAGACAGGGGGGGTCGTACCCCCTCATGGTAATGCATGGGTAGCCAGGCTACACTGTCTTCGTGTAATGTTCTTGTTTTGTGTTTGTTTTTTGGTGTTCAAATGTAGTCAGGGGTAGGGGGGCTCGAAGCCTCACGATTCTAGGTATAGCGTGGCTATCCTACCCCGGGGACTTTAGAAGTCCCCGAAACTTAAAAATAGGATTAGGATATAACGTATGGTGCGGGAAGCAGTCTAATTCATCCCGCACGCCAGCGCATATAAACCAATGTGTTGCGGGCAGCAGACAACCTTAGCGGTTGCACAATTTGCACGAATGAGGTGGAATTTGGGGACTGTGCGAAAGTGTCTGAGCTGGAAATGTGTATAGCGCCATCTCGTGACTATGATTTCAGACAATTCCAACGTGATTCCCGTTTTCAATTGTTTATCAAACTTAAAACCTCAGGTTAAACCCAATTTCCTGATCATCTGTGTGCCGTTCCACGCGGCTGTGCGTAGATATAAGTGAGTACATTTATAAATGATTAATTTAGTATAATTTAGGGCTCATGATAGCTTGCCTAACATCTCAGTTTGTTAGATGAGTTAGTTGATTTCGGAAAATTTCTTATTTCTCATTCTAAATCTTGGTTTTCATGTCACCTCATAATTTATCCTACCAAATTAATACCATAATAAATAAAAGAATTACAACAACAAAACAATCACACATAAAAAACAAACAGACAAACAACACAAACAACCTAACAAACGAAAGCACACCAATATGTTCCACGGCCTTTTCTTTCCTTCTTTCTATATATAAGAAAGGGTGATTTCTCTTTTTCGTATCGGCTTCAAGCTGCAGAGTGGGGTTGAATCTCTGTATGTGCTCAGACCATCATGTGTGATAGATGAAAATTGAACTGACGAAATGATGACGTCGTCACGTGTCATATGACGTCACATTAAACGTGGATTTTTCTAAGGCCTAAATCTACAGACCTAAAGCTCCGATTGGCTTAAATATCGGGATGTGGCCACACTTTCACTTGAGCCATATTTACTTGTATGTGTGCTAGAATATGGATTTATACGACGCACATCATAAACATCCTTGCGGAACAGCTTTTTTCGTCATATCGCATTTTCAAATCGAGTTGGCGCAACAAAGGCCATGTAGCGTAGATGGTCCTAACACAGTGACGTCATGATGACGTCATCGGGTGTCATATTACAAGCGATTTAAGTTACAAATGTTTAATCTTAAAAATGCCATATCAAATCAGCCGTGAGATCCCTGATCTTGGTTTTAGTGTCAATTGTTAGTATAAACAAGGATCTTCATTTTATCTTGTGTGCGTGAATTCACGTGACCCTTCCTTCCGGTCCAAACCGGAAGTGCCTCATAGCCCCTCATAATTTAATAGTGGAAAAAGCTGTGAACTTGCTTTCAACGATGTTAGTCTCCGACTAGGTTGTACTTCACACAAAAATTACATGTGACGTCATACAATGTTCGAGCGCCCTCTAGCGGCAGGTTGAAAAATGTTTAAAATGAATAATTAGTCGATGTGTGTGGCGAAGTTTGTTGAAATCACTCTGTAATTGATGTACATAATCGGCTTCATGCTAAGAACAAGTTGAGGGGGAGAAAGATTGATGACGTCACCAGACCGGAAGTTCCAATGAAAATACCTTTAAACCTTAAAAAATCGCTGAAAAATCAACCGCGAGAGATATAATCCGGATATTTGCTTCATATGGCAGGGTTAACATAGCCCTCGAGCTTTCTGATAATGACGTCACGATGACGTCATCAAATATCGGATTACAAGCAATCAAAGATTTCTGGATTTACTCTTTGAAAATTAATATAAAATCAATCGAGAAAAATCTGATTTTGCGTTTTACGGGAATTGATAGAATAATCCAGGGTCTTCATTTGTGCTATTACGTGCAAAGTCGCGTGACCCTTCCTTTCGGTCCAAACCGGACGTGCCTTATAATTTGAAAGTTTCATCTTTGGAAATCAATATAAAATCAATCGGGAGAGATCTGATGTTGCTTTTTACGGGAACTGATAGAATACTCTAGTGTCTTCATTTTTGATATTACGTGCAAAGTCAGGTGACCCTTCCTTCCGGTCGAAACCGGAAGTGCCTTATAATTTGAAAGTTTCATCTTTGAAAATCAATATAAAATCAAATGTGGGTACATTTTCACGTGAGCCATATTTACATATAATTGTACGAGAATATTGATTCATAAGATGCACATCATAAATAACCTCGTGGAGCAGCTTTTTTCGTCATATTGACGAAAAACCTCTCGTTTTCTTATTGCATTTTTCAGTAGTTTTTTATGCCAAAAAGTACACACAGCAGATGTTTAATATTCGCGGCGATATTTGTTTTAAGGAGGTTTCCCTCCTCCTCCCCTCCTTTTCTCTCACCTCCCCTCCCCCCCTTTCTTTGACTCAATTTACCGAGGGGCACGTGCCCCCGCCCCCCCCCCCCCCCCCGGATCCGCGCCTGACAAACGGCGATACGTAAAAGCGTTGTCAAGCCCAGGGAACATGAAGGTTTTCGGCAAGGCCATTACGGAACAAGACCACGAGACCTCAACCAGGCGGTATTTATATTTGCGAAGAAGTCTATGGTCCGGTGTCCATGAATATCCGTCTCCCTGAAAAGCCGACTTATATTAGTGGTTCTACTGCGCATGCCTAAGTGAAGATAATTAGGTCAATGACTGGTCACGTGAGAGGGATAACCAATAATGGCAGAGAAAACAACATTTCATGGGAGTCGGATATTCATATGACACCGGAAATAAGCCACTATATAGAGCAACTTAGAATTGTTGTCAGTTTTATGAATGAAAAATATATCAAACCGCAGAATAACAAATGTATAACAAATGTACAAAGACGTTGGCTGCACTATATCTACGGCTGTATAAACATTACATTGCATGTGTGGCGTGTTTTGTCTACCAAAGTACCAATGTTTATAATGCGTTTATTGGCCCAAAATGTGTCCACATGATTCACTCTCTATCTTCAACTTGTTATGAATCTTAATAGAAAATAAAATAAACATATGGTAATTAATCTATTTGTAGATAAAGTGTTGGGGGCAAACTGGGGTTTGGTTTGCTCTGCTATCGATCCAAAATTAGGCCTACTCCATGAACAATAAATATTCTCCATCTGAAATGCTGTCATCTTCGAGAAAGTGTATCTGAATACCTTCAAAAAGGCTGTGGCTAATTTCGATTTAAACAATCGAAGTAAACGCACATGAACGTGCAAAAAAATCATCGTTACAACATATTGGTTTTTCACTATGTTCTTGTGACTCAGATGAAAGATTGAGCTCATACTTTCACAGGTTTGTTATTTCATGTATATGCTGGATCCCATAAAGTATGGATACTGCCTGAAACTGATTTGTAGCTCTACCAATGCTCTATCATACCTTTAAATACCTTCAAAAAATTAATTTAGGCTTCCTTGAAAATGAGCATGGTGAGATACGTACCTCGGACGCTTATCTGATCAATTGCAATGTCCCCCTTGTGATCATCCCCACGCACAGCTTCAATCGCAATTTTAAAACTGCTAGATGGATTCAGTACACACACTTGTGCTTCCAACCATGTAGTTCCGTCCGTTTGTTGACCACTACGTGAGAACAAGGGATGACCTCCATAAAAATCTCCATAGACAGGCGCGCGGTAGACATTCAAAGTTCCTATTTACAGTAAAAGTGAAATAAACTTATTAGGCCTGATAATTATATATTATACAAATCACAATGTTGGAACAATCCACTTCGTAAATGTGACGTCATTGTGGATTCCGGAAGTGCAGTGCCGACGAGCGCCACTGAACAAGATAACATAATACAGTACCTTTTTAAAGCTCCATTGTTATACGTACATTAATGTAAATCGTATTTTCTCATATTTTGTTTGAATTGAATTGATAACGATAAATTTATTTTTAATTCTTTAATTTTATATGCTCTCGGTCAGTAATCTTTATCTTGTTCTTGCTTTTTATGTTTTTGAAAAAGAAATTGTACGCTAATGCTCACTTGTGTAGGAAGGAAACAGGCCCCGTACATGCATTTGGTTTAGCCTAGTATCCTCTATCACCCTATGTATTTTACCTTTGTAAGTTGATGTGCATTGGTCTTGTAAGAAAAATGAACAACCCAGTTACATTCCATATGGAAATTAGATCTTTATCATCTTTGTTATGCACCTATCAATTGCTTCCCCGACCCCCCCCCCCCCCCGGGCTGCCCCACCCAAGATGTGGGGATTGTCACTTTTGAAGTGACAAAATCCCCACCCCATGGGCAACATTTTAGTGACAATACATGGGTGGGGCACCCCCACCTCATCGTTTTGAACTTCTGATGATGTGAAACAATTTCAAAATGAGTGACCAAAATCCCCACCCTGGGGCTTGAAAAAAGTGACCAAACCCCACATAAGACCTGGGGCAGCCCGGGGGGGGGGGGGGGGGGGGGGGGGGGGTAGGGTAAGCAATTGATAGGCGCATTAGTGTGCCGTCATTAATTTTGGACCAGGCACTGTGTGCAACGAATAGTGTAGGGCGCGTGTTGCTTCACACACTGTCCAGTGGCGTATCCAGCGGGGGGGGGGGGGGGGGGGAAGGGGAAGGGGAAAGTTGCCCCCTCCCCGCGGCATTTGAGGCGTCAGTGTATAAAAAACAAAAAACAAATAGTGTTTTAAGACTGTTTTAGACGTTGTTCAGACGTTGTTTGCCCTCCCGGGCACAAAAAGCTGGATACGCTACTGGCGCTGTCCATGGAGCCCCAAATAGTTGGAACCCGAGAGTACAGTTAAAGGCATTGGTACAGCTGAGTGCATTTGTAAGCAGAATTCCTACTTTGTGTGATTCAATATGTGCATGAAATAACAAAACATTGTATAGTTTGAACTCAATCCGTCGTCCGAGTCTGGAAAATATTTGAAAAACCCTTCTGTTTTAATAGTAAAATGTGTGCACGTCTGTGTGTGTTTATTTTGATTGCCGAAATGGAAATAAGCCACAGCGTTTTGGGAGAATTTCTGACGGAATTTGAAGGTTTGCATGGTAAAGCTAATGGTAGCAACCATGTGGCAACTCTCTTTTGTGAGTTGTGGGTTTTTAAGAACCCCACAAAATCACAAAAGAGAGTTCCATGATGCTACCGCAAATCCCCGTAGGCGGAACATTTCTCAGGAGAATTGCTACTGGTACTGCGTGTTAAACAAACATTTCCTACTTTTGTTTTTTAATAACTTAAACATTACTGCATGGAAATTACGACGCTTTGAGTATTATGTAAAAGAGACTTGTAAAATGTGTTGGTGAAAATATGGTTGCGTAATCTTCATTCGTTATGATGTGATAGGGTGTTTAATTTGAGGTAATTTTTACCAAGGTGGCCATTCCTGGTGGAGTTAAAGTCCTACGGTGCGTTCAGGGAATGTTTGCATTATCCATTGTCTAAGATCACGGCGTAGATGGGGAGTCGCCCCATCCTGCACAACGTGGGATTTGTTTTGTGTGGGGTTATTTGAAAGAACTCGTTTATGTCCGACGACCATTTGCGAATCTCGACAAGTTACAGACAATCGAAGAAGTTTGCGACGAGCTCCGGGACGACCCTGTCTTTCTGCAGAAACTGTCCGCAGCGTCCCGCGCGTTACGTCACCGGCTCCAGAGTTGCATAGATATTGGCGGAAGACAGGTGGAAAATGGAAGATTCTAAGTGGAACATTTCAGTATCCAGTTTAAAATGTGTGCCCACAGACTTCAACTAGTGGATATTCAAATCAAACAGTCATTAAGTCAGGAGAAAACCCCGAGTAATGCCATTCACCTTGGTAAAAACTAACCTCAAATTAAACACCATATTACATCATAACCAATGAAGATTACGCAACTATTGCACCAACAAATGTTACAGGTCTTAAAAGTTATTAAAAAACAAAAGCAGGAAATGTTTTTAACACACAGTACCATCTTTACAAACAGTAAGCTTTCAGATTGAAACTAATCAATTTTGTTTTTACATTTTCAAAGTGAACAAAGAAACTGGCATGAGCGGGATTCGAACCTGCGACCTCCGGGTTACCGTACCGGCGCTCTACCAACTGAGCTATCTTGCCCTATGTTGGCGGTCTCCCTTGTGGATTGTTTGACCAATTTTGTTTTTGATAATTATCACACTGAGCTATATATGAACGCTACCATTAATTTGGGATACCTACCGATGGTTCTTCCGTACATGTTGTACCAGAAACTAAGGCACCAGTTAGTTCCTTGTCTTGGCGTAACAACTGGACTCAAAAGCACGGCATTGTTTCCTCGAACTTCAGGGCTGCTGGCTTCGTAATAACAGTAATAGCCGGTGCTATCTGTAAATGTTAAAGATGGGTTTGTTTTAGAAACCAGCGGCTGATCGGTTTGTTGGCGACAGTGGCGTAGCCAAGGCGGAGGGGGGGGGGGGGGCAAGGGGGGGAGTGGGGAACTGCCCCCTCCCCCTGTGGGAACTCTCCGCCCCCCTTGCCCCCCTCTGGAAAATTTGGAATTTTTTTTTTTTTGGGGGGGGGGGGAATGTCGCCATCTGTAGTGTGTAGTAGATATGCGTTACTATAGCGTGGACCTATTGAACAAAGTGGAATTTCCCCCCTTGACAATAGCCAAGCCCCCCGTTTGCCCCCCTCTAGGAAGAGCCTGGCTACGCCACTGGTTGGCGAGACTTCTTAACTGGCTTTCATTCTTGATATATAATACGGATATTAGAATTTGATCAAACGGTTGAGCTTCAGACCTTTGATTTTTATCGGTAAGACTGTGAACCCCGTGGTTGTGATTTTCTAGTCAAAATGAGCAGGAGTGTTAGGAGGATGCGATTTAATAGTGAGGTTTAAGCTGTTAAACCAAGAAAACTGTACAGGTGGAACAATAGTTTACAGGCTTTATGATTTTTAATGGAGAAGGATATGGCTTTGGATGTCCACTGTCTTTAAGATAACATACACAATTTGCAAACATCCAAAAAACAAAAGTACTGAATTATTTTGAAATACATTAAGGTAATACTTAGCTCCAATAAGTTATGCTTGTATCAAATTCCAGCGATGGTCGCCGAACCATCGTTGAAAATAGTCTAGTTCCCCGACCTGATAATTCCCCTGACGTCTAATAAAGTGCTTCGTTTTGTGCTTCCGAATCGTTTTGGTTGCAACTGACTAGCATAGTGCCCCCGGTTTGTATTTTTTGGAAAACAATAAAAAATGCCCTGTTCAGAAAGGGCACAAAAACCTATTTAAACTCGCTTAATGTCCGATGCAAATTGGAAAAAAACGAAGACAAAGGGCGTCGGTGGGTGGGGGGACGGAGGGAACATGTCCACCCCCCCCCCCCCCCCCCCCCCCCCATTTTTAGAGTGAGGCGACAGCATATCAGATGTCCCCCCATTTTTTGATTGCCATTTAGAAAAATATGCTAAATACAATAAAAATATATTTGGGTGAAAGACAATGTTTGTTACAATTTTTGATCAAAGAACTGATAACGTTCGAATAGTAAAATTGTTTTGTTTTTACCCAATTATTGACATATGGGCTTGCCGGTGCATGCAAAGGACCACGTTATGTTAATGCACCTATAAAATGTGGGACCATTAATTGGTTAAGGTGTCGGCAAGAATTGTGGTAAAAGAAAACCATGCTGAAGATTGTACAAAAGACCATTATCCAAAAGATGCGTTCTGAGATTGTCGGCCACAAGACCTTCTAATATCTTAGAAAAAAATAGAGGTCAGAGCGATTGGACGATAATTATTTATGTCACTCCGATCACTTTGTTTGAAAATGGGCACAATATTAGCAGTTTTCCAGGCAATAGGCAGCCTGCCCTGACTGAGAGAAAAATTTAATAAATTGGCAAGAACAGAAAACCAAAGTAGAAAACCAAAGTAATGTATGTAATCCAAAATCTCAAATCATCCCACCTCTCAAAACATGCAAATTTGTTACAAGTAGTGCACAAATACACAGATTGGAAATCGGGGGAATTGAAGCAACTCTAATCATCTGTTGCATTATTGGGTGCGTTCGTTTAGCTTACACGTGTACGTGAAACTTACACGAGACCGTTCGATTAGCCATCACGTGATACTCGTGTCTGCCCCGGTGTCAACCACCACTACCCCAGCTAGCCAGCGGCTCTCTGGTGGTTCCCCATGTGTAATGACGTCACCGGCTAGCTGAAAACGTAAACATGGCGGGGAACTCGAATTCGAATGTACAGATTGTGACACAAATTGGAAAGCAAAGAGTGCATCCATTTTCCTGACAATGACAATAGTTGACGACTAGACTGTGCAAATTGTGAATTTCTATAATTATGTCGGCCATGATGGTCACGATTTTGTCGGCAGAGCAGACGACAGTGAGCCTGCGTTAACATTTTACACTTTTTAAAGTTCCCGTCCCAAACGACCTTTGACCTTTGAATTGCCTCAGTATCCCTAGGCGAATACACCGCAGCGTGTAACCCCGCGGTGTAACCCCGTGTTTTAAGTGTAAGCTAATCGAACGCAACCTTTGTAAGCTGCATGGTGCAGATTACTGTAAGTCCCCTTGTAAAACTATCATTCAACCAAGTGGATCAAGATGTGTCGAAAGAAACAGTTTTTTCTCAACAGTTGGCAGAGATTGCCTTTATCTATTTCATCATTTAAAAATATTGCACAAAAGGTGTGCTCCAGGCTGATTATGGAAAAGGCGCATTTATAGCAAAACACAAGATTATTTATTTTGTTTATTTCATTTTACACATGCCAACTGTTGGCAGAGATGGGTTTTTAATTAATTAATTAATTTATTTTAAATGATCAGGAAGTGTGATTCAGCATGAAAAGCTATATTTATAGCAATGAGCCTCGTGCAAATTATTCATTTAGAAATAAGGCCGAGACGACGTATTTCAGGACGCAAAACGTGTTTTTCATCATTTTATTTAGCCTGTGTGTGTTCAACATGTAATTTTTTTTACCCATGATTTATATGAGAATCTTAGAATTAAAAAGGGACGCCCAAAAGCGAAAAGTGAACTACACGGAGTTATCTCAAACCCCCTTCAAAGAACGAAGGCGCGCCTGTTGTAAATGTAACTCTATAGCTGTACGACCCATAGATATCAGAAGAATAAATAAACTAAATCGGAAGCGCGTGCGCGCGCACCATTCACTGTGCAGAAAATGTTCTTGTTGCGAATGGACGCACTAAAAGGTCACGTGAACAGGGCGAAGAGCATGGACAAATGCATTTTAGTAAAGTAATCAGAGGCAACGGGCGTATTAAAAATAAAAATTTTGCCGCAAGCAGCTTAAGTAAAATCCTCCCCTAGGCCTACCTCTGGTCTTTTTGGCGGTGATTTCCACATTCAGGAAACATGAAGCCAAGTTAAAAACTTAACCTAAAAATTTAACCTAACATTTAAAAAAAAGGAACAAACTATTTCGCCTAAGGGGTAACTGCACATTCGTTTCCTAACGAGCCTTGAAGAAAAGTTTCATCTCCTTGGGCCAAAAAAAATGATTTTAATCACTTTCACAATTATTACGGGTGGACAAATTTAACCCTGTTCACGTGACCAATAGCGGCTCCCAGGCAAATCACGCATATTATACGCGCTTCCGATCTAGTTTATTTATTCCTCTAATATCTATGATACGACCTTATTACTAGCTGTGTACTGTATGCCTTGCGCGGTGCACCATGTGGTTAGCACTGAAATATGGACATTCATATTCCCCTGATTCTTAATTAACCAATCAGACTGCTCCGTCTCATTTCGGTAGCTGAGAACGTATTAGGGCCGGTTCATACTTCAAGCGAATTTGAGGGCGAAGCAAATTTGCCCGGGTAAAGGCCGGTTCATACTTCACGCGAATGCGAATGCGAAGAGAATGTGACGTCATGAAACATTCGCGCCGAAGATTCGCACAAGTTGAAATGTGTTCAACTTTTGCGAATTCGCAGCGCGAATATTTGGCGTTGACGTCATAAATTCGCTTCGCATTCGTACCCGCGTGAAGTATGAACTAGCCTTAACGGCGAACGTCACACTGAAACAACCATTGTTGACGTCACAAAATACGCTTCGCTTTCGCATTCGCGTGAAGTATGAACCGGCCTTTATTCAAGTCGGTAATTGGATTCGAAGCGCACACACGTTGGGATCGAGGATGTATACGTACCGTCCCCGCAACTGAAACGGTATGCGCTATATCATATACTCCGGACCTGGACGAATGAAACCGTTCAATTACCGACGTGATTTCAAATCTAGACCACGCGCAGAATGCTATTTGGACCTATTTCCGGATCTATTAAATGCAGACAATGGGCAAGTTTCGTTGAGACATGAAAACGCCCCTTACATTTCTGTATGGCAATACACTCATATACGATCAAGACGTGAAGACAACAAGGAGTTATCAGGAGTTACATGAGACTTGTAAAATATCATAAACGAGAAAGTTTTGTTTCAAAAAACAAATTAAAAGCCTTCAAAATTTTACAGAAATTATTAAAGTAGAAATTGCCGTAAAGCGGGCAATCAAATTTAAAGGATTGTGTACAAACTTGTTTTGTATTTCTCGTGAAACACAATACCTATAAACCTCCTGATGGGAAGTTCCAGGTTTAGAATAAGGGTGAACCCACGCCCAACATCCATTTTTGAGGATTTGTATATTTCGTGTTAAGTCTCACCCCCCGTAAATCGCCTCCTGGTCCCATAGAAGATCGAACCTGGTCCTTGGAGGATACATAAAATAATGAACCACGTATAACAAAACCAATTAATTCGTCAAACAAACCACAAGGGAAACTGACTAGGTAAATTTGAATACATTTTCAAAGTGAACAAAGAAACTGGCAGGAGCGGGATTCGAACCTGCGACCTCCGGGTTACCGTACCGGCGCTCTACCAACTGAGCTATCTTGCCCTATGTTGGCGGTCTCCCAAATTGTCGGTATCTTTGTTCGGGTGGGTGCTAGTCAGAAGTCATAAACCCAGAATGCCGTATAGCCAGGGATCACACCCAATTTTACGATACAACCTGGGAAGCGACATTGTGGGGATCTCTCAATGGGGATACGACTTTTTAACATATACAATGTAATTCGTCAAACAAATTAATGTTAATAGAATGGGTGTGGGGTGTATGTAATGTTAAATGGTTTTTCAAGGCTTGCACTCGCTCGTCCCCCCCCCCCCCCCCTACTTTTCAGTAGCAATCGACGCCCTTGGCAAAGACAAACTCTTGAAGGAGCAGAAGCGGATCGGGGGTACCTCTTCCTTCTGGCCTGTGATTTTTCTTTTTCTGGTTAACAAAATCTTTAAAAAAGAATATTTGGGCTTGATCACCCTTCTTTGTTTCCCTTTGTTTTTGAAGGATTTGTTTTTAAATGTAGGACCCAACTTTTCTCTACTTAAGTTAAATCCTGGATCTGCATCTGGAAGAGAATAATGGAATCTCTCTAATAACGGGAAACTTACCTTTCAGTGTCTGATCAAACGCAGGCCCCGTGTTGCTTGACGAAGTCGCTCCCTGGTGACGACTCCAGTCCGAAGTATCGACGGGTGATTGTGTCCAGCCACACCATCCTGTCTCGAAGGTGCAACTAAACCCATGACAAACTGTATCAAACCAGGAGAGTACATGGTGCTACAAAAACAATTTCTCCTCCTCTTCCTCCTCCTCTTCCCAGGAAGGAGGAGTATAGGAGGAGGAGAAGGAGGGGGAGGGGGAGGGGGGGGGGAGGAGGAGGAGAAGGAGGAGGAGAAGAAGATCGTCTCGAAAAAGGCTTCTATACTTGGTTGCTTTCGCGTCTATAACGCATACAAATCTATGAAATCGGTTTTTTGGGACAACCCCCGCCCCTCCAACTCAGCTGAATGTTATACACACGACGAACTGCATTCAGTTCGTCCGGCGTTAAATGCAACAAACATCTGTGTTTTTACCTTATCGATACAAATAAAAAGCTAAAATAAATAGCACAAAACGAGTGCAACACTTTAAATTAACATTGAGTATGTTCGGCATAAAAATTGGCGTTCTTACCTGACACAAAGCACGAAAGACCAAGCACAATGCAGCACGCGAGTCTCAACGACGCCATCTCTTTATATGTTCTTCCCATCAAAAAACTTTTTATAACACGTTGTCACTTCCAGGCCATAAAATCGTGATATTACAGAGAAGGGAATTTCCAAACATTATGACACTACAACTAGAAGTCAGAAGTTTGTTGCCCTGGGAAATGTACTGTAAAATCCACTTACTTCCTGAAGTTATGCTTATCGAAGCTACACACTCACTAACAAACACTGTTTTCTTTTACTTAAGAATGACATCGAAGCGGATTTCGTAAAGCATGAGAAGTCGGAGAATAACGTATATATAACCGGAAACGGTTTTGTCAATAAATCTTTGGCGGCCTATGACCGCGGAAAGCGCCAGCTAGGGAAGTTAATTGCTCCCTGTAGTCATAATGCCATCTGCAACTCTTGGCTAAACTTATTTCCTGTGAGAACCGTGAAAGGGGGAAACTTGAAGGGGTAATTTTCAAATAAATACGAAAAGAGCCAACTGTCCTGATATCGAAAGAGGGGAGTATTTGCAGCCAAAAATTGTTCTGTACAGATATCTAATAATTTAATTATTTAAAAACACCAAAAGCTAATAACACGAATTATTGAATGATACCAATCAGAGCTACTTTATTTGATCATTGAAATCAAAACGTACAACCATCCAGTATTAGTAAACTGGCAACTTGTGTTTGCAATAAATGTGCACTTCAAAGTTCAAACCACGAGTGAAGCGAATCGCAAGTAAGAATCACCCTATTTAACCACAAGAAAATACGTATTTCTTGACAGAACTATTTTCTTAGGCCACCTTACCAGGAAATGTTTGTTTTACTGGAAAGGAAACAATCGTCATACACTCTTGTTTATGCAATATTATGGTTTGAAATGAAATCACTTTTGGGGTTTGTATCACAATTTCTTTTTTGCAAATTTAATTAGCAGAGAAAAAGAAACTTTATATGTAAAACTTAGTTGATAATCGGGAATGATATTAGCGTATCGCAAGGGTACGTCGATATTGTCCAAAATTTTAATTTAATTATTTTTGTTGCGTCAGCCACCTTAACTTTTATATTTCTATACCTTTACATACGTATTTACAACTTGTACGACTTTGTAAATTCAAAACTCGATGGCACTTCGTTAAAGTTTTTTTCAAGTTTGTAAAATCAAAGACGAGACTTAGTTTTGGATACTTTCGTCTATTTTTTTGCCAAAGGGTGCGTTAGTTTTTAATGTTCCATGAAAAGACGAGTCTGTACGTTATAAGTCTTGAAATCTACCTATTTGTATCTGGATCTTAACTCGTTGCCAAATTGCATGCATTCCGTCAACTGTTTTTACCTGAAATTGTAAAAGTCTAGTATATACAAAGAATATGGAGTGCCAAATTCGACAAAGCACATCGGGCTGAATACAGTGGCGCACCTGGGATTTGACTGCGGGGTTCACCAGTTGTCAAAATGTGTCTTTTTTCCAAAACTTGTAAACAAAAGTTCTCCATTACAACTTTTGAACCTGTAAAATAATTTAGAAAGCGGGGGGGGGGGGGGGGGGGGGGGGGGGGGGTGCTAGACCTCTTTTGACATTTGTGGTGCCATTTGGACATATATAACTCAGAAATATGCCACATACATGCTGCCACAGCAATTCTTTTGTTTCACCCCTATATTTATGTGACAACATTTCCAGCCAGTTTCTGTGTAGATAATATCTTTTAAAAATTCACTTGAAGTTAAAAGCATTAAATAAATCCGTCACCAGGCACACAAAATTCAATGCAAATTGCAAACAGGTTTGATAATAATCTACTTGATGAAAACATGAGGACATTAAGCTAAGGTTAGCTGAGTAATGTTTTGATTAAGCAATCATAAATAAAACAAACGTGATTAATGTAAATAGCCATGGCTTATAGTTATTCAAAAATATTATTTTTTCAAAGTGAACAAAGAAAACTGTTGTTGGGAACATAGGGCAAGATAGCTCAGTTGGTGGAGCGCTGGTACGGTAATTTCGGAGGTCGCAGATTCGAATCCCGCTTCTGCCAGTTTTCTTTGTTCCCTTTGAAAATGTATTCAAATTTGCCAAGTCAGTTTCCCTTGGGGTTTGTTTGACAAAAATAGTATGACTGTCATTCAATTAAGAATAATCTCTTCAAGAACAACTTTGACTGAAATAAAACCTCCTTTTCGGTCACTTCAATTACTGAAAGTAATCACCACAATATTACACCCCATCAACACATTAAAAGGAGTTTCCTTAACATTTCCTTTTGCACTGAATAATTATGTTTCTAGAATAAACGCCACAATCATAATAAAAATAGTATAAATAATTAATAATAAATATATCAATAGTTAATAGATTCCTGTTAGTATCTTTGCCTGCTTCGTGAATTAAGTGCAGTAATATTAATTCAACATTTACCATATTCATGTATATATTTAAATGGCTCTATCTAGAAAGTTGCGTTCTATCTATAAGAGAAATCGAAAGACAGACGTATTATTTACACAAGGAAATATTATCCAATTTGAACTTAAAACCTTGCGAAATCTTAAACCATTGCCAGCAGACACCATACACCACCACACGGATGTCTTTTTAGGCCTATATTCCGCTAAATATACATGTACATATTTGATATTTGACTCAAATTTGCAAGTTCTTTTTAGCCTTTCATTGTAGATCTTTAGGAAACCTTTCCAAATATAACTCCAAAATTGAATTATTTCATATTTTCGGTTTTTTTATTATTCCTTTGCGCCTTTGCACTATTCCTTGGGACAATGCATTAAAGATATATACTGTTCGTGCTCTAAAAAAATTGTTTTTGTTTTTTTTCTCCAAATATTTTCTTTTTGCATGTTCAATTTTAACGAAATAAAGCCCCCCCCCCCCCTCCCCATTTGTTTGCATCTGCAAAGCTCAAACAAGGTTGTATACCTGGTTGCTTTCGATCATCTAATGCACACAAACCAATGGGGAGTTTAACAATGGGAGAAAGAACATTGGCAACACAGTCATTTAGGTTTGTACACATGAACAGATCAAGCAGGTACCTACCATCGGATACACGACATGGATTGGGGGTGATAGGATCTGAGAGATCCTGGGAGACACAGAAATTATATGTTGCAATACCAGAACTATCAGTGTGTGACGAGAATGAATCAGTCAATCCTTGTGGTAAACATTGAAGTCACCAAACACCATAATCTGAGCAGCAGGATGTTCCCCTTTGCGTTGTGATCTAGCACAGATTCATTTCACAAAGGTTTGGTCTAGATCATTTCATCTGGCTCAGCGGGGACCGTCACTTTGTAGAGATGTTCCTGGTAAGCTTCCAGCGATATGTAATCCTGAAGTGCAAATAAATATCAAAAATGAAAGCTAAGATCGCGCGGAACGTGAACACATCCCCAATCAATCATAACATGCTTCCTATCTATATAAAGTACACAATAGATTCACTCGGGAACAAAGATCTGGGCCAATACCATGGAGCTGCTCAGCACAACAATTTGCTTAGCACAAACATCTTTTGCTTAGAAAAACAGGTTACCAGCTACACGTACATGATATTTTCATGCTAAGTACACAGCAGCTGAATATCAGTCACCAGAATTATACTTCACATGAAAAATAAATGTGTAATCCTGCTTTTTGTTGTATACCAAGGAAGACTTTTCCTGCTAAATATATGTGTGTGCTTAGTTGCACCGTGAAATTGACCCCTAGTTCTTCATGCACTTGAGGCTACACAAAATATGAAAATGTAATTCGTCTCAAGTTTCTCAAACGCCGGATTTTCGTTTATCCAGTTACCCAACGCGTATGTCACTGAAGTTTCTTAGAGCCTACGGGCTTGTACTACGTTTCAGTCTAAAAAGTGAAAATGAATACAGGGGAAACAAAATCAGCCTGTTTGACTCGGATTAAATGCAATCCAAGAGATACTTTGTTACAATGGGAAATAGCAACTGGCAATGCAATTCGGCCTACATGGTTTTAAAGACAAACAGCTCCCTCGCTTTACACCGCTTTCGTAATCATCCAATAGGCTAAAACCACTCTTAGACTAGGTAAAGGGTTACGACAGGAGGTGGCAGGGTTGGTGACAGGGTTGGTGATATTTTGAACTGCCAATTATCCGACTAACCGTGCGGTTTTCCTGGGCCCATATCTAAATAGATGATAATTCTTCAACAGATTCCAGAGAACTTATCCCAATTTGCAGACCGATAGACCTTGGCGGGGTAACTTCCACCGTCGGTAAGGCCAACTCACCCCCCCCCCCCCCACCCCCCCCCCCCCCCCCCCTCCCAACACCTGAAACTGTTGCTGTGGAGTTTGGTGCTTAACGTTTAAGTAAACCCAATTCTATTTAACAATTTAATTTAACTTTATTGCAACCTAAACCAAGATCAAGATGTGACCGGATCCTACGAAATGAGTCTGAGGTCATTTTTTGACTTGCACTGGAAACAGCATATACAGTACATGTACATACTTGACATCCTGATGATTATATGGACGTTATGTGGGTGAAAACATTGACAGTTTCTATTGATTGCCACTGTATAAGTCATGTTTAAGGGCCTGTAACTCAAAAGTAACTCTGGCGACTTGTGACTCATTTTGTTGGGTTGGGACACATCTAACACCGACACGCGATCCCCGAACATTCACGATACACTGCAGACATTGTGGTATAGCTCACATTATTACTACAACAAAAACTGTGGTGTCCAACCCGATGGCGCACCCAGGCGGGAGGGCTTGGGGGCTCAGAATTATTTTCCAGGGCACAAAGTTTTCGGGGAACCTTTCCCGACAAATTTTAGAAAGAGTTTTGGATGTGAGCCAAGTCATATCCGGAGGAGCCACAGCCTTGGCCCCACCAAATTGGAAATTATTTTGTCTGGCGTTTAATTTATATATAGTTTTTAGTATTTTGGAGCGCTATATACATACATACATACATACATTTGCCTTCCCAAGAAGACCTTCTAGTTTCTCACAGATCGTCTTGAAGGTTAATCGGCTTGTCGGTGTCTTGGCCCAGCAAGCTAGCATGACTTGGTACCTAGGGGAAAGAAAAACAGCAAAACCACCTGGACACTATGAAACCTCTTCAAGAGTATTATTGTCATTTTCTGTTCTGAATATAAAATGAATACAATGTGAACAGATCAAATTGATATTTCACTAAAAAATCACATAGGAAACGGATTAAGATAAAATTCCAGACTATGATGTTTGCGTTTAAAACGAAATACTTCTAGGTTCTAGACACCCGTTGCTAAAATCCCCGTAATAATTACTGCATAAGCTGATGTAAGAAGGGTTCAGTATAGCTACCGCATGGTGTAAATTTAACACACGTTTTGGTATACCACCATTTACTAAAGCTATGCTGCATCATTAATTATGCTCACAGTTCAATACGACAGTGCTTGGGCCTCGGCATACGGTAACCAGTCTTCAGCTTGGCAATCATCATATCGAAGACCATGTCTGGATAAGGTCGGGCTCCTACAAATAATGTATAATGAAGACTATCATGAACTGTTCGGCACATAATCGGGGAAAACATACGTTTAATATTCCTCATCTGATTGCTACGCCTGCTGCTTGATCAGATTTAAATCGGCCAGTCTGCCCTAGTATTTTTAACTGACCCCGACCACAGATTCTCGAAAGGCGCTCAGTGATCTGCACACTTGATAATGTAGTTTAATTGCTAGTTGGATTCACACAATGTCTTTTTAACAAATAGTCTGAAATAATAATAATAATAATAACAAATCTCCTGGATGCGGCAAATGGGCGACTCTTGCCGAAATAACTCTATTTGGGCGACACGAGTGTCGCCCATTTAGAGCACTTTCCCAACGCACCATACTAAAAAACACTCCAAAGGGGCGACTTTTACAATAGGGCGACAGTTATGTGTCGCCCTATTCGACCAGGTCACCCTAACCCACTCTTTTCCAGGATTATGTGTCGCCCTATCCGGCAATTGAGGAAAATGTATTCATTTATATTCCGCCAATTCCATACAATGTACACCGGCGCATAACAAACATGAAAACATAAACAGAATTATATTAAAAGACCTCAATTAAAAGCTCATTGGTGAAATACAGATAAATAACGATTATCTTATAAAAGGACATGGAATAATCGCTTAAACATTAAAATTGTTGACAATAAATAAACAATCTAATGAAAGCAAAAAATGGATAACAAATAAAGATTATTAGAAAAATAAATCGAAACATTGGTAAATTACAGATAAATAACGAATTACACATGAATAATAAGAAAAATCACATACAGGCACAATTAATTGGTGAAAACATATAAGATTTGTTTACCATAAATGAAGTAAATTATCAAATGAAAACATAATTAAATAACTAAATAGTTAAACGTAAAATTAAATGACAAAATAAAAATGTAAATTATAAAAAGAATTTAACAAAAAGCTTGCTTAAAAAGGTGAGTCTTCAGCACAGATTTAAAAAAAATACCAAGGCTAGTTGCATTTTTAACGTTAAGTGGAAGTCTGTTCCAGAGATAAGGTGCACTATGCTCAAAGGCTCGATCCCCAAGAGTAGCCTTACCGAAACCTACAGGGTAATTAAGAAAAATACCATCTCAAGAACTGCGAAGGCAATAACGAGACTGTGACTTAATAGAAACAAGCTCACTTAAATATTGTTGGGCCAAACCATGTAAAATTTTGTGTGTAATCAATAACATTTTGAATTCAATTCTGAACCGAACAGGGAGCCAATGTAAATCGATAAAAAGTGTAGTAATATGACAAAACTTGAATTCATTGCAGACAAGCCAAGCACAAACATTCTGCACTCTCTGAAGTTGATAATTATTTGTGCTGGGTAAACCATAAAACAAACTATTACAGTAATCAAGTCTACTAGAGATAAATGCATGAATCAGTATCTCGGTACATTCCTTTGATAAATATTTCCTAATTCGTCTAATGTTATGCATATAGTAAAAAGCACTTCGGCATGGAATTATCCAAATTAACATGAAACAAGTCACACGAAAGAGTGCAGGTGAATTGATCTCACCATCTGTGAAAGTTACTCTCCGAGGTCTACAGGTCCAACATTAGGGATAACGTCCCCGTTTTCGTTAGCGGCAATGTACACGGTTTCATCGATGTGTACTGCTTTTATCCATGAATTGGCAGAATTCAATATTTAAACGTTATCAACTAGGCCTAAGATTTATCAACTAACATTTAGTGTTAGAAAACTAACAGAGGATCATTTCAGCTATTACACTTTTCTCCCAGAGGAAAAGGACTCCAAGAATTGTTGCGTTATTCATACCTAGCGTTACAATTTCCCACAACAGAACACCAAACGACCATACGTCAGTCTGTGCTGTGTACACGTCATCCAAAACTGACTCCAGTGCCATCCAGCGTAATGGAACACAACCCTAAACATGAAATTCGTTGTAAGATTAATTGAAAGAAAATTAAATGTTACAAAGCTACAGAATTGGAACACACAAAACCAAATTAATTATTCAAATTATCATGTAGAAAAAAAATCAATTAAAAATGAACTTTTTACCGTGGAGTGCCTGTGTATGCAACACCTACACTGGTTCTCGCCAAAATAAGTCGTAACGATAATGGAGGAACCGGGAACCAGTGTAAGCAACAGCGTGATTTACTTGCCTTGCATTTGCGTTGATACGCTCTCGTTTGCATGACGTCACTAGCAAAACCAAAATCGGACAATTTGCACACCATGCCTTGTCCAACGAGAACACTACGGGCTGCAAGATCTTTGTGAAGACACTGAAGAAAAACAAAACTTTAATGCGTTTTTTATTTGATTCCGAAGAGGCAAACAATGGACGAAAACAGTATATGTTAATCTTCAAAACGGTAAAGCGCGTGTATAGAGCGTCCAAGTCTCGCGATTTCACGAGAACTTTTTATCACTTTTTATGTGAACGTCTTGGCACCCAACACTGACTAGTCTAGCAACGGACCATTTAGTCTGGCTTTAACCCATATCAATTTGAATGATACTTTGGTGGGAAGTTGGATTAATTTTTTTCATTGCTATTTTTGTCATCAGTATTTTTAAAATGTTGTAAATTGGAACAACATTTTTTCTTCAGAAAATCACATTGTCGTTCTTTCCAGGCTCACGGCTGACAGACAAAACAATTTCATTTAATCAAAAATAAAATTGTGTCAGTGTCAGTTAATTCGGGCTATACCTATTTTTTTCAAGGCCTGGGAAGAACCAGTAAATTACTTAGTCTGATTTGCCGTAATCATCCCGTGTGTCATTCAAATTGTTACATCAGTGAAACTGAAATGATTACACTATAAACCCAACAACTGTTAGCTTGAGTCTGCCACAACTGAGCTCCATATTAATTCTAAAATGATGCCATTTAAATTTTAGCCCGAACCTCGAGTGGCTCTTAGTCTTGGCCTTGCTCGGGGTGAATGTGCGTAGCAAAAAAGACTGCGTGAATCCCCTCTTAAAATAATCAGAATGGTATATCCCATTTTATGTGATTTTGCTGCTGCTGCGCATTAGCACGACGAATTGTTGCACCTGTTTTGGCAATCAATTAGCCGGAACCTACCTTCCGTGATGATAAGAATGTCATGCCCTCGGCCACATCCCTAGCAAAATTGATCAGTTCTCTGGGTGTAAGGGATGTGACGGTAGTACCGAATACGTTATCGTACGTTTGCTCGATCTTCCCTAGACTGTCAATAAGAAGATTCTTTAGATTTCCCTTAGACAGATACTCCATAATGACGTATACTGGATCTGTACAATGGACAAAAATGGTGAAAAACCTTCCTCTGTATATTACACCGCGATTGTGTGTGATTTCGTGGTTTACTGTTTTCACCCAATACTGAGACATGCCTTGAACAAATTACGTCCATCGTAAATACCTACAGACTCACAGATTCACATAAAAAACGTTTGTGGTCCAATGTTCCATAGCTATACACTGTTTAGTAACCACGCTTGGAAGGACAGCAACTCCTTGAGATTTACATGGTTTTTCTCTTGTTTTGGTTGTTGATTAGTACCCGTAAAGATAATTGGCGCTATTTTCAGCTATCACAGTTGCTGTTTGCCGAATATTTTGGTTCATGATTTTAAGTGTTCATTTTGTGCAGTCCAAGGCTGGGAAGCCTGATGTAGTTCTGCCTGTGTAAAGCTTTCCGAGTGAGCAAAAGACCTAACAAAAACAAACACAAAAAACAAACACAAATACACAAAACGTTGGTGTTAAACTAACACTATGTGTTTTCTATATGGAATCGTTCGTCCAATATAAATACAACATGGGGCTATTTTAACATCAAAGTTTCTGTTATGGTAAACGTTAATTTAATTTAACTTATTTCTGAAAAGGCCAGTGTTTTTGGTTACCTTCCGTGACACAGCAGCCGAGAAGTTTCACGATGTTTTCGTGGCTGGTGAGTGATTTCATGGCGTTCAGCTCTTGAAGTAAACCGTCTCTCTCCCTAGGCTCTGCTCCATCTATTCGCATGAAAACAATTTGTGGGGGGAATGAAAAATCTTGAAGAAATAAGCTCACACTATTCAGGTCCAAATATTTATCTTACGAATTCGCTTGATAAAAGGGGAGATGGACGGTGTATCCAGGTTTTGGCGTAGGGGAAATTGCTTTCTTTTTTCGATATATAAATTGAGGTTAGCCTGACTAAAATTTGTGGGGAAAGGATTGACCTCAATTTCCGGAGAAGTACAGTTGTGAACTAGTGGTGGCGCTTTCACACCCCCACACCCCTACGAAACACCAACAATTTATAGATGAATTGAATGCCTGTAATCACAACCAAAACCACTCTAAGAACTATGATTATGTTCCTAAGTTCAGCTATGACATTCAACCCATGGCAAATGTAAATGTAATTAGAAGATAAAAAATCATGAATAGTCACAATAGTGACAAAGCGACTTGTTGAACGCTCATTATTAAAGAATTAAAATTGAATTTCTATTTTTGTTCAATTCCATATGGAAAGAACAAGATTCAACTCGAGATGCATTCAAAACATACACGTTCCTGTGTAATTTTAAAAACAGAATCACACCCGTGTCTGAATTCACAACTTTGATCAAGTTATAACAAATTTCAGTATGTCTCTCTCGTTTTCTGCATCTTAGTTAATTATCAATGAAAACAAAACAATTACGAATTTCAGAGGTAATGGGTGTATAGTTTTGGGCGATACTTCTTGAGATCAAAGGTGAAGAAGGTCAGCGTTTGACATAATGTTAAATGCACTAATAAAGTAGTGAAACTTCAGACTGCGTGCTCATGTGTATTACTCAGATAAAAAAAACGTCAGATACCACCTTGTATGGTTTTAATGGCAACCTGTGTGGTCACCCCCCGGCCTACAATGTCCACGGCGTCCGCTAGCAGCATCTTCCCGAAGGCGCCTTGCCCAAGATCACGTATCACGGTCAGGCGTTCTCTCGAAAACGACATTAGGCTCTCGGAATTACTATCGTGTGTGACCTCTTCTGGGCAGTTTGGGTCTGTGGAAATGGTGTGCAGTGCTATGCCTAGTCGAAAAATAATTAGAAGAGAATGTATTCATGTATAGCAATTGGGAATACCTAGAAAAGGGGACTATCAGTGTTCGTCCACAGCTGAGCTGGAAGTTTTGATGGATTTAAGGGCAAATCAAGCATGGGAAAGACGAAAGTGATACTATGCAAGCTTTCAAGCAGACCCAGGTGAAAAAGTAGAAGAATAGTAGGATCAAAATGTTAACAAAAGCGGACAAAATTAGGACTTTGGAGGATAAAATCAGTATAAAATTTTGGATTTTTGCAGGCTTTTAGGAGTAGTTTTCATTGATTTTTTTTATGGGGGGAGTGCGCCCCCCCCCCCCCCCCCCCCCCCCCAATCCCCCCTTAGCTACGCCACTGGGTCTAGAGTGCTCTTATCATCACGAGGATCGGCAACCAGATGGAATGTTTAATAAGATCGAAAAGTATGAAGGCGTGACTCGATCGTTGGTGAAGATATACACAAACGAAGTAAGAGTAGACGCGAATAACGTTTCCAGTTTGGCTGTGGGAAGCAACCATCATAAACTTCGTTTACGTATATCCTTTGTCATTTGTTGGTGTTGATGGCAAGTTGTATTTGTATTTTTGTGTATCTCTTTGTAGAGTATTTGTTTTATTTATGTATTTATGAGCGGCGACATTTGGAAAACAGTGAAATCACTAAAACGGTATCCCCAGCTTAAATTGAAATAAAATATAACCCGTCCGCGGCGATATTTTGACGTCTTTGGCTATTCTATTTCAAAAGCCCATCTCATCACAAGTGACACATCCTCCCCATTTTTCTGGATTTAAAAAGAATGGGCCACTTGTCCGGATATTTGGTGATTTCAAACGCCAACCAGAACCATGCAACCCCTGAATACGCCACTGATTGACATTGTATTTGGTCACACTTGAAATTGATTTTTACCAACCTCGGATTGGTGCAGAAATATTGGTTGAGAAAGGTATCTGCTGTAGGCCTATGGGCTCCGTGCGCCAACAAAAGAGGGCGCTGTCCACATAGCAACCGCACTTCGTCGCTGGTATTACGCACTGCGCTCCTCGTTCATTTGATACTCGTATACCAGTGGGATTGCTTTGTCTGTTTGCCGACACTCGATAATTGAGTTTTCAATAAGAATATCACAGCGGGAATCAGACACTTAAATTTAAGTCAGGTAAGATGGCGTCGATATTGACCCCCCCCCCCCCCCCCCCCCCCCCAACTCGCCTTTTCTTTCCGCTGAGGGGGTAGTTGTGCACGGAGCTCATAGGTGAAACATTCTGTTCTTACCTACGTCATGGAATTCCTCTTGATCTTTTGAAAACTGACATTTAAGTGCTGTTGTCTTGCACAATCTGGAGAAAAAAAACCATTGTGGCTATGACGAGGGAGTGTCGTGTTGAACACTAAAATATGATGTGCTTTTTATCAGTAAGAAATATAATAAATTGATACGTGACCTCTCGTTTATTGGATCGAGGGCGTGGTGCAATTTCTTCAACGCCCGCAGATAGATGACCTTGCCATATCCTGGTTACATTTATATATAGTAGTTGTATCGATGTTTAAACAGCTAAGAAATACCAATGGCAGTCAAGTTGGATATAGAGCAAACATACATTATGCACATTATCTTTTTATTTCAGAATGGACCAGAGTAAATATAATATATACTCACTGTTTCGAAAGAGGACTTGGTTTTTCTGAATACAAAAGGACAGTTTTAAAAGATGTAATGCTTCCACTAGCCTGTATATCAAAGGGTATGTTTTTGGTTTGTAGGCCAAAGAGGGCGTTGCATGCGGGGACGACAGCCAACAATATACTGCAGGTTTATAACAAAGATCTACGGACATGCCCATCCCATGAAAGATTTGATTAAACACAATGTTTGTGTGACAAGAACATATGCTGAGTTTGTCCCCTCGAAAAAAGAAACTTGCAATGATGGATTTTCCCAATTTTATTTGTCTATATATTATTGTAATTATGATTCGTAATGTATGATTGTGCCGCTCTGTGCCGCTCTGTCAAAGATCTTTAATGTCCACCTAGTTTCCCTAGTATTTTGTTTTGTGTTGTTGTGTATATACAAGGTTCAATTTTTCCCTTATAATGTTTATCAGTTTGTGGGATCTCCGTCTTTGTCTAGTATCATAAATACCCTTTTTCTTTGTTATTTTGAATTGAGTAACTCCAAAATAAATTGAACTGAACTGAATTGAATTGAACTGAGTTAAGAATTTGACCTTACCGTGTTCGTTGTTCTTTCTGTGACAGAGTAATGCAACCACTACTAGTACAATTCCCATCGATGCTACAGTCGCTAGCGATGCAATAATTGCAACATGCATCCAGTCTTTCGCTTCATTAACAATGCCTGCAAATAACAAAAAAACAAAACTTGAAATCATCATAGAACTGATTTCTGATACACTCATTATCAAAGTGACGGCAGAGATTGTAGATTGAGGTTGTTTAAGCCCAAGACTGTCGATCTACAGGAAAGGATTGATGGCTCGTTCATCAAGGCTACTGATACGCATATCCACAGCCGCCACAATCAGTCGTTTTTGTCACAATTATTATATGGCGCAATATATTAGTAACGGTGTTCATTGCAATTTTTACCTTAGCGTTTTTGTCATCGCCAGTGTTTAGATCCTCTGTCACTGGTTTCATTGTCGTTACTGTCCCGATCTTTGTACTTATTATGAGTGCCATAACTAGGATCCAATTTGTAGCGAACACTCGGGGCCCAAATTGGGAACTTTTGTGCACAATATCCAATGGGGACATCCCGAGGAACAGACCTCGTCTGAGTGGGGTGCGGTCACTTGCCCCATCAGTTACGCCACAGCTTATCTTCTACATCATCATTGTCATTTTCGTCACCTTCATCTTCATCAATTATTTAAATAAACGCACCTTTACTTTTGAAAACAATATTAATTGTCAACGTAGACTCCTTTCCGATACCATTGCTGCCAATGCACTTATAGGATCCGTAGTCTCTCTCTCCAATCAGTCGTTGGATGTTTAAGATACTTTTAATGCTGTACCCATGCACCTCGTCCCCATCAGTTATTGTATCCACTCTCTCAATTCGTCCAGGATCTGTCAGGTTGGTCAGAGGGGAACCTGTAGGGCCAACCCACGTCATGTTTGGTACGGGGTTACCGTTGGCTTGACACACAAGGATAGCATCTTTACCATCGTCGGCACCAACTGAAGTGTTTGTTATAGTTGCTCCATCTTGAAAAGCAATAGTTTATTCATCTTTACTTAGACGAAATGATTGTTTAAGTAAGTAGGAAAATTACTCTTTGGATCGCATTCATATCCTGTTTTAGTTTTAGCTGGCCTAACGTTTTGAACTTAATCATGTTCTTTCTCAAAGGCAAAGAGAAAGAACTTGCTTATTAAGTTCGAAACGTTAGGCCATATTTCAGCTCACTCCAGCAGTTCAGTTTAATGCATTATTACATCATATTTTCCAATGAAAGATTTGTAGATACAAACACCGATAGGGGGGGGGGGGGGGGGGGGGGGGGGTGTCCTCGTGACATGCATGTGGTATTTATTTCCAGGTACTATAACACATGTATAAACTGGCGCCACCACCGTTAAAAGAGCCCCCACCAGATTTCAAAAGTATTGTCCAGGGCCAAACTTCGGGACAACCTTTTAAAGTTTAGAAATATTTTGTGAGAAAGAGTATGCGCCCCATCAATTAAGATTAGATTTATTATTTTGGAATTGACCTTTAAGTCTGAATTGATCTGTCCCCAAACAAATTAAATACCACAAATAAATATAGAAACATTTTTTTTAAAAAGTATATGTAACAGAGGCTTACAGTGTACGGTGACGTTAATCTGGCTAGAATAGACAACAGGTGGCACTCCGTTGTTTCCGCGGCACCTGTACGGTCCAGCTTGATCCCTACTGATGCTGCTTAGTGTCAGGGTGCTTGTACCATCGCTGAACACAGAGGGTAGGGAGTCAGTAGAGCCAACCCTCTCCCAAGTGATGAAGTCAGGGGGCTTGGGATTTGCGTCTGCAGTGCAGGACAGGACTACATCATCACCCTCCTCCACAGGGCCAGGTGGGGTTGCAGTTAGTGCAGAAAACTCGGGAGGATCTAACGATTGTAAACAAAGTATAAGGCACAGTATCCCATTCAACATGTGCTTGGGCTTATGGGCAGTTTCATAGCAATAAGACTCATGTTACCAGCTAGAAGTGTAACAGAAATTTTGACCCGGAAAGGGTAGTACCAAATAGAACCCGGATTCCGGGTCAGATATGACCCATTCCGGGTCAAATCTGACCCGGGTGTTTTTAGAGTGTACCACTAGGTATGCGTTTTATTTGGCCGTGCCGAACCCAAGTATAGTCTCTTGAATACAGACGTTGTTCACGAAAAGATCACTTGGCCGGTTGTCGTCTATACGCGCATTCCTGTGAGTACTCAATCCAGTTATTGTTTGCATATTGTTTGCGGGACGCTTAATTGGCTGCACAAGCCCGGTCTTGGAATACCAGCATCCCATTTATAACAGCAGGCCACAATGGGATATAACAGCAATTCAGTCGTATAGCGTTTTAGGACTTGAACGCGCGCAAATATTTCAACATGAACCAACAGCGTGTTGCTTTGCTCAAAACACCTTGATACTTTAAAAGGTACATACCAATGACATTCAATTTCACTGTGACAGACGGAAATGGTTCCAATGACATTGGTATGCTCGCTGCACATGTAATTTCCTGAAGGTGGTTGTCTCTGTCCATCAGTACTGTCCAGGTGCTTGTAGTGTTGACCAATCCATCACAACTACACTCAGCAGGTTGATTGACTATTTCATGTAAGGTACCATTCAGGTACCAGCGAATTGTTGCAGGTGGCTTGGTATCTTGAACCTTGCAAGTGATGTTGTGTATTGTCCCCTCTCTGATGTCAGCAGTGGCTCCCAGTCTTGTGCCACCAGGGTCATACAAGGACATAGTCGAAGCCTTCGGTGCAACTTGTCAAAGGGAAATTGAATTATTCCAACATTATATTATGGGAATAGCAAATAAACTGTTATGCTATATCACTGGTGGGAAAGATTAAAACTGATCATATCTAATCTACGTTAAACAAAGGCCAAACTTGCCAGTTTCTTTCTAGTAGAGTCTCTCTCACTCAATTGGCCAGTGTTATCCTAACCCATCAAATAGTTTTTGTAACATTCTCAATTAAATGTGTACAAGATTTAAGACAAAACCAGCTGATGTTTCTTTGGAAACAATCTGTTGATTTCGGTCTCCTTTCTGGACATGTTTTGTTTTGCTCCAATGCAAGAAAGGCCACTACTTCTAGTTAAAAGTCCTAAAGTATTTATATTCTTTACCGTTTTAGGCATTGTTAAAATGTACTTTCTGTACAGGAAAAGGTTGAGCTTCTGACCGAGTAAGGCTTCTTGACTTTTTAGTTTTCATTAAAATGCCTTAAAAATAACTGAAAACCAAAGCACAGCCGCATAGAGTATTAATCACTGTGAAACACTACACTGGTATTCTGTGGGTGACAAATAGGAGTAAAGGGAATAGAAAGTACCAATGAAAATAGATCTCTGAGATGGAAGTGCCCTTCGTAGGTTTCAAATTTCAACTTGAAGTAGTCCAGGAGTCCCACTTTCTTCTGATGTTTCTACAATGTCATATACAAAAAATGAGGCGCTCGAAAGATTCCAGTAGCGCATCCAGCTTTTCGTGCCAGGGAGGGCAAACAACGTCTGAACCGTCTAAAGACCTCTTAAAAACACTTTTTTTATGACGCCTCAAATGCCGCAGGGGGGCGGGGGGGTTGCCCCACCCCACCCCTTGCTTCCCCGCTGGACACGCCGGATACGCCACTGAAAGATACGGATGGGGACATTTCCTTATTTCAATCAGCTGAAATGTCTGAAGTAGTAGATTTTAGTTACCTGTCCAATTTCTTCAATGTCTCGATAGTGTCCCATCAGATAATAATATTTAAGACATACAATGGTTTTGGTGTACATTTGTATTTACCACAGTTCCGTTCGTCCGTCTCAGCTAGACATTCTGGTAGACCGTCACAGTGATAGGTGTGATTAATGCAAACAGAGTGACCGCATTCGAACTCGTCTGAAGAACAGAGTAGCGTTTCTGAAAAAGATGAATATAAATATGTGATAAAAAGACAAGCTATTTCAAGTGAAATTACTTTCAACAGCCATTCGGGGATTTCGGGTTCGAATAATCTCTGTAAAACTAGTAGCATAGCGAGAAATTTTCGGGGGGGGGGGGGGGGGGTGAGGGTTAAAACTTGCCCCGAAAAATAATTTGAACAGCGGGGGAAGAGTGGAGGGGGTTAGGACTCTTTCCGATATTTTCCCAACATGTATCACACAATACATGTTGGGAAAATACAGCCATCCATCCAAAACATGGGGTATCACCACTCCTGAATTCCATTGACTTTTTTCTTCCCTATACCTTCTCATTTTCCTCCGTTTATTCCTTTTCTGTGGGTATAGCGCCCGGGGTTCGAATCCAGCACGACGCTTCTGTGTGCAAGCATGAAGTGACGGACACTTTTTTGGAAGAGTTGATTACATTCGAACACACGAACGTGCATCTAAATGATTGACTGGAATAAGCAGCACCTTGCTTCTTCAAACTATATACATACAAACAAAATACTTGTGTCCATTTATATATTCTAATTTTATTTCCGGTAATAAAAACAAGGATTCTTCCAAAGCGCATTTCGCTTGAAAATCGAAGAAGTACGTAGAAAAACGGCGAAGAAATATTAACTTTTACAAGTGGGAGAAAACCCAAGAATGATATTCTGGGAAAAACCCATAGAATCTGGCAGGGACTGAAAATCCAATCCACATGTTGATCTTGGTGGGATTTGAACCATGGCCACCGTAGGTGGAAGGCGAGGAAAGTAACACTACGCCAACAGACGAAGTTCCCTCTGGCGTCACGTGTTTACATCCATATTGAAACGTGCCTGGCGGTATGCGAACGCATCGAGTTTTGCATAAAATTGTGTTTAAGTGTGACGTCGCACATCAGATCGCCTTTAAATTATGTGACCTTTGATGTCACCATTAGGCAAATTTATGCAAAACACGATGCGTGCGCATATCGCCGGGACATTTGAATATAGGAAGGTTCTGGGCCCAATTTCATGGCTCTGCTTACCGTAAGCGAAAAATCCCCGCTTACTGTAGCAGAAAATGCTGTGCTTACTGCAAGCGTTTTTCATGCGTTAGCGGGGAATTTTGTCTCCTGAGCATGCGTACATCCATGTAACTAAGGATTCTGTGCTTACATGGTAAACAAAGGGCACATGGTCTAGTTGTTAGACTTCCACATTTCACGAACTATAAGTTGAAACCTGTGGACGTTTACAATACATACCATTGGGTGGAACGCTAAAAGCCGTGAGAACGAACCCACTCCTGCTGTTAGTATAATCAGACGTGAATCTCAGCCACATCGTAGTTCCATTGGACAGCAGTTCTGGGACATTTTTCAACCCGCTCCACACAAAGAACTTGGAGGAGACGTCAGTGATGTCATCACCATCCCCAGCTTGAACAACGTCCCTGGCCGACTCGGTATTAAAACTTTGAAAAGTCAGCTTGATCTTCCGGTTGTCCCCTGCCCTGATGACCCAGGTGTGATCTGAATATGATGGATAGCTGTCTGGCCAAAGAGGTGAGGCAATTTCAACTGTCTGGTTTGCCCCTATGTACACATTCAACGACCCTGTAAAGTCATTAGATTGAAGGGAAAACATTTAGAACAATTCATTTTCGTGCAGCCTTGTATGAATATTGCGTACTAATTACCGTAGATTGTGTAAATAGGACATACATTTCAATCCAGTTGGTCCGAGTCGAGGACAAATTATTTGTTTTGGTTGCTTCTGCCAGGTTTCCTTCGTGCATCACCCTGTGTATTTCTTTGTTGTGATAGATGGAAAATAAGTCCATTCAGTTCAATGAAATCAGAAAAATACACAGGTTGAAGCTCCCTCCCTGCCCTTTGCCATTTGATTATTGTACACTGTCACAGTTGTGAACCAGTAACTCCTTCTGAGGTATTCTATTTCGCCATTACGAGTGGGGAAAAATGGCGGCTGAACGGCGCCACCAACGCCAAGAAGCAGTACAGCCCCAACCCCCACCAAGCCTTAGTAGAAAAAATGGGCAAATTATATATATATATATTTTTTAAACACTCCTGAAAACATTCCTGGATCCACTTATGTAACAATAACTCAGACAATGTACGTTTGTTATCAGTGTGGCTGATAATCATAATGTCTTTGATAAACTAGATCGAATGAAAACATTACCTTTCTCACATCTGTCGCCATCATATTCTGCAGGGCATTCACAGCGATAACCAGTGTTGCCGACAGGAAAACAAGTACCGCCGTTCTTGCACGAGTGGAATTCACAACCTCCATGAAAAATACAAATTGAAAACAAGAATGTGTGTGAGACTTGCTTAATATTGGAGAGTCTAAAACAACTCATGGTATATGAATTCATCCAGGCTACTCGCTTTGCATGGTGGAGCGTAGAGTAAGAAAGTAGGTTTGCGGGTACACCACGGAGGAATGAAATCTCTTTCCAGAGGGAGTGTTGGCTCTGAAAAGAGTCGGTTGTGAGAGTATGATCTCAACGTTGTCTTTGGGAGACTGAATATAAACAGAGCACACTGTTCGAAAACTCAAGATCTTTCCTCCATGGTGTACCCGCAAACCTACTACCTTACAGGCTACACGAGTAGCTGGAATTGGCCGATTATAGCGTAGGTTTTTTCATGGTCGGTACCCGTTTTACTGCATCACGAAAGTTTCAGGTAATAAAGACCGCGTACTTTCTTATTATCTATACGTATAATATTATTTCTGTTACTGAACGCATACACTGACTGTAGTTGTTTCCTCTCAAAATAATAAGTGATAACAATGCAGTTAGACGCGGTACAAAAAGATTCAAAGTTACTCTGTCGCTAAAGTGTAACATCCGCCTAAAGTTGACTTGAATAGAGTAGCAATGGCTGTGAAAAACAACTATTTGTTGATCCTGTTTCGACCAATCAGCATCAATGAACAGCTTGATTAATGCCATACAATTTACCACAGCTCGCTTGTTCGTCTCTTCCGTCAAGACAGTCTGATCGACGATCGCACCTATAGCTGCCCTTGATGCATATCGAATGTCCGCAGTCAAACTCATCCGATGAGCAATTCAATGACTCTGAAATTTGGAGTGACAAAAATGTAGTATTTACAAATGTGCTCTCGCAGGACTTCCACAAAGTATGTAAAAAAATTAATCCCGCAACCATCTGCCAGACATCCAGTAAGCAGGAGGTCGTGGGTTCGAGTCCGAGTCCATTGCGCAGTATTATTTTTTTGCTCAGGCTCTTGTAAAGTACGTCGCTATGAAACATTGCTTCAAAATCGGCGAAGAAATCTCGTTTACATTTTGAAAAGCCCTGAAACAAATTTTATCATCTGACAAAAATAATGATTTAGAAATATGTACATGTACTTGCTGAATATATTGATGACAACACGTTCATATTTAACTGTTGATTTTCATTTTTGCCTTTTTAAAGATATAAGATCAAAATGTGGCTACTTGTTCATCAAAGTGTATAGTTTTCCAAGAGGGCGGCCGTAAAAAAACAGTTTGGCGGGAAATTACAAACAAACCAACCAACATTTCCGCTTTCTTTATATTTATCATCAATCAAGTGTACCTTAGAATTAGTTTGGATACAAATAGTGTGAACGCTTATTTTATTTTATTTTATTTATTTTATTTGATTATAAGTTTGTAAATATTAATTGGCAGATTGCAATGCTGACCGGAGACGAGGAAAGATCATTTTCATTATCTTTCCCATTTCCCGTTTTCCAGAATAAATCAGCACAAAACAGAAAGCAGAGTCGCCGAGTCCCTCTTCCCACTTTTCGACCCTAAACACCCAGGGTCACATATTGATTCAAGAAGAATAAAATAGCATCATGTACTGGAAACACGATGAACAATGGCCTACCAATTATTGATGGGACATTCCTTGCTAACAGATGAAAACCTCTCATTGTATATCCGTGATTAGATGTGAAACTCAGCCACATTTTGTTTCCATCGGAGAGTAATTTCGGGACCTGTCTGTTCCCACTCCATTGAAAGAAAACGGTAGAGACATCCCTGCTATCCACTCCATCCCCTGCCTGGAAAATATCATAGCTCGACTGCGTGTCGAAACTTGAGAAAGTGACAAGAATCTTGTAGTTTTCCAGTGTCTGGATGGACCAAAAGGCGTCAATGTAGTCGAAGTAGTTGCTTGGGTAAAGGGGTGAAAATATTTCAGCTGTCTCATTCCCACTAATTTCGAATGACCCTGTAGTAAAATTGAAGTGTCAAAGTTATTAATTAGGATATGGATTAAACATGCAAAGCTTTATTTGAAGTTAACCTTTTATAATGTTAAAAACAAATTCCAAGTGAAATTCTGTGGGGTAAGTTAGACTTTGCTACAGCGATTAAAAAAGCAGTTCTTAAGGCCTAAGTTTACTTCTGTAGAACACAACAGCAACACAACAGAAACTAGAGGCAAGTGTTTGTGGACAAACACAGGGCTGTTTCTAATTTTTTTATTGTTAGTTTGGATGTCAAATGTGTATGCAATATTTAAAGTTGTTTGTTTGTTTGTTAACAATGACGGAGGGATGAAGATGTTATTGGATGTGTGAAGGATTGGTTTAAAAAAGGAATCGTGTACAAATGCTATGGGAAATAGCCTAGGGAATGCCCCTTTAAGATGACATCACATAACATGTAATGACTTCATCATAACGTCATGTCAATTTTCATCTATGACACCGGGTGGCATACCTAAATAGTGTGTTTCAACTGAATCGGACTTGTACATTTGTAGATATATGGCTTCGAAAAATGCCCCTTTAAGATGACGTCACGTGACATGTAATGACGTCATCATGACGTAAAAGTTAGGCACACATTCTGAGCAGTTGGGGTAAGTGTCTGCTAAGTTTAAAAGTAGCCAAACTGGCCGGTAAGAAAGAAAACGTTTACAAATGCAATGGGCAATAATCTAGCGAGTGCCCCTTTAAGATGACACCACGTGACATGTTATGACTTGATCATAACGTCATGTCAATGTTCATCTATAACACCCGGTGGCATACCTAGATATTACGTTCCAACTTAATCGGACTTGTACTTTTGTAGATATATGGCTTCGAAAAATGCCGCTTTAAGATGACGTCACGTGACATGTGATGACGTCATCATGACGTAAAAGTTCGGCACACATTGTGAGCAGTTGGTGTAAGTGTCTGAAAAGTTTAAAAGTAGCCAAAGTGGCCGGTAAGAAAGAAAACGTTTACAAATGCTATGTGCAATATTCTAGCGACTTGAAAAAAGAATTTTTTTCATGACGTCATCATGACGTCACACAATTTGCGCTTTTTAGGGCATATCTTTGAGACATACCAAAGCTATAACAAAAAGAATTTTGAAAATATCTTGTTTTGTTCGCTAGATATATTGAAAAGAATGTTACGATTCTAAAGCTTCAAAAATTTAGCGACTTGAAAAAAGACTAGAAATCAACCCGTTTTATAAACAGCAAGCACATAATACCCATGGTTATCAGCCCTTCCCAGAATTCCTTTGTGTTATATTGAATTTGGTCTAAATTTTGAAATGGCTCCTATTTCACACTTGAGTGAGCCACGATCATGAAATTTTGGAATTGGGTACAGAAAAATACAATGTATACATTTTTGTAATCGGATTGACCCTTACATGCGTTAAAAAACAAACATATTTTTGATGACGTCATCATGACGTCACACAATTTTCGCCTTTTAGGGCATATCTTTGAGACATACCAAAGCTATAACAAAAAGAATTTTGAAAATATCTTGTTTTGTTCGCTAGATATATTGAAAAGAATGTTACGATTTTAATACTTCAAAAATTCAGCGACTTGAAAAAAGACTAGAAATCAACCCCTTTTATAAACAGCAAGCTCATAATAGCCATGGTTATCAGCCCGTCCCAGAATTCCTTTGTGTTATATTGAATTTGGTCTAAATTTTGAAATGGCTGTTATTTCTTACTTGAGTGAGCCACGATCATGAAATTTTGGAATTGGGTACAGAAAAATACAATGTATACATTTTTGTAATCAGATTGACCCTTACATGCGTTTTAAAAAAGAAATATTGTTGATGACGTCATCATGACGTCACACAATTTTCGCCATTTAGGGCATATCTTTGAGACATACCAAAGCTGTAACAAAAATAATTTTGAAAATATCTTGTTTTGTTCGCTAGATATATTGAAAAGAATGTTACGATTTTAAAACTTCAAAAATTCAGCGACTTGAAAAAAGACTAGAAATCAACCCCTTTTATAAACAGCAAGCTCATAATAGCCATGGTTATCAGCCCGTCCCAGAATTCCTTTGTGTTATATTGAATTTGGTCTAAATTTTGAAATGGCTCCTATTTCACACTTGAGTGAGCCACGATCATGAAATTTTGGAATTGGGTACAGAAAAATACAATGTATACATTTTTGTAATCGGATTGACCCTTACATGCGTTAAAAAACAAACATATTTTTGATGACGTCATCATGACGTCACACAATTTTCGCCTTTTAGGGCATATCTTTGAGACATACCAAAGCTATAACAAAAAGAATTTTGAAAATATCTTGTTTTGTTCGCTAGATATATTGAAAAGAATGTTACGATTTTAATACTTCAAAAATTCAGCGACTTGAAAAAAGACTAGAAATCAACCCCTTTTATAAACAGCAAGCTCATAATAGCCATGGTTATCAGCCCGTCCCAGAATTCCTTTGTGTTATATTGAATTTGGTCTAAATTTTGAAATGGCTGTTATTTCTTACTTGAGTGAGCCACGATCATGAAATTTTGGAATTGGGTACAGAAAAATACAATGTATACATTTTTGTAATCAGATTGACCCTTACATGCGTTTTAAAAAAGAAATATTGTTGATGACGTCATCATGACGTCACACAATTTTCGCCATTTAGGGCATATCTTTGAGACATACCAAAGCTGTAACAAAAATAATTTTGAAAATATCTTGTTTTGTTCGCTAGATATATTGAAAAGAATGTTACGATTTTAAAACTTCAAAAATTCAGCGACTTGAAAAAAGACTAGAAATCAACCCCTTTTATAAACAGCAAGCTCATAATAGCCATGGTTATCAGCCCGTCCCAGAATTCCTTTGTGTTATATTGAATTTGGTCTAAATTTTGAAATGGCTGTCATTTCTTACTTGAGTGAGCCACAATCATGAAATTTTGGAATTGGGTACAGCAAAATTCAATATATACATTTTTGTAATCAGATTGACCCTTACATGCGTAAAAAAAAAAAAGCATTTTTGATGACGTCATCATGACGTCACACAATTTTCGCTTTTTAAGGCATATCTTTGAGACATACCAAAGCTATAAGAAAAAGAATTTTGAAAATATCTTGTTTTGTTCGCTAGATATAATTTAATGAATGTTACGATTTTCAAAATTCTAAAATTCATAAAAAATCACGTGATGACGTCACCATGACGTAAAAGATCGGCATGCATCCTGAGCAGTTGGTCTAAGTGTCTGTTAAGTTTAAAGGCAATCGGCTGCATAAAAGTAGCCAAAGTGCCTGGCAGAACGAAAACGTGTACAAAGTCTATGGGCAAAAAGTCTGAAAAAGAAAAAAAAAAAAAAAAAAAAAAAAAAAGAAAAAAAAAACTAGAGGCAAGTGTTTGTGGACAAACACAGGGCTGTTTCTAATTTTTTTATTGTTAGTTTGGATGTCAAATGTGTATGCAATATTTAAAGTTGTTTGTTTGTTTGTTAACAATGACGGAGGGATGAAGATGTTATTGGATGTGTGAAGGATTGGTTTAAAAAAGGAATCGTGTACAAATGCTATGGGAAATAGCCTAGGGAATGCCCCTTTAAGATGACATCACATAACATGTAATGACTTCATCATAACGTCATGTCAATTTTCATCTATGACACCGGGTGGCATACCTAAATAGTGTGTTTCAACTGAATCGGACTTGTACATTTGTAGATATATGGCTTCGAAAAATGCCCCTTTAAGATGACGTCACGTGACATGTAATGACATCATCATGACGTAAAAGTTAGGCACACATTCTGAGCAGTTGGGGTAAGTGTCTGCTAAGTTTAAAAGTAGCCAAACTGGCCGGTAAGAAAGAAAACGTTTACAAATGCAATGGGCAATAATCTAGCGAGTGCCCCTTTAAGATGACACCACGTGACATGTTATGACTTGATCATAACGTCATGTCAATGTTCATCTATAACACCCGGTGGCATACCTAGATATTACGTTCCAACTTAATCGGACTTGTACTTTTGTAGATATATGGCTTCGAAAAATGCCGCTTTAAGATGACGTCACGTGACATGTGATGACGTCATCATGACGTAAAAGTTCGGCACACATTGTGAGCAGTTGGTGTAAGTGTCTGAAAAGTTTAAAAGTAGCCAAAGTGGCCGGTAAGAAAGAAAACGTTTACAAATGCTATGTGCAATATTCTAGCGACTTGAAAAAAGAATTGTTTTCATGACGTCATCATGACGTCACACAATTTGCGCTTTTTAGGGCATATCTTTGAGACATACCAAAGCTATAACAAAAAGAATTTTGAAAATATCTTGTTTTGTTCGCTAGATATATTGAAAAGAATGTTACGATTCTAAAACTTCAAAAATTTAGCGACTTGAAAAAAGACTAGAAATCAACCCGTTTTATAAACAGCAAGCACATAATACCCATGGTTATCAGCCCTTCCCACAATTCCTTTGTGTTATATTGAATTTGGTCTAAATTTTGAAATGGCTCCTATTTCACACTTGAGTGAGCCACGATCATGAAATTTTGGAATTGGGTACAGAAAAATACAATGTATACATTTTTGTAATCGGATTGACCCTTACATGCGTTAAAAAACAAACATATTGTTGATGACGTCATCATGACGTCACACAATTTTCGCCATTTAGGGCATATCTTTGAGACATACCAAAGCTGTAACAAAAATAATTTTGAAAATATCTTGTTTTGTTCGCTAGATATATTGAAAAGAATGTTACGATTTTAAAACTTCAAAAATTCAGCGACTTGAAAAAAGACTAGAAATCAACCCCTTTTATAAACAGCAAGCTCATAATAGCCATGGTTATCAGCCCGTCCCAGAATTCCTTTGTGTTATATTGAATTTGGTCTAAATTTTGAAATGGCTGTCATTTCTTACTTGAGTGAGCCACAATCATGAAATTTTGGAATTGGGTACAGCAAAATTCAATATATACATTTTTGTAATCAGATTGACCCTTACATGCGTAAAACAAAAAAAGCATTTTTGATGACGTCATCATGACGTCACACAATTTTCGCTTTTTAAGGCATATCTTTGAGACATACCAAAGCTATAAGAAAAAGAATTTTGAAAATATCTTGTTTTGTTCGCTAGATATAATTTAATGAATGTTACGATTTTCAAAATTCTAAAATTCATAAAAAATCACGTGATGACGTCACCATGACGTAAAAGATCGGCATGCATCCTGAGCAGTTGGTCTAAGTGTCTGTTAAGTTTAAAGGCAATCGGCTGCATAAAAGTAGCCAAAGTGCCTGGCAGAACGAAAACGTGTACAAAGTCTATGGGCAAAAAGTCTGAAAAAGAAAAAAAAAAAAAAAAAAAAAAAAAAAGAAAAAAAAAAAAATCTTAACGAAAACAAGGGCTGTTTCGAAAAACTTTCGAAACAGCCAAAAATCTTAACGAAAACAAGGGCTGTTTCGTAAAACTACGAAACAGCCAATAAGCGAAATATTTTCGCACAAGCAGTATACACCAGGAGCGGATCTATCTTTATCGCAAACCAGCAACCCTTTTGGGATACGTTAGTGTGCCTTTCCATAACCGGGAGAGGGGATTTAATAGCGCTATTAAAGCCCCGAGGAGTACTCCCCCTTCCCCAGAAGCGGAAGAGATGTGTCACCTACATGGGCAAATTTCTGATTTTTTGTCACCCGGCAAAAGTTCATGGATCCGTTCCTGCATAGCGCATTTTACTGTCATTTGAGGCCATTCTTTTAAGAGTAGCCAGCCAATTTTTATCCATACCCATCCTGTCACGGACCCTGACAATGGTTTCGAGGCTGAAACTCACCACAATTCAGTAATTCATCTCTTTTATCCAGGCAATCCGATCGATAATCACAATGATAGGTGCGATTTATGCAGACTGAATGTCCGCAGTGAAACTCATCCGACGTACACGTCAAGTTGTCTGAAAAAAAGTAATCAAGATTCCTATTTACTTTGTGTGAAAAAAAAGGAATGAATTTCTTTTTATTATGGACCTACTGGTTGGCAATAATACACTGGAAATTAAATGTCTGGTGTTAGATTAACACAACGCGGTATCTATAGACCTAATGGTTAAATACAAATACTGCATGGTGATGATTTGACACCAATAATTTCGCAATGTAATTTCTGCTCCATCTTGCCAAAGTATGAGGACAAAACGAGCAACAGTCTAAATTCCCTTCTCCAACTTGAAGGCATAAATAAGCACACCTACCTGTTAACGGAACACTTCTTGCTAACAGGTGAAACCCAGTGAAGGTGGCATACTGATTTGATGTAAACCTTAACCACATCGCAGATCCATTGGAGAGAAGATCGGGTGGTTTCCTGGTCCCACTCCATTCAAAGAAAACGGTGGTGACGTCATCACTGTTTGCACCATCTCCTACTTGCAAAACATCTCGTCTAAACTCGGTGTGGAAACTTAAGAAGGTGACATGGATCATCCGAGTTTCCACCGTCTGAACTGTCCACGTGGCGTCCATGTTGTTATCGTAGCTTTGTGGGTGCAGTGGTGAGCTTATGTATGTGGTCTCTAACGCACCGATGGTAATATTAAATGACCCTGCAATCAGTTAATACACGTAAACATCAGTATTAAGGCCCGGTCACACTTGGTGGAATTGTCGCGTGTTTAATACCCGCGCGTTCCACCCACCAATAGAGAGCGTTTATTCGCATCGTTTTCGTTTTCGTCATCGTTATCGTGGTCAGTGTGACCGGCCCCTTTATGTCGATTAATATGGTGTAGTTTTCAAAACTTTCAAATTTACTGTACCTAGTCAGTTTCCCTTGCGGTTTCCTTGTGGTTTGTTTGACTAATATGGTTTAGTTTGAGCTGTTAGTTTTAATGATTTATATTTTCAAACAAATGAGTAAATTATGGATAATAAGCATAATATTGGGTAAAATAGATTACCTGCGATATAGTACAATATAAAGCAACTTATGAAAACAAAAAACTCGAATAAAAATGATTTCAAAGACAAAACATTTCAAATCATGCGTAGGCCTATATATTGAGACTTCATTATTCTATTATACTATTTATTGACATTTGGCTGTGGAACGGATACAAACTGCTTGCATGTATCTTTCTATTTGCTTAAAAATGCGGATTTTAAAATGATAAACAGTTAGTACACGGCCGAATAGCTGATGTCATTTACAATAAAAACTGTCGAAAATCCAAACTGTGTTGTCGCCAGTATAATTTCATTAAATGAACGCAAATTAACGTTAATTAAGCTTTAACTTAAAAACAATCTCATAATTCAGACACAAAACACAGCTCATTTTGTGTGATGCCAAAGTCCGTGGAAATAGAATGTTTTCGTTTTATTGTTCTATTTCAGAACGAAAGCTTTGGCTTTACTATTATCTCAAATATTATACGTATTTTGCTATATTATGAAGAGCTTTTAAATTACCATAGTCTACTTTTGTGCTGTACCGTAGTCAGAATGTCTTGATTAGGGCCTATACTCCGAAGAAACAACGCAGACTGTTGAACTACAGGGTATGGTCAACAGGGAAAACACGAATTTTATCAACTCAACGAGGATGAAAACTGGTTTTGCCCTTGCTGCCCTATATCAAATATTTCTGGTTCATTTACCCGAAATCAAAGTGTTGATGACAGTACTCAGAACACGACAGAAAGTGTAGACCAGCATTCTCATTCAGAGAACAATGACTATAATATCAATGGCTTTTCAAATCGTGCTAAACCAAACACGAAAGTATCGTAGGAAGCTGAAAATCGCAATTGTAAATTTCCAAAGCATCAGGCAAAAGGTTGCAGAATGTCATGCTTTCGTTACAACCAACGACCCTGATGTAATCCTTGGTTCAGAATTGTGGCTCCATGAAAGCATCTCCTCTGCTGAAATCTTTCCCCGTGAGTACCAAGTCTCCAGGAAGGATAGAAATACCAAAGGCGGTGGTGGAGTATTCATAGCGGTCAAAGAAAACATCCCTCGCATTGAAAGGACGGATTTAAATCAGGAGGGTAGTGAGCAAATCTGGTGTCAACTACTTCTGAAGGATGAAACAATCTTTGTTGGTTGTTACTACAGACCTCCATCATCAAGAGAAGACTTCGACCAGCTAGACACAAATTTAAGTAAAATTAGACGTGAAACAAAATCCCTCTCTATAATTCTGGGTGGAAATGTTAATGTCCCCAACATGACTTGGACTACAACCGAAGTGCACGGCGCGCTACAGGAGAAAAACGAAAACGGTGGCTGATGATCATTGCATGGATCAACTAGTTACTTTTGCAACTCGCAGAAATGGCAATGGGACTGAGAATACACTCGACCTTTGTTTTACAAGCCGCCCGTCATTAGTAAATGACGTTTACTCATGCGTACAGATAGGAGACCATAGCATAGTTATTGTTGATATCAACACCAAGTTACCTAAGCCGACCAAAACCCAGAGGACTGTTTATTGTTGGAACAAGATGGACGAGGAAAATTATAAACGAGGCTGTCAAGAATTCACTGAAACTGTCCTTGGCAACCATCCAGGGGAGAAGACTGTGGATGAAAACTGGACCCAGTTTAAAGATACCATCTTACACCTTATCCAAAAATATGTTCCTTCAAAACTTACCAAGGGAAAAGGTCATCCACCGTGGTTTACCCACAGACTTAAGAGGTTGTGTAGAAAACAGGAAAGATATTACATCAAAGCAAAAAGACATGGTACACAACAAAAATGGGAACTCTTCAAGAAAGTCCGACTTGAAGTTGATAAAGAACTTAGGAAAGCACGACGGGAGTATATCACTGAATTGTCTGCATCAGAAGACACCAGACGGTTTTGGAATTTCATCAAATCTCGTAGGAAAGATAATGTGGGAATACAAACACTTAAAACTAGGGACCAAATCATTACCGATGACCAAACCAAAGCTGACACACTAGCAGATCAGTTCCAAAGTGTTTTTTTTTTCGGATGAAGATCCTACTTTACCAACATTACCGCCTAGCCGTTTCCCAGACATGTCACCGTGGAAGGGGTACTGAAACTGCTCCGTACGCTTAAAACCAATAAAGCAATTGGACCGGATGATCTACCAAACATGGCACTGAAGGCTGCTGCTGATGAGTTAGCACCGGCCCTCCAGTTAATATTTCAACAGAGTATAGACGGAGGTGAACTACCGGAGGATTGGAAAAAGACAAACATCTGCACCATCTTCAAAAACAGGTTCAAAGTCGGACCCTGCTAACTACCGACCAATCTCGTTGACCTGCGTCTGTTGTAAACTTATTGAACACATTATTGACAGCCAACTAATGAAGCATTATTTTATCCCAACAACATACTTTCCGATGCCCAGCATGCATTTAGAAGGCTAGATCGTGTGACACACAACTTATAACCACTCTTCACGACTTGACCAAACATCATGATAAGCAGCTAACCACAGACATAGCAGTCCTAGACTTCAGCAAAGCATTTGACGTTGTACCACATCATCGACTTTTGCAGAAGCTGAACTTCTATGGCATCCAGAACGACCTTAACAACCTGGTCTCCTGGTCAAATCAGTGGGGAATGCGGTTCAATGCCTCTAAGTGTAAAGTTATGAGGATATCAAGAAAACGGCATCCTGGTAATGCAACCTACACCATGCTTGGGGAAGCCCTGGAGGAAGTTAAAGACGACAAATACCTTGAGATAATCCTACAAAACAATCTTAAATGGGATAAAAGAAACACGTCATGCAGCAGCAAAAGCTACGAAAGTACTAAACTTCATACAAAGAAACTTCAACAATTGCTCCAAAACAGTCAAGGTAAATCTCTATACTACGCTTGTGCAACCTCACTTGGAATATGCCTCAACAGCCTGGAATCCTGGAACTAAATCAAATCAGGAGATCCTTCAGAAGGTTCAACGAAGGGCTGCCAGATTTGTAAACGACTAAACCAAAATCTTCTGTGACTGACATGCTACATAAATTGAACTGGGACTCGATGGAACAAAGACGCCTGCACCAAAGACTTAGTGCCCTCTATACAAAATGATCAACGGTGAAATCGACGTCAACCCCGACCTATACATCAAGACGAAAGTAAATATGACTCGACGCTCGCATAACAAGCAGTTCGAAATGGTTCATCACACATCAACTCCTCATATACAGTCTTCTTTCTTTTTGAAACCGTCAAACTATGGAATGTCTTGCCTAACCAAATAGTCAACTCTAATTCCACAAAACAGTTTAAGGAATCCCTCAAAACATCCTACGACAGCCCTCATAGACTATAAAAGCACGTAATTGCGCCCATCTCTCGTCGAGGCTTCCAGTTATATTCCCAAGAGGAAGAATTCCGGAAGTGTAGACTACAAGACAAGACGATAACAAAATAAAATAAAACACGAAAAATGTAAAATTCAGTTGTATTACCCATCTGACAGGTGCTGCCATGGAACCCAGCAGGACAATCGCATCGGAAACTAGTATTGCCCACTGGTTGGCAAGTTCCGTTGTTTTGACATGAGTGTAATTCACAGCCTACACAAGAGCAAATACGAAGAGAGACATGAAAACTTTAATTAATCGATATTAAGGTAACCTTTTAAACACAACTTTTCAAAGAAGCCATCTTTTCAAGAAATCGTGTTTTTTTTACAAAATGTAATGTATCAAAAAGTGCATTGAAAAACAGTCAGCATTTTTTGAGTGACGGTATCCATCCAGTATTTATCCCGTAGATTCATCGAGTTTGTGGTTAATAAATATTAATAGTAATAATAACATACCTTCTACCTGTTTAGGTATATTGGCAAGTCTGCCAGGTTTCCTGCAATACGACACTGTCACGGGTTTTAGCAGTCCCGTATTAAAAAGTTAATCAAGAACTATATCGAAAAAAGAAAAAAAACAATGTTCATCTCTTGACATTTTCGTGATCGACAGTTGCGTCATATAAACCGATATCCAACCTTCCAAATCATTACACCGTGCATGTTGTTTGTATACACATTTCAGAATTTTCTTTAACTTAAATTCTGATTATACCACAGGCTTTGGTACCATAATTAAAGTGTGATCTTGTTGAATTTGACTTTCAAGATTGTCAAACGTTTTCTGATTTGTATCAGATATAGTTTTCAAATGTTGATGACTGCATATAAATGTTAAATTGCATCTCAAGATGGTTTTCTAACTTACCACAGATTGCTTGTTCGTCACGTTCATCGAGGCAATCCGACCAGCCATCGCACTTGTAGGATCCATCAATGCAGACAGAGTGACCGCAGTCGATTTCACCTGAGGTACAGGTTAAATTTCCTAAAACAAGAATGAATCATATATACAAATTGCAATGAAGTGGACGGATAACTAAAAGGGGTGTGGTTCTTCATTCAACCTGTAGATGTATAGACAGCGTATAACGTTTTGATATGTTCAACCCAACATCAAAAGGAACACTTGAGTCTATGTTTTCTAAAACAGACGGAACTGAGTGCCGTATGGACGATTCGAACATTTCCTATTGACTATCATACCAATCCGTCTCTGTTTTTCGGAACTGCAGCTGTTCGGTTGGTCGGTCGGTGGGTCGGTTAATTTATTGATTGATGACCCGTCCCCTCCTTTTCATGAAATTTTGATTGCCCATCGGTGCCATTTGTCACGTCTGACCGTAGCTGGCGGGATTGGGTTGCATAACAAAACATAATACAAAAGAATTGGCAGTTAAATATATATTTTGCATCAAAACATTACAATTCATAGCTATGCGCTTACCAGTGGAACGAAAGCTTGTAACAAACATATTTATTCCAGAATAAGTGATGATCCCATCACTTGAGAACCGAATCCACATTGCGCTTCCACTGGAGAGTAAGTTGGGTGCCTGCTTGGTCCCGCCCCATTTAAAGAACATGTTGGAGTAGTTTTCGCTGTCAGTGCCATCCCCAGCCCGCAAGTTGTCAAAATATCTCTCTGTGTTAAACTTGGCAAAAGTGACGAGGATCTTTGCGTTGTCATCTGTCTGGATGTTCCAAACATAGTCAACTCTGTTTGGGTAGTTGCTTGGATAGAATGGTGTAGTAATTTGGGTAGTTTCATTTGCACTGAGATGGACCGCAAAGGAGACAGACTCAGCATCTGGTTGGTATTGCAAGAAAACAGAACCAGGGAAACGTTACAGTATAATTTGGCCCTTCAAGTTGACGACACCATCCGCCATCTTTCCACTCCTCGCGATGCGCGAACGTACGTGAACAAGTACTAGCAGGCGCTGGACTAGGCAGCAATGATTGAATGGCTGTTCCACGATACTAATCCGGCGAACACATAGACCTAAAGCCCGGTTCATACTTCATGCGAATGCGAAGCGAATTTGGCGTCATGAAACATTCGCAGGGAAGCTTCGCACAAGTTGAAATGTGTTTGGCGTTGACGTCATAAATTCGCTTCGCATTCGCATTCGCATGAAGTATGAACCGGGCTTAAGGCGTAATGACGTATGGCTTTGTTTACAAGTGCGCTTTCCTATGGTAGCCAGGTCGGGACGCCAGACAATCGTCCCCACCTAGCTCCCATAGAGTACCGAAGTGATGACGTCATACAATGCATTTTTTTGAACCAGAATACATTCTAAACTACATGTGTTTGGAACCAGTTGCCCCGGCAACTGACGTCAGACTTCGGTACTCTATAGGAAAGCAAACATTTATACAAAGCGTGACGTCATTACACCTTGGGTCTATGAGAAGCCATTTTTGGGTGACACCCCCCTGCCGCCCTCAGACGAGGCGCGCGCGCATTTTGGTGTCCCTATTGTTCCAATGAGCTGGGAGCGCGTGCATAGCGTGAATTGCGCGAGCATGGTGCCACTGAAGAAAATGGCTGTCGTCGGATTAGTCTGTGGCGGCTGCTTCTAACCACCACACTCCCGATCCCCTGGACACACGTAGACCGTGAGTTCCGAACACTGCTCTTGACATCGGAGGTACAAGCAATGTTTTTTTTTCTGCCGACGGCGTAAATAATACTTAAAACACAAACATAGACCAAAATCTCCTTCTTATTATTAATATGGAACCACGATTCCTCAAAACTCATGTCGCAATGTGTAGCTCGCAAGAATGAAGAAGCGTTTTAGAGGTGGGAAGAAAACCCCAGAATAATTTCCGAGGTAAAACCTCATGAAATCAGGCAGAAACTGAAAACCCAATGCATATGTCGGCCGAGTTGGGAGTCGAACCCGGATCATAGCGGTGGATGCTGAGGAAAGTACCACAAGGCCAACCTGCCTCTCACCGTTTTCTTTTTAGTTTCGAAACCATTTACAACATGTTTCCTATTTCGATTTCTCGGAACCTTGAACTTGCACTATACCGCGCACCTAATCTGTGCCTTTTTTAACATTATATCGTGGAATACTCAAGCTCGCGGGAATTAAAACGTGACTGTCTGATAGCTTAGTAGCCAAATGAGTGTACTCGGGGTATAACTCAGAAATTTCCGGGATCCTCCAAATTGGTCAAGACCGGAATGGACGGCTTCCCGGTCCCTCCATTACCGTTCTGTCTTCTAGTATGGAGACCGGCAGCGTGTGATACTAATTATTGTAAACCAGGGGTTATTCTTTCGGTCGATACTAATCAGAGAAATACTAGTAATACATTCCAATGTTCCAAATTCAGTCAATTGCTCCGCGATTCAAGCTCACTAACGCGAATGATGAAAAACCCATCAAAATCTTATTACAGCGTTTGCGCACACGAGCGCCACTAACCCTATGATTCAGGGGCAGGGACCAGTCTAGATTTTGAATTGAAACTCTGCCAACCAAAACAGTTGTATTCGTGGTGTAGCGTGAATTTCAGACTCTACGAAATACGGGCCCATCGGTAGTTCTGCAGATGCCTAAGTGAAAACAATAAGCCAGTTCGGTATTTCAACTGTATACGGATTGCTATTTCGCCAGGGCGGATTACTATTTCGCCAGGGCGGATTACTATTTCGCCCGGGCGGGTTACTATTTCGCGCAGGCGGGTTACTATTTCGCCCGGGTGGATTACTGTAGAAATGGTAAAACCCGTTATATATGATCCGATTAATCCGCCTGAACGAAATGGCCTCCCGGGCGAAATAGTAATCTGCCCGGGCGAAATAGTGGGCGGACGGGCGAAATAGTAATCCGCCCGGGCAAAATAGTACTCCGCCCGGGCGAAATAGTAATCTGCCCGGGCGAAATAGTAATCTGCCCGGGCGAAATAGTAATCCGCCCGGGCGAAATAGTGGGCGGGAATTCCTTTTTGGTCATGTCCTAAATACGCTTCCGTACTACTGCGCATGTGCACAATGACATTTTATCCCGAATGACCCGCGTGACCTAACGCGCGCGTGTGAACGCAAAAGGTGGTCGCACAACGCGCACGTGTTAAATTCAATTAGAATGGGCGTTCGCGTAAAGCCCGGTTCATACTTCATGCGAATGCGAATGCGAAGCGAATTTTACGTCATGAAACATTCGCAGCGAAGATTCGCACAAGTTGAAATGTGTTCAACTTTTGCGAATTCGCAGACGTCATAAATTCGCTTCGCATTCGCATGAAGTATGAACCGGGCTTAACATGGTAGAGTCGCCGGTCACGTGAAAGGGTTTAACCAATCACAGGATTTTCATAGGAGTCTGATTTTCATATGACACCAGTACCCTGTGCAGTCGCACACCCTGAACCGCTTAGGCATTGAAAATACATTTTGTATTTCGGTTTTGAAATTGAATTTGTAATTATCTTCCATTCAATCGATATTGAAATTGGACCCCTCGTCTCTTCGTTTAACAGCATTTTAGAAAGTTTCTATTTACCCTTTTCACCTTTCGAAAGTTTATTATTTAGCAGACACTTGGTTTGAGTTTCATGACACCATGCACCATGGATAACCATGGATAACGTAGTCAATAAGTTTTCGAATAAAAGAAATACACACCCTCCAAAACACTGGCGTATATAGCGAGGCGATGTCCTTGCCTTTTTTAGGAACATACAATTAAAAACGTCATTGCTTGATAACTGGTGATTACCCCCCCCCCCCCCGCACCGTCGCGCTTTTAAATTGAGGTCACCCAAATTTTGCTCCCTCCCCGGACCCAAAACTTGGATACGCCACTGCTTAAAGAACGATTTGAAACAAATATTTGCTGTGTTTAGGCATACAACAAATAGTATTTCACCCCTGAAACGGGATAGAGCATTTCACTAAGACGAATTTGTTGAAATGTTGCTTTATAAACAGTCACTTGCCCGTTTAAATAAAAACCGATTTTACTGCGATTCATTCTTTAAGGAAAAGCCAGACTTTGGTGTATTGCAGTTTTAAACTTCCGTCATTTGCATATCAAAATCTAAGCGCCACTAAATGAAAAAACAAAACCACGTTTTCAAAGTGAAAAAGGATTATGACTTAAGTTCATTGCCGCTCAAAGGAAAACAATACAGAAATGACATGCATCAGTATTATATAAAGCGGAATAAATACATCAGGATGTAAGAGACAACAATAAGATAATACATGTATTAAGAGTAAGACGCAATGGTGCTTACCTTGTGACAGATACAACAAAATCATGATGTAGCAAATTATCCATTCGTGAAGCGCCATTATTCATTGCGACGAGTACAGGTCTAGTCGTCACTCTTTAAGGCCTTGTAATGAATATCACCCTTCTTAGTTAAGTGTTCATTTTGCGTTTTAACTGCGCATTGAATCAAGTCAGGCAACACCGAAAATGATGCAAAGAATTTAACGAATGACAAACACGGCAATTTGCAGGAAATGTTTAGGGGGAAATCCCGGGAAAGAAAATGTGGTAAATATCTTGAACTTTCCCCGGCGTGAATTAATTTGACTAATTTCCTCTTTTCAGCTTCATCTTGGATAGAGGGTCAAAGGTCTATCCAATGTAAAAAAATTATCTTCAAGAGTTCCTGTAAGCGAACTATAAGTTTAGTTTTTGGGTTATTAAACCTGCGAAATAACCGGCTGTGTTGTTAATATTGAATCTTCACAGCTATACACCCCAAAACACAAAATTACCAGAAAATAACAACAAAATAATTAGAAATGCATTACAAAAGGCGTTTTTGTTTGTTTTTCCCCCCGAATGAAGTTATTAAAAGCATATCCTGCGGGGATGAAAGAGGGTCACCACTTAATTAATAAACCCACAATATATTCTATAGAGCTTAATTCAAATGTATATTTTATCTTAACTGCACATTTCATTTGTTTTAATCTAGAAAATCTGGCGAATGAAGTGCCAACTTAAGGTTAAGTATATCCCGAAATTAATAGACCGATTGCGCTCACTAAGTCACGTGACCTATAGTGGGTATCAAACATCAACAAACGTGGCGTCCTCCATAGCAAATAAGTGCCGCTGCATTTGTTTGTTTGTTTGTTCAGGTGAGATCGTACTGAATTTGAGCTCTCGAAAAGTGTAAGTTTTTTGTAGCTTTCAGACCTTGTTATGGTCCCTAATTTGTAACATTGTTGTAATATAGTATATAGACTCTACTAGTTGAATTCTGTACATTCTTATTGTTGTAATTTTGTGTATTTTAGGGTTTTTACTTGTAACTTTCTATCTACAAGGGTGGATAGGAAGGCTGGCCACCATGGCCAGTCAAGCAAAACCCAACCCTGGTGTTCGGGGCCAGTCGAGTGAAAACATCGCTGGCCCCTCTGGTGGAAATTTGCATACGAATACGCAGGAGCCTTTCACAGATATCACCAGGTACAATGGCGTGTTTTTCAAAGCCGCAGACAATGTGTCCATCCAGTCATATGTAAATGCTCTTGCTTATACTGTTCCTGCTAATACTATAGTATCAGCCAGCCGTATCTCAAATGGTCGTATCGCCATATACTTCAAGACAAGAGTAGCTCTCGAAGACGCTGTAATGTACGGCTTAGAATACAATGACACATACATCGAATTGACTCCTTTGGTTCAACCAACACAACGGTTAGTACTTTCCAATGTATATCCTGAAATGTCCAATGCCGTAATAGCCAAAAATATGTCAAGCTTTTGTAAATTAGTTTCGCCCATCCGACCCATTCCTCTTGGCATAAAATCCAAAGATCTTTCGCATGTTATGTCTTTCAGACGTCAGGTTCATGCCATTGTAGATGTTAATGTCACAATACCGGATCATATGAATATTTCTCATATGGGGGTAAATTACAGGATTTTCATCTCGAATAACTCGGTGAAGTGTTTCAATTGTGGAGAAAATGGACATATGAGTAAACAGTGTAAGAAGCCTAAAATCTCCAACAAACCCACCTCACACGATGATCCTAACGATAACAACAACCATGACAACAGTAATAACCATGACACAAATCCACTCAACCCACCTCCCGTCTTCATGCAAGGAAAGAAATCGGACCCACAACACCCACCGAAAAATCCCACACACACCACCAATGCCAATCAGAACAACGAAGACAAGACAACCACATCCACCACACCTAAAACACCAAAACCAAACGAAACAACAAGAACAAATGTGACAACACCTCTTCCAACAAATTCTAAGTCCCCCTCAAAAGCACCTACACAGAACATCCCAGCAACTCCCACACATACACCTCAAGGGAATGGATCGATCTGGGGCTCACCTCCTGCGCCAACGAGGAAAGCCTCTCCTTTGTTTTCTGAGATTGTTTCAAAGAGAAAACAATCTTCCCCATCTTCCAAGTCTTCGCCCTCTGGGAACGACGCTCCTGAGGGACGTCTTGTTCCTCTCCACTCTCCATCCCCACCAAGGAAAATCAGCAAAACACAAACAGACACACACATGGAAACAAACACCCTCACTCAAACTCTCAATGAAACACAACAATCCGCTCAGCCCTCTCCAGTAACACAAAGTCAAGAATACAGTGATAGTGACCAAGAATCAGTCTCCTCTGAACAGAGTCAACTAACCCAGGATGAAGATGGCCCCGAAAATCTTCAAGTTTCAGATGGACCATTGACAAATCAAGAGGTAATATCATTCTTGAAATGCGTTAAATCTCGACGCAAACCTCTTGATGTTGCCAAAAAGTTCACATCAGACATACCAGGTTTAATTAAACAAATAAGGCCTCTTCGTAACAGTCCTCTTCTTCGGAAAAGTATGCAGCAAAGGATCCGAACACTGATGAAAAATCTAGACCCTACTGACCCGTTCAACTTTCTTCCTAAATGATTTTGATCCAAGCCTTTTTGAGCATGATGACGCTCTCTTTTGCAACCTTAAATACAGGAGGGTGCTCCATGCCTATCAACAATGCTTCTATCCGAATCTACATAGATAACATACTTCATAACCCTGATATTGTTCTTTTACAAGAAAGTAATAATCTTAATAATGAAGTTTTATGCTGGAAAGCTTGGCCCTATACTGTTTTCTGTACTCCTAGCAATACACGAGGTTCTGGAGTTGCCACTTTGATCAAGAATAATCAACAGGTTAACATTTTATCTTTTTGTACCATCTTCACAGGATACATTAACTATGTTAATCTGGAAGTCCAATCCATATCATACCATATTTATAATATTCTTATCCCGCAAGATGATAGTACAGCTTTAAAAGCTCTTTCAAAGATGTTTAACCATTGCAATCAACACACGGAAGGTGTTATTATTTTTGGTGGTGATTTTAATTGCACTCACCAACCTTTGCTTGATAGATCTTCTCACTCTAAAGAAAGAAGATCTAAGATTATCTCCTCTCTTGAAAACCTTGTTACCACTTTTTCTTTGTGCGACGTCTGGCGTAGACGTAATCCTGAAATTGTTAAATTTAGCTGGTTCGGAAAAAGTCCAGATCAACAAGGCAATATTCCTAAAGCAAGGCTTGATCGCATTTATTTCCCAATTAATCTCATGTCTTCTGTTATCTCTTGTAATATCCATACTTGTTCTCTCTCCGATCATAGTGCTGTCTACTTCCAGAACTGTAAGGTTTATACAAACCTTACAGAAAGACACATTGAACCTGCTGTGGACGATTTTCTTCCATAGTTTTGACCCTCAATAACTCTCTAGTCACGACATTTTCTGCCCCAAGATTTCACATGCCTTCACTTGATATGGCCATGTACACATAGGCTAGGTTCACTTCCTTGAAATGTAACCCAAAAAGTAAAATTTTACCGAAATTTCGCTTACCAAGACCACATCCATCGCCAATCCGCAGTTTCGCATCAGTTTTTGTCGACTGAGGGCGCCTCAATGCTCTTGACCAACCACAGCGCGGCTTTCATATCAACGGGTGAGGCAAAAAACACACCACACTGACGTTTTGTTTTCGCAGCAAACAGTAGTTGAACATTTGTTTCAGGTTCGTACGGCACACAACAAGCAGCCGCGTTATTGCGCCGCGCCGCGCCGCACCACCGCACGCATGCATGGGGGGGGGGGGGGGGGGGGGAGGATGGGGCGAGTGTGGTGGCCTCAAAGGGACAAAGGCTCCTTAGATAGGTTATAATACACGAATGTTTGCGAGTGCAATAAAAAGAATAATTTCGTGAGGCGAGAGACGTGATTTTCTTTCTATCACATGCCAGCCTTACTAGCTGGTGCGTACATGTATTTATAACCATTTCCAAGGAGCCTTTGTCCCTTTGAGGCCACCACACTCGCCCCATCCTCCCCCCCCCCCCCCCCCCCCCCCCCCATGCATGCGTGCGGTGGTGCGGCGCGGCGCGGCGCAATAACGCGGCTGCTTGTTGTGTGCCGTACGAACCTGAAACAAATGTTCAACTACTGTTTGCTGCGAAAACAAAACGTCAGTGTGGTGTGTTTTTTGCCTCACCCGTTGATATGAAAGCCGCGCTGTGGTTGGTCAAGAGCATTGAGGCGCCCTCAGTCGACAAAAACTGATGCGAAACTGCGGATTGGCGATGGATGTGGTCTTGGTAAGCGAAATTTCGGTAAAATTTTACTTTTTGGGTTACATTTCAAGGAAGTGAACCTAGCCTATGTGTACATGGCCATATCAAGTGAAGGCATGTGAAATCTTGGGGCAGAAAATGTCGTGACTAGAGAGTTATTGAGGGTCAAAACTATGGAAGAAAATCGTCCACAGCAGGTTCAATGTGTCTTTCTGTAAGGTTTGTATAAACCTTACAGTTCTGGAAGTAAGTGCTGTCGTGCTCGAAATAAATATCCCTAATAGTAAACAAAAGGGAAGTGCCTATTGGCTCTTCAACAATTCCTTGCTTGAAGATGAAACGTACAAAGAAATAATTAAACAATTTTGGTCAAACTGGCAACTTCAGAAAAATACTTTTACTAATGTTTGTACTTGGTGGGATATTGGAAAATCCCACATAAAATCTTTAACTCAAATGTATGGAGCTAAAGTTGCTCGAGAAAGGCGGGAACAAATTCTTACTTTGCAAAAAAACATTGATCAACTGCAATCTATGCCTGACATCTCTCAAGATTCTCTCAAAATTTTGAAGGAACAGAGAGATTCACTCAATGAATTCTTTAAACAAGAAGCCAAAGGCGCCCTTATTAGAGCTCGGTTTACATATACATCCGAAATTGATACTTGCTCTAAATTCTTTTTCAACTTTGAAAAATCCCGCTCTGCCTCGAAAACTATCTCTAGTATTCGTTTACAATCTGGTAAAGTTTCTGATAACTGTAATGAAATCAAATCTCATATTCGTAATTTTTACAAAGATCTTTACAGTCAGGTTGAAACTGACGATAACGCTTTTAACTTACTAGTTGAAAATCTACCCACTTTGACTTTAGATGATGCTGAAGATTGCGATAAATTCATAACTCCAGAAGAAATGGATAATGCTGTCAAACAACTAAATAACAATAAATCACCTGGTCTTGACGGCCTCACATCTGAATTTTATCAGACTTTTTGGCAAACTATAAAGGATGATTTAATGTTGGTTTTGAATAACTCTATTGACACCCTTCATTTACCTGTTTCTTGTCGAAGAGGAGTCATTACTCTTCTTCCAAAGAAAGGTGACTTATTAGAAATCTCTAATTGGCGTCCTATTTCTCTATTAAATACGGACTACAAGATCTTTGCTAAAATTATGGCTAATAGACTAAAAAATGTTATTACCACAATTATACATCCTGACCAGAGCTACACCGTTCCTGGTCGCTTTATTTATGATAATATTAATCTGATTAAAGATACTCTTATGTATGCTAATTCTGCTAATATTCCCTTGGCGGTGCTAAATCTAGATCAGAAAAAAGCATTTGATAATGTCGATCACCAATATCTATTTAAAGTTATGAAAACCATGGGTTTTGGTGACCGGTTTATTTCTTATGTTAAATTATTGTATACTGACACTCAAAGCTTAATTAAAGTTTGTGGCTCCTTGACTGCTCCCTTCCCTTTTGAAAAAGGGATCAGACAAGGATGTCCCCTTTCTGGTTTACTTTACTTCATAGCTATGGAACCTTTCTTGCATACTCTTAGACGTAAAATTAATAAGTATGGTCTCTGTATCCCAGAGAGTGACACTTATCTTGTTACCTCTGCTTATGCAGATGATGTTTCTATTTTTATAACTAATGATAATGGTTTTGATATTGTTAAAGATGTATATAATTTATTCAGCAAGTCTTCTGCTGCTTGTTTAAATGAACAGAAATCTCAAGGACTTTGGGTCGGTTCGTGGTTTAATAGAACTGATAAACCCTTAAACTTTCAATGGAATAATCAAGGTCTTAACTTCCTCGGAGTTCAATTAGGAAACTCTAACAGTTACATTCAACAAAATTGGCAAATTTGTCGGAAAAAACTTGAAAATGTTTTAAATCGCTGGAAAGGCCTGTCGAAGTTTCTTTCCTTTAGAGGTAAAGTTTTAATAGCTAACCAATTAGCCACCTCGAAACTTCTTCATGTACTTGCTGTCCTTTCCCCTCATCAGGATATCCTAAGTGAACTCCAGAGGAAGCTCATAAATTTTATATGGTCTGATGGCCGACATTGGCTGAAAGAAAAAATCTTGTATCAGACTCCTGACAAGGGCGGTTTAGGTTTAACCTGCCTCCATGCACGTACACTTACCTTTCGTTACAATATCATACAAAAATTTCTCAATAAATCCGCTCATCCTGTTTTTAAATTCACGAGTTACTTTTTACGACAATATCGTAAACTCAATTTTGATCTTAAATTTTTCCTTCTAAAACCTGCGATACTTTTTATGACCCATCTTCCTGTCTACTACAGTGATACAGTACGTGCATGGAAAACAATGAGAGCTCAAATTGTTGTACCACCTGATTCTATTAACTTTGTAATGAATTTACCTTTGAATTCTATTTTCTTTGATAATATCACTGATAATGACCAGCTCCTTTCGCCTCGGCTTCTCTCGTGTGGAATACGAACGGTGGAAGACCTGATGGACAAGGAGTCCGGTAAATGGAAAGCTGCGAACGACTTCACTGCAGACAACTTTCTTCGCAGAGCGTCATCCAGACTGTTTCAAGCAGAGCTCGACAAGGTTTGCCGCTCCCTCATACACATCTTCCCACACTTCTTCAACGCGTCTGGCTATCGACTTCCTATTCGCCACCTACAGGACATCATGGACTTTTCCGAACTACCACTTCAAGTCGTCATACCTCCGGACACTGACATAACCAACGCCCCTTATAAACTCATCTACGAAACCATGAATGCTGAACTGAACAATTTGAAGGATCCTGTTAAAACCTACTGGCATGAACAGGAAATCATTCCTCCAACCAAAAGCATTCCATGGAAGGAACTGTATTGTCAGCCGTCTTCCAAAAAAGAGGGGAACATTCAGTTTCGTTTACTTCATAATATTCTGCCGAGCTTGGCAGTCCTTCATCATATCAACCCCGAATTTTCATCTTCATGTACCTGGTGTGGCGATAAAGGGACAACAATTCATCTGTTTATAGAATGTCCTGCTATTCAGCCAGCCCTCAACTTCCTGTCCTGTCTACTCAACCGGCTCTTCCCTGACCTAATACAAGATTTCGACCTCTACTGGTCCCTGCTTCCACACGGCAGAGGTCGAGCAAAGGAGATGGTCCATCTTGCTAATTATTTCATAATCAGTCTTAAAGCCACAATTTATTTTCTTTATTCACGTTCTTCGCCCTCCGATCCTCTAATGGTGTGGAAACACAGAATAAAGAGTAAAATTATGATTGATTTCCATTACTATCAATCGAAACACAACATAAATATGTTTACCCACAAATGGGATTATAACAATACCCTGTTCACCCTTCTTGATGGAAAACTTGTTTGGCTGATTTGATATATTAGCCAGTCTTTATCTAATATTTTGATGTACTGGTACTCGCCTTTTAGTCACTATATCTTTATTTTTGAGATTAGTTGACTAAATTTCGAGAAAATTGTCTTTTTGCCACTACTCTGTTGATCATTATGTGTTATTATTATTCACAACTGCATAAATGGCCTCTTACTACAATTTTTAGCTTGTAATTTTTTTTGTACATACATGTTTATTTTCTGTTCTGAAAATAAAGTTTCATTGAAAAGTGAAAAGTGTTTGTTTGTTTGTTTGTTTGTTTGTTTGTTTGTTTGTTTGTTTGTTTGTTTGTTTGTTTGTTTGTTTGTTTGTTTGTTTGTTTGTTTGTTTGTTTGTTTGTTTGTTTGTTTGTTTGTTTGTTTGTTTGTTTGTTTGTTTGTTTGTTTGTTTGTTTGTTTTTGTTTGTTTGTTTGTTTGTTTGTTTGTTCGATCGAGGCTTTTCTTTCTCGAAATCTCTGAAGATATTCCGGAGTTTATACCCGAGACCTTACCGGAATGGTTGAATAAAGTTAGTATGGGCAGTTCCAGCAAGTCTTGGAAATTCTATAAGGAACGTTATGTTCACGATGTGGTAGTTGCACGGAACGTTGGGGCCACTATATTACAACTAGCACTAGTAGCACCAGCAGTCGCAGCAAAAATAAATTGAAAATCCAGTCTTTGGGAAAATAGAAATTAAAAACAAAAAGTATGCGGGCAAGGACGATCAACTGGTGTTTCTTTACATGGCCTAATTTTTTTGCTGCCAATATTTTTAATGAAAATGTACTGAAGCTGCAAATTTCTAATGTCCATCCTAAAATTACTTGATTAGAATTAAAGGGTAGCTGTAGCAGCGAGAGTCTGACAACTTCAGTCTCCCTTGGCATGGCACAGAGTTGACTTGGTTTGAGACCTACACTGTACGTGTACATGTACAGTGTGTACTGTACATGTAAACATTGACTGCATTTGACAAGATGGCCGCTCACATGGACGGCCGCGATCACACACTTTTTAACACAATAATGTCACAATTTTAAAGCTGCAATCATCCAAAATAACAGTCTTTCTTCTTCAAAAATGTGTCATTCCTTTGTCTATTTGAAATTCCGCAAGGTATAAACGCTCACTTTTCCAACGCTCTTTTAATTTTACAGTGATAACGTTCATTACAAACAAAGGGGGTCTAACCATATCTCAATTCCCCCTTAAAAGAAACCTCTTTTGTAGTAGAATACTCGTAATTTATGAAACATACAACTTTAATAAAAGGGCTTCGTAATTGTGTTGTAAGCGTTATTAAAGCCGATTGTCGGTAAAGTACTCGGCACGCATAAGTCTGCTGCACGTCCCTCTGCATCAGCTGAGATGACGTAATACCCACTATAAGTCACGTGATGACATGTAAACATTGGTCGCGCAATCGGTCAATTGGACAGGCCCTCCGTCGGTACGTAAATTTGACGTCGGAATTTCATGAAATGAAACATTTAACCTATTATTCAATGTATTTCTAAAAGGAGGCGATTACACACCATGTGACGTTTTTGTAATTTCCCCCCGCGGGGGCTTTTGACATTATAATGATTGTCCTTAATTCTGCCCTCTGCATTCTCACTGTGAAAGACTGTCAACGTATTGTATTTTAATGTGAGAGGTATACACATCAATGTGTCACTGTATTTTTTTCTAACGACTTCCCGATTTAGATGAGACGGCCGTGTAATGTTAAGAACAAACAGGAAATAGATATTGGCTAATAAAATTATAGAACTTCCTATTAAGAAAACATAAGTTCAGCAGATGTTGGATTAATATGGCAGGGGTTTAAAGAGTAGAAACAAAAAAAGAAGGTCGCCGATTGGGAGTGGTCTGTGACATTGGTCTCCATGTTAAAACAAAACAAAGCACTTCAATCTGATGAAGTGTTGCTACGAACGTTATGCAAAGTGTTACTGACAGTAGTATATCTTAACATGGTAATGCAGGAAATACACACCAAAAGATAAAAATTCTAACAATATTTAAGCATAAATCAACAATAATACTGAACCATGTGCCTGGAATGACATCCCTTCTGTGTTCATGAACATGTAAATTGGTATTAAAGGAACCATGCTTCTCAAATTGACCAGATCACATTCTATTTCATAAATATATTCATTTATATGTATTAAATGTGAATTAAAAGCCAAACTAGTTCAAGCGAAGTTTTAGTGTGATTATTTGCCGCTCAAAAATTGACCCCCCCTTTCTTAATTTGGTGAGACTCAAATTGAGGGCGCTGTTCGTGACGTAGACCGAGGCACCGAAATTCATGGATCGACTCGATAGTCTGGACCCGGACCGTATACACACACTAGGTCTACACGTGCAATTTCGTAAGTTGCAACAACAACTAACATCGAACTTACCCTTTAGCGAAGGCTCCTCGGGGAATGGGCCGTTTAACTGCTTTCGCCTTTATCTTACTCACATCTGGGAACTTTGTTGGGATGGCAGTGGACTTGAGCATATTTGTAATGGTCATCCCAAAGGATTTGAAAATACCAGTATCGAAACACGACGGCTCAAAGTGGTCGCTACATAACGCTGAAAAGCTGCTGGGGCCGGACCTCTTTGCTCTTGTCACCTTTACTTTCGCCGTCCAAATTGTCCGATATTTCGCTTCAGTTGGAAATAAATGAAGGCTTACGCCACCCGTCGTTGTTTTGCTGCACCCAGCAGCCACACACCTTGTCGGCATGGCCGAAAAAGACTATATTTTGCTTAGATTTTGGACGAAGAATTTTCGCCGTACAATGTACACACAATGCATACCCGTGATGAATGGGTAATGTGCCTCGATCTACGTCACACACTTATGTTAATGAGGGTCCCACTCAGGGGGCGGAGTAGCTTGGACAAACATTTTCAAAAATAGTTTTCTCATATTTAATCTGGGAAAAAAATTATCTCGACACAAAATATCATTGTCAAGATAATACTTTATTGTTTTAAGCAGGAATAATGCAATATAAATCCCAAATCATGTTTCCTTTAACATCAAATCCCAGAGATTTATAAATCGGGCATAAGCCCCCAGAATGGCAAAACAAAGCTTGCAAGTGACGGCAAAGGGGGTGTTGGCTTTTAAAGAATATGTTGGGCCCCTTCAAAGTACTGCGGTGGAATGAAGGCGAGTTATACAGATATACCCGACTATTTCCCACGGTGTGAAGGAAAAGGTCACCCCTTCCCTCGATATCAAGCCGTTCCGGCAGAGAAACCCTTCAGCTCTATACACATGGCGGTCACCGATTTAGAAGTTTTTGTCCGCAGTAGCCTTTGTCAATAATACTGAAAGTAAAAACACTACCAGTAATCCCCTTATTTATTTTTATTATTGTAAATGTTCGCCTATGCATCACTAAATATTCCTTGATGCATCACTAAATATACAGGTACAAAATCAGAATGCCAAATTCTATTTTTAATTTCACAATTCGGCCTAATTATGAACATTCTGTAGTCTTGAATTTGTCCCTTGGTGTGAGCATGAAGTAAAACGGCTACATTAAGGCAATACGCCATTGATCTTGTGTGTATTTATTGATCTTGTGTTGATCTTGGTTTTTGAATTTACTTCCTCCTGGTCTCTTTCGTTTCGGATTTAGTGAGCCTTTTGTACAAAAGAGAAAGACTGCGGGGTCAAAGGTTGAGCTGCTACAACAAAGAGTACAGGACTGCTACAACTCTCAACTTCTAGTACGCCGTGACATGAAACTTATAGGCCTACAGCCTTGTCTGATACCGAACTACATGACAAAAACATGGAAACCAACATACTCTGCTTGACAGTGTTGCTGTCGTGTCTTCCACAAGGTAAAATCCTCTTTCTGTAACTCTGGGGGTTTTGGGGGTTAAATTTTTTTTTTTTTTAAATTAACTACGTCTAATCACATCTGCGACTGCAAAAGCTACACAAATCATTTAAAGTAGATGCAACCCTGCAAATGAAGGTTGGTGTTTTCCTGCAGATGGAAGTATACGGTGGTTCTTATTTGAGTGCAGTTGGGCGAGCTGTTATTATTCAAATGCTGTATATTGCTGAAGGGCCTTAATGGATTGGGAAAGTGTGCTGGAGGTGCGGCTCTCCGCAAATGCATGGAAAACTATGTTGACGTGATGCGATTTTCTTAAAGGTGTTTTGTAATGTCATGTAAGTTCTTGAGGCAAAGTTAGGAGTTTTGCCAATATAAATGAAATGCCAGTTGCAGAGGACAAGATTTCCATAAAATACACACTGAAATATCATGGCGGTTAAATTTACCCAATTGTTGGTGAAAACTGCAACTACCCAAAATTTGGGTAAATCTATTTGAACACAACCGGATGAGAGTTTGTTTACTCAACTTTTGGGTAGTTGCAGTTTTCACCAACATTTGGGTAAATTTAACCCCCATGATTTTTCAGTGCAAGTGCTTGCTAGTTTTGCCTGTTTATTTATAATCGACGTGTTTTTTGAAAATGCCCGTGATGACGTTTTGAGAAAAACAGCAGTTCACGGGGAACTGCAGTTGTTGCATAGGCTTAATTAGCTCCTAATTAGCTCTTAATTAGCACTTGCAGGCGTCGCAAAACAAAGGCCTATCTACGTGACATCTTTTTGGAATTTAACTTGCATATATGTTTGTCCAAAGCTATCAAACATTAAGTCTGGTACCTTCTTTAAATAAACAGATTCTATGTGAAAGAGGTATTTAAAATCTGATACCTGAGACTCTACAGATAATTCAAACGAGGACATTTTTAAGGACAATTAAAGGTGAAGATTAAACAGAAATTACTTTTTTCAGTATCCCATTTCTACGCCCCCCCCCCCCCCCCCCCCCCCCCCCCCCCCCCCACTGACAACATAACTTCCCTGTACTCCAAGAATATAATTGTTATAAAAAGAACCCAGCGTTTTCGTTTTCACGTGCCAATTGTTTCTGTACTAACCTTTTATTTTAAATTAGTTTTGCTCCAGACAATAATTTCGTAAGAACACTTCTGTAA